>CAJGYO010000005.1:2653162-3258409 GCA_904845875.1 Miscanthus lutarioriparius
AGAGGTGAGACAATCAGACAAGACACGACGGCAGCCTAAGTACATGTTTAAATTTGTTGTAAGTAATAAGGTGTGAAGAAAGCAAAGGTTGTAGCGAGGACATATGGATGCATGGGATCAACTAAATAAATTTAATGCCTTTTGAAATAAATTTCGCATGGTGGTGTTTTGTCACCATCAAAGGCTGTGTTTAGTTGGGTGAAATTTGGAATTTGACGCTACTGTAGCACTTTCGTTTTATTTGGCAATTGGTGTTCAATCATGGACTAATTAGGCTCAAAACGCGTTAAATCTCGCGATTTCCAACCAAACTATACAATTAGTTTTTTTCGTCACATTTAATGCCCATACACGATCATAAAGATTCGGCCGTGTAATGATCTTCTTATGAAGACTTTTTGAGAATTTGGTTTTGAAACTAAACGTGGCCAGAGAGTGGACGTTTGATGGCCGACCGAATTTCTGATTTTCAACGCGCCGGTTACGTCTGCTAGCATAACGCGGCAGGTGTTGAAAGTCGAAACAAACTACTATAGCATGGCCGAGGTGCTTTACACATTTATTTACACGCGTTTAGCTAGTTTTGTTGCTGCTGCGCTGGTGCCTGGTGTGGTACTGGTAGGTAAACCACCAGGAACAAAATAACCAAAGGGCATGGCAAAAAGAAAAAAAAAAAAGCTGGCAAAGGCAAAGGCATGCAGCGTCATGCATTTTCCGATTTCTTCTTTCCTCCGACCCCATCCAGCATTCCAGCCTCTGTACGTCCATGTCGCTATGTTGACTAAATCTCATCGGCCCGTCGCTTTTGCCATAATAATCAAAAATGCAAGATGCAAAAGTGGTTTTTTACATGGAAAAAAAAAGAAAGGATAAGAGTGGCGATCCCACGTCGCATTCGCCCCCCTTTGTCTGTGGTGGGCCTACGCTGTACGAGGAGGGTACCTTGGCTGTGGGCCCGTCAGTCGTGATCTCAGCCCTGATTTGTACGTGTCCAATATCTCCGCCACTACCAACTAGTAATCTTTTCGCCTTCCACTAAAAAAGGTTAATCCTTCGTCTAAAAAACTTAATGTTTTAAGATTCGAAGATTATCTCAGAAAAATTAGCGTTATCAGTTTGAGACTGTGGTGTGTATAGAGATGTGGCAGAACCGTCCCCACATAGCATGTTTCTAGAGCGTTCTTTCCACCGCACACTACACTAAGCATCCCGAAAGCAAGCTTATGTCGAGCGGTTCCGGTCCGAAAGCACACCTCCAGGAGAACTCAACAATCCTACGCTTTTCATCCAGAGGATACAACAAGAGTTCTCGTAAATACAGATTACAACACCAAGTTCGAAAGTGAATTTAAACAATCGAATTAAAATAAACATCTAACGATAAAATATAAGGATCCGTCAATGCTCACCAGAAGAATCCTCTACACAACGCTACTCCTCAAGTTTGTGACCTGCAACAGGGTAAATAAACCCCGAGTACATAATGTACTACAAGACTTACCCGACTAGTGAAAATAATTTCAGGTCTAAAGGATATGATAAGCTTTATAGTTTGGCTTGGGTTTTCTTTATGTGAAAAAGCATTACTAGTAGTGAATCCTCATGTTTGTTTTTATTAGCTTGCCATGATTAGTCATTATTAACTATTCTATGTAAGCACATGTTCTACTTTCAAGCAAGAGTTGAGAAATCGAGATCCATTTCCCCACCATCTTTCATCTTCGAATTCTTACTACGGTACTAGATCATAGATAAGTCATACCATATCACACGGTGATTCGCAAACCAATGTATCACAAATTGTACTACCCAAAACACTTATCGCCTCCGCTTGTACCCTGCACAAGGAAGACCCAACCCACCACTCTCTCCTATCAAGGGGCCCAGGTCCCCCATATTCAAATCTTGACTCTAAGCCTCCACTCCCAGTCCCGGACTCAATGTGGTGCTTAGACCTCCAACATCCCGTCTCCTAATCGGTCCATCGGGAAGAGCCATAACCCACGATAAGAGAGCAACGAAAGCCTTCCTACTCTCATAAGCAAGTATGTGCTTAGGATATTAAATCTACTTACATGACTAGAATCTACAAGAAGCTGGACGGTCCTAACAAGACACTGACAGACGGGGAAATAGTATAACCAAGCTTATGCCCCATTGGTCATGGGACACAACCTATTACACCCATCAATACTTGGTACCATATCCCCGCCTTGGCCTCTATTTCGTTTCAATATTTTATCATGAGAGTAATAATAATAACCCTCACTGTGAGTAACGCAAGTAGAATTAACCACCTATTGTGAGTAACGTAGATTACCACGCTACCAATAGTCCAAGCATATAGCGTACTACTGACCAATGCTAGTAGGACTCATAGTAGGTTTATATATGCATGTAGTTTTAATATAAATCATGTAACATAAATGCACATCATACATATATATCCAAAGATTATTCAAAATAAGGTTATGCATCGGACTTGCTCAAGGTGGTGGTTGTTAGCTAAAGTCGGCTGTGATTACTCCCGTAACCTCCTCCCGCACAAGGACCTTCCTCATTGCCTGGTCTTCTCAATCACCTCCTCAGACTCCTACTGGGCGGCCACTTAAATCCACCTAACTCGTTTTCTACATACATGCAACGATGATGCAACACTTAGTATTTTGGCAACAACAACTCTTAAAATAAGAATACACATGCTAAGTTACTAAGCTGGCTCTAATGACTAAGATACTAAGCTAATCATTATCTCTACCAAATAGATTCAAAGCTCACCCTACAAGTGCTTGATTTTTATAAACCAATATCATGCCATTATTTATTTAGCCTTAATGGGTATTTAGCTACCATATTAAATAGTCTATTTTAGGGCTACAAAAATTACAAAGGAGCACGTAATAAAACAATAAAGTTACTATAAAATTTTGAGGGTTTTTGCTACCACCAATTTACTACAAAAAAATCCTATAATAATTAACTTAATAATATTGACCTCTCTCAAGTGATTTAATAGCTCCTGGTATCAATAAGCACATATATGAACTAAATACACTATGTGAGATAGAGCATAATTTTAGAAATCTAAAAAATTTGTTTCACATTTTTGGATATCTACATTATTTTATATTAATTATCAAAATTTAGCTCGTAAATAAAATAAAAACTATTTCTATTTTTCACGAAAAGGTAAACCAATTTTTAGCCAACGCTTGTTACATGCGGGGCGGTGGGGATATGACCCCTAGTATCCACAAGATAAGACATAGGCCACACCATCGAGGTAGCCCACCCACAAGATCAAGGCGCATTTATGCACCCATACTGCTCGCGCAGTGCAGAGAAGGCTACAATAAGATATTGTATAGTACCAAATAGATACTTTCTTCTTATAACCCTACCCCTCCGAGCATATAACGAGGGGGGGGTTCTCAAATCGACATCCCCATATAGATCCTAGACTTAGCCTAAGGCATCCACATACAACATCATACGATAGCCAATACAATCCAACAGACCATGGGAGTAGGGTATTACGTCGGCACCGATCATCCAACCTATCTAACTCTTGTGTCTCATTGCCTTCTAGTTCTTGATTACACGCACCTCTCATTGATTAGTCTACCTTCATGGATACCCCTGAGGACCGCTTGCCGATGATATAGTTGGCGCGTCGAGTAGGGGTGTGTGTGCTATTTCCATATCAAACAAGATGGTACGCTTTTGTCTCTTCGTCCTCCCCCCGCAAATTTCTAGCCCGATCTTCATGGCTCTGATCGATCTCCTAGGTCATCAACGCTTAATGGAGACGGAGAGATCATTGAGCCGCAGCAAATTGACTCTACGCCAACCACCCCAACACCTATGACTCAGAGATCTGATCTAGAACCGCCCGAGGTCGCTCTTCATCAACAATTCACCGCACTTGGCCCTCGCTACCCGAGGGAAGCAAATCAACAACGATAATCTAATCACATCCATCGATCGAAGGCTGGCGAAGCCGCCAACCACCAAGGACAATAATAACGCCTTCCAGATCAAGACAAAGTGGTGGCCACTATCTTCCGGCCTCGGCCACCGCCGAGAAATGTAAGAGATCGAAAACTCACCGCCAAGAGGGTGCTCGTTGTCAACGCCGACAAGATAACGCCATACGCCATTGACCGACGTTACGTCTAAAGCTAAGTCACGCTTTTAATATTTTTCTAAATATTCTCCAACCTTCATATATCTCCATGATGTTTCTCCGAAATGTTTTCTCCATGTTTGTTCACCAACCGATTTTCTTTCTCATGTATACCATCTTAAAGATGACATACACTAAGTCTAAGGCAAATCCCCAAATACCATGTTAATGCTCGGATGTCCCGTAGATGGCCCCGCTTTCTTCTCCTCCCTCCACACGCTTCACGAGCTAGCCTACCTCTGCGTTATGGGTGGCTTCGGCGCTGCTCTTAGCGACGCTTTGTTCTTTTCTACATGCACACGGGCTCCAGGCCCGTGTTATGGTTAACAAGGCTAGGGCTAGAGACTCGCTATACACTAACCGGGGTCTGACGGTTTATATTAAATATAAATACATCTTCATAATAACACTAAGTGTTCACACCAACCGATCGCCGAGCTGCATGCGTTATTTCATCACCATTGCCGATTCTTCTCCGAGTTCATATATTTTTACATCATGCACTACCCATTCTAAATATTTGTATTGGCAGATCATTGTCCGTGGTCGGACCACCGCGTGCTTGACTTCTCCACCGATCAACCGGTTTGACCGCTTAGGTTCATGGACTTCGTCACCACCGACCGGTTGATCCGACTGTTCACTGGTTGCTTCTACTCAATGCTCACTTCACCACCGATCGGCTTGACCGGGGCATCGCTCGCCGCCGTCTTCATCGGCACCACGCTGGGGCTTACCCGCTAAGTTGGGGACTCCGCGGCGTTTAGATTATTCATCGCTTCATCGCCAGCTATGCTGGGGACTCCTCGGTGTCTGGATTCTTCGTGCAAGCATCCCAGCTAAGCTGGGGACTCCCTTAGTGGTCGAACCACCTATCAGACGGACTTCACCGCCAACCAACTGGTCAGACTACTCGGTGCTCACTCCTGCTCGACGACCAGTTGGTTGGACTGCTCATCGCGTGGGCTTCATTGCCAGCTACGCTAGGGACTCCTCAGTGCTCAGATTCTTTGTGCAAGCGTCACCAGCTAAGCCGGGGACTCCCCGGTGCTCGAATTCTTCGTGCAAGCGTCACCAGCTAAGCTAGGACTCCTCGGTGCTTGGATTCTTTGTGCAAGCATGGCCAGCTAAGCTGGGGACTCCCTTGGTGGTCGGATCTTGCTAAGTCTCATTGGTGTGCTATCAAGCTGCTCCATGCTATTCGGATCGAGGTGTCTTGATCTTGGGCAACAAGTCCGGGGTCTTGATACGCCGCATATCGTATGACGCTTGCAAGCTTTCGACTTCTTTTCTTTAACCCTACTATAAGATTCATTCTTCATCTTCAAAGAGGCTTGGGGACTAAGTGGCTACACTTCACCCAGCGGTGAATGTAGTGCTTATTTCTTGATTTACCCTCCTTATTGATGGAGTCTAAGTGGCTACACTTCTTCTAAGGGAGGAATTTTCAAATTTTATCTTGATCCCCTTACATCCTTCTAGCAAACCTCTTCTTTGAGTAAGTGCTGGCTTGCTCACGCTTAAACCGCTTTCGAGACACTGCTTCTACTGCCGGACAACGGCATGACCGATGACAGTTCAATTGCTCGGACACACTGCTCAACTGCTTGATGCCTGCTCAATCGCTTTCAAATACTCGCTTCAATAGCTTGGCTCCTCAATCAAACCGGTTGGACACATTGCTCGATGATCGGCAATAAGTTGGACAAATTTCGGACAAGCTCAAGATGATGTTGCTCAAATGATACAAGGCGCTCGGGGACTAGTCACGAGGATATAACCCCAGTATCCACAAGATAAGACATGGGCCGCACCATCGAGGTGGCCCGACCTACAAGATCAAGGCATACGGTGCACGACACTACTCATGTGTACCACAAGGCTATAATAAGATATTGTATAGTACCAAATATGATATTTTTCTTGTAACCCTACCCTCTAAAGCATATAAGGAGGGGCAAGGGTTCCCTAGTCGATATTCCCGAGATAGATCCTAGACTTAGCCTAAGGCATCCAACACACGCAACATCATACGAGCAGCTAATACAATTTAACGCACTACGAGCAAGGTATTACGTCAGTCGATGGCCTCAATCTATCTAACTCTTGTGTCTCTATTGCCTTCTTGTTCTTGATTACACGCACTCTGCACGATCAATCTACCTTTCGTGGGATACCTCTAAGGATCGGCCACGATATTCTATCGATGAGAGCGCCCACGAGCGGAGGCAGCCTTTCCACGGCGGGAGCTCAGCACACCGGGCGCTTTGTAGAGATGCCCCTATGCTACCTAGTTTTTGCACGACGCTGCTCGCACTATTCCTATAGATAGCAACTTTGCAAGAACACCCTCGCAATCTCCCTCCTTTTTACAAACGATATGGTCTTTGGCAGGTAGGGTTACAAGGAAAGTATCTACGAGGCCGATGCTCACGTAGGGTTTGACGCAGCGATGGGTGGCGTGTGCACTAACCGAGATGCGGTGAAGGGCCTCTCTATGATGGTGGGCACCATGCGGCAATGGCGATGGCATTCTAGTGAGCCACAATATTAAAAAAGGCGTAGGGATAGCGGGGTGAGCAATAGGGACTCACCACCGACCTAGCGGAGGTGATGGTTCGGCCAAGATGGCCCGAAGCGAGCCCGACCAAGATGCACGCCATGAGCTCGGCGCATAACCACAACGACATGGCCATGCCAGTGTGAGGAGGCAATGGTAGAGGTGCGGCTTAGGTGTGCACGACGAGGAGGGGTTCTAGGCGTGGCTAGAGGTGCAATAATTCTGCCCGAGACGTTGAGGAGGGGGCTAGCCACGGTGAGGGCGGTGACGGGTCTTAACGGTGCAAAGTGGCAGTAGGTGAAGCTCCAAATTGAGCTTGGCCTTTGTAAGGTCGAGATAAGCGGACTAGAGGGGGGTGAATAGTCTTTTCTAAAATTAATCGCTACTTGCTAACCGATATAAATGCGAATTAAAACAATCGGTCTAGCCAAGACTACACCCTCTATATATGTTCACTAGCACCTTTCAAAGATACTAATAAAGCAACTAAGGTGCCAAGAAGCTAGAGCTCTCCTAAATAATTCTAGGAGCAAGGTCACACAAACCTATGCCACTAGTACTTTGAGTAACAAGGAGCTCCTACATATGCTAGTAAGCAAAAAGCACAAAGCTAACTAAGCTCACTAGCAATGCTCAATAACAAGGCAACCAACGCCTAATTAGAGAGCGCAAATACTTAGCTACAAAACTAAGCAATGTGACTAACAAGGTTACTAAAACCAAATTAGCCACGCAAGAGAGCTACTTCTATGCTACACAAGCAAGAAGGTAATTAGCTAGCTACACAAACTATCTAATTACAAGAGCAACTACACAAGCTTAAGATATATATATATAAGTAATTGCAAGCTTGTGTAATGGGGATGCAAACCAACGGGAAGAACAAGGTTGACACGATGATTTTTCTCCCGAGGTTCACGTGTTTGCCAACACGCTTAGTCCCCACAGTGTCGACCGCTCACTTGGTGGTTCGGCCAAGCTAATTAACATCACCCGCTAAGCCCGCACGTGGGCCGCAAGAACCTACCCCTTGAGTGAGGGTAGCTCAATGACACGCTTTACTAAAGTTGCTCTTCATGACTCCGCTGGGCGCAGCACAAGTACCCTCACAAGCACTTCTCCGGAGCGCCTGACAAGCTTCTTGCGTGCTTCGTGACGGAGACCACCACTAAGCCGCCTAGGAGGTGGCAACCTCCAAGAGTAACAAGCACCACCGCTTGCAACACGACCACCTAGTGCCACTCGATGCAACCTCATGATGCAATCGCACTAGAATCGCCACTCACACAATCGAATGATCACTATCAAGTATATGTGTGATAGAGGGCTCCCAAGCACTCACAAAGCATGGACACTAAGTCCCTTGAGGTGCTCAAGACTGACCATGGCCGAGGGCCACTTCTATTTATAGCCCCAAAGGCTAAACTAGCCGTTACCCTTCATCACTTGGCAACGGTCAGGGCCGACCGCACTCCGGTCGTGTTGACCGGACGCTGACCTCGGCGTCCGTCCGCTTCGGGCAGACGGCCACGTTGTCCTGATTCCAACGGTCACTTGATCTTGACCGGACGCAGTTAGTTTAAGCCGACCGGACGCCGGGTTTCAGCCCACCGCTTGGCCGTTTCAAAGAAGTATTGACCTCGACGGACGCGTCCGGTCACATTTGATCGGACGCAGCCAGCGTCCGGTCACACTCCAGCTTTCAACGTCAACGTGATCGGCTGACCGGGGCGTAGCCCTGCCAAATATTCCGGTGCATTTCAGATCCGGTCCCGTCATTGATTGACGCCAAGATCTTCGCGACTAACTCATTTTCACTTCTAACTTTATCACCCTTGCTCCAATGTGCTAACCACAAGAACTTGCATCCAAGGTAATAGAAAATAGGCATTCTATTTTCCCGAAAAGCGCGCCAATCCCCGAGAGGACCCAAACCCATCTCACCCTTGCAAACACCACCTCCTTTGTAAATGTGCCAACACCACCAAGTGTACACCACCATGTGTATGTGTGTTAGCATTTTCACAATCATTTCCCAAAGGATGTTAGCCACTCAACTTGCCACGCCCACTCGATCCTAGCGACAATGCAAAGTTAGATCACTCGAGTGGCACTAGATGACCGATATGCAAACAAGTTTGCCCCTCTTGATAGTACGGCCATCTATCCTAAACCCGGTCATAAACTTCTCTACACACCTATGACCGGTGAAATGAAATGCCCTAGGTTATACCTTTTGCCTTTATGTGATTCCATTCCATCTCCTTCAATGTCGATGCAACACATGCACCAACACGATCAACAATGATATGATCCACTTCATATCATCACATGATCATATTGGTTCATCGATCTTGACTCTACTTGCTCTTCACTGCTATATCGTCCCATCGGCGCCAAGTCTTGCTCAAGGTTCACCACACGCCATTCCATCACTCCAAAGCCTTTGACTTGCCCTTCACGCTTGTAACGGTGCATCAAGCCAAGTCTTGTCTTGATCTTCTCCACCTTGATCACATGACTCAATGTCATGTCTCATGTGCATTTAAGCTCCTTCATCATCACATGTGTGAGCTTTGCAACATCTCCAAGCCATTTTCACCTCCATGGCATATGTTGCTCATACACATGTACCTGTGGACTAATCACCTGTGTATCTCACATAAACACAATTAGTCCACCTAGGTTGTCACCAATTACCAAAACCAACAAGGACCTTTCACCTTGCACCTGTTCAAGTCCGGTGGAGGCGGCAACGAGAGGACGGAGAGCGAGGGCGCAGTATGTGGAATTGATGGGAGATGGCTTCTCGCATGTAGATGGGCTGGCATGGCTCGACGGCAGCAGCAAAGAAGAGGACAGGGGAGGGGCGAGAGATGGTGGGGACGTAGCCAAGGCTCGGCCAGTGCTTGCTTGGCGGGACATGGTTGACGCGACCGGAGCAACCATGGCCGGCACTAGCCAATGACACGCGCTTGAGGTCGGCATGGCCCGCGCAGACCGCAAAGGCCATAATGGCATGGCGACGGCGGTTTGGCCTCATGCGCAAAGGCGTCGAAGCGGGTTAGTGGCGCAATACGCGGCAATGATGCGATTTGACGGTAATGCAACGACGCTTGTCGTGGCGCGGCAGGCAGAGGGCAGCAAGAACGCTGCGACAACGACAAAGAAGCGGGGACAACGCGACGTGGCGAAGTCGGGCAACCACGGCTCCACGCGGTGGCGTAAGCAAAGCTGACCGATGATGCGGCTATAGCGCTGAAGCTCCGGCTGTACCAACACGCTGTTACGCTACAAGCGCTAGCCAAGCACCGAGCGCCACGACGCCGAGGCCGCTTCGGCATGGTGATCGCGTCCACCGGGAAAAACAGCCTGAGATCACGCTGTGCATGGATTTTAAAGCGTTCGAAACAACTACACAGTTGACCCAATCACCAAACCACCTTCAATACTCTAAAGAGGGCACCTTAGGTTATCAACAAGAGCTAAATAATGACACCACTTCTAAACTCAATTTTTATAGAATAAATTACCAAACATAGCTTTGTCAACTGCTTTCGCACTTAAGAAATTGACTAAGTTTTCAGCTTGGATTTGCTTCAAATTCGATTTCCAAGCTATTAGAAATGTTAGCTAGTGTTATTATCTTGTTAAAACAAAAGTTGCACTATCTTCTACAAAACGTACTTCAAACTTTATTAAGGTGTTACATATATGTTTTATAGCGCTTTTTGTTCAATAAAAATTAGTTAACATCTCTACTTGCTAACTTTATAAATCATGAATTAACTTTTCGCTTTTACATTTTTACGACTCGCTTAAGTTACGATGCTTTACCTATCCATCACACCACATGCAATATCACTTAAGTATGATGCTCATAACATGTTTTATCAAGTGATTCACCGTCTAACACCGAGGGTGCTACAAGATATCTCCATGCATAAGTGTTATCTAAAGTTCATAAATACTTTATTTTAAATAAAATATAAATCTAGTGCCAATTAATCTTTTCTACAAATGTTATCTACCTATTTGTGATCTATAAATAATAGTAATTTATTTATGTTTCCGATTGATTTATTGCTCATAGTCATGCTTATTATTTATTTAAAATAAATAAGAGCCAAATAAATCTAAAAAGCACCGCAATATACACAACCATCCATTTTAGAATCCGAAAGTCATCGGTGCAGAGCTTCCCCTTCGTGTTGTAATGACGATGATGCTGTAATTCGTAGTAGTGGTCGCTCACACGCGACGGGCGTGCGTCCCGTGTGTGGTACACGTACGTCGACGTAGCAATTCGTGTACGTACGTGTGTGCAATAACTGCCCATGCGCGCGTACGGGACGACTACGGTCTGTAGACCGTTAAGTACTTACTCAAAGGACTATCATGTACTGTACATATATAGTACGTACAACTAATAATATTTTTAGATGTGATTGGCCAAAATGTAATAAGATCACTTCGTCTGCCCTGAAACAGATGTAGATTGTTTTATATATATAATCGGAGACGGACGCACATATGCAATGATCTCAACAATCAGGCCAACACTATTGAGGCCGGCGGCTTTGCCGAGTGTTTTTTACACTCGCAAAGAAAGAGCCTTTATACTTAGCAAAGACTTTGCCGAGTGTAGCACTAGACAAAAATCCGGCCGCAAAATTTTTCTCGGTAAATGGTCTTTGCCGAAAGTGCTTTTATCGGGGCACTTGGCAAAATAAAAAAAATTGCCGAGTGGTTCGGGCGGCACTCTAAAAAATATTTTCGCCGTTATTGGCGCCCAGCCGTTAACGGTTATTTTGCCGAGTGTCCCACCCAAAGACTCAAAGAAATTTTTTTTATTTTTTAAAATTACTTTGCCGAGTGCCCCAACCCTGCACTCGGCAAAGTTTTTATTTTTTAAAAAAGTACTTTGCCGAAAGTGCCCCGCCACCCACTCGGCAAAGTTTTTTTTTTAAAAATTACTTTGCCGAGTGCCCCGCCTTGCACTCGGCAAAAGTAATTTTTTATTTTATGTTTAATAATTTTTTGCCGAAAGTGCCCTGTTTAGGCACTTGGCAAAGAATTTCTGATTTTTTAAAAAATTACTTTGCCGAAAGTCACCGCATGGCGAGGCACTTCGGCAAAGAAATTTTTTTGAAAAATCTTTGCCGAGTGCCTTGCCCATGGCACTCGGCAAAGACCCCGAGAATTGCAAAAAAATTACATTCTATTGTAACAGTATAATATATATATATACACACATCAATCATCACATCTATATCACCAACATGCATTATATATCATAAGCACACGATATTTAATAAATCCATCAAAATCTATCACAAATGCACCAAAGTTCAACATCACAAGTTTATTATTACAAGTTCAACATTACAAAGTTCAACATCCCTCATCACAAGTATTTAAGATCTAGCAGTGTGGCCCAATCGAACTACGGTGAAGGACCGGATCATGGCGTAAGGGTTGACGCGATCACCCGCTTGGTGACAGAAGGCGGGATTGTTTGAACCCACCGACGGAGGTCAGCATAAAGAAGAAGAGATTGCATGTGTTAGACTCAAAATTAAAAATTTCGACAAAGACCACCCCTCGCATCGGGAGGTTTCAAACCCGCAAGAAACAACGACAACGAAGGCCGATAATCACAAATGACACGAAGGCCGACAATCCCAATGGCACGCAAAGCCAAAAATTATAATGGCACGAAGGCCGACAATCCCAACGGCACGCGAATGCATTAAACTTTCATACTCACGGAGTGAAGTGTCGAACCGAGCCGGAGCCGGTAACCGCACTTGGACACCCGATGCTTGCCCAATGGTTTGCATGATCTAATACATGTCCGCCATCCGCTTCTTCGTGGACTCCAGCTCATGCATGTCGTGTGCGCTTGCCTCTCCTTATCTCTCGCTACCGGCCTATAGTGTTTCAATCACATGTTTCAAAAGATTGCAAATCTGATCAATATGTGTAGCGCTCAATGTACGACGAGTGAAACCGAATTACTCAAGTTCGTCGACCCGCGACAAAGTGTTGGAGTAGGCCCGTGCACGTATGGGAAGGCTTCGGCCGTGCTCGTGCCTTCACGTCGGAGAGAGAGGTGTAGAGCTCGAGGAGTCGCCGTCGTCGCAATCCACAACCGCCTGCGGCTTCCTGCCTTGCCCTAGCCTCACGATCACCTCTATCTCAAAGGGGCTCAAGGTTCGACAGTGATCTCGAGCCACGGAGCGCCTCTAACCGCCTCTCGTAGTCTCGACCTTAGCGTGGACGCCGATTCAGAGTAAGCCCGGCAAGTGGCATCTGGGTTGAAGACGACACCGGATTTCACCGGGCCCATGGGGACACAACCCATGCCCCAAACTCCGACATCCAAGACGTCCGCAAAAGTGCCACCTCCTGCGAGAAAGACGGCAAGATGATTAGAAATCGTGCAAAATTGAGCATTAGAATAGATAAATGACATCTCAGACAAGTGCCCGCTTGAATGCGGGAGGTTGCGTCGCCTTGATGGTGAGTTGGACCAGCCTCGCGGCCCGCTTCCGCTTGCCTTTGCTCGTGCTTTGTGATGTACGCCGGTCAAGGTACCCGTCCACGATCCTCGACCATGCCGATCTATGCGACATGCACCACGAGGCCGGCACCTACACATCATCAAGTGTTTGACATATAAGAATATCAATTTTGGACCTACTAAATCTCAAAACGAATCAATATTATTCACCTACCTGAAGGTACTGCTCCTTGGTCAGCGCCACCTTTCTTGCATCGGTTTTGTTGAGGGGCTCTTTCTTGATGGACCTATAGTAGTCGATGTGGGCCTAGAGTCGCGCCTCATGAATCATGTTGCCGACGCATTTTTCTTGTGAGCTCTGTGTGCCCCGATCCGCCAGAGGTCTCTCGACCTTCTTCGGCCTTGAAGTACCTCTGCATACAAACACGATGTATCCATTCATTATTTCAATAAAAGACTTAAGCAATGGAGGAGATGTATTGAGCTATGTTGTCGACACTTACCCAAAGTCCGCCAAAACCCGCTCCCCGCTTGTTGTCCTCGCGTCATCCGAGCCGAGCTTGTACTGCCCCACGACCGTGCCGCCTCCCACCTCCCTCTTTCAAGTCCACAAGGTCGTGGAAGTGTTTCCTACATGCATATCCTAGGGCCAGTAGCAGGGTGCGTGGGGGAGTCAAGAGCACCCGGCGTAACTAGCCACCCTGCATAAGTGATTAAGAAAATTTATCGGTTTCTTTTTATTTTCAACGTATCATATGAAGTACTAGTGATAACATCTATAGTTACTTACCTTCTTCCCACAGACGAACCAAAGTGGGCGTTGGCCAAGAAGCGGAACCAGAGGAAGGCTTATGGGACCTCGCAGGTAGGGAGCCGATCGAGCGCAACTGCCCCTCCGTCTGCCGAGTCCCTCGTCCCCCGAGAGGAGTGTCTGTGGTCATGCCTGTAGCCGCCACGTGGTCCTCCGAGGTAGGAGACGGGTCCTCCCGGGTGGTCGAGAGCCGGAGGAGGAGGCGGGTCCTCCTAGGCGACCCCGCCCTCCCTCCCTCCTGGCTTTGGGCGACGGGCTCGCTCTCGCCCGCTAGGGGCGAGACGCCCCTCGCCTCCATCAGAGGGGCGTAGCCTCAGCACACCGAGAGCACCCGCCTCGGTGAACGGTTGCCCACCATCTTTGTTCTCACACCGCAATTTACAAAGAATGAACAATAAGCGTTAGTACATACATGTCAAATAGTTCAAAATGAATAAACATAACAAAATTTAATAAAACATAGTATTACATGGTTTAGGAATAATCTTCATGATTGGGATCATAGGTCTCATCATCATCCTTTGCTAAAATTGTCCAAATGGGCAACACTATCCGGAAGGTTCTGTGTCTTCTTCATTGTCTTTGCCTAAATGGAATCGCTCAAGCATTTGAATGTCCTTCGGATTTAGCACTACATCTCCGTGGTCCTCGCATCAACCGTTTCATTGTCTACTTCCATGGCGGTCGTCACACCGGTAAGACTATCTCAAAGCTCCCTTGTAGCCCATCTACTTGATAGAACTCTCTATCATATGTGTTTGTGTCAAGGTGTAATCTTCATCGCTTGGAACAGTGTAGTTTATCGTGCGAAGATACCGGTGCACAATAGACCAACCCTTAAGATGGTCTTTGTCTTGGCACGCCATGTATGGCGATGATACACTCGCATGCACGACTGTTGAGCCACAATATAGACATCTTTTCCTTTATAGATGGAATCATGCCTAATCTAGACTAGCCCAAGATGAGGGGTCCGCCTCGTTCATCCAGATCAAACCCAGAGGGCACTTGAATATGACAGAGTAAGAGGTACCCGCCCTCATATTCAAGTTCATAGATCTCCTCAATTATTCCGTAGTATTCGACGCCATTAGTGCCCGCATAAAAACTTGGTGTTGGTGGTTTTCCCGACCGGGCCGAGTCTCGCTCGTGTCTTGATGTGTGGAAGCGATATCCGTTCACGTCATAACCAAAGATATGACTTCACCCTTAACTTGAAGCCGCTTGCAACCTTGTCTCAACTCGTCACTCATGGACGCATTGGTTTGCGCCGCAAGCTCAAGCATGATACATCGTTATACTATTGGAACGTCTGAGCTACTATGGAATATCGACGAACGAGCGTACGACCTTTTGTTTGAACC
Organism: Miscanthus lutarioriparius; assembly: GCA_904845875.1. Lineage (NCBI taxonomy): Eukaryota > Viridiplantae > Streptophyta > Magnoliopsida > Poales > Poaceae > Miscanthus > Miscanthus lutarioriparius. Next base: position 2,668,610 of record CAJGYO010000005.1, read on the forward strand.
AAGAAATGAAATTAGGCCTCCCAGCTCCCGCACCCTCTGAAAGAAGGGTATCATGTTCGTGCGGGGTAGGATCCCTTGATTGATGCCACTCTTGACGACCAAATTCCCTGTACCAAAGAGAATCAATGGGGTTCGATACAGAATAGTGATGTCGTATTGAAACAAGTTCGTTGAGAACTTACTTAATGAATGGCGCAACCTCGACAAGGTTGGTGAACACATATAGCATGATTCTACGCCACTCTTCTGGATCCAATCTCTTGGGGGTCGATCCACTTGCGCTGCCTAGTTGGCATTTGAAAAGGCTGAGGGTCGATTCAACTTCGCCAGCATTGTAACAAGGGGGTGGATTATGATTGCTAGGAAGGTTTGGCTTGTAGTAGGATGTCCTGAAGTTTGCAACCTCCTCCCGAATGCTTGCCTCTGCAATGGAAGCCTCAATTCTGGCTTTGTTTGTACATTTCTTGCGAAGAGTCTTTAGACATCGCCGATTGGATAACACCAACGGGCTCGCACGCGCCCCCAACCGTGCCTCGATCGGGAGGTGCACAATCGATGCTTCATCGGCAAGAAAAAGCCGGGTGGAAAGATCTTCTCAAGCTCGCTGCACCAACTCAAAAAGCCATAGTTTCCAATTGCAGTAATGACGGTCAAGATAGCTCCTTAGCACAAAGTCGACGAAAGAAGTAGCTCAACTTTGCCAAAGACTAGCCGACATGCTCGTGGGACATAGCCTCGAACCATCGACGAAGTATCCACTCAATCCATATGTGGTAGTCATGACTCTTCATCCTGTTGACTCACAGAGTCTCTAAGTTCACTCCCCCGCCAGATTCAACAGCATACCCATCGTGGTACATTAAATTCTTGATCCATCAAGTACTTCCTCCTTTGATCGATTTTCAAGACATAGGGGCCCTAGGCCTTCTCCATCGCTTTCCTATTGCAGAGGCCGCATCTCTAGGTTTGGCCTATCTCACAACATCGCCAGTCCACTCTAGCCTTAGGGTTATCCTTAGACTTGTTAGTGACCATGAGTGTTGCCCAAAGTGCCTCAAATGATATTCTTTTCAAAGGTGCATGATATCAATGTTATGGGGGCGAGGGAGGTCATCAAAATAGGGGAGCCTCGTCAAGCCGGACTTATGAGTCCACATATGTTGCTCACCATATCCCACTTAAACCACCATCTTCGTTGGGCACGAGAGCATCTATCTCGAAAGCACAAACATCCGCCTCTCACCCTCAAGCGTGGTCTAGGTCTCACTTTGACACCTTTCAGTAAAGCTCTTGACGCCTTCTCCGATGGATGGTCAAGAGGGAGGAATTGACGATGTTTGTCGAGCGACAAATACTTGCCACCCTTATTCAACCATATGAACTCTCACAGCCTTCCTTGCATATTGGGCATGGAAACTTCCCCCAAACACACCAAAGCACATTAATCCGCAGACGCCAGAAGTCATGTAGGGAGTAGTGGTACCAGACGTGCATTTTGAAGCTAGTCTTCGTAGCTTTGGTCGTATGTCCACACCCCTTTGACCCAAGCATCGATCAACTCATCTATCATGTGCTCCATGAAGACACCCATATTACTCCCGGGTGTCCAGGATTATCAACGACAGAACACAGTATGCCGTTGAAAGGAGACGTCGGGGGGGAGATTCAGGGGGATGACGAACATGGGCCAACATGTGTATGGTGCAGCCATCATGCCATATGGATTGAACCCATCTGTTGCTAGCGCGACACGTACATTACGAGCCTCCTCTACTTTGAGAGGATGCCTCGAATTGAAGTACTTCCATGCATCAGCATCGGATGGATGTACCATCTTCTCAGGATTATACCGTGTGCCATTTTTGTGCCATGTCATCTGTTTTGCGGATTCCTCGGTCATAAATAGTCGTTGGAGCCTCGACAGGAACGGAAGGTGTCGTAGGACTCTCATGGGGATCTTTAGCTGCCTCTTCTGGCCATCGCCTAAGTCTACCTCCACGTACCTGGAGGATTTACACTTCGAGCGGTACTTTCCTAAATAGGATGCACCCCTTCGGACGCACATGTATCTTGTCATACGGCATCTTAAGTGCAAGAAGGAGCTTCTCTGACTCATACAAGTTCTTCGGCACAATGTGTGTCTTCGGTAGCATATCGCTCCACACGGCCACCATCTTGTCGAAGCCTTCTCGACTTAGGTTTAACTCGGCCTTCAACCCCATTACATGACCAATGGCATCCAGCTGAGAAACATTAGTATGATCGTGAAGGGGTCTCTATGCCGAGTCCAACATCAGGTAGAAGGCATCTGCGGCAGCCTCCATCTCCTCCTTGTCACATCCTTCAGCGAACTGAGCTTGGTGCATGTCATCCAGCATGTCTGCTACCTCGGCATCATCATCAAAAGCCTCGAGCCGTGGTCTCACCACCTCCTCCCTGATACGATCGGCTTCACCATGGTGGATCCACCGGTGGTAGCCCAGAGTAAATCCAAACTTCACAATATGTTTACCCATGGTTAACCTATCTTTCCTTCTTCTGTTGTCACAACCGCTGCACGGACAAACCACTAGAGAATGGCCTCCAGCACTCTCGCCAAATGCATGCTGTAAGAATTCTTCGACCTTGACTATAAACAGCAAGTCGTAATTGTGCTCGTCTCTCCGAAGCGTGTACATCCACTCACGGTCCTCCATCCTTTAACAGACGTATCAGCACATATGAGTCACCATCAATTGCATCTACGCGGTGTACCTACTCTCTAATAGGTGAGGATAGGTCCTAATCCCACCTGCGGATTCATAGATGAGGTTAGTTTCCATGCTCGCTCTCTATTCGAGATTTAATTTCAGCAGCACCTCCCCACTCTGCTCTCCCGATACACGCCCCGCAAGGGAGAGTGTGTATCCAGAGAACAACAGGGGGTGATGTTTGGCACCGCCTCGGACCAAGCGCACCATGGAAACTAACCCATCTACGCATCCGCTGGCTATCCAAAAATGTGGACAATCCAAAGCGAAAACGCTCATAGATATGCAAAGACACGCATAACTCTAACCGTATCTCTTTTTTGGATGAGAGATGCCTAATCGGGATCAGCGACCTAAGACCATGATACGGATAGAGGGGTTATACCTAGGGTGCCGGTGAGGTCAGGCTAGCAGGGCTGTGGCAAGTCGGTGCAGTGGCGCCGCGACGCGGTGTAGGCAGACCCACAACGCTGACAAAGACAATTGGGGTCACCGAGGTCCCTCCGCATGGGGCCTCCTCTTATAAAAAGGCAATACATTAGTGACAATTGAAAATTTTGTAAGAACTCCCTCGCACGGGAGGTTTCAAAACTTACAAAAAAGATCGCAGACGAAGGCCAACATCCACAAAAAATGGCTCGATGGCCGAAAACCACATACAACAACTATTACTACTAACAAGGGCTCGATGGCCAACATCCATTGCATGATTTGAATAGAAAGGGAAGGGCGAACCTAGTGTGCTCGTCGACGGTGGGCGGAGTCGGGAGCGGGGCATCGAGGGCACGGCACCGCCGCTAACGAGGCGTGGACAGCGGCCGAGGCTCCTCCTCCCTTCTTCCTCCTCCTTCTCCTCTCCACCTCTCTCTTCTTCCTCCTCCTTCTCTCTCTCCTCCCTTCTTCCTTCTTCCTTCTCCTTCTCCCTTCTTCCTCCTCTTCTCTTCCTCCTCTTCTCCCTTACCTTCTCTCCTCCTCCCCTCCCCTCCTACCTCCCCCCTTCCCTACTGGTGGGCGCGGCAGGGAAGGGATCGGCGGGACATGGCATGGCCAGAATGGCTTGGCACCAGACTACCACCACTGGGTGGCCGAGGCGAGGGGGCCGGGCTGCTGGGAGTCAGCCGGAGGGGGCGATGGTTGATGGCGGGCGCGCCCACGACGGGCGTGGTCATGGGCGAGGCCAGAGGCAGCGGGTGCATGTGGTGGGCGCGAGGGCTGGCGTCGGCATGGTGGTGGTGGCCATGCTGGGGTGGTGGGCGGGAGGGCATGGTCAGGGGCGTGGTTAGGGTTGGGCCGCGTGGGGGTTGGGCCGGTGGGCTTTTAGCGCCCATTTTTTTTGAAAATCAACTTTGCCGAGTGCCCCTGGGCCGGCACTCGGCAAAGCCCACTTTGCCGAGTGTCCCCTGTGGCACTCGGCAAAAAAAAATTATTTTGGGCCCAAATTTTTTTCTGGGGCCTTGTGACAGTATTTCAAACTCTATTTTAAAATTTGGGGCAATTTTGACTTTTTTGATATATTTCATTAGTTCATTTCGTTTCGTCGATTTTTTCGGGATATTTCAAATTTAGATTGCAAATACATGGAATAATGGACTTTGGTCATCCAAAAATTGATACTCATGATATTTATGGTATGTTTAGGCCGTATTCAGGAACTCACATGAAATCTCGAGCATCTCATTGATGTAACATGTCGAGGTACTTGCCGGAAATGTGATTTTAAATTATATAAAATGCAAACGAAGTCCAAAAATCACGAAACTTATCGAGGCGTGGTGTTATCGCACGTGGAGGTCATGGTAAAATTGTGAAGGTTTCGAGCAAGTTGTGACGTCTTGATGCCAAAACCAGATATCCGCACATGTGATCACAAATTTCTCCAAATGCGATAACATGACGCCTCGACAAGTTTCGTGATTTTGGACTTCGCTTGCATTTTATATAATTTAAAATCACATTTCCTAAGTAGTACCTCGACATGTTACGCCAATGAGATGCTCGAGATTTCATGTGAGTTCTTGGATACGACCTAAACATACCCTAAATATCATGAGTATCAATTTTGGATGACCAAAGTCCATTATTCCATGTACCGCAGCTTCAAATTTGAAATATCCCAAAAAATCGACGAAACGAAATAAACTAATGAAATATATCAAAAAAAAAGTCAAAATTGCTTCAAATTTTAAAATAGAGTTTGAAATACTGTCACAAGGCCCCAGAAAAAATTTTGGGCCCAAAATAAAAAATATATATTTTGCCGAGTGCCACGGGGGACACTCGGCAAAGTGGGCTTTTGTCGAGTCTTGGCCAGGGGCACTCGGCAAAGTTGATTTTCAAAAATAAAAAAAATTGCCGAGTGCCTGGCTCTGGCACTCGGCAAAATAAGTTTTAAAAAATTAAAAAAAAATTGCCAAGTGCCCAAGGCTTACACTCGGCAAAATATGTTTTAAAAAAAATTGCCGATTGCCTGGGTCTGGCTCTCGGCAAAATAAGTTTTAAAAAATAAAAAAAAATTGCCGAGTGCCTATCTCTGGCACTCGGCAAAATATGTTTAAAAAATTGCCGAGTGCCATGAGGTCGGCACTTTCGCAAAATATGTTTTAAAAATAAAAAAAACTGAGTGCACAGTGCGACACTCGGCAAAAATAAGTTTTAAAATAAAAAAAATTGCCGAGTGCCACCATTAGGCACTCGGCAAAATCTGACGACAGTGGCCATGGCCACGTCCGCCACACCACCTTTTGCCGAGTGGGATCTTTGCCGAGTGTCATGAAAGACTTTCAGCAAAGCCCGCTTTGCCGAACAACCAGCTTTTTACGAGTGCCTGGCACTCGGCAAAGCCACCTTTGTCGAGTGCTTTATTTTGCCGAGTGCAGCACTTGGCAAAATATTGCTTTGCCGAGTGCCCCGATAAAAAACACTCGGCAAAGTCTCAGGCACTCGACAAAGTCTAGTTTTCCAGTGGTGCAAGATTTAAATAATGCAGATAGAGTGAACACTAATAAGGGCAGTCTTGACCTAGAAACTTTTTTTTTAGAAAGGCGGCAAGAGCTTTGCCATATTTTATTACACACGATAAACCAAGAAACTATTTATGAGTTAATTTCTGTACATATAAAGTCATGCGCAGACACTACACATAGAAATTGTATTATCAATGGATGATTTCCTCCGAATAAATTTTGTCCAAAAGACACATCATCTCTTTTCTATCATCCATGTACCTATCAAATTTCTTTATATTTTGGTTCTTGTGTAGACATAGTTTATTGTTTAAGAAACCATTTTGTCACTTTTCTTCCTTAATTACAGTGCTACATTAATGGACATCCTCGTTAATGAACATAGAAACCATTCATTTTGGGTTTGGAGTGCCATGACGCGCGAACGACGGAACGACGGACACATCATCATCATCATGTAATTAATGATTCAAATGCACGATGAACTACTAGCGACCGTGCATGATATAATTGCATGCGCAAACATCACTCGATCCTTCCAAGATTAATTATAATCAGAACGTACGAATCAATTGCAAGAGCACCCCTGAAGCGTCGCAACCAAGTTGGACATAGTATAGTCCAATTTGGCAAATTAAAAATAAAATAAAAATAAATAAAGCTATAATTCTGCATGCCAATTGGACGGCATGTACGACAGCATTTAATCCATTTGTATTTGTATTTCCTATCCTGAATGCTGATGATCATATGAGTTGTTTGCCACTACTACGTTAATATATAAGTAGCCCCATCAAGGGATCAAACTGACCGATCATCATACCTGGTCCATAGATGATGGATACTCTCCTGTCTCCTCTTTAGATATGAGCTAGGGATAATTTGCACGTACGCTCTGCACGCTGGATATGTTCAAATGGTTCGGATCCGACGACACCATCATCGATCTATCCCGCGTGTCATCTGTCCAATAAATCGATCAGCTCAGCTCATGCATGATTGCATAATTCATATATGCATGTATATACCACTCCGTAGAGAGAAAAAGATGCAACTCTAGGATAGGGTTTAGTTATACTAGAATTGCATCCTTTTCTGAGGGAGTATGTATATATACACACACACATGGATATGCAATGTCGTATGGATCGATCAAGATAACTAATTAAGGCTAATTAATCTACAAGCAGGTTACTTGCTTTTCTTCTGTTTGCTTGCGCGTTCCATCTGTTAGCTAATAATTAAGGTATATGGCTATATATATAAACTTGCTGCTGGACCATTGCAATAATGATAGAGCCATAGAGGTAGTAGCATATTGTATGGATCAGTTGGAGAAGAAAGAAGAAACGGACACCGATCCAGTTAGCTAGTTAGGTACGTAGCTGCTTGCCAGTACGCAGCATGCACAACATGCATTCAGTACACATACACAGTTGTAGAAAAACAAAAACTGCCGGCCGGTCTCGCCCCATATGCATGTGATCATCGATATATATTTATGTACACACAATCAAGGTAGACAGCCAGCCACGCACTAGTGGTGGTTAAAATGTGATGAGCTGCTTATTATTGCTTATCTGATCACATTGTTCTGTGCATTGCAGGTACATTAGTGTTTGCGCGGGCGCTTTATTACAAGCTAACCTGCCTTGCAGTTTAATAAGACCAGCTATCTCATGTGATTATGTGAGAATAAGGAGTAGTTTGGAGATGCATGATAGTACTTGATACAGGTAGGGACGGTAGTTACCAGTTACCGTGTACTATTTTACGTTAATGACGCCTGCATCTGCAATTCTGCGTGCATGCATCCCATTCCCATTCTTGGTGAAGAGCAGAGCTAGCGGAGCAGGTGTGTGGTGTGGTGCGTGTGACGTGACTGTCATCCAATGCAGTCTAGCCGGACACGTACTAAACGTCGATCCAACCACCATGGTTGACATGACCTAGAGACAGTTATTATTGACTTTTCCTTCATCGTCTGACTTTTGATGCGAGGTTAACTTGCTGTTCAAGGGACAGAAGCCAAAGGGTTAGGAAATACAGTATAAAAAAAGTGATTGGCCGGTTGCTCAAGGTAAAGGGTCTCAAGTCTGAAAGTTTTCAAAAACAATTAAGTAGGCTGACCAAACTAAAGAAAGGCACAGTCAACTAACGAAACTATTGCTTGGTTTAGAACTCCGTGCGACCAATCTTTGAATTTTCTATGTACTATATATTGCATTAGCTGTCTGTTTTCCGCTCCTGCGTCATATGCTAGGCATGTACTACAGGATAGTAGGCTTGCAGGTACATGAGGTCGGATTTGGATCAAAGTCGATTTTAGCTTGGCAAATTCTGCCTGAGTACATTATAATGATAATTAAAGTTAAATGAAATAAAAAACACAAGAGCGGGGATAGCTCAGTTGGGAGAGCGTCAGACTGAAGATCTGAAGGTCGCGTGTTCGATCCACGCTCACCGCACTATTTTTTTTTTTTCTTTTTCTTTCTGATTTTTGTAAGCGCAGCATTTTTTTTTATCTTTTCTTTCTGAGTTTTGTTCGGCTGGGCCCAAAAAGAAAACCCGGGCTGAGCCCAAATGTAAGTCCAGCATTTTTTTTTTTACTTTTCTTTCTGATTTTTGTTGGGCGGAGCCCAAATGGAAGCCCAGCATTTTTTTATCTTTTCTTTCTGATTTTTGTTCGGCTGGGCCCAAAAAGAAAACCTGGGCTGAGCCCAAATGTAAGTCCACCATTTCTTTTTCTTTTTCTTTTTCTTTCTTTTCTATTAGAAGGTGCATTCCGTTGCCTAGTTGCAGTGCCGAGTTCTGAAATCGTGATCAAACTACAGCGTCTGTGCAGCTAGCGTCCGTTCTCGATTCGATTCCAGAGCGTCCAGTTCATCGAGCGATGCATTTCGTCATCCTATTTGTTGCAATTGGATTTCAAAATGTCTGATGGCCTCATGGCTTCCACAAAATTGGACACAACACACTGCTCAGTGCAAGGTCATATGTTAAAGTGCATACCAGGACGTCTCCAACACAAAAACATTGTCCATCAGATTGAGTTCAATTTATCATCATAATCATCGATCCATATTCTTTCTACAACACAGGCCATGCTAAACATCGTTCTAACCAGTCAGGCAGCCAACAATAATAATACAGTACATCAGATAGTAGCAATTCCTAGGAAGATCCATAGAACAGATCATTCCACGCTTGGTTGGAGCAAGTCCAGTCGAAGTGAGGACATCGCAGGCTCATCCCATGAATCCAGTGATGCCAAGCTTGTCGGCGACATTGTACATCACTAGATCATTCCACACTGGTCCGAATAATTGCTCGCCTCCAACAATAAATGTCGTGGCCCAGGTGATCAGAACAACAGAGAAGATGGTGAAGCCAATTGCCGATCGCACAACATCTGCAAAAGATGCTCACATATGTAAGAAGCTGAAAATGGCCACCGTATGCGATGTAATAGCATTGGCATCTAACCAGGATAGAGAGGGTAACAGTTGAACGTGTGAGAGAAGTGAAAGAATAACATTTATAATGCAGTTAAACTGGTGAGGATGGCAGATCCTTTTCTGATGACAAGGCAGAGGACCAATTAAACCCAAATAACCTCTAATTAGAATATTTCTTTTCTGATTATACGCAGTTTACAAAGAAATCCCAACCTTACAATTGTTGTATCCAATCAACAAACAAGTAGAGATCAACACTGTTTAGCAAAAAAAAAAAGTAGAGATCAACACTGTTTAGCTCATGTGAGTATTGTGGCTCTATTGAATTTGAACCAGACAGATATCCTCGAGACTCGAGAGGTGTAAGAATGTGGAAGCCTTTTCAGATGGGAAAATATATATTCTTGGATTTATCTCTTATCTAAGGAGTATCCCAGTGAACCTCATAACAACTCGTAGCACATAATAGTATGCCACTGAGAAGCCTCAAACTGGTTGAAACAACAGTGCAATCAATATTATTTTCATAACAAGAAACTGGGTATGTTGTATCTTCCCAAAATTACTGAATATTTGATTTTGTAGATGACAATACAAAAAAAGAATGATGCAATTTGAAGCAATACTCAGTTACAAAGCATGGCAATATATGATCATATATAAACCTAATTACTTTGTAGTTTGTACAAGCTGGGTTAGCTTCCAAATGTATGTAACTCAATCTTTACTCAGAGCATACTTAGAGTGTGTTTCTATAAAGATAGAATTGATGTTTCCCTGAACTAAAGGTCATACATCGACTGTAGCCTCACTGATAAAATAAAATCAAACTGATCCATCCAGAGTCGTCATAGGACAACTACTCTCCGAAGAACTCCTGTACAAGTACACGCTTGCAAGGATAATGGGAATATTTCAGCAACCGACATCCAACATCCCAAGTGATGCTAGAGTCAATGCAGCACGGGACAATTTCGAACCTAAATTACGATTAAGAGCAGCTGAAATCCCCAACGCGCCACATACAAGCATCACGAAACATCAGATCTCACGCGCGAGAAGGAAGAGTGGAGACGAGGAAGGGGTCGCAGTCTCACAGGGGCGGATGGGAGCGAAGGTGGAGGGCAAGGACGCTGCCGGCGAGCGGATGACGGGCCAGAAGTAGCAGCAGTTGATGGCCCAGAGGAAGGGGAGGCACGCGAAACCCCAGAGGAAGAAGCGGCGAGCGTGGCCCTCCGCGTCCTCCAGCGGCAGCCCGAGGGGACCGTCCACCGTCGCCCAGGACGCCGGTGGAGGCGGGAAGCGGGGGCCGCGGGAGGACGGGCGGGGGAGGAGGCCGGACTCTTCGTCTTCGGGCACTCCTGCGACCCTCGTCTCCATTGCTCTCTTCCCCTTCTCCTTTCCTCCGAGTTTTTTTTTTGTTATTACTTTTCTCCCTCTTGTAACTGTAGTTGTCTTTGGTTTTCTTTCTCCACTTGCAATAAGTTGTAGCTCCCATTTTTTTTTAAGATTCGTAACTCTCAAATTTAAGGGCATATTGATTATTGATACGAGGTCTAGTTGTCAACTAGCTAAATACTAGTTAAAATTAGCTTTAATGCATATAAACAGAATAGTTAAAATTAGCGGGCGGCCATCCATCCAGACGCCTCGCTCCGCTTGCTTCAAGACGCTGCGGCGTCCTCGCTGATTCGCGCCCGCCCATGCCACGCACCTCGCCGCTGCGGATTCGCTGCCGCCTTTGTCACAAGCGCTTTGATCGCAGAATTCGCCATCTCCATCACGGCCACGCGACTCGTTCCTCCTACCGCGATCGCCTCCCTCCGCCAAGGCACCTCCATCCACCGCCAGAAGCTGCCTCCACCACGCCGGGCCGCCATCCATTGTCGTGTTGTCTCCACACACACCACCGCGCCACTTGCGTCATATTACTTGGCTTACGGCAAAACGTGTTGCAAACGTATGTTCCAGGTGTTTCAAATGTTTCAGAGGTATGTTGCAAGTGTTTTGTATGGATGTTGCAAAGGTTGATCCGGATGTTGCAGATGTTGGAATAGCTATGCACGTATGTTGCAAGAGTTTATTCAAAATATTTTATCTTTTTCCTCGACGTATGTTGCAAATGCTTTATCCGGATGTTGCAAGTGTATGTTCTAAATGTTTCATCTGCTTTCACCAGATATTGCAATTGTTTCATATGAATTTTGCGAAAGTAGATCTGGATGTAGGGTTGCCAAGCGAGGAAGATAGAGCTAGCGCTGCGTCGGCCGGTGGGCCGGTAAGTCATGTTCGCCTCCCCACGACATGCCGCCTCCGGTGCCCCCATCGGAGATCCTAGAGCGGAATCTTATGGCATAGCATAGGGGTGCGAACTCGCTATGGAGAACGACCGGTGTTGTTGCCGAGCCACGCCATAGTGACACAGCCACGTAGGCGCGACATGGATGAGACCCTGCGTGGTGACGCGGGCGCAGCATGTGGGCTCCGTAGTTATGTGGGTGCGGCAGACGCGCTTTCTACGCGGGGGATGGGACAGGGCACTGCGAAAAGTGCGTCGAATGAGAGCTACGTCTAGATGCAGGTCTAGGGCCAGACGTCCGGGCACTAGCCTTGCTGATTGCTAATAGGTGAGGTTAATTATTTAGCTAAGTCTTCAACTAGTTATTAGCCAATTAGCTAGCTAATTTAGGTTAATTTTAGCCTCAACTAGTAACTAGTCATGGTGTTGACATAAAAATATGGTGACGTGATCAACACACAGCAAGCTGGATGATCTGAGTGAAACGAGACCAGACATCTGCTTGGCTTCAATACAGAACTAGCCGATTCTAAAAACCCAACGATGTGCTAATCAATTTGACCTGCAATTGACAAGGAGAGAAAATATTATCAGTAATTTAAAGTGGAACATATCGGTGTCGCACTGCATAGCTTCCAAATGTACTACCGATAGTCGATTTAATAAGGCTATCGACTAAATAGTCGATATCCGGCATATCCAAAAGAAGCGATATAAGAAAGCATCATCGGCTAAATAGAATATGATCGATATAAAGTGTCGAGCCGATAAGTTTGATGAAAAGAGTATAACATGCGAACAAATCGACTGTCTAATATAAATGGATCTACAAACAGTTTGAACCTAATCTATTATCATCAGCAGTGAGGTTCAATCGGATCGATGCAGCTATGATAATGATAACAAACTAAAGACAAAGAATCTATAAAACCATCTATATGTTGACATATTCATAAAAACATGCTATATGTGCGAGAGTATATGCAAATCGGCTAAAATAGCCAATGCAGTCATAGCAAACAAATAGAGTACATATCTTGATCATGAATAAGACCACTAATCGATAATTTCTAATCTAAAGTCTCACCAGTGAGGTTCGACCGGATCGATGTAGCTATGGTAGTATTATTAGATTAGATCTCATTAATTAGTGAGTTTATTCAAGATTGAAACATGTCTTTGGATGCATACTATGTTTGATTGGATTAGAGATAAAACAGCCGATCTAACGAAATTAAGCCATCAATTATAAGGTTTAAAGCGTGACCAGATCAAAGGATGACCAATTAAGATGATATGATGCCGATCTATCTCTATCTCAATCGGGTGATTTTGTTATAATTAATAAAACATTAATTATAACAAGATCGATAACTGGTGAATCAACAAAAAACAGCAAGGAAAATCTTACTAATCCTAGCAGATTTTAAACAAGTTATTTAACACAAAATCGATAACTTTGATCTATATTATGATTCGTAAGAGATCAACCAGTTGATGTAGCCTTACAAACAATGATATGGATCGATAACTAACTTATATTATAGCTCATAAAAGATCAATCAGCTGATGTAGCTTTATAAGCACAATACAAGTCGTGACGGTAGTCACAAGCAAGCTGGAAGTTGATCAGTTGATGCAACCCTGTTTACTGAAGAACTCGCCGAGATCTATAGTACTCCTACTCCTAATGCGATGGCAAAAGCTAGAAAAATTGTATTGATTGAGCGTTCGTCTTTTTCGTACAATAATCAGGGTCTAATATTAATACCCGAAACCCAAATATGAATTCTACTCAAATACAACTCATTATAATTCTTGGAATAAAAGAAAACTTCCTAACTTAATAATAACTTGGACCCTAATTTATCTTATTTGTAGAGTCTGACACATCTTCCTGGCGCCATTTAAGCATAGCCCATTGACGTCGTCTGCTGACGTCATCTATAAAATAGTCGATTCTGACATCGCATCTAAATCAGCCGCTACCGATTCACATCTAATCGATTCCTAGATGACACAGTCCTGGAAGCTTCGAGTTCCTGCGTCCTTCTTCCTAGATTTTTGGTGTAAACACATGGCTATCAAACAAACCCTAAATAGGAACATATAAAAATTTAGTTAACTTTCACAAGATAGCATCATACGACTAGTGGCCGAGCTTGACAGGAAAACAAGAGGGGATCATTAGCACTAATTTCTTACTTAATATTCATATTTATTAATTTTAACCATCAATTTAATAGCTACTGAATGAAGTTTTCAATTAGCAAGGAGGGGACATGGCCTCCTTTGGCCTGTATGTAGCTCCGCAAGTGCATACGACAGGTTAGAATTGAATGAATAATATAAGATTATACTAGCCTAGTAGCTAATACTAGTAGAGAACAGATTTTTCATCCGAACCTAAAATGGGCTCTAGTCCCGGTATTTTTTGCGCCCGAGACTAGAGAGACCTATAGTCCCGGTTGGTGTCTTCAACCGGGACTAAAGGTCCTCGCCTAACGGCCATCTGGCTGGCTTGCGAGGTACGGGGACCTTTAGTCCCGGTTGAAGACACCAACTGGGACTAAAGGTGAACCTTTACTCCCGGTTGGAGCCACCAACCGGGACTAAAAGTCCTCCAACCTTTACTCCCGGTTGGTAACACCAACCGGGACTAAAGGGTGACATTTTAGTCCGGGTTGATGTTACCAACCGGGACTAAAGGTCCCCCGATGGGTTAGTTCAAAAGGAAAGCATCCCATCTATTGTTAGATGTGTTGTGTAGGTGGGGTGGTAAGCTACGCGCGAGGCAGTGCATGAGGTCTTGGGTTCAAATCTCACGGGGCCTTGTGGGTGGGAGGCATTATTTTTTTAAGCTGGGAGGATCTTTAGTCCGGTCATTATTTTTTTTAAGTCAAGATCCTCCCACTTTTAAAAAATAATGACCGGACTAAAGATCCTCCCACTTTAAAAAAAAATAATGCCTCCCACCGCCAAGGCCCCGTGAGATTTGAACCTTAGTCCTTGTTAGGCAAACCGGGACTAAAGAACATCTTTAGTCCCGGATTGCTAGTCCCGTTGGGAAACCGGGAGTAGAACTAGTTCCCAACCGGGATTAGATCTCATTTCTCTACTAGTGTAAGAAAAATGTTTTCTCTACAATTGTATTGTCAAAATAGTTTTATATAAAATTAATTTTACAGTACATGTTATTTTTAGTTACAAGTACATTTCGATTAAATAAGTTAAATATAGGATGGAAGATCCTCCCAGCTTTAAAAAAAATAATGCCTCACATCGCTGCGTCCCGTGAGATTTGAACCTTAGTCCCGGTTGTGGCAAACCGGGACTAAAGAACAACATCTTTAGTCCCGGATTGCTAGTCCCGGTTGGAAAACCGGGAGTAGAACTAGTTCCCAACCGGGACTAGATCTCATTTCTCTACTAGTGTAAGAAAAATGTTTTCTCTACAATTGTATTGTCAAAATAGTTTTATATAAAATTAATTTTACAGTACATGTTATTTTTAGTTACAAGTACATTTCGATTAAATAAGTTAAATATAGGATGGATTTTGCCCGTCAACCTTCACAAAAAGGTCTTCTAGTTTTTCAAGCCCGACAAGATCTGTAAGATTTTTTTATAATGTCAAAACACCATAGGTTCCATTCAATAGTGTTAAAAAAATGCAATGACATGTTGCTAAATCAATCTAAGTTTTCCCAGACATGGAAGAGCTGTGTAAACAGGCCTCTAATAGTTCTCTTATCCATCTCTTGAAGTTAGAATTAATGTTTATGTGAAAAAATTCACGCTCCCCTATCCAACATCCTATTTAACGGATCCTAGATCATCTTATCTTTTCCTCAAATTTTGGGTTACATGTTGTCCACCTTATACTTATATGTTATTTTATATAGACGAGCTATTAGAGAGATATTTTTTTTGTTAAGATGCCCTCTATATTAGAATTTAGGAGAACTCTTGGAGTTGATATTAACATAATGACGATCTTGTGGTACCACAGCTGTGTGGCGGTATGTGCATGACGCTATGATGGCATTTAGTGTATATTAGTGTATGTTTGGTTAGAACACTTGACTGAGGAGCTACGCCAGATAGCCACATATAACCCATGCAAACAAAATTTGTTGATGCCTGAGACGATTGTGGAAAAATACGAAAACATGATGGGAAGCACGACGAAATGTTTTCATACATATTTTGCGGGATCTCGTATTTAGGAAGGATAGATCTGCATTGACAATATCTAAGATTTTTTTTAGAATTACACAGTACAACGCAGACGCACACAACACGCACGCACACTCACCCATATGAACACACGTACACAAATCCTACCCCT
The DNA here is from genome assembly GCA_904845875.1 of Miscanthus lutarioriparius. Lineage (NCBI taxonomy): Eukaryota > Viridiplantae > Streptophyta > Magnoliopsida > Poales > Poaceae > Miscanthus > Miscanthus lutarioriparius. Next base: position 2,684,431 of record CAJGYO010000005.1, read on the forward strand.
ATGAGCACCTACGTCGTCTACCACTGAAAGCATAGCGCCGTTAAATCCTAGAATAAATCCAGAAAAATGCGAGCACTCGTGCTAAGTCGAGGACTTAAACCCGGGTGGATATGTTCCATCATAAGAAACCTAACCAACTGAATTATGATCGGTTCGCATCTAAGATATATCTCAGTGTGGTTGTTATTATAGCATAAGGTCGTCGCTTCAAAACATTAGTTCCAAAATTTGGAAATCCTCACGAGAGGGCATCAAGAAGCCCATGATGCACTTTGAGTCATAACATGCCGAATAGGCATATTAAACCATAGCATTATATCAATACCCCATTTTCATTCTCATTCCTAACATTCCTAGTCTTGTTCCTGTTTTTTCCGTCTGTTTCCGTTTGTTTTCATCCCTAATGCTAGGTGGCCAGTTCAACCAGAGATGAGGCTAAAGTGCTAAACACTAATTAAATGTTAACAGCCCAATTAAACTTATGATTCTCACGAAATACTCATCAATTAATTCGCTGATTATGAAATTAGGGTCGTGATGACAAAGTTACGCGGCATGAAAAAGGTAATAATACGAAATGTGGGTTTATATAATAATAAGTGCTGTACAACAGCAATTATGAATCTTGTCATCGTCGATGTCTTCCTTATTTCAGCCGAGGTGGAGTAACGGCAGAATTGCCTCTCGACTGTGTTGGCATTGGCATCTATGTACAACACCGTGTTTTGAACCCCAAGGAAAGGAAACATGCATGGCTTCGCGGTGGCGCGTGCATGCATGCTACGGCGTGCCATGCGACTGTGAGGCCGCCGGGCGCCGGCCATCATATCCTCTCGTAGTCGAGCTTGTCCGACTGCAATGCAACAAACCACACGCCACACAGAGTGAGAGATGAATGGTTTAGTTTCCCGATGATGCATGACAAATTGGCAATTGCATTGGTTTCAGCACCTGAATCTACTACTGCTACTAACTTCTACTTATTCAGACGTACTGCAGGCACATGCAGCAGAACAGAATAATGAACAAGTGATGGTAGTAGATTCAGATACCTTGATGAGCATGTATGTTGGTAGCCATGCCGGTGGCGTCGGAATCCCTACACCAAGCAATCTGAATGCAAAAGAGAGAGGAAGACAAATTCTTTTTCATTACATTCACTCGTCCGGAAATCCAATCACACCAAGACACGCGCACTGATCTGAACATACTACTGCTGCAGGCAGAAAGCACGAACTGAATCAGCATGCATACAGCTGTAAGTAATTAACGAGGAATTACCAGGGCGTATTCTCCGGTTTCAAAGTTCCTGATGTCCAAGACCTGCACACTCGCATTGGTTGGTATGAAATTAAAGGACGAGAAGGTGATGTGATCTATCTATCAGCAAAGAATGAAACACTAGCAGTTGCAGCTACTGTACTATACACTGTGGTCTGTGCTGATGAAGTGATCGACGATCACGATCAGCAGGTACACAGGTACGTACACATGGGCAAGCATATATGCAATTAGCAAGTAAGTAGTGTGATAAAAGGAAAATTGATTAATCACCTCGCCGCGATCTTCGTATATGTAGTCCAGCCCCTTGTAGAAGGGTGGGTGTCCCACCGACAGATACTGAAACCATATATAGTATATAATAACGTACATACAGATCAGGCATGAACACGCAATGCAATGCAAGAACCGAGAGATTTTAAACCAGGGGTCGTTGAACTGACATTGATGCTGTTGAGGTATTTCTCTTTGTCGACGCGCACAATCTGCCCTTTCTTCACTGCATGCACGCACGAGACAGAAGCAATGACCCTCAGTCAGTTCAGTTCATGGAGCTCAGCTCACTATAGCTACACGACAATCAATTAAACAATGACGGATGAGCTAGAGGGATGAGGGTTGTGGTGGTGCTGTTGTCGTCTTACTCGAGTAGACCGGCTTCTTCTTGAGGATTTTCTTGGGCGCCGCCGCGGCGTCTGCCGCCTTGGGAGCAGCCGGCGACGTCTCCTCCCCGGCCGCCGCGGAGGCCCTGCAGATGGGAGCGGCTGAGCGGCGCCGGGCCGCCGCCGCCGTCGCGACCAATAATGCCGCCGGGGACGCGCGCGGGAAGAGCGCCCGGGGCGCCGAGGCGAGGGCTTCCATGGCTCGGCGAGGGATTGCTCAGCTTGGTGGGTGGCAGCTGCCAATGCAAGTCCGAACGCGCGATGTGCCACACGAGCCGCACCGCGACGGATAAGGCGGATGTGATCATGCGAGAGGGACGCGCGCGCGCGCGAGCGCGCTGCAAGTCGGGCCTGATGCGAAACGGGCCGTATCAAACACGAGATGGATTGAATAGCCCAGCATGTGAGTTTCGTCTTGATGGGTCATAACTAGCTTGCCCAAGCCTATACAGCCCAGCTCCTTCATCCACTTTTCACCGTGGAAATGGACCGCAGGAGCTTCCTAATTTTGGCCCGGTTTGAGCTTTACTGAGTGTTGCTTATGAGCTGAAGATTCAGCGATCCGGAGAATCTCCTGTCTAAATAAATTGGGAGTTTGGCTATAGAGATTATATGGCCTTGTTTAGTTTCTTTCTCTAAAATTTATTTCCTATCATATCAGATGTTTGACACGTGCATAGAATATTAAATATAGACTAAAAAAATAACTAATTGCACAGATTGCGACTAATTTGCAAGACGAATTTTTAAGCCTAATTGATCCATGATTTGATAACGTGGTGCTAGAGTAAACATGTGCTAATGACAGATTAATTAGGCTTAATAAATTCGTCTCGTTGATTACTGATTATGTAATTTGTTATTTTATTAGTATCCGAACACCCCATGTAACACCGATGTGACATCTCTAAACTTTACTTCCTGGATTTAAACACCACCTATTTCGGCAACTTGGTAGAGGCCGGCGGGACCCTGAGGGAGGCGGCTTGGTGGAGGACGGACGGAGCCTCCACGGGATCCAACCTCTAGCGGGAGGCAGGCAGCCGGGAGCTCAGGCGGGAGTCCGAAGCCTAGTGGAGCGTGCTAGCGTCCTGGAGCTCGGTGGAGGCCGCCGGCTACCAGGAGGGAGGAGGCCGTCGGCTGTCAAGAGGGAGGCGGTGAGGTGGAGGGAGGAGGTGGCGGGGAAGGAGCGATGGGGAAGGAGCACCCGCACGGATGGAGGGGCGAGCGCACGGGTCAGTGGGAACACGAGTCGCGTTTTTCAAATCGCGGGTATGAGGTCGTGTTTTGAACAACACTGCGGGCGATGCTACAACGCAGACGCACAATTGCGATGAGCGGGCAGTCACCGTGTGTTTGGCGGGCTTTTTCTGACGTATTTGGCTGAAACGCACCGCTGCCACGGTAACAAACAGTGCCTTTGACTTTCCCTTGTATGCCTACTCTACTAGTCTACCTTAGACTTGTTGCTTGTTGCTTTCATTGTTTTTGTTTGTAGGAAAAAAAAATCATGCCTGTATTCTTGGGATGAGAAGGCTTGCATTTTCGGTTCCTTAACTCGTAAGAATTTGAACCATAAATAAACATGTGAAAAGACACCTCCTTTCAACTCCAGCTAATCTCAGTCTTTGCTTCCCATTGCAAAAAGTGTGAACAAATGCAAGTGCACGAGAAAAGGGTTTGCTGGGTTTTTTTTTTATATAATCGTGCATCACGTCACAAATCATCGTCTACTTTTGCTGCTGTCCTGTACTGTCAGCACCAAGAAGCGGCCGATTCCCATTCAGAAAAAAACAAACTCCAAACTCCAAAATCTGGAGGCAGCAGTGGAGGAGCATGACACCCACAAAGCCTACCTGCCCAGGTGAAAGAAAGCGAGGCGTGTGGTGTGGATCTTTCCTGGCCCAACAACGCCATCAGCACAGGTTTGACTTCCAACCCAGATCCACCGTCGACCTGTAGAGATTCCGAGTTCCGACGGCAGGTTTCGCGGAACAGGGAAAAACGCAGACGCGGTTCTGGGGACCACACTGCAGTGTCTGTAAGCGGAGGCGAGAAGGCGCCGGCCGGCGAAACTCCGCTGACTTGTGGGTTCAGTGAGCGAGCACTGGCGTTTGGGTCCGCGTCCGGTCGGGCGACGACCGACGAGTCGACGACGCGTGTGTTGACGCTGAGGATGACCCCAAACCAACCCATCAGCAGGGCCTTGACGCTCCAAGAGGTTGCACATAACCTGCAACACAGCAAGAATACGGCGTAATCGATCAAACCAATCTAAAGACCGATGAGATCGATGTAGAGTCTGTTCTTGGTCGGAAAAGCTCCCGAACTTCTTCCGTGAAGACTCGTCAGGAAGGAGCACGTGGAGGATCTTCTAGACCAGCAAGGCCGTCTAGGATGTCGCTGAATCTCTTCAGGAAACTCAACGAACAACAAGAGGAGTTGAGAGAGGAGAATTATAGCATAAGGAGTTGATAGATTAGTTTGTACGACGATTGGATAGATGAGAACTCAATCGATCATGATCCTCTCATATATATAGAGGGGGTGGTCTTTATTCCAGTAGAAAACCTCTTCGAGCCTTATTTTTCAAGTTTCCCATGAGTTTGGAACCGTTCGGATTGAAATTCAAAAGGTCAGATCCGAACAGGATTTTCTGTTAGGTACGTCGGAAGTCCCGACTTGGGTCGGAACTCCCAACAGTTGGAACTTTCGATTTTTATCGGAACTCCCGACGTAGGGATAACCCCAAACACTCGAGCAGATTTCTTTAGACTTCCCGGAAGTAACTTCCGACAACGAGGCATCTTTTCGAGAGCATAACTTCTTCATCCGGACTTTAAATTAGACGTTCGATTTATGTTTTTTTTACCGTTTCGATAAGAGAAACGTAACGGTGAAGTCCATTTCACGTTGGTCGTCAACAGCGTTAGATATTTTTGGTTGTCAACAGCGTGGCGGCCGGCGTGCGCGTGCGGCAGTTGCCTGGATTCAAAAGGGACTCAGCCGTCTCGTCTCGTCTGACGCCCACAGCCCCACACCCACTACGCTGCCGCGGTCCCGCGGAGCGCGCGGTTCGTTTTCACCAACTTGTCCGAACCGGATGGGCCACGCGGCGTCGCGGCCCAATGGCTGCGCCGGCGCCGGCGACGGCGACGGCGACGGCGAGGTACTGCCCTCGCGCTTCGCGCGCTTCCGACGCCGCCTCCGCCACCGCCTCCGCGGCGCCGGCGACGACTCCGCGTCCGCCAAGGCCCTCGCCGCCGAAGACTTCGCCGGCATCGCGCGCATCCGGATAGTCAAGGTACGTAGGCTGCGCGCTGCAACTCCGCTGCTACGCACATGTCTTAGCATAGCACCAAGTTTCGCTCCGCTTCGACGCGGCCAGCCGAGGCGGAACCCGTGGATTTGATTCGTATCGCATCTCTGACTCTGACTCCGTGTTTGATCCTCTGATTCGGTTGGTGGGGCAGGCGGATATGCAGTTCAAGGACAAGTTCTTCGCGTGCCTGTCGCTCGGCGAGCGCACGTACCGCACCGAGACGTCCGACAAGTGCGTCCTCCTTGCTTTCCTTTCACTACCTTTACTACTCGAGAGATACTCGTACCCTTGTTTCATTCCATCCCATTCCCCTGCAAGAATATTCCTGTCTCACTCTCATGTCTGTGTGCTGTGTCCCTCCAATTGGTAACTCTCAAATGTCTGTCTGTGCCCTCCGATTTAGTAATTTTTAACTTCCACGCGGGTTTACTGAAAACTACCACAACCAGTACCATCCACTGCATATTGTGAATTGGCTTTGCCTGTACTTCCTTGATTCCTTCTAATTAAGAAATGCATTTCATATTGTGAATTGGCTTTGTCTGTACTTTTTTTTTTAATTTTGAAAATGCATTTATTACCACCGTAGTGAGACATTACTATCCAGTAATACCTACTACTAGTACCAGTTTCGATTCGAATATGTGAACCTTTTTCTTTTCTTGCAGTACGCACAGGCCTCTGTGGGACTCGGTGAGTGAGCCTCACATTTTCTCTGTGAACCTACTGAAATGTCAATTTAAGATTGCTTCCTCATCTACTTAAGAATTGTTATCATAGTGCTGATAAATTTGCAGGAGAAGAAGGTTATAGTAGAGACAAATGGACCTCATATTGCACGTATCTCCGTTTTTGAGGTATGCGGCCCCTGGAATAATTAAAAGTATGTTGAGTGCTGCCCTTTCATTAACTAAAAGCATGCTAGTCTACGTGCATACCTGTATGGTTTTCTGTTACAATGTAATCATTTTATTTATATACATACATCCTTCCAAACAAGCAAATTATTGGACAGCTTCATAAGAACTTTTTTTGATGGAAGTAAAGTTATATTAAAGTATATAGACAGTGCCTTTTCAACTTTTATTGAAACTTTTTTTGATGGAAGTAAAGTTATATTAAAGTATATAGACAGTGCCTTTTCAACTTTTATTGATGGAGGTAAAGTAAATATTAAAATATATAGACAGTGACTTTGCATGCCTTCTACTTTGCAGACGAACCGATTTTCAAAGAATACTTTGGTTGGTTACTGCGAAGTTGATCTCTTCGAAATGCTTACTAAGGTAACACTATTGTTCATCTCATCCTTAAATCATATTTGTCTCCCTGTCCGGGCTATTTCTTATTTTCTTTTGGAGAGGCTCATGTCCACTTCAGTCTAGTAGGCTGCATACCATTTAGCTAGAGTAGACCCTAGGGATTTTTTTTTGTCTTTTTAAGTTGGAGACACTATTTCCGCTTGTTGGTGATTAAGACTAGTAGCTTTCTTTTCCTTTTCTAATGTAGATATTATGTTGGGAATGCTCCTGAACTTGAATTTTTCCATATCAGGAATTGGAGGAACACTCTGAGGACCTTCCTCTGTTGGACCCATCGTCACCCAATACTAACGTGGGCAGCATATCCATCTCCTGTCACATTGAAGTAACTGTTCTTGATTATTTGTCTTTTTTTTTTATCAGAACTCACAGAGCACCGTTCATGTACTGATTTTATTTTTGTCCATTTATTCCATTGCAGGACCCTGTTGAAACAGAACAAAGCTTTGCCCGCCGTGTCTTAGCTATAGTGGTATTCTTTTAATACTGATTGTCTTGATATGTGATTATTACTTACGAATTACATCATTGGAAGAATGGAGCATGCCAACGTTTTTCATGCTATTTTTAATAATTGTGTGCTCGTGATACTTAGATGTGAATCATATTAATAGCTTATAGCTGTAACAAGTGAGTGCATTGGTACTGCAGCAGTTAAACTAAGAACTGAGGTAGAGTTTCAGCAGAATTGAAAGAAACATTTATTGGGATGTCCTGGACTGATGATTTTTGTGTTAAAAAAGCATTTAGGACTTGGTGCACTAAAAGACAATGCTCTGCAATGAGTGTGCTTGTATAGTTGTATTATAATATGCCTTATTTACTGCAGTTGCACCTCGTCTAATTTTGTTGTTGCTGTTGCTGTTGCTTTTACCAAGTGTCCGACTCAAAGACAATATTCTTTAATGCCCAGTGATCACAATGTTGCTGAATTCTTTCAAATATGATGCTTGTCAATTTCCTTTTGCGTGTGTTGCCTTTATTTCTTTGTGTTCCACCCTCCAAGACATAACATTTCCCGCACTGCAACAGGACTATGATGACGACGGAACACTTTCCTTATCTGAGTTCTCAGACTTGATGAAAGCTTTTGGTAATAAATTAGCAGTTGCAAAGGTTAGACTGTATTCCATTTTCTTGGAGAGTATGTTCCCTGTATTCAGTCCCTTCTGTTTGTGCATCTTATTAATTTCTTTCATACATTAGATTGAAGAGCTTTTCCGTCAAGCAGATACAAATCGTGATGGCATAGTTGACATAGATGAGCTGGCAGCCCTACTGGCTGATCAACAAGAAAAGTAACAATTTGCTACTTTGTATTTTGTTATGTTTTGAAATTAATTATTGCTTATCTCATAAGTATAGCAGTATCATTGATTATGCTGCCCTCTTTTTCAGAGAACCACTTATAAGTAACTGCCCTGCCTGTGGTGAAGATCTTGGGAAATATGATAACATAAATGATATGATACATATGACACTTTGCTTTGATGAGGGAACTGGTAATCAGATTATGACTGGTGGATTTCTAACTGACAAGCAGGCTTCTTATGGGTAAGATGCTTCATTTATTGATGTGTCTAGTCTTATTTCTACCATTTTATCTTGTTTATTATGAAATATCATGAAAACATGAGCAATTTATACTATAGTCACATAGTTGTCATCTGCAGGTGGATGTTCAAGCTCAGTGAATGGGCACATTACTCCACATACGATGTTGGTTTGCGCTCCGGCTCTACAGCTTCACATATTCTGGTGTGTTAAGTTGTTCCATATGGTAGATTAACTTAAAAGTTTTGAGTGATGCAAGATATGGTAGTTGTATTGTGCCCTTCATTAAATCAATGCTGTGATATAAGGTTTTGACCGCTAAACAAAGAGGATGGTCGAAGAAGTTATTGATGGAAAAATTGTAATGTCCATGAGGGCTTTGTACCAATCAAAAGTAGGCCTCACTCTTATAAATACAGGTATGTTGGATTGAATAATATTAGTTTGTCTCATGTTCCCACTATTAATTTAGATGATCATATGCTGAGGTCCACTAGATAGACTCACCGAAAATGATCTGTATTTGCTTCACTCCTAAGGATGGAACCATGGAATCATACTAAATAATGCTGGTTTGTGAATTGATCTGTTGTGATGTACAACAAGCTTCCTGCAATTGATATTTAGTTGGTGAAGCAGGTCATGAACAAGAAACCAACTGTTTGGTCACCAATTACAATCTTGCATTTAAAAGGGAAGACAAAATTCCTGTAGCTCGTCACCCCATTGTGCTTATGTAGCTGTAGTCTGTAGGCAAGAGTAACCTAGATAACTATGGGCTACTTAGAAGCCAGTATACAGATTCATTCAATGTACTCACAATGTTGTCATGCAGGTGTTAAAGACCTCTTGAAGAACCTATCTGAGAAGCAAGGAAAAAAGATGAACTCACCGGAATCTGCAAAAGATATTCCCAAGTTCCTTGAGTTATTTAAGGTGCAGAGTATGACTAAACCTTTTTTTTACTTAATTCTTGATGAAGGTGCCTCTCCGCAGATTTTGCGGGCCGCTTGCCTCGGTTTTTCCCTTCCCCATGATGGATAAGTCTCATGTGTGGTTTTTGTGGGGCTGTACTGCTCACATGGTCCTTGTGGTTGTTTTTCTGCTTTTAGGACAGCATCTTAGACTAGAGGACAGCAGGACAGCATCTTAGAGGACAGCATCTTAGACTAGAGGACAGCATCTTAGCTAGGACAGCATATTAGCATCTTAGACTAGCATCTTGGCATATGCTTGGCTGGCTAGCAGCCTATAAATATGTAACCCCAACCCCTCAGTTTGGCATAGCATTTGAGTAAGAAATAGACAAGAAAAATTGCCCCAACTCCTAGTGTCATCCTCTCGATGAGAGTAAGAATTCTCCTACTACCAAGAGTGAGAATTCAGCGACTAACACCCCAGACCCCACTCATGTGGGAGCCTCCGGCACTGGGTCTGCCCTTAATTCTTGATGAAGAATATGCACAGTTGCACATGATTTGCAAACCTAACGAACCCTAGAGATCATGTGATGTGGAAATATTCTGTGGTCCCATGTTTATGTTGTAATTGCTTAGTGCCACTGCCACCTTCTGCCTGAGTTATGCTCATATGCTGTTTGTCTGTTTTTTTTTGTTTGTTCTTATTTTCTTTCCATATTACAATGAAAATGCACTTACTGTAAGATAATCTGCTGCTGCCCCTCTCTTCTGTTTTGCTGCAGCAGTAGAGTTGGCAATCGGTCAGCTCTGCTGACTACTGCTGAAGTATGGCAACAGGCCAACTACTTCATGTACTAGTTAGTACAAGTAGATGTATGGCAATAGGCCACTAGTTGTAGTGGCTGATCTCAGCCATGTAGGAGTAGTTGCAACACATTCAGAGTTCAGTTCAGTGCTGCCGTGCTGGTGCTTGTGCTGTGTGTGCTCTGTTCTCATCTTCTTCTATCTCTAGCCGTGAGTGAGAGTGTGAGTGCTGGTGAGCTGATTGCTCACATGTGCAGGGGTTTTCTGTGCCAACACTTAAGATACACAAATCATTATATGTCAGAGCTGTGTTAATTCCAGCACTTGGTTGTTTCACTTTTAATTTTCAAGTAACATAAGTAGTATGGAGTCAAAAGTCCTTGTCCTTGGATATATATGGAATAGAACTTTTAATTACAACAAAACTCTAAAAAAAATAGTGTACTTTTACGAAGCTTTCTCAATATTTTCCTATCCTTCAAATTGTGCAAAGATATATATAGAATATGGGCTATGTGAAGAAGGTGTGATCCCAGAAATGTATACTGGTTATTGAGGGCCTGCTTTTGGTGAATGATAGAAAACACAGAAGCAGGAGAACAACAAACCCTTTTCCCCATTCAATTTCTATTTTTTAATTTACATAGAGGCCTTGGAGGTAATGCAAAATCCAGTCTTCATTTGTTTTTTCTTTGGGAGCAAAAATCAGTCTTTATCTGTATCTTTTAAGCTCAATCTTAACTGTGTGGGAATTTGGTCCATGGATGAGTCTTCGTCAATAGCTTGACTATCTCTGTTGATTCTTGCTAAAATGCTAGTCATTTGGTCTTGATATTTACCTGTTGATCCATTTTGTTGCTTATCTATCTGAAATTCTGAATGTAGTTTGATCATTTGCATTTATATAAACCATTGTTGTCAACTTAGATATTCATTGTATATAACTGCAGGGTCAAATTAATATGGATGAGGTCAAGGACCCTATTGAAAGTTTTAAGGTATGTATCTATAGTAGTAATTCAAGCCATCATGTTCACTATCTGTTGGACTTCCTATAACACCAATGTTTTCGGAATGAAGTAATAATAGACATTGATGGGATAGCACATTTGATTTGATTTTGAATAGTCTTTTGTATGGGCTGAATTAGTTTTTTTTTTCTTTGTAGACTTTCAATGAATTTTTCATAAGAGGACTGAAGCCTGGTGCCAGACCAATTGCACATGGTGACCAAGACAGTGTTGCTACTTGTGCTGCTGATAGCCGTTTAATGGCTTTCAGTTCCGTTGATGAGAGCACAAGGCTTTGGATCAAGGTGAAGGCACTATTTGACTAAGAGATGAGACTTATTGAGACATGTCCATGCAAGCACAACGCATGATCCTTCATATGGTAGAATGTTTAGTTGATGTCTCACTGTAGTATGCCTTCTGTTCCTAGGGCCGCAAATTTTCAATTGAGGGTCTCCTAGGGACCAGTGTGCACTCAGATGCTTTAAGCAATGGATCATTGGTCATTTTCCGGCTTGCACCTCAGGTACAACTTTTAATCTCCTTGTTAAGATAAAAAATCCTTACTTTTAAAAGCTCAATGTTTTGTCGAAAATATACTCTGGAATCATGAATATTAACACTTTGTAATGTGCAGGATTACCATAGGTTTCATGTGCCAGTCTCAGGAATTGTGGAGAAATTTGTGGAAATTCCTGGGTTCCTGTACACGGTATAGAATACTAATATCGGAAGTATATCGGCATGTTTGTGTTATGTTATATTTCTTGTCATTTCTCAGCATCTTACTGATGCTGGTCTATTTGCATTTGACAGGTCAATCCCATTGCTGTGAATAGCAAGTATTGCAATGTATTCACTGAGAATAAAAGAGTTGTCTCAATAATATCAACTTCCGAGTTTGGAAAGGTTTGCATTTTTGCTCTTTTACATTCTTATGTTGGAATGTTGGATCAATTTTTTTAATTGAATATTGGATTAATTTACCTCCTAAAGTTGTCAGCAAACTCAACAGAAAAGGGTGTCCAATGTGGCAATGCTCATGTAGTTTAGAATCTTCCCCAGTATTTATTGAATAGTTCGAACTGGTCTGACCTGATGCTACAGTTGAATTTGTCAGTGTATGTTAAATTTGATTGTTTATCAGGGTCTTTCTACATATTTCTTGTTTACCGTTTCTTTGAGATGAACTGATAATAAAGTCAATACAGCCTGAAGCTTAGCTGCCCTTTACTCATCATGCAATGACTTTTCTTGTTTCTGATGGCATGGTTCAGGTAGCATTTGTTGCGATTGGAGCAACCATGGTAGGAAGCATCACGTTCTTGAAAAAAGAGGGTGACTACATCCACAAAGGAGATGAGGTATTTTTCATGCATTTCCTCTTAATATATTGTGATAATTTCTTCTGATGTTTGTGTGAAGGTGTAAAATTATCTGTTCCATCTTTTTTTTCCCTCTCTTCCAGTTTGGGTATTTCTCCTTTGGAGGGAGCACAGTGATATGCGTCTTCGAGAAGGTTCTCTCATGCTTCTCTGCTCACTAGCTATCTGTCCATTTTATACACATAAAAAATTGCTGCCATTCATACATACAAATTCTAAAACGAAACTATTGCTCATGAAACTTTGACTCTGTGTGGCAGGATGCGATCCAACTTGATGCTGATCTAGTGGCAAACAGCGAAAGGTCACTGGAAACCCTTGTTTCTGTTGGTATGACACTGGGCGTCTCGACAAGGAACAAGGGGCTGCAAGTCCCGGTTCTGCAGAATTTTTCGCTTGAATGACGTAGGTAATACTATGATATAGTTAGGACGGCCTCCATGGTACATAGCTGTAAATTGCGTGCAGGTTAACAGTAGGGTGTATTTGCAACTAGCAACTGCCACTTGATTTGAAAACAAGGAGATTTGAAACATACAGTAGCATTTAGTGCCAGATGTTAACTAGAATCATGCTGATCCACGCATCTTGATGTGAACTCACAAGATTATTGCACTTAACAGTTTTCTCAAGTCCTAATCACGAGGCACTGGGCCTGTATATGATACTCCAGATCATAAATGGCACATCTTCAATCTTAAAAAAATGGCACATCTTCCAAATCCAATTAGTTAGGATTTACCAATACGGTACATGGATTTCCTCCTAGGCAGGCTAGAGGAGTCCTGGCCTAGAATGGAAGGGGAAGTAGGGAGTGGTGGAGGCGGCCCTGTCAAGATTGCTCCTCTGCTCTTTCTTCCTCTTTTTCCCCTCATCCTGCTTCACTCCTTGCTCCTTGTGCTGCTGCTGCTGCTTCTTGGTGATATCGTCGTGGGAGTCCTTGACGGAAGACGACGGTGAGGATGGCTTCTTGGGGAGCACCTTTGCGAGCGATGGCATGCAGGAGAGTCCCATATGGGCTCTGGTCTGCTTCTCCAGTTCTCCTGACGATTGGGTGTTTGTGTGCTTGCTTGACAGTCTTGACTGCTCTCGTGTTTGAAATTGGAAATTTGGAATGCCAGGTGATGGATGCTCTGGGCAAACACCCATTTGGCCATTTATATGGGACTGGGAGAGTGGAGGTGCCTCCAAGTTCCAAGCTTCTTCCTGCGGAAGGTTGTCCGACCTTCCTGCGCAAGATTGCCAGTTGCCACTTCAACTCTAGCTTTTTTTATCTTAAGAAAAAAAAAATAACGTAGCACGTGGTCAGCACTGCGTGTTACGTCACAATATCACTGGTGGTGATAGGAAGTATCTGACAGGTGGGTGTGGGCCTGGGCCCAGCTGTCATCGGCTGAGAGCCCATTGCACGGAACCATGAAGGGTATTTTGTATGTATTTGCGTTTTAGTGGCTCTCAAGCTCTGCAGCCTGTTCGGGAGGCCGTATCGTATCGTGGATTATTTACTGCTGGCTGGTTTGGTGTGAGAGAAAAACACTGTTCCCGGCTGGAAATTTACGATCGTTTACGAGCAAGCGAACAGGCTCAGATTGGTGGTTTCTGGCTTTCTGCAATGACGATACTGACTAATAAACGTCTAAACGTGCAATTGCAGGGCTCGTTCAAATATGCCATTCGCCATGGGTATCTGAACAAGCACTAGGAGATAACAAAAGCTTTCGATCGTATACATAACAAATTATGATGTATTATTGTGATGCCCAAGAACTACACAAGCATGGGTCGCCGGTGATTCATTTTCAAATGGAATTCAAACTTATCAATGGCAGCAGCGTGTACGAACCGTTGCTACATTACCGTGGCAGTACCAGTGTAATTTGAACTGTCAAAGTCAAATGTCAATGAAGCGCCATTTGTAAGAATAAGAATTGGCATGCCACGTGTGTCAATTCTGAAATGGTGCAGGCGGCGGCGTGATATAGGAGTATTCTATTAAATTAAACAAAACAAGGCTTGAATCGACATACAGTACAGCCAGAGACCCAAATATAATTACACAACTAACACCAAGACAGTGACATTTTAATTAAGATTAGTACATATGGCACCAGGTTACTTCTGAACATTGTTTTTGAGGCACCGTACCCCCTTCACAATGCCTAGGCGTTTATGGCGGACGCCTAGGCGCCACCATACGATCATCTTAATATATAATGATACTAAAATTCAAAAGCAAATTATACCTTAATATTACCAAGTCTTAGCATGTAATACCATAATAAATAATGCTAACAGAGTGCTAGTGCACAACGTAAAGTAGCAAAATAGCAAATCTGAAATCTCTCATCACTCAATAGCCACAAATTAGTCTCTAATAACATAATATAACTTAATGACTAGTGTTGCAGGGAAAGAAACAGAGGAAGAGGGAAAGAAACAGAGGAAGAGGAGGGAAGCAGAGGAAGAGAAAGAAACAGAGGAAGAAGAGGGAAGCAGGCTGCAGAGGAGACCAGAGAGGAGGCAGCGAGCATACGAGGCGGACGGGTAGACGGTCGACGGAGGCGGGCGAGCAGGTGCGGACAGGCAGGAGCTGCAGGTGCGGTGCGGACGGACCCCTGGTGGACTCGAGCAGCCAGGAGGAGATGCAGGGGCGGACTTGCGGGAGGTGCGCGCGGCCGGTGGACTCGAGCAAGGAGCGGCAAGCCTCCACCTCCGCCTCTGCCGCCAAGAAGCAGGGCCGCCGCCGCCGCTGCCTCCTCTTTTCCTCTCCTCTCTCCGTGAAGCTGCAGCGGCCCGCACCTGTGGTAAAAGCCCTCGAGCGGGAGGTCGATTCCCGCCAGTTTTCATTGCGTCCGCTCGATTCCCCGCCCGATTCCGTCTTCCTCTCGACTTGCTGCTCCGGCGTCCGCCACAGGCCTCTAGGCGCTCGCCCGACGCCTTTCCACGCCTAATCTCATATGGCGGACACCATACGCACGCATGTCGTGGCGACCCCGACGCCCAGCACCCTGGGCATGCCTTGTCGCCTAGGCGACGTCTAGGCGACGCCTCAAAAACAATGCTTCTGAATGCTCGTCAATCCAAACAGACCAATCAGATAAGATATATGGAGGTAGTAAATTCAATGGAGTAGAAATGGACGTGATGCTTTCTAAACTTGAAGTGATGTCACTCCATTCACAAGAATATTTTGCAGTCATGCCTTTTCAGATCATCAGGACGATACCAAGTCGGCAAGGGCACAGGCCATCTGTAGTTCAACAATATGGCCACACTGTAATGCCATCCACAAATTCATAGTACAGGACATTGAACTTATAGTAATTATTGGATGCATCAGAATACCTATTAAGCATGACACTGCGATCACCAGCAATAGTCCAGTCAAGCTTATTAGACGCATAATCATCAAGGCCAGCTTCATCAACGGTCCTAATAAACACACCAAAGAATATAGTTAATTGATTTATGATGCTTTACAGAACCTTCTATAATAGATCGCTTGCACAACTCTTGTAAGTCCTCGAGACCTAAACACACTGCATGACAAGCACTAAAATATACCCAAAAAGAAATAGGCATACCTTTTCTTCTTAAAATGTCCCAGGACATCGAGGATCACGTCCCACGGATCCACCTGCGTACTTGTCGTAGAAGTTCATGCCAACAATATTTCCATCAAAATCAAGAAGGGGTCCTCCAATGCCAGCCTAACAAGTAACAGGAGAAGTTTTTCATTGGTGATGTCAAACAGATATGGTAATTAACTAATTAACACACAGTCCAATGCAACCAGGATCATCAGCTGTGTAATAATAGGAGAGAAGATTTGCAGACTTACTTTAGTGATTGTACAAGTAGAAAACATAAAAAATTTGCAATCATATGTGTACATCATGCAAGCCTTTTCCCCTCTTGACGCCATTAATTCGCCGGATTTGAAGATACACCCCACAGCTACTACTTCACAATCCTTAAGCAACTGATGTTGAATTTTTAGTGGATGGCTATAGCTAGGACGGTAATCGTTGACCCTGACTAGAGCAATATTGTAATGTAAATTATAATGTTGTAATATCCCAGCTGCTCGTTTTTTTCTTGGAAGCAACACCTCAATCTACAAAAGAATTAAGACTTCACTGATTCATAAAAGAATAGGGATAAAATGATAGCTAGAAGCACCAACCCTCAAGTTTTTCACAATATCATATTCACAATCAGAATCTCTAATCAAGCTCGCTGCAGTCAGAATAGTGGTACATCCATTCCATTCAATAAAACAGCCTGAGCATGCAAAAATCCTTTTTCCTCCTGGATACATAATTGATCACTAGTTAGTTGTGATCAGATACAGATATGAGGTAGTAAAAAGCACAGTACTGTAAACCCACCATTGAATGAAGCAAGTGCAACGATATTCTCATGCATGTTGGAGGCAATTGTTTGGCTTAGTTTGCTCCAGACACCTTTACCATATATATCGCCGAAAGGCTCTTCAAAATTATTAGCCAAAATAATGTCATCTGGATCAAAACACATTGTACAATACTTGTAATTGGGACAACAATTAAAAAACCACAACTCATGTGGAGCCAATATTTACATGAATTGGCTCACCAGTTAACATTGATTTTGGACGCTCGGGATAACCCAAAGATTCTAAATCGCCAAATTGATCCTTGTTAAGCCCATCTCTGGGTACTGGTGCAACCATAGTCACATAAAACGGGTTCACCACCTTCGACCCTCGACCCGGGTTCGTCGACCCCGACCCGGGTTCATGGGTTCATTTTCGACCCGAAGTGTAAAAATCTCTCACGAGTAGCGTACCACGTACCGCGACCCCGTACCTCGACCCCATCGACCCAGAAACTTTGTGACTATGGGTGCAACAACACCAATAGGTCAATTCACTCACACTAATATATGCTAATGTTGAGTACAATAATAAGTAACATTCACATGAAGTTATGTGCAGAATATCAGCACACACGATCAACATATGACAACCTGAGTTGAGCACACTAAGTGATTCCACTCGAACATATTTAAGAACAGAGTATTTTTTTTTACTGATTAACACTAAATCTATGAAGTGCAACTGCAAAAAGCTAAGTCCATCCATAGTTATCATGAGTGTACAAATGTTAAAGATAATTTTGTACAATCTGAGACAATTTTACAAATAGATACCATTATAAATGAACATAATTACACATAACAAAATTATTTTGACGTTTAAAGTGTCGCTGCTCACCTTCATGATGAGAGTTAGGAATCACAGCATTGGAACTTTCTCCAACCCTGTAGAAGAACATCAATATGAGTAGCCACAAGTAAAATTGATCAAACCAGCACATTATTATGCAACACCTACATAACTTGAATTGTAGGAAAAGACTAACAAGAACCTGGAGTATTATGGATACAAATATCAAGAAGACAAGAAAACTGACCAACAGCTAGATAAAACCATTAAGTCAAGTGACATCATAAGAGAACTAACCGACAGCTAGATAAAACCGTTAAGTCAGGTGACACCATAGTCCACTTAGTGTGACCATTATATGTGGATAGGAAATTTCTTTAATTAAATTAGACACTTAGACAGGTACACTGCTTCAACATTGGGCATGTGCCAATAGGACAAAAAATGTACCTTTACAACATGTCCAACGGAGACCTCCAGAGGCACCGGTGCGTAGTAGAATCCTAAGCCAGGATAGTAACGTGAAGAGAGGCAGAGGAAGACCGAAGTTGACTTGGGTAGAGGCAATAAAAGGAGACTTGAAAGGATGGAATATACCCAAAGACTTAGCCTTAGATAGGAGTGCTTGGAAAACAACTATTCACGTGCCTGAACCTTGATTGCTTCTGTTGGGTTTCAACTCTAGCCTACCCCAACTTGTTTGGGACTTAAAGGCTTTGTTATTGTTGTTGTTGTTGTTGTTGTTACAGGTGGAAAAGTCTTTATTAAGGGCTATACTGGAAATTGTAGATGAGCAACAAATACCAGAAAAGCTACAAAAGGAACACACATCCATCCTGCTTATTATTGCAAAACAACATGTCCTGTAAATTGTTTAGCACAAAACTGACAACATCATTATATCAAGTAGGGAGCAGAAAATTGATAGGAGATAATAGTTTCCCCAGTGGAAATATAAAGACATACCTGATTTTAAAAGAATTCAAGTATGCAGGAGATTTATCCTCTAGCCATATAATGTTAATCCACTGTTCACTAAGTGTTACCTCTGGCAAGCAAAAGGTTCCTTCTGTACAGGCCGAAAGATTCATGCCAAGAAAGTTCCCATGAACATCAAAAAGTGGCCCACCTTCATATTCCTAACATCAAACAGAAGAAACTAATTACAGGATACATTGTAAATGGAATAAACAAAGTGAAACCAAACAACAAATATGTAGGTAAAACATCATTTTCCCGCCCGAGAGATGTACTTTACTGAATATAACCGCAGAAACAGATTCAAATACTCATGACAATGCAAATGTACCTTAGAGATTTTACAAGTGGACGTAATATGTGATGGGAAAGCTCTGCCTGTTTCAAACTTCAGTACCCCACGTGTAGATAATAATTTGCCAAAGTTGTCACGGCCCAGAGCTACAACATTGGTAAGGGGTGGAAATGTCATCCAACTTCGAAAAACTACAGCATCAAGATCAGGAAAGTCCTTGACGTTGACCTAAAGAACAATAGTTTCAGCGGTGAAATCACCATTCACCAACGTCAGTTTCTCCAACTTCCCCAGTCTGGACCTTAGATCTTATACTGAATACCTGCAGTTTGATGAGTGAGTATAACATCAAGTCAATAGTTCTCAGCGCTGATCCAACAATCCTTGCTTATTTGAGAAGTTAGCTAATTGTAATTGGATCCAAAAAAACAAAAGATTCGTGTTAGCTGTGCATGTCCTCTGAAGCATAAACTACTGCCTGTACTTCAAGATTGTCAAACATTCATTACTGCACAGGTCTTTCCTTTCATCCTGTACCAATTTGGCATTTTGTAATGTGCATAATGAATATACCTTTCACTACTAGACCTAGAACAATTCTAATTCTACGGGTCATCACCAGTAATCGCCACAAGAACATGAACCGCCTCTGAAGTGATGGAAGCGAATCCCATCTCTCAAGATTATTTCTCTGTTCTCACTCCCGGATATCAGCTTCATGGTCGAGTGGCAGTCGCGGCAAACTCTCAAGTTCTTCATTACTCGAATCGGAGCTGATTGTGGCAAATGGATCATTCCAAATGCCACAGCTAGTTTTTCACTGTGGCAACCCACCAAATTCTGCTCCCTGCTAGAGACGCCATATGACTCTGTGCTAGCACTATCAGTGCCCGCCAACTTTTCTATCTTGGAAAGCATCTCTGCCAGTTTTTTGTATATTGCATTGCTCTCTGGATGGGACTTGTCACCGGCAACAAAAGAGTGAACCCCAGACCTTAGTTCAATCCAACTAAGACCAGGCTCTTTCTTCACGCCTCGCTCTTTCATCAGGTCTCGAGTTTTTGAAGCTAAGGACACCTCGCCAGCATCTAAATACATGTTGTAAAGAATTACATAGGATGCTGAGGAAGCGGGTTCCAGATCCATTATCCGATCCGCCACAAGTTGGCCTCTCTCCATGTCTCCATGAATACGACATGAGGCCAGCAAAGACCGCCAAACCACAGCATCATTATGGAAGGCAGAATCCCTTATAAAAGCCTCAGCATCAGCTAGCCTCCCAGCTCGTCCAAGAAGATCAACAACACAAGTACAATGCTTTATGGTTGGGCTCAATCCATATTCATTATTCATAATTTCATAATACCTGCATACGATCATCAAAGGAGGACGTATGAGGCATGTATAGTATAGCAAAGAAAGTTGCACTGGAATTTGATTGAATGCTCTAACCTGAAAGAAATGGCAAAGTCTTACCTGAGTCCCTCATCAACCAATCCTCCATGACTACATGCAGTAAGGACGCTGAGAAAAGTAATCTCATTAGGTGCCGCCTTTGCATCCATCATTTCATTGAAAATGCGTAAAGCATCCCTCGCACAACCATGATGCGCATGGCTTGATATCACTGCAGACCAAGAGACAACATCACGTGATTCCATTTCCTGAAACCTCCGAGTCACAGCATCAACATCCCCTGACCTAGCACACATATGAATGAAGGAATTCCCCATGGCAGTGAACCGGTTAAAACCAGATTTTATGGCAAGACACTGGATCTGCTCACCGGTCCTTGCAACAGCTAAACTGGCACATGCATTCATCACGCTCGACATCGTGAAAAGATCAGGTTTCAGTCCATAACGTATTAATTCATGGAACAATCTCAGTGCCTTCTCAAAAAGCTCATTCTGAACACACCCTGAAATCATTGACGTCCAGGTGACAATGTCTTGCTTAGGCAGAGATCTGAAACACCTGTATCCATCTTCCATGCAACCGGAGTCAGAGTACAAGTCAATCAGTGCACTCCCAATATAGTCATCGTCTTGGAAACTGTGTTTGAGTACTTGACCATGTATCTGTTTCCCAAATCCAAGTTCACCAGCCAAGTTACACGCACGCAGAATACTTGAGAATGTGAATTCAGAAGGCTGCATCCCTCGGCTCTGCATCTCTGAATACAGACTCAAAGCTTCTCGAATGACTTCCTTACCAACGGCAGCTTCATCACGAGAGAATCCTGCAATCATCGCATTGAAAACAATCACATTTGGGTCCGGCACCAACTTGAAAAGCGCGACAGCATTGATCAAGGCGCCTCTCTTAGCGTACATGTCGATCATTGCGCTCACAAGAAACAGGTCGGCATCCAGTCCAGCCTTCACCACGCATCCATGAACTGCCTCTGCAATGTGCCCTCCAACATCACCACCGGAAGCACAACACTTGATGATGCTCCCAAGCGCGAACGAGTTCCACCCGATGCCATGGTGGCACATCAGAGAGAACACCTTCAGCGTCTCCTCACGTGCGCTGGCGCGGACGTACCCAGAGAGCAGCGAGTTCCACGAGACGTCGTCGTGCTCCTCGGCGGCATCAAACACGCGCCTGGCCTCGCCCATCTTGCCGCACGCGGCGTACATGCTGGCGAGCGAGTTGGACAGGAACACCCCGTTCCCGAGACCGTCCAGGACGGCCACCGCGTGCACGGCCTTCCCGGTCCTCACGTCGAGCGCGCGCGAGCACGTGGCGAGCGCGGCGGCGTACGTGAACCGGTCGACCCTGAACCCCGCGGCGGCCCGCGCCCGCGCGAACGTCGCCAGGGCGCGGCCCGGGAGGCCCGCGCGGGTGTAGGCGGCGATGAGGAGGTTGTAGGAGACGGCGTTGCGGCGGGGCATTTCGTCGAGCAGGCGGGCGGCGTGGTGGGGCGCCCCGAGGCGGCAGTAGGCGTGGAGGAGGAAGTTGCGGAGGAAGAGGGAGGCGGTCGGGTGGGCGCGCGCGATGTGGGCGTGCACGGCCGCGACGTGCGGCAGCGCCGCGCAGGAGCGGAGAAGGTCGAGGTAGAAGGCCTCCATGGACGCCAGCGGCGGAGCAAACCGATAGTAATCTAACTGCTCGCCTTTGCACGTTGCTGGTCATCTGGCCGCAGGGCCGATGGTCATCTAGGTGTCCTGGCCGCCGCCGCCCCTTGGCCCCTCCCAGCCTCCCGCGCAGGCGCGGACCTCGGTGTCGCACAGACAACCAGATGTCCAGAGTGCGGAGCCACCGACAGGCCGTCAGAGCGACCGAGCGCCTCGGCCCGCCGGCCGCCGGGGATTGCTCAAGAACGGAGGGAATTGAACGGCAGGGGAGATGCTTGAACTGGCATTTGAGTGAGATGGGTACCCGTTGGATCAAAAACTTGCGGTTATGATCGAGTCAGTTGGGAGACTTTCCTTACACGCGTATGCACTCCGTAGTCCGTACAACACTCAAGTGAGCGGCTTCATTGGCCACCTTTTATTTATTTTTATTTAAAATTAAAACTACAAAGTGCGTCGACTCCTGGCCAGAAAACCATCCACGTCTCACCAAATTACTCCAGCCGTTTGATCCCTTCAATTAGCGGCACTGATTACCCAGGCCAAGATTTCTTAGGAGCGGAATCAGCCTCTGTCGACTGGATTCTGGAGATTCCTTCAGTCCGGATAAGGCCCTAGCCGCTCCACGACGACAGCCGCCAGCCGACCGATATATATACCTCTGAATCTTCATTTTAGAATCTTCCCGGTCCCCTCTATTCCTCGTCAGCTCCGCTTGCCGCGCGTCTTCTTCGCCCGCGTCTTCCCGCGACGGTCGCCGGGATTGCGCCGCCGCCTCCGCTGTTCTCCTCGCTTCCCCTTTTTTCGCGCGGTCAGGGTGTTGGGTCTTTGCCTGCGCCCCTTGCCGGAGCCGTCCATCCGCAGGGGACAGCCGAAACAGCTCCAGCCCTAACCGGCTAACCCTAACTGTATCTCCGCCGCCGTCTCCTCCTCCTGCTGCACCGGCCTCAAGGCTTGTCAGGTTATGCGTCGCATTTTCCCTCGTCCGTTTCGCTGCTCCTTGCCTGCTCTCTTCTAGATCTGGATGCCACTTTCTTCCGATTCTTGCTTTCTTCACACATCCGAATCCTCGCTTTGTTGACTGATCCGAAAAAACTCCCTTTCGCTGTCGTCGTGGTGTAGTGTAGTTTTCCAGCCAGATTACTCGTCTGGGGAGGGGGGGGCGGGGTCCCCCCCCCTCCCCTGTCGTGGGCGCGGCGGCTTCGCCGGGTTAGGCCGCCGTCTTCTCTCCGTTGATTAGGGCTTCGTCGATTTCCAGGTTAGATCTTCCCATGCTTATTTTAGTGCCGTTGGTTCATTTCAGGTTTTAATTTTGTGTGCTTCAGCTCTGAATGATGCCCTCGTCTATTCTTTGCTTCGTTCGCAGTTTCGCTTGGGTAGTTTACGCCGGCCCTTTTAGTAGTTCCGCTTAGGTCCACGCTGTCCGTCCCTTCATTCCGGCTTCGTCGGTTTGCAGGTTAACTCCTCCTCTGCCTATTTGCCTTAGTTCTTTTGGTTCTTAAGAGTTGTTTGCAGTAGATTACTATTTTTGTTTTTTGCTTTCAGTACAACCATATACAGCTATAGACCAATTGCCCTCTTTTATCTTGCTACATAATATATATGTTTCGATAGGGTAATAAAATGGGGAGGGGATGCGGCCGTTTGCGTAGAGGTAGGGCTATGTGGATGATGCCCTGCACCTGCATGCTGCAACAATAATTTCATCAGTCTGTCGTTGGACTACCTTCTCTCCTTTTGCTGCAGCCATTTCTAGGTAGCCAATTGACTAAGATTGGTATGGAAATGAAGTCTGCTCATGTTAACCACGTAGTAGCATGTTGTCTTAGCTGTAATGAAATATGGAATTAGCTTCTGTAGTGTTTCTGCAGTATATCAATTAGCACAAACGCGTTGTATTTGGTATATTGATAATATTGCTGCCTCTTGTTTCATCTTCATATGTGTTCAGAATTTCTTTGCTGATAACTGTGGTGTTCCCATCATTGTCGCTTATTGTATTATAGAAGAACATGAATTTGTTGTCGGTCTGAACTTCTTCTGTGTTCATATGTGGATCATGTGCTGCATAGATAAGTTCTCATTCTCTGGATCTGAACCTCTATTGTTTTCCTTTACCGATTAAGATTTGATACTTCGTCGGCACTAAATCTCTGTTCAATATGTTTCTGAAACGGTCAACACTCTGTAGGACACGGTGGATTCGGGAAGGAACGATCTTTTGTTGGATTTCTGTTCTTGATTGAGAAAAGGTATAATCGCATCATCGCCCCCATTTATGTTTATTTTCACAGCGGCTGGATTATTTGGAGCGATTTTAGTTTCTCGTTTCTATACATGCTTACATTTATTTGCAAAGTCCAATTTTTTGACTGAAGATGAGGATCTGAAGGGTGGTGATGATCTGAAAGGTCAATCTTTGGGCTGTAGGGAAAGCTGGTGCTCTCGTGGTAATTCCTATAGGGTATCCTGCTGCTATACGTGTAATGCCATTGTTGCTTTTTTGGGCAATCAGTTATCTACTTCAGGTGATTTTTGTTGCACATTGCAGAGCCTAACAGGCTTTACAAGTCCAGCTGAGTCAGTAAAAGTTTGGCGTTATGCTAAGTGCTGGTGTAGCAGCTGGAGCAATACAAATATGGAATATTGACGAAGCGAAAGGTATTAACCAGCCTTAACAGTCAACAGTGCAGTGAAAACATGAAACTACAGCTGTGTCGTGCAATAATCTCGGTTTCTATTGACGATTTGCGCAATGTGCAGTTGTTCGAACTTTCACTGGGCACATATCAATTTGTGCATATCTTGATTTCCATCCTTTTGGAAAATTCTTTGTCTATGGGTCTTTAGCCACAAACATGAAAATAAGGGATACTCGAAATAAGATATGCATACACACATGTTTCCTGATCACTCAAATTTTGTTTAAAATATCTACCTATGCTAGGTCTGGGATTTCGCGGCTGGAAAACTCATGCATGGCTTTCGTCTTCATGAAGGTCCAGTCAACTGCTTAGATGTGCACGCCCACGAGTTTTTTATTGGCTACACGTTACAATACAGGTCCTATATACCCACACAGTAGTAAATTTTCCATGGGATGTCAATTTTTCCGTAAGATAAGATTTCTATTATTTTCATGGCGGACTTATTACTCCCTCATGCTTCTTATTTGTATATCAGCTGGACATGTAAATAACATGTTCAATTATGTCCTTTTCAAAACCTTTGCAGGTTCGGTTGATAAGACTGTTAATTTCGGGAACTTGACACTTTTCAGTTCATTGGTTCTTCTAGACCTGAGGTACGATAACTGTTTACAACGACTCACGAGAACAATTGTTCAGGTCCTCAGTTGAATCTATTCTATGTTCATAAAAACTGAATCAATATAGCTCTTGCACCCAAAGTTATATAGTGATCCGGAAAAAGCTATTCTTCGAAAAGGCTATAATTTTAAGCAGTTGTATTTAGGTAATAGGTAATTTCATCATACCCTGCCGCTGTTTATCACGCTTGCAGCTTTATGCTCAGTCTTGGTTAATGACATGCTCTTTTTTAGACATGTTTCCTTCTGCACTGTAAATCTTAGTTTGTGTAGATGGTTTCCATTTTGAAAGAGGTTGATAGTATAAATTTTGAAACTACATTGCAATCTTTCCTTGCTGTAGGTTCCCTTTTTCAGAAAGAGGTTGATAGTGGATGGTTTTCCATAAAGGTGTGTGGTGGATTCGTGTACCTGATCATATTGCCAGTGGGGATATTGTCAGTCTAAGGCCCCTTAAGATTCAATCGGAATGGTCAGTCTAACATAATGAGATTGTGCTGCAAATTTTCTCCACGCCTTACACCAATGCTAACATAAGCATAGTCCTTTTGACTATGTGCAGAAACTGTGGAAAGAAGCCACACAATTTAGGTTCCAATCAGCCATTGTACAAGTAAGTGTCAGTTTTTCCCTCATTTTTTTAGTGCATCCCAAGCAGTTAGGATTACTATTTTGTATAACCTAGCTAATTTAGTGTACGGCATGACCAAATACCAAATATGGAACAGCTTTTAATATGTATATGTGCCACTGTTTTGTATGAGCTTATCACGTATTTGTATGACCTTTGCATATTTTAAATTTTGAATAATGCCATCCCCGCTGCCTGAAAATATAGGTTACTTCTATGCTTTTCACGTTTTCAAAACATAGAAGTGTTGATCCCACGGTTTACTAATGCGATTGAATCTGCTCTCTGTTTTACTGCAATATATGCTTACTGCTTCACAGATTTTTGGACTCCTATTATCTTTTTAGATTTTCACTTATTCATATAGTGGAGGATTAAATTGATCTAACAAATGGGGAAACAAGCGGGCGACCATAACCCTATATGACACAACAGCTACTGATATATGATGAAATGGATTTTGATTTGTGAATATTAATTTCTCTTAGATATCACTCCTTTCCATTTACATATACCTGTTGGTCATGTTTTTTTTTAAACCCATCATTACTCCTTTTCATTCACATACCTATTGGCCATATAGTTTTTCTAGACTCATCATTGAATCAAATTAATCTTTCTTGTTTTCAACGGTCTACCTAATGCCTTTTGATTTATTAAGTTCACGCTCATAACCTGATGGCTTTTGATTTATTAAGTTTATGTTGATGTCATAATTCTGAATGATAAAATGTTAATTAGGCTGTGCGCATGCAAATGAAACTGTGTGCCCTTCTGATAATAATTAAGAAGTCAGAAACGACAATTCCGGTGGTCTAATTAGTTTTAGCTAATACTCATATTTGTATCTCAGAGTACAGGTCCTTTGTGCTCATTGGACAGCAAGCATTGCATAATACAACATGTTCTGAGCCTAGCAAGGTTTGCATGTTATGCCACAGGATGTGCTGGCACCCATCGTTATGGAGTACCTAGATTTATTATGGGTCCTCTATATTTTTTCCCCTGCAGCCATTTTGTTATAGCCTGCTCTGTAGATGGCTTGGCAGACTTTCTGTTCTTTGGACCTGAATGATCAGTGCTTCAATTTCTGCTCCACTTTTTTTGGACTGTACTAAGACATCAGGGAAAGACAATTGGTAGAGACTGCATTTTTGTATATCTCTTGTTGCTTGTCTATTTCACATTTTAGGTTCCATGCCTTTGGCCAGTGCAGTGCGAAATTTATTTGCATTGCAAAGTTCCATGCTATTATACAAATTACTTCCTAAAGTCATCTTGGGGCTAATAATTACACTACTCATTGCAGTTCACTACATTCGGCAACTTGCGGTAACGGTGGCCAACCAACCTTTTCCTGTTCGCTTTGATTTTGTGGTGAGTAGTATTTTGCCCATTCTTTTGTATATTAGTATCCCGGTTACTTACACTTACCCATTGCCTTAACAAGGCTGTGTTACTTATCAAACGGATCTGATTCCTTTCATCCTCTCGGTTCACTGGCAATAATTGTAGGCCTTAACAAGACCTTTAACAGCACATCCATATTGAAAATGAAAATAATAATTGGAAGTAATAAGCATATACAACCACCAACGTACCAGTATATTAACTGAGATTAGTCATCAGTTATTCCATTATCATCTTGTATAGTTTTATTTTCTACACATCCACATACATCGATACACATTTTGCTGCAGGTTCCAATTACAACTAATCCTCTACTGGTTACCAGCACTAACCATACCATACCGCCAGACATAACCACAAGGAGATGGTCATGAGGCTTCAGTTCGAGTCCTATTTGATCATAGGCCTTGTTTAGATTGCCTCAAAATTCCAAGTTTTTTTATTCTTTCTCTGTCACATCAATTTTTAGATGCATGTATGGAGCATTAAATGTATGTAAAAAAAATAACTAATTACGCAGTTTGGTTGTAAATCACGAGACGAATGTTTTGAGACTAGTTAGTCCATGATCGGACAAAGTTTATCAAATACAAACGAAACGTGCTACGGTGTCCAGATTGCAAAAATTTGCAATCTAAACAGGCCCTGAATTAACACGTCACATATGCCTATGTAGTGCTCTTTATTACCTTTTACACTGCTATATGTATGTAGGTATAAATTTTTATATTATTCTAGACTACTTTGCAGTCCATAAATAAAACATGTATATTGTCCTAGAATCCCTGCTTCCACAGCACAGTTTACAGTCGTAAATGTCTTGTCACCAGACCTTATGTTGTCTGTACAACCTATAGACCTGTTATGTAAAGCCATGAAACCAATGGATGGCATCCAATATTAGGAATAAACCTTATAATATGCTAATCTATGGACATCTATGCATCGATTACTGAACTTATATACTCTATGCACATCTATGCCTCAATTACTAAACTTATACGTGCTTTGTATCCTAATAAATTGTCTATGATATTATTATCGTGTCACATTTACCGACTGATGACGCTCGCCACGGCGCGCGCCTTATATCCATCCTGTCTACCTTCACAAGCCTCAGCATACACACTTACCGGCGCTCGTGAAGGCGCGCGAACTTCACTAGTAGAACTAGAAGGTGGACAGCTTTCGATCAACATCGTGTGTTGTTGGCCATCCAAGATCCTACTTGAAGAAGAGGTGTCTGCTCCAAGATGAACTCATCCAATCACAGGCTAGATTAGGAACATTACAAACATTATTGACAACTCTAAGCATCAGGCACGTCAGTTGACAGTTGACACTAAGCTTTAGGAAGTAGGAACGGTTGCTTGCCAATTCAAGCTATAGGAACGGTTGATTGGCCTTGGCCATATAGAGAGACACCTGACCTCTCTCAGAATAGACAATCCGTCAGTTCCTCATGTCCCTCACCATGTGTATATAAACAGCAGAGATCAATGAAAAGTTACAAGTTCTTACATTCTATTCTTCCATTTACAACCATTTATATTCAAGTTTTAACACATTACTGTTAGCACTGCCACTCACTCGGAAGGAACAAAACTTACATTTCTTCCGTTTACATTCAGGCCCCTTTTGGAACGCAGGATTTTCAAAACACAGAAATAGAAAAAACACAGGATTAGAGTTGCATGTCACTTGCAATTCTACATAAATTGAAAACACATGAAATTCTCTAATGGAGCATTTTGATACAACTCAGGAGAAACACTGGAATCAGAAGAGAGAGACAGAAAAGTTGAGGTTAGACCTCATGTTAGAGTTCTTCCAAAATTCCTATGGATTGAGCCATTCTATATGAATTTTGTAGGATTTTAGGATGGCCAATCCTTTGTTCCAAAGAACAACATAGAAAATTTTCCTATAGGTCTAGAATTTTATCAAATTCCTCCATGAATCCTTTGTTCCAAAGGGACCCTCAAGTTTTAACACAAGACACACTCGTGTCTTATAGGTAGCCCCAAAATAAATAAAGCACCTTGTAATCATAAACGATACAGGCAGAGCGGGGAATGGCGAAATGGCCCTTCCCTTTTTTTTAAAAAATAAAAAAACAAACCGAATATTATTTATTTTAGAGTAAAGTTCATGGCCGGTCCTCGAACTTGTGGGAATGTGTCATCCTGGTCCCCAAAACCCTAAAAGTGTGTCATTCTGTTCCTTAAACCCTGTTTGGGTCTCATATTCATCCAAACGGATATGGATCTATGCCCGCGTAATAAGAAAAGACTTGATTGCTTGAAATAGAAGATTAGCGGGGTTACATGCAAAATTGCCCAGACACAAAAATTACACAATTATTTATAAACTTTATAAGGGTTGTTTTGGAAAAAAAAACTCGTCTTCTTCCTCTCGCCATGACGCCGCCGCCACGCAGGCGTGCGGGCGAGCAGCCACCACGGCCACGCAGCCGCGCGGGCAAGCTGGTGGGGGCGAGACGCCACCATCACCGCCGCACAGGAGCGTGGGCGCGCTGCCGCCGCACAGGGGCGCGGGCGAGTTGCCGCCGCCGCCGCCGCTGCACAGGGGCGCGGGCGAGCCATCGCCGCCGCGAACAGGCCGACGTGAGCTGGACGTGAACACTGGCTGAATTGAGCTAGTCTCCGCCGCACAGGCCGCGCACAGGCCGTCGAGGCTCTTGACCCACTGCTGCAGGGTGTTCTCGACGGCCCAGAAGATGCAGTGGCCGCGCACGGGTTTGCCGTAGGGTCGCAGAAGTCGAGCAGCGCGTCGGAGTCGCAGTTGAGCTGCCCCTGCTGTGCCTCCGTGTGGTACCACTTGAGCTGCCCCAGTCCAAGTGCTTGGTGAGAAGTCGACGAAGGCCGGGTTCTGGATCACGTTCTCGTGTTGATGCAGGTGCCGAACGGGAAGCTGTGCCGTCGCCGCGCACAGGCACGCGCGCGAGCTGCCGCCGTGCAGGCGACCAGCAGCCGCCGCTGCGCACAGGCGCGCGGGCAAGCAGCCACCGCTGCTGCTGCCAACGCTCAGGCGAGTTGCCGCTGCCGCAGCAGCACAGGGCGAACAGCGACGTGCCCACGAGCTGACCATGCCCACGAGGGCGATGGGAGATGAGACAGAGGTGACATGTGGGCCTAGATCCGTTTAGATGAAAATGAGACCTAAACAGAGTTTAAAGACCAGAATAACACATTTTTTTAGTTTTAGGACCGGGATAACACACCCGCACAAATTCGAGGACGACCGTGAACTTCACTCTTTATTTTATAACTAGCAAATATGTCCATACGTTACCACGGGAGAGA
Source organism: Miscanthus lutarioriparius (assembly GCA_904845875.1). Lineage (NCBI taxonomy): Eukaryota > Viridiplantae > Streptophyta > Magnoliopsida > Poales > Poaceae > Miscanthus > Miscanthus lutarioriparius. The sequence goes on from CAJGYO010000005.1 coordinate 2,714,951, forward strand.
AAAACTATCAAACTTTAATAAAAATTTATGATGAGATATTACATATCTATTTATTTTTATTCTTTCTAGAAAAAAAAAATTAATAGATTTAATTTATTCTATGATCACTTTAGCAACCATAATATAAAGGGGCGTGTTTGGTGTGGCTTTATGCCATGTGTTCTATGTTGTTGTCGGAGCTAGAGTAAAAGGCCTACCAGAGCCAATTTTTTTGCGCTCCGGCTCTAGCCACAAAAATAGCTTTGGTTCGGTGTATGGGAGGGTTGAAGCTAGAAACGCTCCTTCGTAGTAAACAGGGATAGGAACGCAAACAGCAAGAAAGGTATGTCGCCGATAGGAGAATAACGAGATTGAGATGATCATCGTCGCACCAATTGATTCCTCCTCCTCGCTTCCTCCGTAACGCAGGTTCGAATCTGCTTCATTTTTCCCGCAGATTTGAATGATCCGTATCATTTAGTCTTAAATATCATTGCACATTTACCTTTCATATATTTCCCCCATCATTTTTATATGAAATTCTTCAACCAGGGGATTTTTGGAGTGCATAGACTCCGCACGAGAAACATGGGGCACACATCTCGCAGTGTTGCAGGACCAGTGCACTTTCACGGTGAGCTTGCATCGCTGAACCAGGCCTTTGCCACTCGTGTCCAAATCTAAAATGTCAACTTTCGTGGGATGAAAGGAGTAGCTATTTTGATTGGATTTACTCGGAACTCTTAAAATTGTCTTCCTGCTAACCTTTGTTCACACGCTGGATCAAATAGCTAACTTGTAAATTCCATTCCGGTGGTCATTCCGGTTTGCTCTTTGGAACAGTATATTTCGGTACCGGTGCATTCGGTATTACCATTCCGGATTTTTATTATTACGTGGAATATATTAATTATTTTTTATATCTAAACTTTTCTAATATGAGAAATTAGACCATCAATGAATATTTATATTTATATAAGAAAATAAAAGAGGTAGGTTTGGGTCAGCCTGTAGGAACGCACCAAAGACAGTAGTAGTTTTGGGCCGGTCTAGCATTAGGCTTGTACCCTAGTCAATGTCAGAAAGTAAATCGGATTTAACTCCAGCCATATGTGTTCAGCATGCACCGCCGCCTCCTACCTCCAGCTCCAACCGGCAAACCACCATGTGAAAGCTCCAGGAGAGGGACGGGAAGAGATATGAGGCCAGAGAAGAACCACCAGCACTTCTTTTTTGTGTTACCCGCGTCACCTATGGCCCGCTGCTCCCCACGCCGGCCTCTGCTCGCAGCCTCGCGCCGCCTCCCCACGCCAGCCTCTGCTTGCGGCCTCGCGTGGCCTCCAGCGCTCCCTGCGCCGGCCTCCGCTCGCGTCGCCTGTACCGCTCCCTGTGCCAGACTCCGATCGCGCGGCCCGGGGGAATCGTAACATGAGAGCACCTGGCCGCGCGCGTGGGGGGAGGCCATGGCGCGGTTGCCCTACGCGGATGCGGGGGCGCGGGCGCCCCTGGAGGCGCGACCTTGTCTGATATCCTCTTCGATTCTCTCTCTGATTTTGTCGATTCAATTCTTTCTTTGATTTCCTCTTCCATCGATTCGTGTATGGATGGATTGATTTTTGGCGATTGCTGTGGCCGGCAGACCGTTGATTTTGTGCTCGACTTTTTATTATTATATATGTATATGGTTGGTGGCCTTTATTTGGTATGTGATTCTGTTTTGGACTCGATCTGGGTTCGTTGTTGTTGGCTACCAGGTCGTGTCGTGCACGGGCTGGATATCGGATAGCCATGCTCTTTGTGGATTATAGTGGACAGACTAAAGAAAAGTCCAAACCAAAAATTAGGCTGAAATTTTGCCGTGAGTGCGCCTGCGTCTCAAGTCTCAACTACAGCGCTAGTCGTATGTCACAGTTTCACAAGTGTGACGTGCATATACAAATTACACGCATCAACTGGTTGATCAATGCAATCATACAATGGCAGTGTCGAGGAACTCTTTCCAACAAAATTGACGAAAACTTTCCGACATATTAAACGAAAGATCCAATAAACACTTCAGACACCGATTAGCACAATGGTTTACCACATAAATTTTTAGATCCAGACTCCTGTGACGAAACAAGTTCAGAACCTCAAAATACTTCAGTACGATCAAGTACATAAGCCAACATAGCAGATAACTTTGTCTCGGGTACAAATCACAAGCCAGAGAGTCCACCGGGCATGTTAAGTAGATCCATTAGAAGCATTGCCGTAGGGTTTTCTATCTTCTCCTCGAACAAACACTTGAGCTCACAGCAAGTCACAAGCACAGGCAAACGATACAGATAGAGTCAAGGGATAAAAGGCTTTACCTGCCGGATACACAATGCCACGGGTTCCTTCTACCTGCCGCGTCTAGGGGAAGGTGAACTGCTGCTTCGGCTGTCACTAGAGACGCTTCTTCCTCTAGGAGGCCTGCAGGCAGAGATATTTTCAGTTATGGAATACTCTTGGCATATGCAAAAACACCAGAAAAAACTATCATTACAAAACAAATACATATGTTACCTTCTAGGGCTGCGGCTCCTTGATACCCTTCTTGGACCCTATACAAGAAACACATTTAAGCACTTAGTCAATATTACAATGCATGCATGACCAGCAACAGAGGGGGGAAAACAACATTACTTTGTGTTTGATACTACAAATACCATATCAGTTGTAGCACTCACCTTTCTTGGCGGTGGAGTAGGTGATCGAGAATATGATGAGTCTGACCTACCACGCCTCAACGGAGGCCCTCGTCCCCTGCGTTATACAAGAGAATCAGAATTGTCAGGGTGCAAAAGAGGAACAGCATCAGCTGGTAGATTTCGGCAGATCCACTACCTTCTTGGAGAAATTGATCTGGAGCGGGAGCGAAGGGGTCGACGAGGAGGAGAGCGACGTGGAGGTGGTGGCCTTCTTGGTGGGCTCCTCAACCGCCTTGGAGGTGGCGAGCTAGAGGGGGGAAAAGAAGGAATGAACACAGCAGTTAAGCAAGCAGAATAAGGCGGAGGACTAAAAAAGTCCACAAAACTTTAATACGAACCCAAGACATGAAAAATAAAAGGGGCAAAACAAGTATCCAAATACTAGAAGTGTAATGAGTACAGAGCTTAGAAACCAATCACAGGATCATGCGTAGAACAGCAATTAATTATAAACATGGGATACATATATCTAATCCACTTGTATTATCTAAAAAAGGTACATCTAATCCACAGCTATGAAATATAAAATAGAGAATACTTGATACATTTAGCAAGGATAGGCACGTGTAGTCCACAGCTATGGAATATAAAATGGAGAATACTACATAGTTTTAGCACATCAGGGAAGTGCACAATATGGCCACTTTTGTATGAAAGGGCATTGCACAAAACTGGTAAATAGAGAAGCTCAAAGAAACTCACCGCCGCCTAAGAGGCCCAGGGGAGCGCCTGCGTGGTGATGGGCTGCCACGTCCCCTCCTAGGTGAAGGACTGGTTGAGAAAATAGCGTTAGCAATCCCAGTGATCCATTCATAGATCTTATAGATTTATAGAAGTTATTTAAGCATTGATTACCGCATCGGTGACCTATGCCTCCTAGGTGGTGGAGAAGGAGAGCGCCTTCTAACTGGAGATAGTGGTCTCCTGCGAGGAGGTGTGTCACCACGCCTGACAGGAGAAGGATCTGGTCGGCGACGAATAGGCGGAGAATCAGGACGACGCCTAGGTGATTGGTCAGGTGGACGCCTGGGTGATTCAGCCCTTCGATTTGGAGATCGTTTCCGTGGAGGTGAAGCTGGCTTCCTTCGTGGAGATGCTGCAGACAAGTATGTAAACAATTAAATCATCATGAGCTGAACATGCACCTTCAGGGGGGGAGTTCCTTGATACGAGCAGAAGTAACAAGCGAAGAATAAGGAATAGTGATTATAAAGTTTCAAAGCTTCAGAAGCTTACATTCCCTAGGACGCTGCTGGGCATCCTTTTCAGCACTGCTAACACCTTTTTCAATCTGGGGAGCGTCTCTTTTCGGAGGAGGGGGCGGAGCTTTCATAGGTGATGCAGCCCTTTGGCGTGGTTGAAGAGTGAATCTCAACTTAACAACATTTCCATCAATTTGACCCTGGACAGATTTTTAGAAGAACTTGTTGGTCATTTACTTTTCAACAAAAAAAGACAGAATAAGCATAGGGTAGAATGCATACACCATCCATGTAAAGAAGAGCCTTCTCAGCATCAGCTCTCTTCTTGAATTCAATATATCCATAGCCACGAGGAAGGTTAACCTAAGAAAACAAATAGTAGGTGTTAAGGAGAGCACAAGGCACAGATCCCAGAATAAGAGAATAAGAGAGCAACACATTCACTTACCATTCGGTCCATTGATAGCTCCACATTCACAACTTCGCCAAAGTTTCCTGAAAATACAGATAATTACTCGAATATAGTGTTTGGATTCATTTGGCAACATGACGACTTTTCAAAAGCACTTGTTTATTTTTAATTTGTATGTAAGAGTTTGTTAAATGCACATTATGTCTGGAACAACAGTAAAATCCTACTAGAATCAGCAAGCCAGTTGGCCGATTACTATAGAAAGAGGATCATCCCCACTGCATGAGGCTACCAGTGGGAAGATCAGTGTGTTTAACCAACCTAACATGTGTACATCATGCGACACATGATTGTTGGAGTTAGATACAAAAATATATAATGGCTCCAACCATAATGTAGACTGTAGAAATTTGAATACTAAAAATGCATATTATCAGCATTTTCCCTAAACGCTAAGAGGTCACTCAAGTGACAATCACACAAGGCAAATTCACAGAAATGCAAATATAATTTCACTATCTTGGGTCTCTTCACTGTGACTACAATCATTACAATAGACTTCCGAGTTCCAACAGAATAAAGTGCATGAAAATATAAACACAAGCTCACCAAATATCTCTTTCAAGTGAGCCTCATTAACATTCCTTGATAAGTGATCAATGCAGAGAACAGCCGACTCAGCAGGAGGTGACGCTTTCCTGAAACCAATAACCATTTCTTCAATAATTTAGGGCGCGAGAGTTACATGTAGAGGTAGATGTGAAAACAGGGAACACAAAACCATGCAAAGTTCCTGGGGAAACAGATGAAATCTAGACATAACAGTAAAAGCCCAACAGCATGTTATGCACATGATAGAAACTTCCCCAGAAAAATATAGGGCAAAAGAAGTCGATAGAGTTATGAACAGTAAGAAGCAACATCACAGCCACAAAGAAATCTATCAGATGCTGCTATGACATTTTCTTAGTAACATGTGGAGCTGCAGCTTCCAATACAATAAGAATTGAAGATCCTTTGTATCATTAACCCATATACAGCATCCTATTTGACAAACTACAATTACTTCATATATACAAGATAAAAAATGATAGGCAAGTAACAAGTGAAACAGCACGCTATAAATATATATAATTATCAATAAACATAGCCAGAGAATTAAAGTAACATATGCAGTTTATATGCAAACTTGTATATACCTAGGGGGTGAAGCCTTTTTAGGTGGTGGTGATGGCGAACGGACTTTCTTTGAGGGTGAGCCCTTTTTAGGGGGCGGCAAAGGCGATCGGCCTTTTCGTGCTCCAGGCGAACTGGGCAGACAACAGTATCCAGAAGTAGCATGACAGCAATAAAAACATGTTAACAGGGCGAAGCAAAAGCATGGGGCATGATTGATTCATCAATCAATAAAATGGTGTCAACAAATTGATTTGGGTGCCAAATGCTGGTCAGCGCAGGCAGCTGCTATTAGAGAAAATGCAAAAGGCACAGCTAAATAATAAGCCTACAGCAGGGAATTGGAACCAATCAAAGGTGTCCATCTGAATTCTGAATGCAGGGTCACACAATTAACTTATGTTTCCAGTCTATCACGAGCATGATTGAAAAACGGAATTCAGCATTAGAAAGCTGTTACCAAACTCTGGCTCTGTTCAATGCTGAATGACAGCATCCATACTGTTGAGTGCCACAAGGACAAACTGTAACTGTATTCAACAGAAGTAGTCTGAACACGCAAGCCACACCTGAAGTGTAAAATTATCTGAATCAAGCAGCCTCGTACTAAATACTACAGTCCTCAAGGTTTATGACGAAGTTACTGAAGGCACTAGGGTTTAACGAAGCGACACTCAAATAAGTATAAACGTTGAAACGGGGGATAACTCGCTACCCCGACGAACAAGCAGCACACACGCCCAAAAACAAACTCCGAACAAATGCAACAAAACCTAATAAATTCGGAAATGCTAAAGGACAACCGTGTGTTTTTGTCTCTCCCGGCACACGGTTTTCTGATCATCCGATCGCTGGGTCTGTCCATAGTTGACCGTCTGATCCCCACCGATTTAGCTATCTGTTTTTTTTCCTTGTCGCTGACAAGCTGTTCCGCATGTCTTCTCTCATTTCATTTCATCGTCTCCCCCCTGACAACAGCGACTATAGAAAAAAAATTGTCTCATTTTATAATATATTATTTATTTTTATTCTTGTCTAACTATAGAAAAAAAATTGTGACTTGTTAATTGTCTTTATGTCAACATTTATATTATTTTTTGTCCTTGCCTAACTATAGAAAAAAAATTGTGATTTGTTAATTGTCTTTGTGTCAATATATATATATATATATATATATATATATATATATATATATATATATATATATATATATATATATATATATATTAATTTTTTGTCTAGCTATAGAAAAAAATTGTTACTTGTTAATTGTCTTTGTGTCAACATATACTAGATTTCGTTAGGTTTGTATAGTTTTGTGTATCGGGTTTTTTATAACCTGATTCGAAAATTGCAGCTGCAATTTTATCATAAAATATATTCAATAAGCATGGTGGCCGTTGGATTTCGATCTAATGGTGGTAGAATTTGTGTGCTACTGTTATCTAAAGCAACTGAATTTGTTTCTCATAGAAATCGTGTGTTTTACATGGAACTAACAACCGTGTGCTAGTTGGAACTAACATCCTCAATAAATTAGCCTAGAAAACAGTGGATCTATAGGGTGTAGGGTCGAGCCTCACCTAAGCTTAGCCGGAGGAGGGGAGCGGCTCCGGGCCTGCGAGGACGACGACGAGAAGGAGCGGGAGCGCGACCGGGAGCGGGACGAGACGGAGCCGGAGGAGACGGAGTGGGACGGCGAGCGGGAGGAAGAGCCCGAGGAGGAGCGAGACGCGGAGCGGCCGCGCCGAGGCTTCGCCATCGTCCCCGGCGGCGGCAGTGGCGGCGGCCGGGCGAGCGTCGGCGACCCTGTGGTGTTGGGCTAGGGTTTTGAGGGTTGGGGGAAGGAAGAGATTGGGAGTCTATGGTTCCATCCAGACTCCAGTTATTCAACCCACCCGTGTCGATGTGGAAAGAGCCCCCGCTGCTGTCCATGTCCACTCCTGTTTTTCGGCCCAACGGGCCCAATAGACGCCCCGCAAAGGTGTAAGGCCTGTTTGGCATAGCAGAATCCGTGGGAATTGATTCTATTGTTGAAAATGATTTTTTATTAGGATAAACTATTTAACCCCTCAAAAAAATTAGGATAAACTATTTTTCATAAAGTAATTCTATGCATGGAGTGAGTAAGGAGAAGCCATTTTTTAGATCCAAATCTGTTGATTCATTTCAGAAAATCACTTCACAAAATCAACGTAGAATAATTTGTTAGAAAAAAATCATTTAGCAGAACTTCTCTGGATCCAGCTTAGAAATTGCTTTTGGAGCTCTGTCAAAGAGGCCCTAACATGCGTAAGCAGGGGTACGTTTAGAATGTGGTGTTGTAAAAAATACGAACATTATAATTGTTTGGGGGATTAAATAAATGTTTAGAAAAATATAATTAAGGAGGGACATATAAGCGTGGATGGGGGGAAATAATTAATCAAAGTGAGATCTATAACCAGATCATATTTATGGGTGTAGAAAAAAGATATTCCGTAACTGTACAAAAAAAATATTCCACCCATTGCCGAAGCGAGAGCAGATAGTGGAAAATAGTTAAAGAAAACGACATTCAATTGAAGTGGTACTAGTATGAGTCTATGAGAGAGCTGCACTTGGTAGCTGCCATTTGACAACACTGCATTGACTCTGTTAACTTGTTCAGATTTTGGTTTTTGGTCTTTGAACACTGTATAGAACTTTGAACACTGTATAGAACCATAGGGCCTCGGGTTCTAGGCACATACTAGCTTTCTGATACAGCAGCCAATGCACAAGGCATTTGAAGGTCAGGATCAGGATGAATCCTCGCAGGCAAAGCCCCAGTTCGCTTCGCTGAAAAAATAAGTCGAAATATTGTTCCGGCTGATTTGTTGTAATAGAAAAGCACTGTTCCGGCTGAAAAAACAAGCTGAAAAGTACGAATTATAAGAGAAACGAACAGGGCCGAAGAGCACATGAGTTTGCGGCAGCACGTGGCAGTTTAAGTGGAATTGAACAACATCAGCACGGTGAAAGTTTACCAAAACAAGGACAGTAACTTAAGAACCGGGCACCACCGTACATGTGGCAACAGGTTACTCTATTCAGAAGTGTCAGGTTACATGTGGCATTCAGAAGTACATCTGGGGTACGTACTTCTGAATGCTTGTCAGGCCAAACAGATTTATAGATCCATCAGATAACATACGGAGATTGCAATTCAATGGACTACAATTGGACGTAATGCTTCTACACTTGCAATGCCACTCCATTCACAGCTGTACCTTCTACATTTTCCATGACCCTCCAGTCAGCTCTACGTCGCGGGTCAAATTTCTGATTGGCATTTTAGGTCCATACCTTTTCAGAGCATCAGGACGACACCAAAATGGCAATGGCACGAACCAACTGTCATCAATAATATGGCCACGATACAATGTCATCCACAAATTTATACGAAACATTGAACTTATAGTAACTGATGCACCAAATTACCGATTAATCCTGACACTGTGATCTCCGTCTATAGTCCAGTCAAGCTTATTAGATGCATAATCATCATGACCAGCTTCATCAACAGTCCTATTAAACACGCCAAAGAATATAGTAAATTGCTTATTATGCTTTACTGACCCCGCTTCAATAAATAGTTCGATTGCTCGCACAACTCATGTACGTTATTGAAACCTGAATACACCGCATGATAAGCACCTGAATACCCAAACATACCTTTTTGTCTCAAAATGACCCAGGACGTGGAGAATCTCTTCCCATGTTAGGTACCAGGTTCCTCTTGCATGCTTGTCGTAGAAGTTCATGCCAACAAATTTCCCGTCAAAATCAACAAGGGGCCCTCCAACTCCAGCCTAGCCAGCTGACAGAGAAGTTGTCATCAGTAATGTCAAACAGATATGGTCATTAACTCATACTCCAATACAACCATGATCTTCAACTGTGTAATAATACGAGAAGATAGCACACATACTTTAATGATTGTACACTTAGAAAAACGGAGATATCCGCAATCATGCCCTACTCCAGAATCGATTTTTAAGGACGGTTCGTAACTCTTTGTAGGGACGGTTTGGCCAGCCGCCCCTATCGAACCGTCTCTACAAATCATGTATTTATAGGGGGTTCCCAGGCCGCCCTTACAAATCGATTTATAGGGATGGCTGGTGTTACCAACCGCCCCTACAAATACATGTTTGTAGGGAAGGTTCAATCTAGAACCGTCCCTACAGTACGTTTTTCCGTAAAAAAATCAAATTTACAATTCAAAATCGCGTTGCTGAACGCCCCGCGACCAACGTTCCAAACCCGAACCGCGTTCGCGTTACCAAACGCCCCACGACCAGCGTTCGCGTTGCCGAACGCCCCGCGACCCCGACTACAAGCACAAGAGTATTATATAAACTACAATTACAAGTCCAATTCACAAGAATATATGCAATCCATCATTAAATATACAAATTACATACACATTGTTATTAACGTCCTAGAGCTAGCCTTTCAGTCTCACGAAGGTGTTGGTACTGAGGATTTGTACATAACTCAGACTCTCGGTCATGGTAGGCGCCTCTAACGTATACAATCTAGTTCAATATGAAGTTGCAAAGGTCGTCGACGAGCTCTAAGAGTCGGTCATCCTTGTATGGGTCTCTTTTCATTCATTTCTCTTCTCTCCACTACAAGAGAACAAGTTTCGGTTTAGTATTTCATACCATGTATGAAATTTTTATACTACGGGTGAAAAGGTTCAAACTTACCCTTAAGAGGTGTCTCCTGTAGGCACCGGTGTTACTCATCATAGAACATATATAGTATCCACAATGTACACTCCTAGGCTTCTGCTTGGGACACTATGTGTTTTACATATAAAAATATTAAGTAATGCTTTTAACAATCATGTAACGGAGTACTGAAGAAGTAAGTTACACTTACCACACATAGTATTTTTATAGTCAGCTTTTTCTTCCTTGCTGGATCATGCCTTCCATGATGATTAGTGACATAGAACCTAAATGTCATGTTCGAATTATTTTAGCAAATATAACTTGTTAGTATCCAAAAGTGAATGTTACAAGTATGTATACAAACATATAAGCTAATGAGTATTGTCGATATGTATACGTCTTGAAAATCGATATGAAGTCTTTATATGTCACCGTGTCCCTATCTAATGAATCAAAGACCCATGCCATGCTCCTTCCGACATCGACGGCTATACAAATACAGTGGTTGCTGCATGGATTTAATCATAGAACTAGATAAGCTTTTTTGCATCGAATAAAATATATCGAACAAAGCTTTAAGTATAGAGTTGAACTTACTCGAAGTTGTATGATAGCCATATAGTAGAGTGTTGTTGGAGATTTTTGAAAGCCAGTGCAATGTATGCCGCAACCTTAAGGGACTCTTCCCTTAGTTTCGTCGTACGGATGCGCTCTTTCTCCCGAAGAGTCTTTGCAACAACTAGCTCTTTGGCATCCAGTGTCCACCGTTTAGGGTAATTAAAATTTGTTTGGGCTATAGCTTGAGGGTCTAGATACCCGGCTTTCACACTTGGCATTTGTTTGACAATGTGCACTTGCATTCTACAAATCACGGCGTGGGTTAGTTACAACAAAATTCAAAGATTATATTCATATCATATCGGGAGGACAAGGACTTACAGGCACCACGTGCGAATTAGATTCATCTCTATTTCTCCCAGGTGAAAGCATGTGTGCATATCATTGAAGTCAAAGACAATTTTTCTGGCTGAGCTTCCAAATGTGCCGGTGGGGAAACATGCTTGTATGAGATCTATGCTCGTTGGGAGAACACGCAAGTACCAATCATGGAACCTTCTCATTTCAAGTGGTAGGCGCTGGATGTCCCGGTTTGGTAGGAAGGGTTTGCCTCTTTCATATGTTTTCGGGCAATCCTTTGACCATTTGATGGCATCAACATTTGGATACTTCTTCGCAATTTGGTGGAGTTTGCTAGTGACGACCTCCTCAGAACCCCATGATGGGACTTTTTTAACTTGGTTCTCAGGCTTGAACTGGTTATGGAAAAACCACTTGGACACCGATGAGACGTCTTTGATTTGACATAAACTGGCCTTATGGTGATTGGATGCTTCTTTCGAAGTTCCCATTCAGGCACATCCTCATCTTCTTGTGCATCACCTTCTTCAGGAGGCACTTGTTGTTCATGTATCGGCTGTGCTTGTTGAGAAGACTGTGGTATCTCATAATGCACTTGCTCGGTATGAGCTGGAGAAGGTTGTGGCATCTCATCAGGCACATGCTCGCTAGGAGGCGGGGAAGAATGTGGCATCTCAGGAATGTGGTGGTCACGAGATGGTGAAAATATCTTCCCGACCTCAACAACTCGCTCCAAATTTGGGAAAGGGGGAGGCGGCGAAGAAGCAGTCAATATAATGTCCCGTTTGTGCCATATGATGAACTGCCACATAACGTCTCCGAGTAACACCAGCCCCTCGGGAGTTGCGTAGTCTATCCTCTACTGCATGAACTCAGGCTTCACTGTATGCACCTCGACCCTAGTGTAGTCCGGCTGTATCTTATTATTATGGTGTAAGCCACCGGAAGGATGTGCCATACCCGTTGCCACCTCCATCACAGTGTTCTGTTGGTCGCTGAGAAACACCAAGGTGCAACTACTTAGTTCCCGTATGCGATCGACGGAGGTTGTGGCTGCAGTGGAACCTTGGCTGCTAGAAACTTTTAGAGGGCTGCCAACTAATGCCAGTTCTTCCGGTGGCGTCACTAATATCCGTGGCTCCATAGACAACCCTTGCTCCTCCATATAATGTATGGACTTGGATAATTTCATCATCGGCAAAACAAAGGAGAGGAGAGGAGAGGGGAGATTTGGCAAAAAAAAACAACAGCTGCTTAACAAACATAGAGAGGAAAAGATGTAAAAAAAGCAGTTGTTGCTTTCGATAGGAAAGGTGGCAAAAATAGAGGAGAGGAGGGTAGCATAGAGGAGGAGCCGAGGAGGGTAGCACAGGGGAGGAGCCGAGGAGGTTCAGACCAAGAGTTGCGCTTAGTCACAGCAAGGGAAAAAGAAACCAGTAGCTTGCTACTACAATTAGCTCAATGATAACAGGAATCACTAGAGTAGCATTCCAAATTTAAGAGAAGACAACAAACAATTAACAGGAATCAGTAGAGTAGCATACTGAAAAACTAAAATAACAGAATATTACTCACAATAAAAAATTACAAGCAAGCAATAAAAAATATTAAAAACTAAAAATTCAAAAACTAAAACATGGTGTAAATATCAGACTCTGATAAGACACATAGTACTGTCATAGCCATATTTGATAACAAACTGATAGGACATGCATCTAGCTAGCATTCAGTATTCAGCATTTCAATAATCAGCTCTGGGTTCAATAAACAGCTACTTCAATAATCAGCTAGCTTAGCTAGCATTTCAATAAATCTACTTCAATAATCAGCTAGCCAGCTAGCTAGTATCGAAAATCTACTTCAGTACATGAAAAATTCAGCAAAGACAACTCTATTGAAGATGGATGGAGTTGGACACCTTGGTTTGTATCCTGGTTAGCTACTGAAATGCTAAATGCTAGCTAGCTGACATTCACAAAAATTCAGAAACTTAACATATAACATTCAGGTAATAGACAACTAAAAATTCAGAAACTTAACATATAATATTCAGATATAAGTAAATCTTTGCATTGCACATTATCACTGTAAAATAACAGTATGGAATGATATCTCAAGTAGATCAATTATGGAACATCAATCACGGTGGTACGACACAAATGGAAATAATAATTGCTAGAAAAAAGTATCCACACAAAATTCCTAGGATAGAACGACCTAATTTTGAATTCCATTGCACTTTGCTGATCATTTTGACAGAGTGAGGTCGTGAACTCAGACTGAGGCTAAATTCACATAAATAACAGTATGTATGATAGATATCAGCAGTCAGCACTACGACTTGGATCTAGATCTTTGCATGTTGTATGATACTATAAAAATGGACATTTAGTTCCTGATTTTGTGAACTGCAGACATAATCTTATATAATAATATAATTTCATTGCAGCCTTCTCAAATTCAAGCATAAACTTGCTAGCAATCTAAAATGTTTTCAACTCTTCGATAATGCAGACATGCCAACTATTTGGAAAGGAAACATCAACATATATTTAACTTATAAGTAGCTTTCCAATCTCCAGTGCTTTGATGCAGTGCTCCAAGTTGTAAATAATTTTTCAAACTACGGTCGAGAATATGTTGCTTTATGCGGTGAAAAAAATAACTACAATAAAAACAACAACCCCCAACATAGGTCTATATCAAACAAAAAACGCGTACGATCTCTATCACCTTAGCAAACAAAGCACATATATCCTCCACAATCCGAACGCATAGTAGCAAAGAAATAAGATTTGTGTTGGCGGTTATTACAAACAAAATCATCCATAACAAATAAACAAGGACACTCTGATGAAATCGGTGATAGCATAGTAGCAACAAGCCAGCAAGACAAAAATTATTAAAGAACATTTCAGATAACCATTAGTACAAACCGACTTCAATGTTGCCACCTATTTTTGGATGCTTAGTAGCCTCTTAAGTGTGGATGGAGCTACCTGAAGTGTTGTGACTTTAAATCGATGCAAAACGTTGGATCTGTGAGAAAAGGCATATGGGGTGCTAAATGTGTTCAGCTCCACAATGATGTGGGGCCTTTTTGGAAGCTCGAGACATTCTATGTGTTTCGTGGATGGCATATGGTGCGGTATGCAAAGTTGTAGCGATCCATCTTCTCGTTGGTCAAGTCTTGGGAGTAATCGTGCCCCACTCGCCACCTCAAGAGCTTCAGAGTCGTCGCTATCGACTCTGGTGACCATACCAAAGAAGAGTTACAATGGATGGGGCATGATCAATGATGAGGAACCGATCCGAGCATGGATGATACCTTTGGTTTTCCTAGCGTGGTTTACTTTGCATAGCCTTGGACGTGGTGTTCTGTGTGACATGGGCTATGTTTCTTTTATATACAAACTTTGAAACTCCGATGGGTGTTTTTGGTAGGGGTGTTGGATGTGGCCATTGATCTGTTGGTATGTAACAAACCTGAAACGTTATTATGGTCCCGAATGTAATCTTGATGGACCGTGGTAAGCCATTGGAATTCTAAGAAAACTTCAATGTTGCCACGAAATCAAATGACTAGTCCCTGGTGTTGCTTGAAATCTATAATTAAGCATAGCCAAAGGGGGATGTCTTTTCCTAGCACAACATATCCCCATTAGCAGTGAGCAGCAACGTAAAATTATCCCTACCAAACTTGCACTCAAAACGCAAGAAGCACTACATTCAGTGAATTCCATCACATATTATGCTACCATCAGTTACCAATCCCAGAAGCACTAGCTCTCAGACCAGCACACAACCAAACTCTGCTCACCAAACTCTGCAGCAAAATAAACCACCTCCGTGCACAATGGCATCTCTAGTATAGCATTTCACGCAGTTACTGCAACTTAAATATCTACACACTCAGTGAGACTGCAAAGACCGGAGCCCCACACAAAGAAAGAGAGAGAGCCAGAAGGAGGAGGGGCGGAGGAACAGAGCGGTGCGGTCACCACGCGATGACGAACCTCTCCTGCTCCTGCTTCCCCTTCCCTTCTCTCCTCACACAGCCACATGGAGACAGGGAGCTCAAACCCTAGCCCCGACGGCCTACGAAAAGGCAGCTAGGCGACGACGGTGGAGGAGCGCCCGAGAGCGACCCCCGCGTCAACGTCGGCGAGCTCGGTGGTCAAGGTTGGAGAGGGAGCGCCGAGCCAGCGGAGCTCAAACCCTAGGCCGGTGGACTGTGGAAAGGCGGCGGTTGGGGAACGAAGACGGCAGCGGTTGTAGGCGGAGGATGGAGGAGGTCAGAGAAGGCGGTTGGGAAACGGAGACGGCGGCGACGGCAATGGGGGCAGCGGAGAAAAAAATCGACAGCCTGCCGACGTCCGAGAGGAAGAAAGCGCCCAGGTCATTTCGACCTCCCGCGACCTCTTTCTTATATATCGCAGGTCATTTCTAGGGGCAGTTCCTGAGCCAGCCGCCCCTACAAATAGATTTTTAGGGGCGGTTCCTGATCTAGCCGCCCCTACAAGGGGCGGTTCCTGAGTAAGCTACCCCTAAAAATATTTTTCAATTTATTTTAATTAATAATTTTGTAATTTATATATAAAGAAAACAGTGTAAATTTATATAATACTTTTTTTATTATTCTATATATGTATAAATAAATATAAATATAAACAATTTCATGATATATATGTATACAAATATAATTTTATATCAAAATTTGAAATTCAAACAATTTAAACTTTAAACAATATTTTGAAAAGAGTAAATGATTTCAGATGAAAAACTCATGAATACCAAAGTTATAGAACTCATCAATATGTACAACTTTTATTTTGATCATATTTTCATTTGACCAAATTTGAATAGTTGAAATTTTGAATTTCAATAAATGACAAATTCAAACAAGATTTTGAAACCCTAAATGATTTCAACAATAAAAGTCGTGAACATAAAAGTTGTTGAACTCATCACTACCTACAGCTTTTATTTTGGTCACTTCTTCATGTGACAAAGTATTAGTAAACATTGTTTATAAATTCACGTATGACTCATAGTTTTATGAACTATACGAGAAACATGTTATTTGTGAACAATGTTTACCATCACTTTGTCAGTTAAAGAAATAATCAAAATAAAAGTTATAGAACTTGATGAGTTATACAACTTTGATATTCCTTATTTTTTCAGCTGAAATCATTTAATGTGATGGTTTTAGAAAATTTTAGGAAAAAAATCATTACATTTGGAGTTAGTATGAGGGAGAAAGACTAGTTACAAATTTTATTCAAGGATTAAAAAGAAAAATCACAACTGTTCATTATGATCAATGATGAACAAGTGTGATTTATCTTTTTAATCTGTGGCTGAAACTTGTAACTAGTTTTTCTCCTTTGTACTAACTCCAAATGTGATGATTTTTTTTCTAAAATTTTCTAAAGTCATGCTCTATCATTTTAGTCTAGTCATCTATTTTTGTCACTAATTTTGAATAATTTAAATTTTAAATTTCAGAAAATGACAGCTTCAAACCACGTTCATATGTAGTCTCACACAACTTTAAATTTCGAATAGAGTCATCTGGATGTTGCAAAGGGTAGTCTCACACACATGCATAAATATAGTCTCACACATATAAAAATATGTAGTCTTACACACGTACATAAATATATAGTCTCACACGCATGCATAAATGAAGTCTTACAAACACACACTTAGACAAACACTTTACGTTCAACAACTAGCTAGCTCGTTGTAACGACTTTCCTTTTGACATATTTTCGTTCCCATGGCAATGGCATTATGTCTTTTGGGGAGGTTCTTTTCCACAACACTGATCTTCTTAGAAAAGTCTGTGAATAGTAGCATCTCATCGTAGTTATTGTAAGCTTCAACATTGTCCACGCCATCAACTCCAATAATGTGCTGTTTCCCGGAGGCAACCACGTGTTTTGTCTTCTTCTTTGGGGGGAGGTTACTTTGTGGGTCAGACATATAGAAAACTTGTGCGACACGTGAAGCGAGGGCACCCAAGGGTCATCTTGGTAGCCTAGATACTCGAGATCCAGGACTATCAATCCGATCTCATTCAGTTGGTGTTGTTTGATCCAGCGGCATCGAAACAGGGCCACCGTTATATCCCTTCCATAGTTATGTTCCCATATCTCTTCAATAATGCCAAAGTATTGGATCTTTCGCCCCAATCCATCGACAGCCTCTATTCGAACGCCGTTGTTTTGGTTCACATATTTATTATCCTTTACGTGGGTATAGTACGTATACCCATTGATGTCATAAGCATTCCAAGATGTCACTTGTCTCGATGGCCCCTCCGCCAACCTACTGATGGTAATAGAGTCTATGGTTTCTCCAGACGGTATGTTTTGGTCCTTCAACCATGTAGTTAGTCGTTGCTTATGTTGTTTCATGACCCAATCATTCGAACGGCCATTTCTCTCCACCATAATAATAGCCAAGTGTTCAATAATGTACGGGTGCATCAGTTGTGTACTCTACAAGACACTGTAATGCGCCCGACTCACCTCTTTGTAATCATGGTCGATGAACACTTTTCTACCACTGGTGCCCTTCCCAGCCAGCCTACCCTTATGACGAAAATCGGGTTTACCAATCCCTTTCTGTACTTTTAGGTACTCTTGACAGCACTCGATGACTTTTTCAGTACTGTAACACTCTATCATGGAGCCCTCTGGGTATGCTCGATTATGCACGTATCGACTTAGAACCGACATGAACCACTCGTAGGACCACACTTCATGCAAGTAGCAAGGGCCCAACGTCTGTATCTGATGAACCATGTGAATCATGAGATGTGACATTATATAAAAAAGCAGGAGGTAAACACATCTCCAGTTGGTTTTATGTCTCCACCATAAATTCATGTAGGTCACTTAGCTCTTGCATGCCAATCGTCTTCTGTAAGATCTTCGAAAAGAAGTAGCACATGCGGGTGATGGCCATTTTTAAGAACCCTGGCTTTATAGCCCTGATTGCAATAGGTAGAAACACTGTCAGCATCACATGGCAATCGTGAGCCTTGCAGTGTGTTAGTGACAAGTCCTTCATCGACACTAGCTTCTTCACATTTGCTAAAAACCCAGTTGGGACTTTGATCCCCCTTAGGAAAGTGCATATAGCTCTCTTCTCGTCTGGTGTTAGGTTGAAGCACGCTACGGGCAGAGTGTATTTTCCATTAGCCTCAGGTACCAGGTGAAGCTGTGGCATCACGTTTAGCTGCACCATGTCTTTCCGTGCTTTTAGACCATCCTTGACTTGCCTGTGTCCATCAAGGTAGCAATGAGACTCTCAAAGACATTCTTCTGCACGTGCATAGCATCAATGGCATAGGGGACCTCCAAGTCTGGCCAATAAGGCAGATACTGAAAGAAGATCGATTGTTTCTTGAAAGGTACGCCTTCGACAGGAGGTGTGCTTCTATCTCTGTTCGTCCCATCTAGATTCTTCTTTCCATAGACGACGCGTATGTTTTTCACCATTCTATACACGTGTTCTCCGTTATAACGTCTCTCCGGAGGGGGTTCAATCTTCGGGGCGTTGTCATAAAATTTAAAGAACAATTTATTGCGGTACTTGTGACTTGTCTTTAAGAAGCGTCGGTTCTTTATGTAAACTATCTTCTTGGATGCATCTAGGTACACCCATGTAGTACCATCCAAGCAAACCAAGCATCCCGTCTTTCCTTTGATCTGTCTAGACAAAGCAAACAGCGTGGGGTAATCATTGGTAGTAATAAATATTATTGCTCTACATATGAAGTCCTCCTTTCGGAACGCATCGTACATCTGCCCCCCATGCCTCCATAGCCTCTCCATTTCTTGCATCAAAGGCTCGAGGAACACGTCTATATCAATGCCTGGTTGTTTAGGGCCAGAAATAAGAATAGTGAGGAGAAGGTACTTTCTCTTCTGACACAACCATGTTGGGATGTTGTACATGGTCAAGATCACTGGGCATGTGCTATGGTCGCTCATCCTCTCATTGAAGGGATTCATTTCATCGGTGCTCAGGCTAAACCGTGCATTCCTTAGGTCATCGCTGAATTCTTTGTGCTTCTCATCAAACCTTTGTGATGAGTACAGGCCCGATCTTCCGAGAGGTAGCCGGTAAGTTCGATATGTGGAGATCTCGACGTTGGCGATCCGGCTTCAAATCAGACGCGATTCGAACCCTGCAACCGTTACACCACTGCTCCGTTGGTTATCAACCAAGCACAACTTGATTGACCTCGCCAAGAAGGCTTTTCCTGCAAGCGAATCGAAGAGCACAAGCAAGAAGGTAAAACACGCAATCTGATATTGCAAATATGAATGACGCGAATATCAATAGAGGGTTCAAGAACTCGGTTCCAAAGGACTAATCGACACAGTGGAGGAGATCAGGAACGGGGGCCCTGGATCACTGTAAAAGGATTTGTCACCACAGTTACAATGAACGATTCAGTTTCTCGATGGAAAACTAAACTCTAAACAAAACCCAATTGTGTAGCAGCGGCGACGGCTGTGTTTATAGTCTAAGACTCGACCTAGGGTTGGGGACGGCCAGGGGTTGGGCGCCCACAACTTGGGCTTAAGGCCCGACACGATACATGGCCAAGTTGGCCCAAATAGGTGACGCAGCACCTTGCCGTGGTCACACAGAATGATCCACGGACCTTCTGGAGCTGGGACCAGATCCAAAACGACGGCGTCGTCGTCCCCTTTCCAACGCATCCAAGAACGGCCCGTTTCGACGTCGTATGAGGAAGTTATGACCGAAACAGTGACGACGTGTCTGCTGAATCCGAGGGTGACGTGGTAGCTGAGTTGGGAACGAATTGCAACTTGGGGAAGACCATGACGTCGGTGTGTCCAGCGTGGCGATGTCCTCATCACTTTGCCACTGACTACAATCAGTCGGGTGTGCAATCTTATCATCATCCACCTTGCGCTCATTATCCCACCATGTCATGAGTGCGGCTTCTTTAGGGTTTAGGAAGATACGTTTCAAGCGGTCGGTCACTGGCAGGTATCACATTACTAAGGTAGGAAATCTTCTCTGCTTTGCATCATTGCCTAATGGAGTGTCCTCTGGGGGCTGAGATTCTTGTACCACCTTTTTTGTACCCATCTTATTCCTCTTTTTCCCGGTGGAGGGTTCGTCCCCACCGTAAAGGTCATTGTTCTTGTATCGGCTAGCTCCACACCGAGGACATTTATCCAGTGACTTGAACGTTTCGCCACAAAAAAGTATACAATGGTTGGGACATGCATAGATTTTTCAACCCCATTGTCAATGGACTTATGACCTTCTTCGCTTGGTATGTGTTGGTGGGAACTGAGTTTGGTTGTGGCAGCACCCATGACTGGAGATGCAATAGATCATTGAAACTACAGTCTGACCAGCCGTACTTAGCCTTCAGGATGAGCAGCTCAAGCACAAAACGTAGCAATGTCCAATGTGTCGGACAGCCCTTTTCAACACCATACACAGTCTTCTTCGATGTTTTTGTCACCCTTTCCAAATTTTCTAAATCTTTCGGGCTCTTTAGTAAAATCTCTGGTCAAAGGGCTCGAACCATGTCCTCCAAATCGTCTTCATCCTCGACGCGTGCTCTACCATTATTATTAGCACCACCTTCGTCGTTACCATCCCAACCACTAGCATCACCACCTTGTTTATTGCCAAACTCGAAATCCATTCGTGCATCGAGCTCTGCTGAATATTGGGACAAATATTCTATGGTTTTGTCGTCGTATTCCTCCTCATCCTCGTCATTAACAATAATCGTTTCACCATGATGAATCCACACTGTGTTTCCTCAACAAATCACCGCATAATCAAATGTGATCTGATGATAGTCACATCTGTCCATGTCATACGTTTCTTGCAATCTTTATAGGGGCAAATAATTGTATCCTTATTCTCTTTCAATGTCGTTGCATGCTTCTTTACGGCTTCAATAAATTTATTCACCTCTTCATGAAAACCTGCCTTGAACATTAACGAACCATACATCCAAGAGTTCCTGTACTCAATCTTTTACAACAACAACAAAACAAACATTAAAGGACTACTTGTTCAGATATATATAAAAATGAATCAAATTAATAATTACTTGAGAATAATTGTATATACTTCAGATATATATGAATATAAATCTAATATAATTACATGAAGCATACGAACACACCATGGTAGAGGAAAATTAATTAATGGCCCATTTATCCATAAATATTTAAAAAATATATATATTGATTACAATAAACAATTTCAAAGACAACAATTAGCAACAATTATACTTTATCCAATATCTTTCATACAAACCCTAGTCCAATTTCATCAAACATAAATTTACAAAAAAAAATTAATAAAAAAGCAAATCCTAGATCTAGATCAACATACACATGAAACATCCATAAAACTAACTAATTGTTCACTAAAATTAAGAAACATGAACCAAATAAGGGTATGATCTTGTTCTCCTCCCTAATTTACCCTAGTAGATTTAAAACTTTGGTCTAATTTGTTTTATAAGTAGCTCAAGCACCATAGAAGAGAGAGAAAAGCAAAATTTTAATTACTCACTAACCAACCATTAAAACTTCAAAAAAAAGTGTGGCATAGCATTTTCTTACCTTCTACAACCTCTCCACCAAAGGATTTTGAGACCAAAACCTTCTCCCTTAGTAGAGTAATTTCTGAGAGGTGCCTAGGATCTTCCCACCTTTCTTTCACGGGTTGAAGTGAACGACCCGAGGAGAAAGAAGGTGATGCAGCTATTTTATATGTGGGTCATTTGTAGGGGCGGCTGGTGATTGAGCCGCCCCTACAAATTAGAGCTATTTATACGGGAGCATTTAAAGGGGCGGCTCAATCACCAGCCGTCCCTACAAATAGCAACGCCGGGGGCGGCTGGTGATTGAACCGCCCCTACAAATCAGACTCCATTTGTAGGGACGGCTCGTATCACCAGCCGCCCCTGCTGTTCTATTTGTAGGGGCGGCTGGTGTCTGAGCACCCGAGCACGTCACTGTTGGAGCGACTCCATCATTCATCGCCCCTAAAAAAATTGAACTGTTGCTAAAAATTATTTTTTAAGTAGTGATGTTCACACACCATGCTAGCTTTGTGTCCTCTCGAAGCCATTAATTCGCCGGATTTGAAGATACGGCCTACAGCTAGTACTTCACGATTATCACGCCGCCGATGTTGAATATTTATTGGATGGCTAGGACTGTAATCGTTGACCCTAACTAGAGCAATATTGTAATGTAAATTATAATGTAGTAATATTCCGGCTGCTCGTTCTTTGCTTGGAAGGAACACTTCAATCTGCAAACGACGCAATTCAGACCCCACAGATTCATAAAATGAACATGGATCACGTGATAGCTAGAAGCACAAACCCTCAAGTTTTTTTAAAACCTCATCTGCACGACGGGAATGTCTAATCAAGCTCGCTCACGTTAGAATAGTGGTACATCCATTCAATTCAATAAAGCAACCTGTGCATGCAAAAAAAACTTTTTTCTCCTGAATACCGTAATTGATCATTAGTTAGTTGTGAACCTGTGGTTAGATACAGATATGAAATAGTAAATAGCACAATACTGCAAAATCACCATTGAATGAAGCAAGTGCAACGATATTTTCATCTATGTTGGTGGCAACTGTTTCCTTTAGTTCGCTCCAGACACCTTTATCACCTTTATCATGTGTGTCACCGAAAGGCTCTTCAAAACTATTAACCAAAATGCAATCTGGTTGAAAATACAATGTACAATACTTGTAAGTGGGACATCAAAAAAGGGGAAAAAATACAATGCATGAGAAATCAATATTTATAGGCATTTTTTAGGGTAAAGTACACTTTCCAACCCTCAACTCGCGCCGAAGTTCGATTTTCAACTTTCAACTATGAAACCGGTTAAGAAATACCCTTAAACTATCAAAACCGGACAAATTTGGTCATCAGCTAGTTTCAAAAGCGGTTTTCTATTTTTGTGAGGAGCCAAAATTTTATATTATTTTTTGAGCATTTTAACGTCATCAAATAAAAAAAACTCAAAACTACAAAGTTGTAGATCTCATTGAGAGCTACAACTTTAGTATAAAAAGTATTTTCATTTAACTCCATACAAATAATATATTAGTGCTCTAATGCGGCAAGCGCTAGTAGGCGATTATTATGGTGCTGAAATTTTATATTATTTTTTCGAGCATCTTACTGTCCTCAAATGAAAAAAAATTAAAACTATAAAGTTGTAGATCTCATCGAGGTCTACAATTTACATATAAAAATTATCTTCATCCGACATCGTATTGAAGGGTTTTGATTTTTCAAAATTTGAGTCTCGTCACGCGGCAAAACAATATTGTGACGCCAGCCCTGAACCAGGCGACCCTTGCTGACGCCGCCGCCTCCAACTTGACCACAACCGCGGCACCACCTAGAGCCGGTCTGTTGCCGTTGCCGTCACCGTCGCCCAGGCCGCCAGACCGTCCGTGGGCAGGCTGGCCGGCAGGATGTAGCCCTGACCACAACCAGTCCTAGAAGAGGCTCGGTCATCGCCGTGGCAGCCCCGGCTGGTCGCCGCAGCAGCAACCAAGGCCGTGCGGGGGAGGCAGGCAGAGAAGAGAGCGCTGCCCCCAGCGCCTGCACGAGCCCCAACAACCGCCGCCATCGCCGCATCCACCGTCGGGCACCACTACACCTGTCACTGGCCGCCAAGGCAGATCCGGTCGCCTAGGGTCCAGGTCTGGCCATCCGGGCACCGGATCTAGCTGCCCGAGCACCAGACTTGCGGCCGTCGTCTTGATGGAGGAGGGGATGAGCGAAGGAGAAAAAGGAAGGCTCCGCCACCATCCCCTGTGACTGCGCAAGTACGAGCCGACGCCGCCACAGTCGCGGCAACCATCCCCGCCGAAGCTCCACGCAGCTTGCGAGGTGAAGGACTGTCGGCCCTCTGCGGCGCGCGCCGCCCACACGAGGCAGGGAGAGCCCTGCCACCACCTTCCTGGCCGGCCGGACGGCCATGCCGGCGGCCAGCTCTGGTGGTGGTGCAGCGGGGGAGGAGTAGAGGGGTGGGAGAGCGGCGGCGGCTCAGGGGTCCGCCCGTGTCGCCCCGCGTGGGGGAGCGACGCATGGGAGAGACGAACTATGCCGATCATTTCAATACCTTTTCCAGATCAGGCATACACAAACACAATTCACCAACTTTGATAATTTTGATAGGGGTCTCCAAAACTAGGTAGCTGCATATGCTCATTTCTTAGCTCAACTTTGTCATGGGGGACTAATCTGAAATACAATCATACTTTTTCATCAAATGTGTAGTCTTCCATAACTAAAAAAACGAATTCCATAAAACTTTATATGACTGAAGAAATTTGTATTCTGGCTGAAGCCATTAATGTCCCTTGTAAATTCTATCATCCACAACGGGACTGTCTACTCTGAACTCGGGTGTTTTACACACTCCTGACACCCGAGTGTCAAAAACCTATAAAACACTCGATTTACTAAACAAATCAGAATCGAGTGTTTTTAGGGTATGGAACACTCGATTTCCAAACAGATCTAAGGGAACAGATATACAACAAATTAACAAATCATTTTTATGAAAGGCAAATTGAAATAAATTCAAATGGAAAATAAATAAAACATAAAAATAGCAAATAAAAATGGCAGAAAAATATCCAGATTATTTCTATGAAAAGCAAATTAGAATAATTCCAAATAGAGACAAAAAATGACATACAAATACACAAAAAAATCAGAAAAAAAATCAGATAACATATTAAATAGTGCAAATCAGCTATCTATATAATGCAGTACCAATTTACACGGGTGCATCAAAGAAATTACACTTATAGTGCGAACAAATTAGATTGTATCCTGCAATGTAAAACTAGTAATAGTAGCATGGAAGTGTCAACATAGCTCACAGATACTATAGAAACTAACAATCCACTGCAGTGGAGAAGTGCCGGCCGGAGCTACAGGCGGAGGAGGAGGGTGGGGAGCAGAGAAAGAAGGCGCGCACGCTGCCGCGCTGTCCCGCAGCCAGGAGGGGAGCAGAGGAAGAAGGCATGCCGGCCATCGCGTTGTCCTGCAGCCGAGCAGAGGTGGCGGGAGCAGATGGGCATGGAGCAGAGGAAGAAGACGCGGGAGCCATCTCGTAGGTGAACAGCGCTGGGCGGAGCAGACGCGCGTGGGTCATGGAGAAGAGCTATGGAGCTGCAGTGGAAGGGAAAGGGATAGAAGAGGATAAAGATGGAAAGGATAAGACTGACGGGCTTTATTTACGCAGTGTGAAATGCAGACGTGTACAATTGGATGGACTCCACAGCGCGCATCGGATGACTGACAAATCGAGTGAGGCAAGGGGAAATAATGCTCTAGTGCCGTGTAGAATAATCGTACATATAAAACCATTCCAGAGCAGCCCGCCGGCATTTAGCAAGAAATAGGTACAGGTAGCAGGTTATGCTGTTATGCTTCATATACAATTACCCAAGGCAATGCAAACATTTATTAAAAGTTTTCTATGAACAATGAATGACTGCCTGCACCTAAAACGAATCAGGCGCGCGACGGCCGGACAGCGCGCCGCGCTCCCACAATGCACACGGAAGGCGGCGTGCTTGCCTCCGCCCCATACACCCCCACGCTTCAGTAAGGGTGCGTTTGTTTGAGGACACTGTAGATGGGATATGGATATTCTGGTTGGATGGATAGGACGAGTCTAATAACAACTAATTATACTATAATAAATATACACCGACACTAGTCTTGTTATTATAATAACTAATTAAAAATAAAATATATTAATTAGCACTATGCTACTCTAATTGTCACCTAAAATATACGCTAATCAACATGTGGATATCCTCATCCGCCAAATTTTTCAGCGCCAGGATATCCAGTATCTACCCAGAATATTCTCTGTTGTGGATATCCAGATTCAGCTTGTCCATCAAACCAAACATCATGTATCTATGGATATCCATGGAACCAAACACATCCTAACTGACGCGGCTGCTCGCCCCGACCTCCCCGCCGGACGTCCTCTGCCACGCTCGCCCATCCCTCTACGTCCCAAAAACACTTCTTGTCCAACCCGGGCACTCCCAACGTCCTTCTGAAACACCCAGACGGTGAGCCACGGCTCACCTCCAATCACACAGAGAAGAGGGGAGAGGGGGAGGGGGAGGAGGAGGGCGTGAACCCTCGTCGCCGGCCGTCGGCTTTACCGAGAAATAGAGAGTGCCAGTGGGCGATGGAAACGAACGAACTGGACTCTCCCTCTCGACGGACGCTCTGGTGCAGATGCTTCCCGTCCGGACGCTTCTTTCCGTTGCGAATCGGTCCAACATCCTTCATTTACTCATCAAAAGTTGCTCAAAAGTTTCTTAAAAAATTAAAAGTTGCTAAAAACTCATAAAAATAGAGTGACATTTCACCGTCTCGTATCGCCTGTCGCGGCATTCCCCACTGCCACAGGCGCCTCCACCGCGTCGCCCGCCCACTCCCCCATGCTTTGCTCCGTTTCACGATCGACTGTCACCGCTCCTGCTCCCGCTCCCGCTCCTGCTCTGTCGCTCCTGCTCCTGCTCCCTCTGCCGCTCGTCACCCACCGCGCCTGACAGCGTGGGCACCGTCGCGCCCATGCGTAGCAACTGGTCCCATGGCCACTAGCTGGCCACTGAGGCCGCCGCGCCTGCTCGCGCTCGACAGGGCCGACAGGCGCCGCTAACGCAACGAGAAGCGCCGGGCCCTGATGCGGAAGCCCTCCAACCTCGCCTCCTGCTACAGTTGCGGCGCCCCGATGCAAACGGCGGAGGAGGCCGCACCGGGATACGATGCATGTTTCAAGCGTATATTTCAAATGTTTCAGATGTTTTAAAGATATGTTGCAATTGTTTCATACAAATGTTGCAAAAGTAGATTGGGATGTCGCATATGTTGCAATAATTGTACACGTATGTTGCAAGTGTCTGTCCCTAATGTTTCATCTGTTTTTCCAGACGCATGTTGCAAGTGGGTTTATCTGGATATTGCATATGTTTCGCACATACGTTACAAGTGTTTTATCTAGATGTTGCGTATGTTTGCAATGGTTTTCAAGTGTTTTAGGTGTTATTGCAAGTATTTTAAAAACATGTTTCAAGTGTTTCATCTGTCTTTAGACGTATGTTACAAGTGTTGCATCTAAATGTTTTAAAAGTAGATCAAATGTTATACACGAGATGAGCGTGGAAAGTAGGAGGGGACACGAGCGCGTGGCGCGGCTGACGTTGGGGTGACGCGGCCCCTGTATGGGCGCACAAAACGCAGGTGTGGGTGGAGGCGTGCTGGCACAGGCTCGGAGTGCAGGCGCACGCATCGCATGGGCCATGGTACCGTCCGTCCGGGCACCAACAGTAAAAAAAAAAGGAGAGTCAGGAGCGCATCTATATTGGGCCAGTAGCCCATCTGTTGTTTTTTTTAGGGGAAGCCCATCTGTTGTGGGCAGTCATATTTCTGTGCCCTGTTTCCCCAACCTTGTATATTATCCTTTAGGATACTAATGGGTTGTTATGAGGCTTGTGCAGCATATCCACTCTTTCGGATACTATATAATGGGATGTACAGTAATTCTTATTTACGTATCGAGGTGAAAATTGGATGATCCGAAAACCGTTGAGAGGAGCCACCTTCACCCACATGTATAGGTGGATTATATTTAAAGTTAAAAAAAACTAACTAAATTCCATTCTAATTAGTAAAAAAATTAACTATTTTTCACTTCAGTTCACTTCAAAACACGTGGATAAGCTGGCCAAACAAACCCTTTGATCAGACATAAAGATAAATTATGTGAAATCAAGTTGCCGAAGGAGAGGCGCAACAATTTTTAGTAAAGCCTCCTTTGGAACGTAGGATTCTCAAAACATAGGAATAGGAAAAACACAAGATTAGAGTTGCACGAAATTTGCAATCTTAAAGAAATCTATAATGCAGGGAAAATATAATAATTTTTTAGGATTTCAATCGGATTCCTCTAAAATTCCTACATTTTTCCTTTGTTCCAAATGAGGCAGGGTTGTTGCCACTAAAATCCTCTAAAGTTCGTGTTTCAAACTTGTACGATATGGGAGGAAAATTCCACACTCGCAGATGGATCAGGGAAGAGGGTTCAGAGAAATGGCGAGTGGCCATACAGAGGACCAAGAAGTTTGTGCTTCGTGGAAGCGACAGAACAACACAAGGACCGTAGGAAAGAGGGGGATATATAAAGGAATGTCTTGACCTTGCTGTTGCAATTGTAAATCATGAATGTCAAGGTTGCTTCCTTTCTGCTCGTTCGCCACACCACAATTGATTCTTTGTCAGGAAGCAAAATAATTCCTTTTTTGATATAATAAATCTTTGTAATTTTCTTTATAATTTTGAACAAACTTAAGATGCTTTGACTCTTCAAGAAAGTTGAAATGACTTATAATTTGGCATGAAGAGAGTATATTTTATTTAAACTCCGAAGCCATACTGCTAATTTCAACAAGGTGCCGACACATCACAAACTCAGATTAAATTGAGCCATCAAACAAGAGGATACTGAAACTGACAGTCCATGCGACGTTCGCTTAGGGTACGCTTCCAATTTCATTAGTCAATCTGTCTACTACTAAAAAAAACATTTATGTTTTGTCAAAAAAGATCATTTACGATGCTACAAGTACAAAATTATATACAACACAAAATGTTTCATTGGAGTGTTCCTTCGGCTTCTTGTAAGTTGTTACTTGTGTGAGCTAACATCTCTCAAAAATCTTGTAAAGTTTCTCCAGAGAAGCAATCTGCACACACAGTTTAGAAAAATAAATAGAAAGATGTTAGCAACCATTGTTATTATCATCGACAGAGGTGAGTCATACAAGTAACACTATTTCAAAGCTTGGCTACATGTTGACATAGAAAGGACAAGACAATCTACTCGAAACAATGCAACCCACAGGTGGCCTGGTGATGATACTATGATCTGTCCAAGATAATTTACAGCTTTTAACTGGCAATTTTAAGAAAAATGCAAGACCACTTGTACACGTAGTACCTTGTTCAAAGATTATGCCAAGGACATTGCAACGATGAGAAGATGGGATGGTGGTTTCAGTTTCAGAAGTATGCATTAGTCGGGAGGCACATTTGACAGTACCAATGGTACAAGTACATGCATTTCTAAATAGGACTCCATACTGGCAATTTGTTAAACAGTTCAATGCCAACCTGGTGATATATATAAGAGATTGTACGTAAAGCATGCCAATGAATTAGGTGCAGAAACGAAACCATCCATAGATCAAAGTACAGTGTCAGGGGTTTGGTCATATCTAATGGTCTCTCTACACAATCAAAAGGTGTACACGCCAAAGCTTTGAAACACAAGGGAACAAACCTGAACAAAGGTTCCATCTGTTGCCATTGACTTTGGGGGCTTGAGGAAAAGTCGAATGGATGGAAATAAGACATGCTGAATGGTCCACTCGCGTTGGGACCATGCTGTCTCTGCTTCCGCAAGTAGTTCGTGATCAATGTCATCTTCATCTGTGGCGCAATTCACCTTTTAGCACCAATTGTAATTAACGCTGATGAAAATACATGTATTCAGCCTATGAAATATGTAGCCCTAGCATCATATATCAGAATTATTGGTGATTTCTTTAATTTTTCATCTCATCTTATAGGAGTGGTTTCAGGGTTGTCAACTGGGACAGAATCCAGCTTCAGTAATATTGATGATGTCTACTACGGTGTACACCTTGCGACTCTTGATAATGTCCTAGCACCAATAGCACCTCACTGAGTAATGGCTGCAAAGTACATAAACCAATCTGCTCACCTGTACTATCAACATGTTCGCCACTCGCCATGCAATCTTTATTTTTCTTGTACAACTGAACGCCACTCCCTGATGGATTTGGAAGGATGGGAGGATGGAGTGCGTAGAAGTTCCCAATAGCAGCTGCTGCCGTTCTGAAGCACTCTTTCTCATCATCCCAGGTAACCTATTTTAAGATTGAAATTGCTAAAAAAATCAGGGTTGCCAGAACTAGGAGGACTGCATCATCCAAAAAAAATGCCATGAGGCAACATACATCAGGGTTCAAACTAAGAAACAAGTTAAATAAGAAGTTATGTTCAGATACTTATACGAAAAGCTAGTTAAATTTCAAACACTGAAACAGTTCTGCAAATGAATTACTTGCCATCTCGATAGGGAGTGTACAGTCTAGCACTCTAGTTCCACGCTCCAGTTTTAAATTAGCACACATAATGAACTTGACGACTTAATAAGAGAAAACCTACATCATTCCCCATAGTCAACACAAATTCTGGGAGACGATCCATATCAGGGGTGTACTGATCAAGTACAACTGGAAGCCTGGTCAAGTTCCCATCTTGATCAACGTGAATAGAGAAGTACTCATTAATCATCTCAGCATTTTCTTTCAGTATCGTCGAGTTTACCTGCAAAAAATAGATTATGTTTCTTTAAGGAGCTATGTAACAAGAAGTTGGCGGACTCAAACTGAAACTTAATAGATATTATACATCACCTTAGG
Organism: Miscanthus lutarioriparius; assembly: GCA_904845875.1. NCBI lineage: Eukaryota > Viridiplantae > Streptophyta > Magnoliopsida > Poales > Poaceae > Miscanthus > Miscanthus lutarioriparius. Next base: position 2,745,699 of record CAJGYO010000005.1, read on the forward strand.
CACCTATCACATTAACCAAGATTTTGGGCAATTCAGAAAACAACTTACCTCTGCAATCTCCAGTTTCTCATCATTTTTATCACCGATTAATTCATCATCTTTCAGTGCTATCAGCAGCAGCTCCTGAAGAGGAGCTGGTTCACTAAGCTGTATAGCATTGAAGTTTCCAAAACGGCACAGAGCTTGCTGGTACATGAGTTCTTTACTGCACCGTAAATTGAATAATTAACATATCACATGAAATGAAATTAAATACAAAATGTCCCTGGAAATAAATAATATCAATGCAATATGTCGAAGTGGCAGCAGTAGTTGCAATGCAGGTGGTAGCAGTGTGATGGTCTGGCATGGCATCATCCTGAACAACTTTATGTGGGCATGCATGCATCTTATCTGTATGGTTAGAATGGAATTGGGTTTCTAGTGCCATCTGCGAATCATGCAAGAATTTTTGTTTATGCTCAGATAAGGCACTGGTCACATGTGGAAAGGACAAGAGATAATTCACTGCGTTGGAGTTACCTAACATTTACAACATTGACAAGGTATAAGTGAGTATTGTGCTGTATCAAAGCGAAAACTTCATCAGCCAAGCCAACATATGTGCAATTCTTAATGACCTCTAAAAGACCTGCAGCAGTAGATAAAACATCAGGCTAAAAGAATAGAGGCACCCCTTTCAGAAAAAGGATGAGATGAACTCACCAGGATGGCAGTGAGAATCTATTTCCATAAGAAGCTCATGACGGCTAGATAGATCACAAGCATCCTTTGGATTCCTCCTTGATCTTACAACATTTCTTGTAGAATCATGTAAACATTGAAAAAGAAAATCAGCCTCAGCAAAAATAAATGATAGCAATCACAGTTTTCACTTCTTAAAATAGATTGTTTGAATTAGCAACCAACATAGGAAAAAAAGGAAAGGACAGCACTCCCAATAAAATGAGATCCAGCATGCAATCAAAAAAATCATCACAAGGATAGGATAGCAAGTTTGTAAGCAAAAAAAAAGGGTGCATGTGAGGGGGTGAAGTGTTTCAATGATACAAATACAAGATCAAATCAAATGATGAGGAAAATCTGAAAGGAACGCTCAGTGGTTGCCAGCTTGTGATAATTAATAGCCTACCTTACAGAAACAAGGTCAGATTTCTTTTCAAGATTTGAAGATTGCCCATGCCAGTAAGTGTGCAACCTTCCAGATGGATTGCGTGGATCAGTTCTGACCATTTGGCTCACAGGAGTCTTTTGAGATTTCATTCCTACAGTACAAATGGTTACAATGAGATGATTCACTGGGCGGGATTCAGATACAGCGGAGCAGGTAGCAAATAGTAATAAGCAATTAACTCATACGCCAAGGCAGCATAGGGCACTACTGGAACACATTTAAGCTTAAAAAGTTATGATCCATTATACGTGTTGATTAACGTTGTACATACCAGAGGCCATTTTGACCTCAGTACCCTTGTCCTTCTGTGTGTAAACTTGAGTAAGTGCTGAGGAGTTAACTGCCTGCAACTTACATGGAACAGCATCATCAATGGTACAGAAGTTTACATCAAAGTTCAATTACATATGCACAGACATCATAGGACGTTTCAAGTATAAGAATCTGTTATTATAAATAATGAAAAACATGCTTGACCATCGCCAAATCATATGCCATAAAAAAACACATATGACATATCAAATAAAGTTCTCAGGTCAATGCTTGTGTTTATAGGCGGGGTCACCCAGTGAAGAGTCATGTTTCCAAGAAAGATTTTATGAACATGGTGCCCAAGTATGTAATCAAAAGTTGTCAAACAGATATATGGCAACCGGTAAGTAAAGTATAGTAGCGGAATAAAGGTTATGACCCAGAACTACCATGTAATATCAATGTTCACAATACACATACAATCCAAGGGTAAGTAACTAAGTATCACGTATTTGTATGGGACTAAGTAATATAAGCAGGTTTGCAGATACACAGTGCTAAATAGCCAATTAATTACCTGAGTTTGGAATATCCTTGTGGTATTAGAATTCCTCAGCTTTTCCTCAATGGTATTTTTTATAGTTTCAATAATACGCTCTTGATTCAAGAGGCTAACCTGAAAGTCAAAGTATTCACAAAAGTGTCCAATCATTTGTTCTATAATTGGAAAAAATAAAAGAAAGAAAAATGCTTGAACATCAGAAGCAGAACAGCATACCTCTTTTTTGGTTGGGTGTATATTGACATCCACATGTTCTGACGGAAGATTGATGGACATGTATATGAAGGGTTTGGATGCTTGAGGCAATGTTGCAGAGTACACAAATTCAATTGCCCTTTTTAAAGCGGTACAGTCTACAAGCCTATCTGAAGAGTAAATATGAAGATACATAAATGATAAAGCAGAGAAATAATGCATATAGTAGAAAACAAAAAGGAGCGGCTAACTTGACTAATTCTGACCAGAATGGCAAAGGTGGATTATCTACATGATCATTCATTTGTAGAGAAAAAGTTTCCAAATCTAAATAAACCAGCAGATGTTATTTACACAGGAATGGAGAAATATTGGCTCCCTAAAAAAGTCACTAGTACTATTCTCGTATGTTTCTACCATTTATGAAAAGGATCATCATGATCTTCTTTGCCACATAATTTGCATTTGATATATAACCATCCATCTTGAAGACTGCATCTCCAGCATCCTCATCTGAAACTTCTATTTCAATCAGATCACGAACAACAGAAGCCCCATAGACAATCCTTATAGCATCCAGTCTAGAAGATGTGCTCGAACTATGAACATCTGCTCTATTGGCTCCATGCTGTGACATAAGAAGCAAATGATACCCTATTAAATCTGATGAGTGATGATATAAAGGGTGCCTTATTAAATCTGACGATGATATAACGGTGGAAAAGGGCAGGGATATTTACCTTTCTGCAGGAAAAGTTCACATTGATGTGATGGACTGCAAAACGACTAATGAAATCTACAATCTTGGGGTAGTCGTCATTGGAGTTCTGCAATGTTTTTCTACGAGCTACCATATTGTAAAATAAATTTTCAACCTGCAGAGAATTATGTTGTTGTAAACCTTACAGAAATATCTGATATCCAACAGTATTAAGCAGACAAGGAAGTAGGTACTTCATGTAAACTGACCATGACTTGAGTTCCTTTAACTGCAGCACAGGGTTTTGGCTCATTCTCCATTACTCCATCTTTATAACAAACACTGACGGGAAAACATGACATAACTTATATCAGCAGCAAATATAGAATATAGCAGAATCATAAAATTTTGAACTGTTCATGAACTAACCGATAGCCGTGAAGTTGGCCCTCTGTTATAGTTGTCACAGTAACATGGCCGACATAAGTCATACTGGCCAGGGCCTCCCCTCTAAAGCCCATAGATTTTATGGTCTGTAAATCCTCATATGCAGATAACTTTGAGGTAGTATGCCTTTCGCACAATATTGGCAAATCCTCAAACTGTGAAATGAAAACAAATTAGTTACATAGGTGCTTTTTCAGTGGGACACTTAGGGTGAGACTGCGAAATATGAACAGAACATGCATTGAATGCAGTTATCCTATGATTGAGAGGAGGCCCCTCAAAATACAAAGAACCTCGGAAGTCTTAACAGATCACATAGTGAATGTGCTTATCCTATGATAGGGAGCAGGCCCCTCGAAATGCAACAAACCTCTTGTGGTCACACTCACACATCACATATAGCCATATAGGACTAGGAGTAGCATCCAAAATCGTACCTGTAATTTATTAGCATTCACATTCCTGGACTGCTTAATAGGGAAAATTATATCCTGATAGTTTTGTTCTCGTAATATTGTTTGCAATGTGGTCAAGACATATAACATTTCAAACATATCAAAGCACAGAACCAAATGTCCCTAATGGTTCGTTCATCATTCACATGCTTGGCAATTCGTTGAATCCACCAATCGCAGAACCGCTCCAAAACGGACTCGGTCCTCCAACTACTCGACACTAGAAAAGTGGGGTCCCTATCAAAAAAAAAAAAGTGGGGTCGATTTCAGGGGTTTAGGGTTTAGCGAGCATACCCGGATGCCGTGGCCGTCGTCGGAAACCTGTATGAGCTTGAGCCCTCCGTCCTTTACGGTGACGGAGACCGTGGATGCGCCGGCGTCGAGGCTGTTCTCGACGAGCTCCTTGACCGCCGACGACGGGCGCTGGATCACCTCCCCCGCCGCGATGCGGTTCACCACCGATTCCTCCAGCCGCCGGATGCGGGGCGGGTCCGCGCCGCTGCCTCCGCCGACGCGCGGCGACGGGTCATCGACGTCCATGGCCGCCGTGGAGGCACGGAGGCCGAGAAAATGGGAATTGCTGCCCCTGCCCTGAGGCGAGGTGAGCTTGGGCTTTGGAGTTGGAGTTCGCGCGTGATGTCTAAAATAAGCGAAGCAACAAAATTTGGTTTACGACAGTTTTGAGACAAATGTTGGATGTATTACATTAGCTTCAAATTTCAAAATTAGAGGGTGTAAAACGAGTAATGCTATGGCTGTAAATAGGATTATATACCACACATGGTAATTCGAAATATCAGCAGTTAAAAAGTTTCATGTGATGGTGGTTCTTATCCATCTAAAATAAAGGCAGTTTTTGTTGAAAAAGAAAGGCAACTGTAAGATTAAAATCAAACTGCTTGGAGCATGGATTCCTTTTCTCTTTCTTTCTATATCCTGTTCGTCTGACTGATAAGCCATGACCGAAAGTATTGTTGAGTAACTTATTATAAAAAAATATATTATTTATTAGCTGAAAAAATATAGCTTATAAGCCAAACGAATATGACCCGGCTTTTGCATCCATCTCAGCTGTGATTTTTCCCCTGTACGACAATGAAGTACACGAATTCCACAAAATAACGTTCAAATCCATTATTTTCATAGGAATAATAAAAAGTTTATTTCTCACAAATTCACATGGCTTGGTCACCGCTCAGGCGCTCACCGTGCTCGTGGTGGGCCCTGAATACCCGATTCTCACCTGTCCGACCTGTGACTGGGCACGTGGCAGCTGGGCGCTCCACCGCTCACTCTCCGGCGCGCGCCGCACCCGCGAATCCCCCACCAGCTCCTCCTCCTCTTCGTCCCCGATCCATCTGCAATCGGATGGGTAAGCATCTCCGCCCCTCGGGCACGAGCAGCTGCCAGCGGCAAGCCTCTTTCTCCCGTAATCAACCGCCTCCTTCCTAGTAGTTCCTACCGACTAACGCTCTCCGCTCCTCTTCCTCCGCCAGTCTTGCTCCGGTGCGCCGTTGATCTCTGCAGCAGCGCTCAGGTTGGTTCGACCTACCGTTCTTCTAATCCCCACCGTATCGCGGTTTCGTCCGTGCCTGATGTCTCCTCGCGCGGTTAGCGCTGCAGGTGGTTTAGATCGGCGTGCGCGCGCGACGCCGGGGCCGGGTCGAAGCACGGGATCCATGGAGAGAGTCAGGCTCACGCCGTTCCCGCCAAGGGAGCAGGCCACGACCAGGCTATGCAAGGTGTCGAGGTACTAGTACTACCGCAACTTACACTACACGGACAGACGACCCTACACTGGTGTTTGAGCTGACGAATTGCTGAATCTGGATGGTTATAAGCTGTTCTTCAGTTCTAACCACACGCGCTCGCCGCGATTCCCTGCAGCTTTGCTACAGAATTGCTCGAGATAAGGTCCAAGGAGCCGTCCCTCCACGTGCTGCTTATTCCTGGGAATCCAGGTCGGTGTGCTGCGCCTGCGCTGCGCGTATGGTTCAAGCAAGAGAGAGGATTCGAAATGTTGAAATGCTCTTGAATGTAACCCGTTTCTGTTTTGTTTTGGTAGGCATAGCTGCGTTTTATAAGGACTTTGTCGAAGCGCTCTATGAAAACCTCGGTGGCCAAGCATCTGTTACAGGTAATTGCATAATGCATTTTTCTTTGTGTAGTATGGGCTAGTATCTGTGTGACTTGCTGCCTGCTGATGAACCTTGCCTGTTTTCAGCAATAGGGCACATTTCACATAGCCAGAAGGTAACTTATACAACTTACCTGATGTTTGTTTCACATGCAACTATGGGTGCCAACAACCCTGCAGCAAACCTTGTAATGCACATATATTAGAGATCCTTGAATGTTTGGGCTACAATTTAACTCTGTTTAGATTCCTTATTCAGCATATTAGTATTGCCAGCAGGACTGATTTTGATACATCTTATGGCAGGACTGTGAGCATGGACGATTGTTTTCATTGTATGAACAAATTGACCACAAGGTGCAGTTTACATGCTCCATTAGTTGAAACTTCTCTTTACTATTTTCTGTCCATTTGTGTTTCTGCTGCAACAGCTTTTTGTGCAACTTCTGTCATGAAAGAAAATAGCAAAATAGAGAGGAAAGCCGCATATTTGTTTCATCTGCCATTGTCTTAATATGTTCTGTTTCATGTACTGATTTACTTTTTAATCAGTTTGTTCCGGAGAAGATTTAACTCCTTTATTTGCATGGCCAACAGGCCAAGACTGCCCCGTGGTTTTATCCCATGTTTATCCCGTTTAATCGGTGTTCATGCATGCAGGTTGATTTCATTGAGCAAGAGCTTCAGCATTCTGAACAACCAATAGTTTTGGTAAACTTTCGCCTTCACCACTACAAGCCTTCATTCAAGTTGTTCTATGTTAACTGAAAACTCTAGTATGTTTCTTGACATACTAGCATACAAATATATGTAATCTAAACGAGTATTACAGATATCAGAGCTTAGGTGCTTACTCTTGTTTGGAAGTGGAAAGTCGTAGTTTCCAAGTAACATCCAGATATTTATACAACCTAGAAGAGTATGCATCACAGATTTGACTGCTTTAACATCTGGCCCAAGTTCCCATTTGCCTTTTGTAACGTGAAATCAAAGTATTATAGAACCTTTGTCACTGTAATGTTCACAGCATTGTTATGGCATTACACAGGGTTTTATTAATATAGATTAACATAACATGTTATGTTCAGTAACTCTGGAACATTCAGATCTATTCCTTATTTAAATACCCAATATGGAACCTGTGCCTTTTCTCACCAGCTCTTTATTCGTTCCCAAAAGAATTGCATTTGTTTGTTTAAATGAAGGTTGGTCATTCAATTGGCGCATACATAGGCCTGGAAGTCTTCAAAAGATTTCAGAATAAGGTCTGGATTCTTGCCCATGTTTGCCAGTCCTCTCCCACAATCCGCCCATAGCGTTTACTATTGTCTTCGCTTCTCCTGGACAGATAATTTTTTTTGTAGGACTGTATCCATTTTTAAAGATGAACAAGAGTTCTGTAACACAATCAACAATTGGATATATCGCAAGGTACTGAAATGCTCTGATCAAGTTTTTATAATTGTCATCATAGCATGTTGCTTCTATTGCCAAAGTTTTGATAATCTAACTTGGTGGCATGATTGCATCAACACTGAATATATTGCGGTGAGCAACTGATTTGTAGTCAAGTAAAATAGTATAGGATGATGCAATATAAGATTATTTTCCCATTTGAACAAGCAATGCAACATGGGAAGCTGGATATGAGTGGCATAGAGCTGACTATAACTTTTAAGTTAGTAGTGATTTTCATCTGTTCAGAAGTAAAATTTAAGGTCTTTTTGGTCGCTTCCCTTTCTATTTTCGGGCGCAAATGTAATTTCTGAGTTGTGTGGGGTTGTGTGTGGCATGTGTTGTAGGGCTCTAGCCCCTTTCTTTCTTCTTAATATAATGAAGCAGCTCCCCTGCGTTTTCGAGAAGAAAAAAAGACCTTACTTTGACTTGTGTTTCAAATATGCTCCCAAATCTTTACTAATCATTTTGCTGAAGTGGGTCTTCTCAATTTGGATCAGGTCATCACTCCTAAGTAAATTGGTTAGTTTATCTGCATCTTTCATCGGGTCACTCCGACCTTCAATTACAAGGGGCATTGTGAGAAGGTCCCTTGGACCTTCATGGTCTGTAACAGCTGTTGATGCTGTACGCTGCCATCTCTTAAGGGTTAGTCCTGAACTTTTAGTAACCAACTTGGTGTGTTGTTTCATATGCTTCAACTGTCACAAAATGTTGAGACATGTGCCCCTTCTCCATGCCCATTGCAGTACAATACAGTGCGCAATGTTCTTTTCATGGCAATGAGAGTTCCAAAAGGTTACTCACAATGCTGACTACTTGATGTTCTACTTCTACTTCTACATACATACGCATGGACCATTATAACAGCACATCTATTTGAGTAACTAGAGCCCCTCCATCTTTACTTGCATAGTGGCTATGATTATTTCTTTCTCGTTGTGCTCCAGCTTACTGAAGAACCAGACTGGACTTTCATCAGAGCACAAGAGGAGAAAATGGCCTTTTTGTTTGGTGTGGATGATCACTGGGGTCCACTATCTCACTTAGAAGAGGTGAAGTGATGATACGCTATTTGACAGCATTCTATTCTGATAGCTGGTGTTGGGGAACTGGGCTGCTAGATGCTAACTATCTTCAGTTAATTTGGAGGATTTGCAGATATCAAAGCAGGCACCCAGGGTCACCCTGTCGGTTGAAACAGAAGGTCACACACACGGTTACTGCTGCACTGAGGCTGGATCCGTTTGGGTTGCAGACTACAACGCAAATTTGATTAAAAACCAAATGCTCCTTAGAAACAACTGATGTTCATTTGGCAAATGTATCATATGACTCTTTTCTTTGAAAGAAGTGAATAGCTGGAGTGTGGTGGAACTTATTGAGGTTCCGGTTATGATATATAGTCCACATTGTTTGGCTTACTGGTTCCCTTTCAATGCCACCAATGCTTCGAGACTGTTACTGGATAATGCCACATCGGTAGTTTGGTACCTCTTATAACATTTTTCACAGTACAATCTGGGATGGTGAATACGATATATGGCGTGTTTTATTTTACAGAACGTTTAGCGCGTGGACGCGTCCGGGCGCCCGTGCCTCCTGTGCCTGCTTCATGTGGGGGGCCGTGTCGCCCCGTGTCCCGCGCCCACACCGTGCCTCGCGCGCGCCCCATGGCGCCCACTCCACGCCCATGCGTATGCAGGGGAGCCTAGCAGCTGCAGCAGGTGACGGTTGCAGATGGGTTCTCTTATAACATCTAGATAAAACACTTGTAACATACATCTAAAACAATGAAAGTACTTACAATATATATCTGTGTTTACGTCAAAATTTGGGAAGAAGAACGCGGAAACTCGAAACTTTTAGGATTGTGTCATCAAGAAATCGATCGGATGAGAATCGGTATCAGCTGATTTAGATCTAATGTCAGGATCAACTATTTTATGGATGACGTCAACAGACGGCGTTAATGGACTATACTTGAGTGACGCCAGGGAAATGTGTCGGACTCTACAAATAAGAAAAATTGGGGTCCAAGTTATTATTAAGTTAGGAAGTTTTCTTTTATTTCAAGAATTGTAATGAGTCGTATTTGAGTAGTATTCATATTTAGGTTCTGGGTATAAATATTAGACCCTGGTTATTGTAAAAACGAACATTCAATCAACACAACCTTTCCGGTTTTCGCCATCGCATTAGGAGTAGGAGTACTATAGATTTCGACGAGTTCTTCAGCAAATAGGGCTGCATCGACTTATCGACCTCTAGCTTCCGTGTGAGTACCGTCACGACTTGTATTATGCTTGTAAAGCTGTATCGGTTGATTGATCTTTTATGAGTTATCATAGCATCGTAATTTATAAGGCTGCATCAGCTGATTGATCTCTTACGAATCATAATATAGATCAAAGTTATCGATCTTATGTTAAATAACTTGTTGTTTAATACAATATTATCCGTTATCGAATCTGCTAAGATTAGTAAGATTTCCTTGCTATTTTTTGTTGATTCACCAGTTATCGATCTTGTTATAATTAATGTTTTCTTAATTATAACAAAATCACTCGATTGAGATAGAGATAGATCGACATCATATCATCTCAATTGGTCGTCTTTTGATCTGATCACGCTTCAAACCTCATAATTGATGGCTTAGTTCCGCTAGATCAGTTGTTTTATCTCTATTCCAGTCAAATATAGTATGCATCCAAAGACATGTTTCAATCTTGAATAAACTTATTAGTTAATGAAATCTAATCTAATGACACTACCATAGCTGCATCAATCCGGTCAAACCTCACTGGTAAGACTTTAGATTAGAAATTATCGATTAGTGGTCTTGTTCATGATTAAGATATGTACTCTGTTTGTTTGCTATGACTGCATCGGCTATTTTAGCCGATTTGCCTATACTCTCACGCATATAGCATGTTTTCATGAATCTATCAACATATAGATGGTTTCATAGATTCTTTGGTTTTAGTTTGTTATCGTTATCATAGCTGCATCGATCCAATCGAACCTCACTGCTGATGATAATAAATTAGATTCAAACTGTTTGTAAATTCATTTACAGTCGATTTATTCGCATGTTATACTTTTTTCATGGATACGTTGGATATCGACTATTTAGTCGATAGCCTCCTTGGATCGGCTATCTAGACGTACATTTAGAACTGTTTGTTGCAACACCGACATGTTCCACCTTAAATTATCGATAAGATTTTCTCTCCTTGTCAATTGCAGGTTAAATTGACTGGCACGTCGTTGGGCTTTCAGAATCAACTGGTTCTGTGTTGAAGCCAAGCAGATCTCTGGTCTCGTTCCACTCAGATCTTCTGGCTTGCTGTGTGCTGATCACATCGTCACATTTTTGTATCAGCAGTCTGAAACATCAGGAAAACATGTTTGTAGCCATTGCAAAACATATGCAACATCCAGATAAAACATTTACAACATATATGAAATACTTGAAACATACGCTTGCAACATGCATGTATATGTAACATCCAGATCTACTTTTGTAGCATTTAGATGAAACACTTCCAACATATGTCTGAAACAGATGAAACATTTGGGGCATACACTTGAAAATACCATTGCAACATGTGCAACATCCCGATCTACTTTTTCAACATCGATATAAAACACTTGCAACATACCTCTGAAACATTTGAATACTTGAAATAGATGCTTGCAAAATGCAGTTTCAACGCAACATCTTCTTGCTGCTTGGGGGAATGGATCCTCGTCTGCGTGTGGAGTTCTATTCTGGCCGTCACGGGCTACACGCGGGCGAGTTCCGCCCCGGCCATGGCAAACTAGGTAGGTGGGCGCGAGATGCCTCGGGCTGCCATGAGCTGTACGCGAGCGAGCTCCACACCTGGCCGTAGCGAGATGGGCAAGGGGAGGCGAAGGTCTTCCTGGCCGCCGACCAGGCGTTCGGCTCCCCGTGGTCGAGGTGAAAGTGGTCTCCCTCACCACGGGCGGACGACACAGCGTGGCCGGTGGAGCTCGTGCGTACGCAGCTAGCGGCGGCGCTCGACGCTCGTGCATATGCGGACGGCGGCGGCTCTCATGCGGATGCAGGCGCTAGCGGAGCTCGGGCGTACGCGACCGAAGGGCGGGCAGTGTGGTGGAACCGATGCGAATGGAGAAGATAAGATGTCGCTCTCTTTTCTTTTTTTATTATTTTTTTGAGAAATCGTGTACGCCGATTAAGGGAGCAGGCCTGTGGGCCGATCCATAGTCCAGTTAGCCGCGCCCAGACTGACCGATGCAGAATGAACGCCCGTGGTGAAGCATTAGCGTTTATTTTAGCGTTGCCAATGTGGATTTGTGGATTATTTAAGCTAGCTGGCTCTGATTGTAAAAACCCGCGATTAATTGCCATCGCTCCTAATGAATGTGTTACCTTATTTGCGGCTTTCATCGGGTCCGGTCCGTCACTCCAACCTTCAATTAGAAGCTAGGGGCATTGTGAGAACGTTCCATGGACCTTCATGGTCTAGCTGTTCATGCCCCTGTACCTTCGTTGTGACAAGATATCCTGCAAGGATACAGGAAGAATGGGGAAAGGGTCAAATACTACGTCCGTTTCAAAATAAGTGGTATTCTCACTTGTTGATAAGTCAAACATTTCTAATTTTAACCAACTATATATAAGACAAAGAAAATATTAATATTTATGGTGCATCATTAGGGTCATTAGATGAATCGTTGAATATTTTCATAATAAACTTATTTAGAGATATAAAAGTTATTAATATTTTTTATCAATCTAGTTAAAGTTGAGAAAGTTTGATCGGCACGGATACCATAATGACATTTATTTTAGGACAAAGAAAGTATGAAAGAACAGTGTTGCAGGTACTTGTAGACTTCGTAGCAGACTAGACACCAAAAGACGCATCACCGAAAGAGACTGCCCAGGCTCCAATCCTAGCCAGACTTCAACTAAGACAGAAAACCAAACACATACTATGTGTCATGGAGCCCACCGGGAATAAAATTAAGATATGCAGAGAGATTGAAATTCTCATGTACTAACAAGGTCACATAATACGAATCCATACTCTCTGGGTCTTCCTGAAATCAGAGCACTCGGAGCTCAGAGGTTCATCATCAAATCGAATACCCAGATGAACACAGGGCCTGTAGAAAAAGAATATATGGCAAGGGAGCCAGAACTCGCAACAAGGCATACTTGTACACAGGATACGAACAAACAATATAATTTTTGATCCATCTCATATATACAAATAATTTGATCTATCTAATGCTGATGGCTATGCGCCACGTTACAAAGAAATGTTACAACAAATTTTCTCACTCCATTCAGAACAGAGAACTCATTTATGCTATTACATTTTTTTAAAAAAAAAATAACACAAAGCATACAACATCAGACAAATGCACAAATTCTATGGAAATCTTAGATTCTTCATCTGTATCCTCAACGTTAGCTACACAGGTTTCTTTTGTTCCAGGTTCTAAAATTCATCATCATCAAGTGACTCATCATCTGGCATCATAGCTGTCAACAGTGAGTATTTCACCCGCAATGATATCTTACCCCTCTCAAGGTTCAGCTTTGCACCTGAAACCACCCAATAGCCCGGTGAGTCCTGCGGCCCACGCATCATCTCTGTTGGATCAACAAACTTGAGCAGCTTTGGGGTCTGCACTGGAACAGGTGGGCCACCAGGGTACACTGCCGAGTTTATGTTCACATCAGCTGGCCGCGGTGGGGGCTTCTGAGCTACTGAGGAGAAATGTGTGCTGATGAGTGTTGAGATAAGGCCTGATTTCTGAGCTAGGTTGGGAGAATTCTCCCATTCCGAGTTCCTTACAACAACATTGCAGGCTTTGGAGAAATGCAGGCGAAGGAACAGAATTTTCTTGAGGCCATGGTTAACCACATCTAATTGTGCCCCTGTGACAATGGACAAATCATCTGACTCGACTGGTGCTGTGCAGACATGAGAGAAACGCTTCCACGGTCCAATTGGTTCGTAGTATTTGCGGTCATATTCTGGAATTTGGTGATTGTAAGGGTCATCTTCAAGCTGAATAATCTGAGGAAGAGAGCATAGATGTTGGAGATGTATAGCTAATTTGTTGCTCTTCCTTCCTTCAAGGAACAACCGGAGTCCTGTAACTGGTCTTTTACCAACATCAACCTGCAGCGAGTTTGATATTGGGTTCAAAATATGAATGGGGGAAATACATGAATCAAAATTCAAACCACCATCTTAGTGAAAAAAATAACACCTGAAATAATACTATAGTTTTTTTTTCAAAAAAAAGGTACAGAAAATGAAACAGAGAAAGAAAACGGTCGATTATGACAATAGCAGAAGCTGTCCATACCATGTTAGTGCAAATATAAAGCTTTGGACCGATTATATTTACTGGCAACGATGTACTGCTTTGTCTTTTCCTCTGAGGACCCAGAGCGAGATCACTGTAAACAGGTGCCCACTGCCTTGGAAGCTGGAACTCCAGAAACTGATGTAATTCCTCGATTGGGGGTTTATCTGCACCAAATTTCAATATATCACCAAATTGTTGCCGTTGGACTTGCGGCCGAATACTAATTTTGCTAGATTGTGTGCTTTGCAAGTTGCAACCAGAAGTATTATGGCACATATAGGATTTCTTCCCCGTAGAAATTTGCATCACCTATTTTTCTACATTTGCATGTTATTAGCAGAGCAGGAGCACAACCATTGTGTTGCGGATGCCTTTGTTGGCAAATACTAACGCAGAAACAAAAAGGCTGTGGCGTCCACAAGTGGCTAGGATAGAATTTGTTGCTCTGGCAAGTCTGTTTTGGTTGGCACTTGAGATTAGGAATTTGTTAGCGTCGGCTCTACTTAAGGAGAACGGCAGAACTTTGTTTGGTTAAGCAGTAATTGAGTTAATCTGTTCAGAGATTCCTAGGAAGGGTGAACAAACTCCATTCCCTGCCATTGTTATCCTTCTAGTCAGATTAATAAAGCCAATCATCCAGCCATAACACATTGTCTAACTAAAATTCTCCAGCCATGCATTCAATTGTGAAACTCCTTAAGAAAAGGAACTGTTTGTTTCTCTTGACAAAAAATGAATAAATTCAGCTCCATTTTATTTTCGACCATCGATTTTCTCAGGTGGCAGGGTATCTCAACCCTAGCAATCGAGAACCTCACACCAAAAGCATATTAGAAAACAGTCCCTTTCAAATGTTAAACCAGAAGCATCCTATTCCTGGCTATGGCTAGGGCAAAAACTGTAACCAAATTTCAAAAGCGTCAACGCCGACATTGTGCTGTAATATACTGTGGCTGTATATCCAGATTTCTCCTAGCATCATTCTTATATACAGAGTACAGAATAGGGGTTTTTTGTGTCAACCTAAATACAGCACAGCAGTTTAAAAGAGGGTGAAATGACACTTACGTCGGAGATACAGATTAATTGCATGGTTCAAAAATCCACTTCCAGGAACTCCATTCAATAGTGAAGTGATTGGTATAAAGGACATTGAGATAACATCAGGCTCTGCTTGAACAGTATTAAGCCACTAAGCTATGAGATATAAATTCTTTATCCCTCCCACCTCTTCGCTTAGGCATCATCACCAAATCCTGAGATAGGGCGAACAAAAATGTGTATCATGCTAAGACATCCAGCTAAGCTAATATAAATATGATTCTTTGCTTGAGCAATGATGAGCGATTGGACATTATGAACACAAAGCTCTGTACCTCAGTTGACGAGTAAGAATTCAATGGACTGGACTGTACAAATCTCAGCTGTTGCTCTCTGATATCACTCTGTACAGTGTGCAACAATGTTAAATCAGAAAATGTGGAAGAAAAATGTAAGCTGAGAACATATTACGTCCAGCCAGCATCCTTTCACGATAAAATATACATGACAGTACCCAACAAAAGTAAAACCTAAGATTGAAATCAGAATTCAGAGCAAGTAAGCAGTTTAGATCTATGGGCATGGTATATCAAGAAATTAAATATTTTTGTCAATGTATATTTCTCTTTGCCATCTAAATATTTCTCAACCAGAACAGCCATACCAACCACAATTTGAGGCTATGGTCGCATGCCCATAGAACCAGTGTGTATGTAATTATGTATCATGTCACAGAAAAGGGGAAACTACCTATTGGAAAAAAACAATATAGGCCAGCTGCTTGTCCCAACTTCCCCACGAATTCAATGAAATAAATTGGAGGGAATCTATTATTTTAATGTTTGTTGGCCTAGTAATCGAGGTGATAAACACAAATTCCACTGGTCAAAAGCTGCAGTTTTTAAGGCTCACAGAAGTAAACGTTACATGTTGTGGGGTGTTCAACAAAACAATCATTAAATCTTAAATAAGTTATACTGTACAGGTACCACTTTAACAGTAATAATTGATGTTAAATGGAAGAAATCCTGGGAAAAGAAGAAGAAACAAAGGCTCAGAAAGCACCTTATTGTTCCCATATGTGTCCTTGAAACCCATGTCAGATTGCCCATTTGCATCAAAAAATTTCCTGTCTGACATCTCCTTCAATCGTTTTTGAACATCAGCAGCTTGCAAGGTCGATGAATGCTGTTGCTTCAAATAAATTACATCTTTCCCGCCCATCTTTAGACCAACAACTATATGAGTGCCAAATTTTTCAATGAACCTGAAGAGTAAAGCAACTAAACTTTAAGTTTTATATTGATGAACTCAGAGAATGATTCAGTGAAAATGGTAAGCTGACATCATTTACATGTAATCAATTAGTAAGGATAGGAAATGGCAATAGATGACAAGTTATGAGGTGTGGGGTGACACATATTTGCCAGGAGGCCAATGATAAAATCGGGAGAGCTATGAAAAATGGAGAGTTAAAAAAACTGAAGGAGAAACAGAGTTTCATCCTACGTGCCAAAACTGTAGATTCAGATATGGATCTAACCTTGCCAAGGCAGCAGGTTCCCAGGTTGATGGAACAGCCTGTTTAACATGATCCCGGAGTACAATTTGCCCTTTTGAGAGTGCGACACTGTATAGTGTGACATACCAACCATCAAAAGCAAGTGTTTTGGTATTAGCAGCATCTTTCTGCCAGCTGCCAGAAAACTCAAACATAGTATTGAAGAAGCCAGATGGAATTTTCCCAGACAAAGATAGCTCCTGGTTGAATTGCTCAGACATCTGCAAAGTGTTTCATAATTTGAGGAAGGTGGCTAACTGGCTTTTCTCAGCATTGTAAACACAAGATATGAGCAGCAATAGTTTTCATGGATGTAGATGTACTCTAGTATTTAAAACAACAACACTTGAAGAGGAAAAGTGCATGATATGACCATATAACAGCATCTACCTAAAAGGACTCAAACGTCTCAAGATTATCCTTGTGTTTCTATCACTCAAAACGTTTAAATGTTTCCAACCGATTCGGATCCTATTTTCTATTGAATGGCAGGACTTTGCAGCAGCTCCGGATATCGTCTAACTATACGGTATACGTGCATTACTACTTAGTAGTTGAAAGTAGCAATAGTTAAACATGGCTTTTTCTTTGCTTAGTCCGTTTGATCGGTAGATTATTTGCAGAGGACGCCATGCATCACTGCAATACCCAGTTCAGTTGCTATACTCTATCATATAGATATAAGTAGTAGGAAACTAACACTCCTATATGTTACAACGTATAAAAATAAGAATAAGTGAAATGGGTATACAAACAAAACCACACCTGCTCAAAGTAGCAATAGTTTAGCATGACTTTCTATTTGCTTATTTCGTTTGGTGCGGTAGACTATTTACAGTTACAGAGCACGTCGTGCAACCCTATAATACCCAGTTCGGTTGCTATTCTCTGTTATGCTGGTACAATCAGTATGAACTAATATAGGGATCCATAAGAAGTGAAATGGATATACAAACAAAACAGGAACAGAACCAGAACCAGAAGCACACCTGCTGGAACGACAGGACATCGGAGCGGAACCTCATCCGCTCCCCTTTGTCGCACTTAACCGACTTGGTGACGCCAGCAACGGTGACGCCGCCTGGCAGCACGATATCCTGAGCCTCCCCATGGTCGAGCTCGATGAGCCAGGGGTCGGGCGCGCCCCGCTGCTTGCAGTACTTGAGGCGGACGTCGCTGACGACGTCGAAGCCGAGGCCGACGGAGCGTATGGCGGCCTCCGCGGCCTCCTGCGGCGTGGCTCTGCGCGCTGCCATCGTCGTCCTCAGCCGCTCATCCCGCCTCCGGGGTCCCGCCCGTGCGCGGAGGGAGGGATCGCGGGACCTCGATCCCCCGGCGCGGGGAGGCCGATCTGACGCGGGGAGAGAGGAGGAAGGGGAGGAGCGGCGGGCGACGGGAGCGGGGGCGGCGCCGGGGAAGCACAGGTTGGAGAAAGGCGAAGTGGCAGGAGAGGTAAATTTGGCTCCTGCCTGTCTCTCCGGTCTCCTTTCGTCTTTTTTTTTTTTTTGCTCTTGTTGATTCAAAACAGGCAGGTCGTTTTGTGTTTTTGGTGGGCCCGGTTAGGTCTGGTCAAACTGAGGTGGTTGGCGAGCAAGGCCCACTAGCAGTAGATATCTCTTGCTCCGTGTATATGTGGTACACCTCCTCTTCGTTTTTGCAATTCGTTGGTTTGCAATAACGTGATGTTCTAGAAAGAAAACAGCAAATACAGTCGATGAAGGTGCAGGTCTGGCGCGGGGGGGTGTTGTGTGTAATTGAGTGAGTAGGATTTACCTCACCTGGGCTATAAAGATCTTTCACGGTCACGACACATGTCATGTCTATATATAGGCGTTGTTTTTTTTTGAATTGATGTGATAATTTTTTTTCTACCCCCTTGAATTTACGTGGCAGTTTATGCATGCAGAGTGAATCTGCGGTAGATCCTCACAATCGCAACGTCAGCAGTGGGGATGTCCCGGGCGTGTCAACGTCGCAGGCAGTGATTAGGCCAGTGAGGCGGGCATTAGACAGACAAAGGTTGAGACCAACATTTTCCGCGGCGGATCACCATCAGGTTAATTAATGATTTGGTGAAGGGGTGGCAGGCACAGCATGACAGCAAGGGTGGGAAGCGTGACCGGGTGGACCCCACGTGCGCGAGAGACACTTCAGCAGCAGACAGCACAGCAGTGGGCACTTGTCAATTCGGTACCTGGTGGACCAAGGTCCAGTTTAGTTTACAAAAAATTTTACAAAATTTTTCACATTCTTCGTCACATCGAATCTTTGGACGTATGCATGAAGCATTAAATATAAATAAAAAATAAAACTAATTATACAGTTTAGACGAAATCTACGAGACGAATCTTTTAAGCCTAATTAAACTATGATTGGACACTATTTGCCAAATAACAACAAAAATATTACAGTACTCATTTTGTAAAATTTTTTGCATCTAAACAAACCCCAAGCCAAGCAAGCGACCCAGAGAAGTCAACATGACAGGTGCGCACGCGATGTGATGGACTCAGAGTCACGGCATACCTTTCCAGTCTCTGTCTGTAGTCTGAATTCAATCTGATGGCTCTCATGATTTTGCAGCATGTCTTTTGAGCGTGTTTAGTTTTAGGAAGTTAGAATTTAAGGCTACTGTAGCATTTTTGTTTTTATTTAGCAATTAGTGTTCAATCATGGACTAATTAGGCTCAAAACGTTCGTCTCGTAATTTCCCATCAAACTGTGCCATTAGTTTTTTTTCGTCTACATTTTATGCTCTATGCACGAGCCGCAAACATTCGATATGATAGGTACTGTAACACTTTTTAGAAATTTAGGGTGGAAGTGAACACGCGCTTAGCTTTTTCCGTGGAAATAGACGGGAGCGGCTGCCCATTTGCTCGCGCCGCGCCGGTCTCCCGCGCGCTGCGCCGCCCACTGTCTAGAGGAGTCGAGCTGACCTACAACCTCCGTCCGAAAGAGCCAAGCCGTGCTACGCCAGTAGCCCAGCAGCACAGGGCCGACAGTCTGACGACAAGACATTGTCCAGCAGCGCTGCCCCCAAGACACCATCGAGGAGCACCGAGAAAACCAGCGTCCTCCGTAAGGACGCCTTCTAGGAGTGTTGCAGCTGCAGGGACATTAGCGAGGAGCACCACCCACATGAG
Source organism: Miscanthus lutarioriparius (assembly GCA_904845875.1). NCBI lineage: Eukaryota > Viridiplantae > Streptophyta > Magnoliopsida > Poales > Poaceae > Miscanthus > Miscanthus lutarioriparius. The sequence continues at coordinate 2,765,202 of CAJGYO010000005.1, forward strand.
TTGCTTCACCGCCTGGCATCAGAACAACCCCTCTTAGCTTCCTGTCAGATTGTGTTGAATCTAATGCTGCTATTTATTCTTTACCAAAATCTGTACCAGTCTAGCTAGTATCTATGTTGAGCTTGATAAAAATTGCAAATCTGCCATCATGTGCTAGTAATTGTTTGCTGTAAATTTTGTTCTTTGTGACAGAATTTGACAAAGAAAATCGAGTTATATATTGAAAGGCAATGGCAGAACTTGACAAGGGAACACCTGAAGTTGGTTTGAGGTTTTGAAATCCAGATGAGGCTTGGCAGTTTTGGGTGGCATATGGTGGTCGTACAGGCTTTGATGTGAGAAAAAGATATAGAAATTTAAGCAAATTTGATGGCAAGGTGACTTCATGCAGGTTTGTTTGTGCCAACGAAGGCCATAGAAGGAAAGTGGAAAGAGAGCACGTGACAAAGTGTTTTAGAGCTGATATAAGAATCAATTGCAAAGCACGAATGACAATTACATTGGACAGAGGGGAAGGAAATTATGAAGTCACTGATATTGTCCTTGAACACAATCACCTCCTTCACTTGCACTGGAAGTATTCAAGATAGGCAAGGAAGAAATGTGATAGAAAACCCAAAACTAGAAGCTCAACTTCGATTCAAGTTTCTGTCTCATAAATACCACAATTTGGCATATAAAGCCGCCAACTCTCTAGAATGTTGCTTGTTGCTCGACAATGCTCTTGATTGCCTTTGCACACAAGTTGAGGATAAACTCGCCCTGATCGGGGGCGCTCAGCCTTTCTACTGACTGATGGCCCCCCGTCGTGAAACGCCATAAAAGGACGGTGGGGGCTGAGGCACAAGGGACGAGTTTCACCGTAGCCGCTAGCCCCACCGTGATGTCCTAACCTTAGTCCGATCTAGAAGAGGGCGCTGTAAGCGACGAGAAGCGCCATCGCCTTCGCCGCCACCACCAGCACCGCGTCTCCACATCGCTGCTACCTCGTCGGCGACGCCATGGCCACGACTGCGCTCAACATAAGGTACACTAAGCAAGTTTCCCCATCTAAGTTAAGTATGACCCACTTGTAACAGAACCGACCAATTATACGAAATTAAGTAAGAAAATCATCCACCAGAGCAGACGATTGAGCAAACTTAAGCCCGTATAACCCGGTAGTCCGTGAAATCACGAAGGATTTCAAACCAACTCGTGTCCCAGCCATGATCGTAATAAGTTTAGCGGTCACCAATCACATATTACATAAAAGTTTCCATAATGAGATACATCGAGTTTAAATGAAAGTTATTACAAAACAAGTTCGAATAAAAGTAGCGCGAAGTCATTTGTTTAAAACCACACACACTCACACGGAGTTCAAATATAGTGCCGGTGATGATCATCTCCAACAAAAGCATTAGATGAGGCGTAAGGAATGACCATGCCCATGGTCCTAAGCATCACCATCGCGGGATAGATAGCGGCTTGATACAATAGCCATAGTACATACGCCCATACGCAACAAGTGGGAATAAAACCACGAGTACGAGAAGGTACTCGGCCGGACTTCACCGACATAACCGAAAATAAATGACACCAAGGATTATGCGGGCATTATAGTAGGGTAGTGACTCATTTGCAAAAGAAGCATTTTAGCATTTCAAGAACCTTTCTAAAAGCGGTATTGTCAAGTTAATTATTATTAACTTTTGTCGACTAGATTTTTACCTATACTAGAGTAAACATGTGATTAAGCGATTAATGATAACCACCGATCATTAAACAACTTCCATCTTGTCATATTCACTATAAGCATCCAAGTGTTCCATAAACATTTACTACGATGAAGTCACTCAAGTCAAGTGCTCACTATCCGGGAGCGATGGCGATTCGAATCGATTCCTAACCAAATTGGTGATTTATTCCTTACACAAATCTCACTCACCCGCTAAAGTGAGATATTGATCACCGAGTCAACTTTCCGGTATCTCGAGTTTGCCGGAACCACATGTGCCGGGGCGACCGACCGGCGCACTTTGGTCTTATCATCCCGCCCGTGTCCTACCACACACACTTGACCTGCGGTCTTGCTGCGGGCAATCTACTCGGCCGAAAAATCTCCCGGCTTCAGCGGTCGGAAGGTACTTTATCCGCCCGACTAAATGTAAGGCATCGTTCAACATGACTCGAGGCCCAACAACGGTCGGTCCTTAATCGACCTGAGAGGAAACACTACGGTCCAAAACCACGCAAGTCTCACCCGGTCTCAACTTCATTTAACACTTAGTTATACCATGACTTCATAGTCATCCAAACAGATCCGGTAACCACCTATAGCTCGCGGTGGCGAAATCACCCGACTTCTACCGGTCTAAGCCAGGCTAAGCATTGACTCATTGCGGATACCGGGGTAACAAGGATATAGTATAACAAAGGTAAACAAGGTATAATGCAACAGAACGGTGCAAACAACTCCTGAACGTAATGCATCAATTTAAAGTAAAGCATTTAACGAAATCATTGCAAACCGGGAGAAAGATGCTCGGGGCTTGCCTCTCTCGAAGGAGCTCGGGACGGTGATCGGGGCACTCGGAAGTTCTTCAACGTCCTCCTCGTCGACCACGGCACTTCTGCGGCTGCACCTCGAACGCTCCTCGGGCTCCTCGGGAATGACGACTGGGTTCTCGGTTTGCGATCTGTATGATGCAATGCGTGTAAGTGCCTATGCAATCGGTGCATCGAAGGAGATGAATCGATGAACATGTTGAAAGGCAAGGTAGACAACATCATCCAAGAAACTATGCTACAAGCACATGTCATCTACTGCATTCTCTTCTACTACTAATATGTCAAGTTAACCTATCTTGTGAAATGCTTCAAAGATACACCAAAGCTTTACTAATTTCTTAATCACACTTAGGGCAACACTTGCTTATACCTTAATTAATAATAGGTTTGAATAGCAACCTATATTTCTGATGCTCCTAAAAATCTGAGAAAATTACAGTAGCATACTACTACCCTAAACAGACTACCATAAAAATTTCATGGCATTTGGATAAGTAAACTATCCTACACAAAAATGACAAGCTATAGCCTAAAAATGAGCATGAAATTACTTTGTACTATGAAAAGTGTCAAACAACAGAATTAATATTTTTCCTAGGTTCTTCATGGTATATAATGACTGTACAAAAATTATCAACATGCATGTTTTATACAAAGTTTGCTCTCTAGCAAAAATAACAAAAATCAGCCATTTAAGGTACTTGAACTACACCTCTAAAGTTTTCCACAGCACATGCATGAAATATATTTTTTTCTAGGAAGTACATGACATAAGAAGATTAACAAACTTGGAATCATATTTTTCTGAAGCCTAGATATTTTTCTACATATTTTTCAAGTTATCAGCAATATTCAAGATTAAATAAAATCCTATAGAAAAGTATATCAAAAATGACATGCACTATTTTTCCCAAGTAGATCTGGTGATAAGGAACCTAGAAAATTTTGTTTCAACAAATTTGGAACAAGTTTGATCATCCAAACATTTTTCAAACCATTTTTGATTTCAAATAACAAATAATAAAGGAAATCAATTCACTTTAAATAATCTTGGGCGGCCCATTGAAACAGCTGGCCCACACCATCACCGACCTCTCTGTGACCCAAGCCTTGAGGAGAGGGGAGTCGGCTGGCTCGGGGCTCGACCCACGACCTTAACTTTGGCCCGGCTGGTGAGGCGAGACATCTCTGCAGGCTTCTTCTTGTTGTGTGTGTGGCTTCTCGGCCACAGGCCGTGACCATCTCCGGCCGAGCAAAGGCGGGCTAAGCAGCGCATCGTCGATCTGAAAGATGGTGAGTCTTGGTGGGGTAGCTAAGCGGGGTGGAGAAGAGAGGAAGGCGACTTCCATGGCGGTAGAACTGCAGCCACGCCGTGGCCGTCGATGGCGAGGCCGAGGCGGCTCTACTGAGCTCGGAAGGCGGCGCAAATCTGACACAACTTGAAGGAGGGCGAGGCGGAGCTGCGGCGCGGGATTACCCGTAGGAGTGGGAAGCCATGGCCAATTCCGCCAGTGGTCTGTGCAGCCTTGGCCGAGAGAGCTTGGGGCTCTCGGCTTTGGCGAAGAGGGAAGCGGTGCGGGGAAAGTGGGCGAGCTCCACCGCACACCAGCCAGTGTAAGTGGTAGCGTGGGCGCTGGCGCAGGTCGTGGCGTGTCTGCCCAGCGGTCGTGCGTTAATGTGTGGCGACCACCTGGCGGAAACGAGCTCTGCCCATGATCGGAGACGCCTGTGCAGCCTGTGTGAAAGCCTTGTGTGGAGCAAGCGGGCAGGTAGTGGCTGTGATCTTTGGGGCAAGCGAGGCGAGCCTGTGTGTGTGAGGAGGCTCATTGGCATCATCTGCAGGCTGGGGGCGGAAAGGAGGCCCCAGAAAACAAACTCTTTTTTAATTTCCAATTTCAATAAATTTTTAATACAGTTTTCAAATATTATTTTGAGCAAGAAAATGACCTCTTTTGAAAATGTACCAAAAATGAAAGTTGCTTAGAATTTAATTCCTACAACTTTGCTTTTATGACCACAGCCAAATTCTTTCTAGATTTTGAATTGGAAGATCAAAGTCCACGTTTAGCTCAAAACCCTAATTTTTGGAATTTATTCTTGAAGCCAAATTTTGAATTAATTTGAATACAAACATTGCTCCAAAAATTGAACTAAACATTGCTAGATGATTTACAATAGCAGCCAAACATGTTCTACTAACCTAGCAAGCAAGAATCGAGCAAAACAACTCTAATAAGTGTATGCATCATTTACGTTTCACAAACATGTTTAGTATATGTTTGAAGTAATGTTTCAGTTATTATATGCAAGATTATGCATGTATGATTAGGATGCTTGATGATGCATGATATGCGTGATTTGCGATTGCCTAAATGTAGGCATAACACCGGGGTGTTCTGACCCTCCCCTTATAAAAATCTCGTCCCGAGATTTGGGTTCTGAACCATTTGTTATAAAATTCTTCATAAGCTTTTTGTAGATACTCTCCTGTTTCCCAAGTTGCATCTCCCTCATCATGATGATCCCATCTTGTATCTTGTATGTTTTCACCACACTATTCCGAGTAGCACGTTCCTTAGTGTCTAACACCCGATTTGGTTGTTCACGATACACCAAATCTGATTTGAGTTGGATACCTCGAGGTTCTATTCTTTCCTTGAACACATAAACATTTCTTGAGGTGTGAGACATGGAAAAGCTGGGAAAAGCTGTACTCATTGTCTCGGGGTAACTCTAACTTGTAGGCTCTGGGACCTCGTTGTTCCAAGATCTTGTATGGTCCCTCTGAATCTCGCATGACAAGCTTTCTTGGACTCAAACCTTTTCTTCTTCATTGGCGTGACTTTCGGATAAACATAGTCACCAACTTCAAAACTAAGGGTCTCCTTCTTTTATGCGCATAGCTTTTACGGCGTGATTGGGCGCTTTCATATTTTGCTTGAATAATATGAACTTTCTTCTCGGCTTCTTCTACAAAGTCAATGCCATAATACCTTCTATCACCGAGAGCTCGACCCAATTCAATGGTGTTCTACATTTTTCTGCCATATAAAGCTTGAATGGGGCCATCTTGATGCTTTCTTGATAACTATTATTATAAGAAAACTTCATTCTACTGGTAACCATGACTCCCATGATCCCTTGGAAGACAATACACGGGCTCTCAACATATCCTCCAAAAGCGGCATTTACTCGTTCGGTCGACCATCCATGCGAGGATGATAAGCGATCTGCGAATCAAACTAGTTCCTAAGCCTTTGTGTAAATGTTCCCAAAAATGAGCCGTGAGCTGTGAGCCTCTATCGAGATATTATGGTCTTTGGTATACCATGCAACCTCACAATTTCTGCGATATACTTCTCGGCATATTGAGGTGGTGGTCGATAAGTGGTTTTGACGGTGGTAGGAAATGAGCGGTCTTGGTAAGGCGATCCACAATTACCCAAATCGAATCATGTCCTTTTTTTGAGTAGTGGGCAAACCCGTGATAAAATCCATCTTGATATCGTCCCACTTCCAACTCGGGATTGATAAGGGTTGCAACATACTGCGCGGAGTTTCATGTGAATTGCTTTCACTTTCGACAACATGTGTCACATCGACAACATATCTTGTAATTTCTTTCTTCATTTTTGGTCCACCAATAATGAGATCTTAGTTCTTGATACATCTTACTACTTCCGGGATGGATAGATAGCTTAGAAAGGTGAGCTTCATCCATGAGTTTATTTCTAAGCTCTCGATCCTTGGGAACCACAAGGCGGTTGTCAAACCACAACATACCTGTTCATCTATTTTAAAGTGTTGAGACGGCTTTTCTTTTATTTTCTCTTTGATGTGGAATATCCCCTTGTCAGTTTTCTGACCTTCTATTATCTTACTTTCCAACGAGCAACTAATCTGAATACTATGTAACACAATGCGGGATGCATTAGATCGAACCCATCTTCAAGTAATGGTACTGCACATTCAAGTAATGTGACTTTACGCTCAAAGCATACGCCACTACATTGGCTTTACCGGGATGATATTGCACATTCAAGTTATAATCCTTGATCAATTCCAACCATCTCTGTGACTGTCTCATGTTTAGCTCGGTTGGGTAAAGATATACTTAAGACTCTTGTGATCCGTGAAAATATTGCACACATTACCAAGCGGGTAATGTCTCCAAATTTTTAGGGCGTGCTGGCCTGCCGCAAGTTCAAGATCATGTGTTGGATAGTTGACCTCGTGCTTCCTCAATTGGCGTGATGCATAAGCAATGACTCTCCTTTCTTGCATAAGAACACGACCTAATCCGGTCTTTGATGCGTCATAAAACACATCAAATGGTTTCTCGATATCGGGTTGTGCTAGAAACGAGGAAGCGATGGTTAACGATTTCCATAAAAGTGTGGAAAGCTGCTTCACACTCTTCTGTCCACACAAATTTATGATCCTTCGAAGGAGACTTGTCATTGGTTTGGCGATCTTGAAAATCGGTATAAGCGGCGGTAATAACCGCTAGTCCTAAGAAACTTCTAATCTCGAGGCGGAGGTCGGTGCTTTCAATTCATAACTTCTTGCACCTTACTTGGATCGTTGAAACCCCATTCTCTGGCCGAGAGAATGTGACCAAGGAAAGAACTTCCTTCAACCGAGTCGCATTTGCTAAACTTAGCATCTGATTGATGATCTCTAAAATCTGGTCAAGGCGGTTCTCGAGATGCTCTTCATGATCTTTCTCATTCTCGGAGTACACCAGAATGTCATCGATGAACACTACCACAAACTTATCCAATTCTGGCATGAAAACTGTATTCATCAAGAACATAAAATATGCAGGGAGCATTTGTCAAGCCAAAAGACATGACAAGATACTCATACAACCCGTGTCACGGTGGAAAATGCGGTTTTCGGTATATCCTGTGGCCTAATCTTAATCGATGATATCCGGATCTCAAATCTATTTTGAGAACACCTTGGCCTTGGATAATTGGTCAAGCAGAACATCAATATGAGGCAAGGGATACTTATTCTTGGCGGTCCACGACATTGAGTGGCACATAATCTCGCACATTCTCAACGTGCCCTCTTTCTTCTTTTTCACAAACAAAGCGGGACATCCCCACTCGGACTTGCTTGGCGAATAAACCCCTTTTTGACAAATCTTCTAATTGCTTCTTTAGCTCAACTAACTCATCTGGAGGCATCCGATATGGTCTCCTTGAAATCGGAGCTGTTAGGGTACTAGCTCAATTCAAACTCAATCTCCCTATCTGGCGGAAGACCGGGTAACTCATCTGAGAATACATCAGGAAATTCACACACTCTGGGAATCGATGAATAGGAATGAGCTGCCGTAGCACATGTAACACTTATAAGGTCTGTTCTCCGAGGCAATGGTACTTGGAAAGTACCCTCACCGAGAGGGATCCTTAAGGGTAAGTACTCGACTTCCGATATCTATGACCGCTCCCCAATCTTTCATCCAATTCATCCCTATAATGACATCCAAGACTAATCCGAGGCATAACTATCAAGTTCACTCGGAACTTCCTGCTACCTAATTCAAGGGTTGCCCTCGAACCATCCGGTTAGTCAAAACATCAGCCCTATTTGAACTTATCTGATAACCATAACCCAATTACATTGCATAGTTGTTCATGTTTACGTGCAAATGCTTGACTCATAAAAAGAATGCGATGATCCGAATCAAATAGAACAAGCTACGAGGGTTTTCGTTGACGAGAAACTTACCGGCGATGTGAGCTCTCCCTCCGGAATTTCATCCTTTGTTGTCTTGTGCACTCTAGCATTATAAGTCTGCTTTGCTTCTTCTTGGTAGTGCGGACAAAACCTCGAAAATGACCGGTTGATCACGATTATAGCGAGGTCCTCTTCTTGTCCCGTGAGATCCACAGTTCCTTGGAATCGCCTTGTACCATGATTCTTGGTTGCTTTGTTAAATTTGTCTTTGCCATCTTATCTGACTTTTGAGGTCCACGGAAATTCGACTTCTTGGTGAGGTGGCTTTGAATCTAGCGCCAGTCTTAGAGGCGATATGAAGGGCGACCTCCCATAGGTGCTCTAGCTTGAGGCGGCCCACCTTCAAAGGCTCTCTTGCGTGTCTTGGGCTGCGATCTTTGGCGTTGTTATTCTTCTCCTGCTTGAGACGATCGTGATGAAGTCATTGAATCGACACGGTTGTTGGTACCAACATGCTTCATCATTTTTGGATTGAGACCTCTCTTGAAAGCTGGCTATTCTTTTAGCATCTGTGTCAACCATGTCGAGAGCATAGCGACACAAGTTGTTGAAAGCATGCGGTATTGCGTCCACGGTTTTGGTGCCTGGTTTCAGCGCCCGAAAACTCTCCCAACTTCATTTCGGTCAGCCACGGTGGAATATAGACTCCACGAAAAGCCTCGGCAAACTCTCTCCAAGAAATCGAGCATTTGGAGGGAAGGTGGTGCGATGGTGCTTCCACCACATTCCATTGGTCCCCTGCAATTGAAGTCACGACATACTCCGTTTTAGAACCTCGGTCATTCTCAACACACGGAATTTATCTTCCATTGTGTTGATCCATTCCTCGACATCAAGTGGCTCTGTGGCTTCCTTGAATACGGGTGGCTGGTGTCCATGAAATCCTTGAAGGCTGCTATATTGGTTCACTCCCATGCCACCACCTTGATTGTTACCACGTTGAGCGTTGTTGGCGATGGTGCGCGAAAAATCCTCCATGTTCTTACAGGATTGTTCCGTGTTGGCGACTCTCCGGAAGCATTGCGCAAAAAACATCTCGGGGGTAAGCGGGGAGGAGGTGGCAAATGTGGTTCATGGGGAGGTTCATTGTTGTTGCCGTGGTTCCCACCATCACCACCACCACCGGTCCCACTTTTACCGCTTGCCGGTCTCGGCGGACTTCATCGTGGTTCGTGAGTGTTTGTCATCTGCATATTTCAAAGAACAAGTAACGATTGAGTGAAGCTGTAATGATTGCAGTGAAGAAAAAAATTATGCCGTCTTGAATTTCTTGGAGAGAATAAATTCATGCAATAAAAGCAGAGGCACAACAATCTCATCCCAATTAAGACAACAACACTTAATCGAATTACTTCAATGGCAAACATCGCATCCATACAATCACATTGCCAGCATACATACACTGGACTTTTTATGCGTTCGGATCTCGCATTCGAACATCAAGTTCCAACCACATGCCAAGTCTCATACGTTCGAAACAACATACGATAGGTTACATGCCAACAAAAGAAAGGTCTTGCAGACGGGACCTAGATACTAGCGCCAAAGCAACTAGCCTATTCCTCGGGGCCATCGTCGGGATCGGAGGCGTCACCATCGCCTCTGGTGAAACTACGAGGCTCGTTACGGTTGTCGTCGTCGATGTCCATGCCAGTGGCGTTCTTTGGAAACATATGGGCCAACCCCATTGTAGAGCGTGAAACTCCTCGTGCGAGTTGCCGTTGTATTCCTCTAACTCATCGACTCTCTGCGGCGAAAGGTTTCTTGCGTTCGAGCTTCATTCCTCTCTGAACCAATTGTCCAATCATGCGGTGCGCATTGTTGTTGGCTTGAGTCAACGTATGCACTTTCATTGCATAGCTCTATCACCTCTCTCAACAACTTTCGATCTCATTTGTAAGTTCATATCGATAGCTGCTCCTGCAAGCTAGCTATAGCTCGTGCTGTCTCTTCTTACCTTCTTCCTTTGAGCTTATCCTTACTCATAAGCCGGTCAAAGTCCGATGGTACTCTCGAGACCCTCATACGCTCGATGGCGGCGAACATAGCACTCATTGCACAGGTTGTCACTAGCTTTGTCCCTCAATTTGGACCTCGACCAATGCACTTCCACAGGCTGAACCCAAATGGCATCACGAGGATCATCCCTAGGAAAAGTACCACTAGAGCTGCGAGCAAGCTCATTGGAAATCTGCTCATAATGTCCCCGATGACACGGAAGGCTGCTCCCTCTGCACCCTCAATGGAGTCGACCCTCAAACTCAAATGCCAACCATCCCAATCTGGAGCATCACCGAGGCGGGGACCGTGATCTCCACCACTGCAAGTCCATCATCATTAACTGGCTCTCATTCCAAGAGTACACCGGCTCTTGACCCTCTGGTACCCCACATCATGGAGCACTCTCCAAAGCAAAGTTGGCATGCCAAACTCGCTCAAGAAGGTGTCCGTGGTGCGGTGCTCCCTCGGGGAATAAGCGGACGTCGGGTGCTCTTCCTCCGGTGGACTTCTGGTGATGCCTTCGTCTGCGGGCCATCATAGCAAAAGTTCTCTTATTACTTGAAACATACTTTTGGTGATCGTCTTTTATCAAAATGAGAGAATCAATTTATAAGGGGAGGAATGCATGAGATGAATGAAATGCACAAGTAACATGATGTATGTATATACGTGCGTGCGTTCTCACAAACTTAGGAATAAATAATTTCTAACGACGAATTGATTGGCATACAACGATCTCTCAATACGTAGCTAATCGTTCTACGATAAGCGTTGTTATGTACTGCGAAAAATTCATTTCAGCCCAATTCCCAATGAATGCATAAAAGCGGTAAAGTTTTATCTACACGCTCTACGAATCCCCGGATCGTGTACAACGGTAGTAACTACCGAACCATCGTCCTATTGGCGGCATCGCCTCCACAGACGGAAGACCCATACATGAGATACCTTTGTAAAACATCGTAGAACATGTAATTACTCCGACATCATATAAGCATTTACCCTAGATCGGCGGTGTATCCGATCATGCTCTCACAACTCACACTTACCGAGGCGTGAGGCAATTGATCCATTCATTACCACTCAACCAAGTGGCACTCATACAATATACGCCGCCGTATGAGCGACGAAGAGAAATATGATGCAAGAACCCCGTCGATTGCTTAATTAAGCCACCTAAAGTCCTTAATCGGGCATAAAGGATATGATCAACGGCACACTCTATAGTTTTAAAATCACGTTTTCCAAATGCCTTTTTATTTTAAATACACTTGTGAACGATAACACGCTAAACCATGCTCGATGCCAGGTATGTGAGAACCGACCAATTATACTGAAATTAAGTAAGAAAATCATCCACCGGAAGCGGACGATTGAGCAAACTTAAGCCCGTATAACCCGGTAGTCCGTGAAATCACGAAGGATTTCAAACCAACTCGTGTCCCGACCATGATCGTAATAAGTTTAGCGGTCACCAATCACATATTACATAAAAGTTTCCATAACGGATACATCGAGTTTAAATGAAAGTTATTACAAAACAAGTTCGAATAAAAAGTAGCGGAAGTCATTTGTTTAAAACCACACACACTCACACGGAGTTCAAATATAGTGCCGGTGATGATCATCTCCAACAAAAGCATTAGATGAGGCGTAAGGAATGACCATGCCCATGGTCCTAAGCATCACCATCGCGGGATAGAGGCGGTTGATACAATAGCCATAGTACATCCGCCCATCTCAACAAGTGGGAATAAAACCACGAGTGCGAGAAGGTACTCGGCCGGACTTACCCGACATAACCGAAAATAAATGACACCAAGGATTATGCGGGCATTATAGTAGGGTAGGTGACTCATTTGCAAAAAGAAGCATTTTTAGCATTTCAAGAACCTTTCTAAAAGCGGTATTGTCAAGTTAATTATTATTAACTTTGTCGACTAGATTTTTACCTATACTAGAGTAAACATGTGATTAAGCGATTAATGATAACCACTGATCATTAAACAACTTCCATCTTGTCATATTCACTATAAGCTGTCCAAGTGTTCCATAAACATTTACTACGATGAAGTCACTCAAGTCAAGTGCTCACTATCCGGGAGGCGATGGCGATTCGAATCGATTCCTAACCACCGGGGTGATTTATTCCTTACACAAATCTCACTCACCCGCTAAAGTGAGATATTGATCACCGAGTCAACTTTCCGGTATCTCGAGTTTGCGGGAAACCACATGTACCGGGGCCGACCGGCACTTTTGGTCTTATCATCCCGCCCGTGTCCTACCACACCTGCCGACACGGTCTGTGCGGGCAATCTACTCGGCCGAAAAATCTCCCGGCTTCAGCGGTCGGAAGGTACTTTATCCGGCCCGGCTAAATGTAAGGCATCGTTCAACATGACTCGAGGCCCAACAACGGTCGGTCCTTAATCGACCTGAGACGGAAACACTACGGTCAAAACCACCGCAAGTCTCACCTTGGGTCTCAACTTCATTTAACACTTAGTTATACCATGACTTCATAGTCATCCAAACAGATCCGAGTAACCACCTATAGCTCGCGGTGGCGAAAATCACCCGACTTCTACCGGTCTAAGCCAACTAAGCATTGACTTCATTGCGGATACCGGGGTAACAAGGATATAGTATAACAAAGGTAAACAAGGTATAATGCGACAGCGGTTGCAAACAACTCCTGAACGTAATGCATCAATTTAAAGTAAAGCATTTAACGAAATCATTGCAAACCGGAGAAAAGATGCTCGGGGCTTGCCTCTCTCGAAGAAGGAGCTCGGACGGTGATCGGGGCACTCGGAAGTTCTTCAACGTCCTCCTCGTCGACCGGCACTTCTGCGGCTGCACCTCGAACTGAGCGCCTCCTCGGGCTCCTCGGGAATGACGATTGGGTTCTCGGTTTGCGATCCCATGTATGATGCAATGCGTGTAAGTGCCTATGCAATCGGTGCATCGAAGGAGATGAATCGATGAACATGTTGAAAGGCAAGGTAGACAACATCATCCAAGAAACTATGCTACAAGCACATGTCATCTCTGCATTCTCTTCTACTACTAATATGTCAAGTTAACCTATCTTGTGAAATGCTTCAAAGATACACCAAAGCTTTACTAATTTCTTAATCACACTTAGGGCAACACTTGCTTATACCTTAATTAATAATAGGTTTGAATAGCAACCTATATTTCTGATGCTCCTAAAAATCTGAGAAAATTACAGTAGCATACTACTACCCTAAACAGACTACCATAAAAATTTCATGGCATTTGGATAAGTAAACTATCCTACACAAAATGACAAGCTATAGCCTAAAAATGAGCATGAAATTACTTTGTACTATGAAAAGTGTCAAACAACAGAATTAATATTTTCCTAGGTTCTTCATGGTATATAATGACTGTACAAAAATTATCACATGCATGTTTTATACAAAGTTTGCTCTCTAGCAAAATAACAAAAAAATCAGCCATTTAAGGTACTTGAACTACACCTCTAAAGTTTTCCACAGCACATGCATGAAATATATTTTTCCTAGGAAGTACATGACATAAGAAGATTAACAAACTTGGAATCATATTTTTCTGAAGCCTAGATATTTTTCTACATATTTTTCAAGTTATCAACAATATTCAAGATTAAATAAAATCCTATAGAAAAGTATATCAAAAATGACATGCACTATTTTTCCCAAGTAGATCTGGTGATAAGGAGCCTAGAAAATTTTGTTTCAACAAATTTGGAACAAGTTTGATCATCCAAACATTTTCAAACCATTTTGATTTCAAATAACAAATAATAAAGGAAATCAATTCACTTTAAATAATCTTGGGCGGCCCATTGAAACAGCTGGCCCACGCCATCACCGGCCTGTCTTGCGGCCCAAGCCTTGAGGAGGGGGAGTCGGCTGGCTCGGGGCTCGGCCTGACCACTTACTTTGGCCGGCTTTGGTGGCGAGCGAGACCATCTTGGCGCTTCTTATTGGCCTGTGTGTGACTTCGGCCACCAGGGCAGCAGCGACCATCTCCGGCCGAGGCAAAGGCGGGCTAAGCGGTATCATCGATCTGTGAGAAGATGGTGAGTCTGAGTGGGTAGCTAAGCGAAATTTGGAGAAGAGGAGGAAGGCGACTTCCATGGCGGTAGAAACACTGGCCAGCCCGTGGCCGTCGTGATGCGAGGCCAGGCGGCTCTACAGCTCGGAAAGCGGCGCAAATCTGAGCACAACAGAAGGAGGCGAGGCGGAGCTGGTGGCGGGATTACCAGTAGGTGGGGAAGCCATGCGGCGAATTCACGCCATGGTCTGTGTGGCGTGGCGAGAGCGAGCTTAGGGCTCTCGGCTTTGGCGAAGAGGGAAGGCGGGCATGGGGAAGTGGTGAGCTCACCGGCACCAGCCAGTGTAAGGCGTAGCGATGGGCGCTTGGTAGTGGTCGTGGCTGCCAGCAGCGTCGTTAACAATGTGAAGCGACCTGCTGGCGGCGAGCTCTGCTGCCCATCGGGAGACCTGTGTGTGTGTGTGGCAGGCAGTGTGAGGAGGCAAGCCGTGTGTGATCTTCAGGCTGGGCTTGGGCAGTGAGAAGCCTGTGTGTGGAGAGGCTCATTGGGCCAGCATCATGCTGGCTGGGGCGGAGGAAAGAGGCGGCCCGACCAAAAACAAAAACACTCTTTTAATTTCCAATTTCAATAAATTTTTAAATACAGTTTTCAAATATTATTTTGAGCAAGAAAATGACCTCTTTTGAAAATGTACCAAAAATGAAAGTTGCTTAGAATTTAATTCCCTACAACTTTGCTTTTATGACCACAGCCAAATTCTTTCTAGATTTTGAATTGGAAGATCAAAGTCCACGTTTAGCTCAAAAACCCTAATTTTTGAATTTATTCTTGAAGCCAAATTTTGAATTAATTTGAATACAAACATTGCTCCAAAATTGAACTAAACATTGCTAGATGATTTACAATAGCAGCCAAACATGTTCTACTAACCTAGCAAGCAAGAATCAGAGCAAAACAACTCTAATAAGTGTATGCATCATTTACGTTTCACAAACATGTTTCGTATGTTTCGAAGTAATGTTTCAGTTATTATATGCAAGATTATGCATGTATGATTAGGATGCTTGATGATGCATGATATGCGTGATTTGCAGTGCCTAAATGTAGGCATAACACCGGGGTGTTACACCACTGATCTACGCCTAGAAGTGCTTTCAGTTTTATCAATGGTACCAGAGCCATGGTTGCTAGTGGGTAGATCTAGTTTGGGGTAGAAAAGAGAGAAGCAAATAGAAAGAGAGGATTAACCCTAGCAAAGAAGAAAAGAAACGGGCGGGCTCACCTTTAACCCACCACACCACTACCGCCGCCTCGCCAGCGCGTGGAAAGAAATCAAGAAAGAAGTGATCCAAATCGGATAAGAAACCCTAACCCTAACCCTAACAGAGAGGTCGGCGAGGGGAGGGACCGGGAGGGACCTACCTCAGTTTTCTCGTCGCCGTCACCACCGTCGTCGCGTAGGAAGAAGATCCACCGCCGCTGAACAGGCACGCGGGGAGAAGCCGAGCCGCGCTCGTCGCCGTGCACGCGAGCCCCGGCCGAGGGCACCGTCATAGGACCGCTCGACGGTGGCGCGCTCACCCACTGGGGAGCGCGCGCTCCGGCGAGGGGACCCGCGGTGGCGCCGCACTTCGACTTAGTGTTTCGGGCGAGCTCTCACTACAGCGTCAGTGGGGCGCTAAGAGCACCACCGCGGCTCCAGCCGCACGCATGCACCGGCAAAGGGCACCATCGCGGCGGCGCCACCTCCTGCGTCGACCTCGGGTGTGGCGTCTATGGTATGCGGCGAAGAGTAGCTAGGGTTAAGGTTAGGGGAGCAGAGCCACGTGGGGTCAAAGGCAACGGTGCAAGGCCGCTCGACAACGGTGCGCTCAGCCTCGGGAGAGCACGCTCACCGGTGAGGGGGCCGTGGCGGCGCCACCATCTCCAACCGCCAAGGTTCTAGAGAGAGTCGGCCGTCGCGGCGAAGAGAGAGAGGCAGGGGAAGAGAAATGAGTTTAGGGTTTTGGGGGAGCGGGGCGGCACCGTTTTTGTTCGACCAAAATCAGCGCGTGGCCGTCGATCTCAGATCAACGGCGCACAACAGTCGGGCCAAAAACAGCCCAGGCTGGCGCGGGCGGTGGGCTGCTTTCCCAGCCCAGGCCCAGGTTGCGGCCTGGAGCGTGGGAGCGCGCGTAGTGGGCCGGGCTGATTCCAGCTCGGGCCCAATGAACAGTATTGTTTTGAGCCTTTTTTCTTTTTCATGCTAATTTTGCATAATTTCTGGAAATTGATTAATAGCTCAAAGAAAATTAGTTAAGAGAATTTTCCTGTGGGTAAAATTCATCAATTATGTTTATGTTTCCGCTGCAAAGCTTAATGTTGATTATCTTCCAATTAAATTCGAATCAACAGAAGAATTTAATTTGAAGACCAGTTATATTTAGTAAATTATGATTATATTTATCCTCTAATTAAATTGGAACCAACAAGAAAAATTAAATTAGAGGAGTAGTTCGTTTTTTTTTAAGTAAGATTATGGTATTGTCATTTTCTGACCAACGTTGATGATGACAACATTATAATAAATTTAAGTTTGAAGTTTAAATCTCTGATAAATTTTATACCAACGTGGTCAAATTTTTAGAGAGTAGATATGGACTAAGAAATGCTCCTGAACTAAAAGAATGTATTTTATTATCAAGTTTCCGCTGAAATGATGTTGATTATCTTCCAATTAAATTCGAACCAACAGGAGAATTTAATTTTGAAGAGTAGTTATATGGATTTCAAGTTAATTTATAAGTTTTATGCATTAATTCTATTTTCTGCCCAACGGTGATGTAGAATTGGTGCAGAAGCATATTGTATGTTTTATTTTTTAACCGACGAGATCACTCGGTTGTATGCCAATGGGCTGCAATGCTGGGGTATGTGAATGAAAAGGCTTGAGTCAAGCCAGTTCAGGACAACTTTTTGTTAGTTTACTAATTTTCTGATTAAATTGGAACCAACGGAAAAAATTAATTGAAAAATAAAGTATAAGTGAATGTTTTAGTTGTCATGAATAAGTTTTCGTATAAATGTATCCCGCATGGGGAGAAGTTTTGGCATAGTACTTATGCTAGTCAATCCTACATGGCGGGGGAAGTTTTTGTGATGATTCACATTTTTTGTATCCCACATAGCAAGAGAAGTTTGGGTAACTCTTATGTTGTCCTAGTATTGACCTTGGTATAATAGCATCGTCATGGTCAATACTAACTAAAAGATAAGAAAAGATGCAAGCGTGACTTGCAAAAGTACTGCTAATGAAATACCTTGAGTTCTTGAAGTGAAATAAGAAAAGTGTACTCCGAAACAGATTAAGAAATAACTTTGTTTACATGACATAATCATGTGAATGAAGTAAGTTATAAGTGTCTCCTCGTTCACAGGTTTTCTAAATAGTTCTCGAAGTTATGACAGTAAAGTTCATGCCATATTTCGAGGAGGAGAATATTAAGATCAATTAAGAAAAATACTCTTCATTAAGAGTGAGATAAAGATCAATTAAGATGAATGCGACCGTTAGAGGAGTACAACGGTTACAACAATGATACCCTAAGTACAGAAATAGCTAAATTCATAGACCTTTTAAAGTTCCGATAGAAAAATAGCGTAGTTAGCCTCAAAAATGTTAAGGTGGTGCTTAAAGCGTCATATGAGGTTTTAACTGATTAAACCCAAAATAAAATATTTGAAGATACACCATTTTTAGAAAAGATGGAAAAATCTGGAGGAGCATGGTATGTAGAGGTATGTAGAGACCTAAGACTTGAAGAGAAGCGGGACTACGTGCCCACTTCAATGATTCAAAACAACGAATTTCTCAATACCTGCTGATGTTGTATGACTTATACAACACCTGTTGTTGGCTCTTCGAAGAAGATAAATAATGTAAACAAGGATCTTATTATACAGGGGCTGTAGAATCAATTGTCTCTTGGCAATGAAGAGCAACAACAGCCCCATATGAAAGTGCCAGTAGCTGAGGCCCCAGAAGGTCTCAAAGAATTAGCAAACCAGTTTTTCTGATGACTATGAAATCTATGTTAGTAAAGAAATTCAAATAGAGGGTGATCCCACCTTATTTGAAGAAGCCATGAGAAGCATTTACTCGTTTAAATGACAAGAAGCTATGTAAGCTTAAATGAATTCGATGAATACCAACGATATTTGAGACTTAGATAAAATTCCTAATGGAGCCAAAACAGTAGGCTGTAAATGGGTCTACAAGACAAAAAGTGACTCCAAAGGAAATGTAGAAAGATATAAAGCGTGACTTGTAGTAAAAGGCTTTACGCAAAGAGGATGAATAGATTACGATGAGAGTTTTCTCTCCAGACTCATGCAAGGATTCTTTAGAATCAAAATGATGTTATTGGCACATTACGATTTAGAGTTACATCAGATGGATGTAAAGATGGCATTCCTCAACGGGGATTTATATGAAAATGTTAACATGACACAACCCAAAGGTTTTATCGTGGAAGAAAAAGAATGTATGGGATGCCGTCTGTAGAAATTCATTTATGGATTAAAAGTAAGTCTCTAGACAGTAGTATTTGAAGGTGATGAAACGATAAGAAAGTTTGGGTTTTAAAGAAAATAAGAAGGACAATAGCGTTTATGCGAAGATCGAGAATGGAAAATTCATTTTTCCACATCCTGTGAATAGATGATATTCTACTCACTAGTAGTGATGTTAATCTATCATTGGAGAAGAAGAAGTTTTGTCCTCAAGTTTCAATATGAATGATCTTGGTGAAGCGTCATTGGTTCTAGAAATCGAAATTCACCGAGATAGAAGAAAATAGGGTATTAGGACTATCGCAAAGGCATACTTAGAAAAGATTCTAAAGAAATAAAGTATGCATGCGAGTAAACCTACGCCTGCTCCTATAGTCAAGGGTAATAGATTTGGGAACTTTAAGTGTTCTAAGAACCGATATGAGATTGATCAAATGAACATGGTTTCATATGCTTCAGCTGTTGGAAGCTTGATGAGTGTACAAGTACAAGTAAGAACTTATCCTGACGTAGTTTATGTATCCGGAATATTTTGGCAGAAGTCCAGTCCAGATATAGATCACTGGAATGGAGTTGAAAATGTCTTGCAATTTTACAAAGTATCATAGGTCTCATGCTGAGTAAGAAAGAACAAGTACTCTCAAATAATTGATGGTACAAATGTTAAGTCTTGGCGAGATGTATAGTGAAATCCATAGTAGTTGCTAACACTCGCAGTTGGAGTATTATTGTGGAAAAGCTCCAAAGAAACAATTGTGGTGTCATCAGTGATGCATACCATAGTATAGCTTGACATGAGGCTTAAGGAACAGTCAAAAGGAGGTTAAGGGAATTAGTACCTGGATTTAACAATGGTAGTCAATAGCAATAACCATTTAAAGTAGTTAACTCCTAAGACAACAGGTCAAGTGTGCTGCCAAACACATTGACATTAAGTTATATGTTGTAAAGGAGAAAATCTAGAATCATTTTGAAAGCATTGAGCATATGAGTACCAAGCAAGTACTTAGGGGTCTGCTTATCAAAGGCTACCACCCAGTGCGTTCAGAGAACACACAGTCGACATGGGTTTACGGGAAAGCCTATGATTTTTAGATACTAAGGGCCTAGTTGAGTATCTGTTTCAAAACAGAGAGGTGCATTGTAGCTATTAAATCTAATAGCAACTGACTGTGACAATGAGGCACGCTCTATGCACTGATCTGTGATGGAATGGGAAAAAGAAAAAGAAAGTTAAGTTTAAGTCATAAGGTGAGATCAATGGGGGGAATGTTAGGTTAATCTCTACCAATTGGCCCAACGGCCAATTGGACCCTTGATCCGCGCCCTGATCGGGGACGCTCAGCCTTTCTACTGGCTGATGGGCCCCCGTCGCGCAGCGCCATAAAAGGACGGTGGGGCCTGGGGCACAAGGGACAAATTTTACCACAGCCGCCAGCCCCACCGTGATGTCCTAACCCTAGTCCGATCTAGATGGAGGCGCTGTAAGCGACAGGAAGCGCCATTGCCTTCGTCGCCGCCACCAGCACCGCGTCTCCACGTCGCTGCTACCTCGTCGGCAACGCCATGGCCGCGATTGCGCTTGACATGAGGTACAGTAAGCAAGTTTTCCCATCTAAGCTAAGTATGACCCACTGATCTACGCCTAGAAGTGCTTTCAGTTTTATCAAATATATCCAGCTGCGCTATGAATGAAAAACCAACAAATGGACAAGAAAATGTTGACCCAAATATGAACCAAAGAGATGATTTGCTTAGTGCTGCAAAGCTGAAGAAAAAGGAAGTCCAGTCAAAAAATTCGAAGAGAAAGAGGACTTGGATCGATAAGTTACGACACAAGGTGAAGCGAAGCAAGCGAAATCTGACATACCACCAAAATCTGACATACCACCAAAATCTGCTAAACCAAAGAAAAAAGGAACAAAAGTATGTTGGAAACTTGCAAGCTACATAATGTATGCATGCTGTTGTCATTCCAATCGAAACTAATTGGTTGAATTTTTATTAGCAGCCACAAAACAAAAATGATGTTGTACAGCCCCAAGTTGAATTGGAAAATGATGGCAGCAACAGAGATGAAGTTCAGGAGTCTCAAGATTACAATGTCATTAGCAGTTTTACTCAGCTCATAACAGCTCCAACCTGTGCCGAAGAAAACCTTCAGTTCTAGTGTGTATAGGCTGATTAGATAGCATTTTGGACAAGGCTAACTATAGTCTTTTGGGGTCTAATTATAGTCTTTTGTGGCCTAACTGTATATCTGAAATGGCCTATATAATTTTAGTAGAAGCACATGTGCTGGTTCAGTAATAGCACAAGTTGCCAGGGTACACAACCTAAAGGTGCTTTAAATGATTTTGAACATGTGGACTTGTGCTTTGGAAGTGGAGCGCACAAATCTCCAGTGTGCTTGATCTGTCTAATAATTATGTGCTTGTGAAAATGGCTTTGTTTGTGTGCAAGTCTGATATATTTTGCCATCAGTGAAAATTTGGGGCTAAACATGTACTCAGTGTATTTACTGAATAAGTGTCACTGTGTCTAAACAGACACCAACCAGACATCAGTAGAAACAACGGTGGCAGCATGCCTGCCAGTCCATCTCCATGGCAGCAAGGACCTCCACGTCGGTGTAGTGCTGCAGAGTTAATCCATGGAGTCTGGGCCCGAGCTCCATCTTTCCTGGTCGGCGCGAGCTCCATCTTCTCCTGACCGACGTGAGTTTCGGCCCCTCCGGGGAGGCGTAGAAGGGCTGCAGTGGTGCGGGACGGGCGAGCTTGCAGCGACATCCCGAGCTGCGGTGGCGTGAGCAACGGGAGGGCTGCGGGGGTGCGAGGCACTGCGTGGGGAGTGGGAGGAGTAGCGGCGGTGCGTGGTGCAGGAAGACAGCAGCAGCGCGAGGCACTACGACGCGTGGCGCGGGAGGACAGCAGCAGCACAAGGCCCTATGTGCAGCGCCAACGCGGGCGGAGCAGCGGCGGCGCGCGGCGTGCGGCGCGGTAGGGCGGCGGCGTACAGTGCGGAGAGTTGTGTCCTTGTGGCCCGGCCCATGAGGTGAGATGGATTTTTTGTTTAAGCCAATGGAATCTCTTTGAACGGTGGATTGGAGGCCGAAAGCTACGCGGTGCCTTGCCAGAGGAAAGGCACCGAATCTGAGTCCCGATGTGATCCCTTTGCCTTCGCTGTCCCTCGGCCCCAGGTCCTGTTTTTGACCCGTTTCAAAGGCACGGCGACGCCACGTAATAATAATAATGTAATACTGGTGGCAGCGGATCGAGGAATTAAACATAATATATGACCAATTTGCTTAGAACAAACAAATAAAATTGACGAAAGGGTCTGTAGCCTAGAGTATCTATGGTGACTTTGCGTGCGTAGTGAGCGTTTGTGTTATATCGTGTAATTTGCGAAAAAAATACGATTAGAGATGGATTGAAAAAATAAAGATATTATCTGTGGTATCTACTGAAAAAAAAATTATAGCATCTATAGTCATCCAGACTTAAGACTTGTGATGTGTGATTGGATTGGAAATAAAAAAAACAAATATGATTGGAGATAGATTATTTGGCGTTGGCTTGAAAAAACCATCGATATGGTGGCAAATAAATGCTAAATGCCTAAAATGAAGAAAAAAATTTATTTGTGGTATCAACTGAAAAAAAAAATCACATCTATAGTCATCCAGACTTAGAATTGCGATGTGATTGGATTGGAAATTAGCTTACCTATTGTCTACTTAGGGAGAGACTAGATCACTTTGTGTGTATGTAGCCCTTGGGATCATGCCTCCTCGATTGGGGCTGTAGGACGACGGTGGCGATGCCGCCTTGCCGCTTGATGGTGGTGTAGCCGTGTAGAAGGCGTGTCCATCCGCGAGGTAGGCTGACGAGCCAATAAGCGCGCATGACTACCGAGATTTCAAGAATTGGCGTGGACATACACGATGAGAACATTAGAACAAGACCAAACATCATCAAGAAGAAAAAAAGGGTTGCTTTTTGCCTGATTCCCTTGGAACTGCAAAACGAAGGTTCTGCTGCAGACTGACCGTGTCGCATGCGTACGTCCGCGAGACCTCGAGTTCAACCGCCCGCACCGCAGCGCGTGCAGGATGAGACGAACGAGTCGCGTGGCAGACGCCCGAGACGCCGCCGGCCCGCCGCAGCATGCACGGCATCCGGCCCAGGAAACAAACGGCCGCCGGAAACGAGGCGACGGCAAGGGAAACCCGCCCGGCCACGTGGGTCGCGTGCAGTGTAGGGGGTCGGGAGTGACACGTACGACGACTCACTGCCACTGAGCAGCTCGCGTACGTAGCAGCGCAGGCGCAGGCAGCAGAGCCCACACCGAGACGTACGTAACGTAGCGGCTAGGAACCCTGAATCGCCGCTGCAGGTCGAGCTAGATGGGCCGTCGTCGAGGAGCGGCGTCGGCCGCTGCAGGCGCGCTGCTCCTGCTGCTCCTGCTCGTCGGGGCGGCTGCCAGAGCGCGTGACGCGGCGGTGGCTGCGAGGGTGCCGGCGATGTTCGTGTTCGGCGACTCGCTGGTGGACGACGGAAACAACGACGCGCTCGCCAGGGCCGACTACTACCCCTACGGCGTCGACTTCCCGCCGCTGGGCGCTGCCACCGGCAGGTTCTGCAACGGCAAGACCGTCGCCGACGCCTTGTGTCAGTGGCCGGCCACTTGTGTCGTCTCCATCAGATTATTCAACTCTGCCGGCCTGCAACCCATCCGTTCCGTTGTTTCTTTCCTTCCATTCCAGGTGATCTTCTGGGCCTCCAGTACGTACCGCCGTACACGAGCACCCGCGGCCTGAACGGGACGGCGGCGGCGGCGCTGCTCGGCGGCGTCAACTACGCGTCGGCGGCGGGGGGCATCCTGGACGAGACAGGGCAGCACCTGGTGTGTGTGTGTGTGTGTGCACGACGAAAAGCTTCAGTTTTTGTGACACTGACGGTGGCACTAGGCCGAGGCGCTGAGGCTGAGCAACTCACTTTGCTTGCACTTGCAGGGTGACAGGTTCAGCCTGAGCCAGCAGGTGCTGAACCTGGAGGCGACGCTGGACGGCGCCATCAGGCCCCTGTTCGGCAGAGACCAGGGCCGGTACGAGCGGCACCTCACGCGGTCGGTCGCCGTCGTGGTGGTCGGCGGCAACGACTACCTCAACAACTACCTCCTCACCCCGCTCGGCGTCGGCTACGATTCCGGCGACCGGTACCGCCCCGACGAGTACGCCGCGCTCCTGCTCGACCACTACGCCCGCCAGATACTGGTACGGTCAGCCGGTCAGTCAGAGTGGGTGAGAGTAGCTAGAGAACAGTGACAGTCGATCGATCGAGCTCAGCTGCTCCAACCAATTCCTGTGACTTGTACGCATTTTTGAACTACTATTGCAGGCTCTGCACAGCCTTGGGCTGAGGAAGTTTCTACTGGCCGGTGTGGGCCCGCTGGGCTGCACCCCGGGCCTGCGGGCCTCGGCCGGGACGGGCCGACAAGGCCAGTGCGCGGAGCAGGTGAACCAGATGGTGGGGCTCTTCAACCAGGGGCTCGGATCGCTCGTCGACCAGCTCAACGCCGACCACCGCCCTGCCGCCGCCTTCGTCTACGGCAACACCTACGCCGCCGTCCAGGACATGATCCACAACCCCGGCGAATACGGTTTTACGGTGGTGGACAGCGGGTGCTGCGGGCTGGGGCCGATCGTCACCTGCGGCCTCTGCGTGCCGTTGGTGGCGCCGTGCGGCGAGCGGGGGCGGTACGTGTTCTGGGACGCCTACCACCCGACGCAGGCGGCCAACCTGGTGCTGGCGCAGATGGCTTTCGACGGAACGCCGGAGCACGTCTACCCTCTCAATCTCCGGCAGCTGGCTGAGCTATAGACGAACATATATATGCGTGTACGTACTTCTTCAGACAAACGTGCATGATTATGGATATATATATGATACGTGGCCCGTTGTACGACCGCAAAGAGGTTCAGAGATCGATCCATGCATGTCCTTAGTTCGTAATTCTAATAGACTAAGCATGCACGGTTATGAACAAAACAAGATCCGAAGACGGCTAAGCAAAGCACGATTATCATTGGCGCCAATACTTAAGGTATAGGGCTATATAGGCACATACATATGCAGCAAAGTGGTGGGTACATACATGTAGAGTTCCCCAATTAATATCGCCATGCAAATACATATATAGTTGACGATGATGAGTTCATGTAAACTAATTAAATGTGTCTTAAAGAGCTAGATATGCATGGTACATTAGCCTCTCAGAAGGAAGCTAAATACAATTCATAGTGTCTGTTACATAAATCGTTGACGAACAATGTAATGATAATATATATACGTCTGTCATCATAATAAGGGGTTTTAATACGTAATCATTCATCTGATGATGATGAAGGATCAGAAGCTTGGCTTGGCCTAACCATGTCTGGCTTGCTTGGTACGGTGAAGAGGACGACAGATCAGTGTGATGATGATCAATGCATGATGATATATGGGAGAGGAAGGGAAGGACCAAAACAGAGATTAAAATGGGCAAGAGCTCCTAGCTATCCTAGCTAGTTATTAGTTGCATTGGTTCATGAAGATGTATATATATTATATATGACTAGCACAAATTGACCGGTAATTTCAGTAAACCTTCTGTGTGCATCTCCACAAACTTCTGTGGAACTCACACATGGCTCGTGAAAATGCCATCTTGAGAGAGATGACAGGATTAGTTGAGTAACGCTGCACATGAAAACCAGCAGCGACCCATCGGTTCAGTTCGTCCTTGCACTCTTCCATAAGAGTGCAAAGAACAGTTAGGAAAGCTCGATCTATGCCTAATAGCTAAAGTAATATTATGATGTATGGAACTACATGGCGACTAACAAAAACAGGTGCTGACTGCTGGTGACCTTTATGCATGGCGACTACAAAGTAATATTATATTCTTTCTACGACACTGATCAGTGATGAGCTGGACATTATGGATTCATCAGGGGATTTTATAGCACAAATAATAAAGGATGATGCATGGAAAATTGGACCTGCCATGGTCCTTTTGCATTGGTTAGTAGTCAGGCGAATGCAGCACCCAACCCAGAGTGAGCATCGCCGTCAACAAGTTAGTCAAGTCTCTCATCAAGTGTTCGTACGTGCAGGCGAGCAGATGCATGTGTGCATGCATGGTGAGTACCTAGCTATCACACACGTACTTCTGCATGCCTGCACTATCATTTGAAGCCATCCAAGACTTGTTAAGAGAGCTAGCAGAGATGCATGATATGCGTTGACTGTTTGGATATACTGACTGACTCATGTAATGTACCGAAGGAATTGAAGGAGATAGGTGCTTGCATGCATGGTTGATGGTTGAGAGACTGGTGGTTGTCTAGCAGCGCGCCATGGTGGTTGTCTAGGCCAAGCTGGGCTTCTGATCGGGTGCTGCAGCAGCCAGGGGAGAAGGAACCAGTCTGCAGTATTGGTACTGCTGCGCTGTCGGTGCTGCCAGAGTTGGAGATGTCAGAGACATTGTCATGCCTGAAAAATCACTCTCTGTTAGTTACTTAGTTTTACTTAACAGAAATGCAAGAGTGAAAACAAAAGGGAGGAAATCTGTCGTGAAAAATTAGGTTATACCTGCTTGGGCAATGGAATTAGGAGTAAACGCCACCGCGCCGCCGTACTGCTGGAGGCCGCCGGCAACGCCAGCGGCCAGGGTGGTCGCCGCCGCCGTGGCACCCACCGCAGCCGCAGCAGCGTACTGGTACAACTGGGGGTACTGCACCATGCTGTACCCACCAGCGGCCGCCGCGCTCGCCGGACCGTACTGAAAGTAGGGGTACAGTCCGGACGGGTTGGCCGCCGCCGCCGCCGCCGCCGCCTCCATTGTTAGCCCCGCCGGCACCGTCGCTGCTGCTCCTCCGCTGCCCAAGACGGCGTACTGCTGTAGCTGGGCTCCCTGCTGCAGACCAGCGTAGGGCTGATAGTAGCTCTGCAAATTTTTTGCATGCATGCATGCGTAGACGATGCATGATCAGTACGTACGACATATGTCAAAATACTACTAGGCAGTGCAAGGGAATCTTTGTGACAAAGCAAAACTCTAAAAACGTCTTTGACAAAATGAATATGTGTACCAGCGGATAGCCGTAGTCCAAGAAATAGGGAGAGTACCTGCAATTACAAATAAGTCTTAGTCACTGAAACTAGCACCATATATCATATTACTACCAAGAAAAAACAAGACTGTAATCAGGTTAAGCACGCATGCGAGATCGTTTCATAAATCATAATGTGTGATGTCAAATACAGTCGTTGGAACAGCTTCTTTCACTACCAATCGATCGTTGATCGTCATTGCATCATGCCATGCCAATATGCCATGCCGTGAAAAGGACATGAGGGAGTTTCGACGGTGCATGGGATCCATGCATGCTTGCATTGCATGGGTCAAGAAGCAAGACCAGCTTGGCCCTTTGACCGTGCACGTAGATCAAAGCAGGACCGGAGAAAGCACGCGGCATGCGAGCCTGGCCGCATGCTGCTACTCTGCAAGAAGAAAGCTAGGAGGAACCAGCCAGCAGCGCAGCTTTTTCCAAAGAGATCTGCCCCACATGGCAGTCACTGTAATATATGCATTATACGAGACCTGTGTACTTGCTGTATAAAAATGCCGCATGCTCTCAGTCACACATGATGATGAGGTGCCCACGCGCTCTTACACTTACACACCTACTAGGTCTCTGTTGTATATACGGTCCTGTTCGCTGGTGGGTTTCTGGGCTGATAAACCCGACTGATGCTAGTTTATTGTGAAAGAAAAACACTGTATCATGGCTGATAAGTCCTGACTGAAACCAACAAGCGAACAGGCTGAGTATCTGGTGGACTGGTGTGAGCTAACTAATAGGCCCCGTTCGCTGGTCTGAATCTTGGCTGAAACTGGCTGAAAACACTGTTCCGGCTGAATTGTTGTGAGAGCAAGCCAAATATGCCGAATATGAGATAAGCCGAACATGGCCTAAGCAACCTAAGTAATCTACGGATACTCCGAAACCTTCAACCCTACATATCCATTCCAAATTTTAAATCATTCTGAATTTTCTACATATATAACTTGTACTATGTATTGTAGACATAATACATCTTTAATTTGAAGATAAGTAGCAAAAACAATGTATCTATAAATCAAAAGCTAGAATGGGGAGTAGTAGCTGCTAGGTGTGCAGTGAGCAAGCTATCAAGCATAAACACTAAGCAAGCTAGCAAGCATATAAAGGAGCGTATATATGCACGCAGCAATGTACAGTAGGCTGGAACAGGGAGTGCATGATCTGATATCTGTAGTGGCGGAGCTAGCTGTGGCCCATGGGCACATGCAGGAAGATGAGGTGCACGTGCACATGCCTGGGTGATTGGACGCGGTGCAGTGGCTGGCCCCTACTACCATTAACGACAGAGCAGAGAGGCCGGCATGCAAGCAGAGGCCGGCGCTGCCTTTAACCGAAACCCGAGTCTTTACAGCTAGCGCAGCAGTGCAGATCGGGAGACACACAGATGGATCGATCGATAGACCGGCCGGCCGGCATGCATGCATCAGAAGCTAGTAGCTGTGATGGTGGCCACTGCCCATTGGCCAGTGCATGCAAGGTGTAGGATAGAAGAGTACGACTCACCCGGCGTACACACTGTAAGTAGGAAATCCTTGCTGGATGCCATGATCGGCCGCCGGGACGAAGCTCATCGGGCTGGCACCACCAACACCAGCTGTTTGAAAGGACTTCATTGTTGCCCGCATGTTGTTGCTGCCTCCCCCGTAAACATGAGCTGCGGCATATCCATCCATATATATGCAAGGAACACACAGTTAAACAGATAATAAGTGAAAGATGTTAGTGTGCTAGTCAAAATTATTAGGTTACATTGTTAATTAATTCTTGGAGAATTGATTTGCAAAGTCGTAAACGGCACACTAACAAGCCCACGGTTATATTAATTCTAGAAGTAAGATTCATGTAGGAACAAATGCAGTGCCATGATTTTATGCATGCACTCAATGGAAGATCTAGATAAACTACTGGAAGTGATTTCGTAGTAATGCATCTGCTACTAGTATTCAATTTGCAATGTCATGACCAAGAATGCAGTAGACAGTACTATTAAAGAGGCCAGCCGGGCATCAGCAGCTAATAAGAAAGGTTTGTACTAATAGCAGATGCAGACATGCAGTACGTTCTATGGTTAGTTAGTTATTAGTCAGACAAGGGTGTACGGAAGGAAGATAATTTTGTAGAGGACAAGGACATCAAAGCACACTGACGAATATAGCTGCATGCAGCTGCACCTGCAGGATTGGAAGAAGCAAGCTAGCCTGGAAGGAACAACCCCCAAGAATAACTAACCACGCTTGCTTTTAGCGCTTTGCAGAAAGCTGGAGGTGATGCAGCTTTTTTTCATCTTACGGAAATACTGTCGGGGGTACTATACCCGGATACTATGTTGTTTGTTTTGACCCTTTTTATTTGCACGATACATATATACTGCATAGCATCTTGCCTTTAATGGAAGATATATATTATGCAATGCAACATTAATATAATTGATCTTGCAAAATAGCTAGCACCACATCATATACCCAATATATATAGTGACAAAATTAAACTTGAACTAATTATTACTAGTTAGTTATTATTCAGTTGATTCTAAACAAAAAGGCACCATGCATTCCCTGCTGCTTCAGACAATATTTGATTTGATTCTAAAAGTGCAGTGCCTGAAATATTGTCTAGATTAGTTTAAGGCAGCACTAATGCAAGAAGCTATAGAAAACACAGCTTAATTAGCAGCAGCAACGTAGTTTATGCGCAAGCCATATATACATCAACATAAAATGATGCAAAGAGATGCACATTAATAAAGGCAAAAGCCTATATGAACTACATGATTGATGTATATATATATCAGTTATGTCCTTATTAATGAACAAAGAGTCAACAGTATATATATCTGGCATGAATTAAGAAGCTCAATCAGGCTTTATATTGCTTAAAATTTCTTTTGATGAACATTAATTAATTTGTTGATGAAACGATTTACTAGTTTCATGGTTAAAGAGTGAAGACAAATCCAATAATGAACAATATAATTACCATATGGTTGCAGATAGGGAGGCAGCAGTGCTGTCTTGGATTTGTTGACGCCGAGATAGGCAAGATTGCAGTTGGCCCTCCTTCCATCAATCACCGGGTACGGATCGATGCAAGCTCTCATCGCCGCCTCTGGCTCACCGAAAGTTACCTGCAATATCCAAGCTCTTATAACCATCAACAAACTATTTCAATACCGTATATATTAAGCTCTTGATCAGTTCAATGGTTCATGTGTGCAGCTTGTTAATTATTGGACACTAATTAACTAACTCTTTGGTTATTCAACTGAATTGATGAGGATATATACACAATTAACGAAGAACTTAAAAAGGTTAGGATTAGAGAAGAAATAGTAAACCATATGTTAACAAACCAGGAAATTATATAGGATGGTTCTGAATGAAGAGAAAAAAAGGGGGGAAGGGTTTGGAACTCACAAATCCGTATCCCTTGGATCTGCCGGTGTTCTTGTCGGTGATGACGACGGCCTCAAGGATGTCGCCGAACTGCTGGAAGTAGGCCCGCATGCCCTCCTTGTGCGTCTCCCACGCAAGGCCCCCCACGAACAACTTGGTGAACGTCGTGTCGCCGAACTGCCCCGCGCCACCGCCGCCACCACCACCGCCGGACATCGCCTGAGACATATCTGATTATCTGTACAGTATCCTCGGCCGGCCCTCACTCACTATGTATGTATCCAACAGCTACGTACTGCCAGGCCCCTGATCTCCCCCTTGTTCCTCTTCTGGCTTAGAGCTGGCCGATGATCCTCTCTCTTTCTGCACCCCGAGCTCCCCTCGCTCCTTGAATTGATCTGTCTACCTCTGGCGGTATCCACTATCCAGTATCCACCAACCGAGAAGACTACTAACCTTGTGTTTGGGGGTCAGAAAGGCGAGGTGTGATCTCAAGGCTTGATATGCAAAGGAGGAAAGGCTACCTCTCTCCCTCCAAGCACCAACCCTAGCTAGCTAGCCTAGCTACAGCTGCCTGGCCTGATCTCTCTAACTTGCAGAGAAGGGGGTAGGAACTAGGAAGAGAGAAGAGGGGAGAGAGAGAGAGAAGCTAAAGTTGGCTGCAGGCAAAGGGGAAAGAAAGGAAGAGGAGAGAAGAGGTAGGACCTGGCACCGTTATATAGCTAGCTAGTCCACCAGTACCACCTCTCACTCTCAGTATCTCTACGCCACATTTGCTGCTTGGCCGTCCTTCCTTGAAAAATGTAGGCTCCACAAAAGTACTGCTACAGTACCCTGCTTGCATGATCTCAGCTATGTATAAATAGTGTACGGTTTCATACATATTATCGTACATTTATGTATACCTTCAATTGAGAAAGCTAGCCAAAAAAAAAAGGGATGTGGAACACTAGTAGCAGACTAGCAGGTCTACAGATTTTACAGATCTACCCAATGAAACAAATTTTGGTAATGATAATGAGTTTGTCTATCTCTGCTGCCTTTCGACTGTGTGGATATGAAGTAGGAACTGGCAAGATGCATTGCACGCTAACGCCCCAGCTGTCGTAGCTAGCTAGGATAGTGATTATTATTGATGAGCAAACCTGTAATACGACGGAACGAAAGCGACAGATCGAGTTCTATCTCATCAGTGTTATATATTAACTATCCAGATTGCAATACATAATTTATTGCCTGTAGAAGCAGTACTGCTGATCATTATCTTTGATTTTGGCTCATCAATAGTGAGCAACTAACCAGGTCCCAACATATATATTAAGGTTCCTTTAGTAACATTTTTTTGCTAAATCATATATGCCCTAAGACTGCATCATTTATCAACAATTATAGCTGATACTGCTATTTCATTCTATCCCATCAAATTGTACTATTGTTGTCTCTACTAGCTATGTACCTATTGTTAGAAATACACACAATGATAGATATTTGTGTGGTCCAAACTTGTAACAAAAGCAAGTGACCATCCATACTGAATTGTTCTTGTGTAATGAGAACAGAGGGTGACCATAGCCAGTTATAAAAATGATACCAAGTAAAAGGCGTACCGACAGAAAATTCCGCAACCAAATAACCCCACACCAGAGAAAAAAGAGGAGATCGAATATGTGAATCTTGTCACAGAAAGGTCTCCATGATATTATTGCTGAGTGGGAGACCAGTACATGAATCTTCCTTTGAGATGACAGCTAGGGTGCTGGATATATATGTAGAGCCTGTATGCTAGTGTCAGCTATGTACAGCTCTGGTCACCAGGACACACGTACGTCATACAGCTAAGAATGTTGTACTTAATAATTATATTATCATAATTTTTTATTTGTTAGAAAGCATCACAGATTGCAAGTCACAATATATATCCAAAACCGCGTGTTATTGAAAATTGGAATAGTATACCACTTCTGCTTCGTGTGTCTTGCGTGTATGGAGATATATATGTGGTCAAAACCGTGTTGGTGTTGATACATGTTTCTGACCAAGCTTTATGCATACAGTGTTGACTTCTGTGAGTTTTGGTTGAGTTTGGTTTCAGTATATGATTCCATGTACGACGTACAATATTAGTCTCCTGACTTTGCGTCTATATATAGCTAGAAGAGGAGGAATATCTGTATATGAACGCAAGTTGGTGGCTTATGTTTTGTAGCTCGTATATACCTGCAAATGCTTCCATACGCCAGCATGGTCCATAGGAACAGAATAAATTTTGAGGGCTTCATGCATCTTTTATCTCACCGGCTCACAAGTGGCTTTCTGGTGGAATAGTTATGGTTCTCCATTTGCAATTTTGAATGAAGACTTGCGTCACAAGGGAACCCACGCAAATATTCTTGTATAGTTGTATGCATGCTTCTCCCCAAAGTCAATTGATTCACACACTTTTCTCTAGTTGGTCTCTGGAAGAACCCTTCTCAGAGATAAAGTTTGAAATCCACAAACAACGGCAGTGGCAGAATCATGCAAAAATGCAGTGACAGAACTTTTTTTTTTTTTTGGGACGAAACAGTGACAGAACTTTGCAAGCATTTTGTTAAATTCAGAAGGAGAGCGACAGATTATCCAAATATTTGACTTACGGCATGTTCCTCTTTTGTCCAGCTACTATTCATTCACCCATGAACTGTCACAACTGTTGAGAAATAATATATATGCTACCCAGCAACATCATTGATCGTTGTGGGAAGAAAGGAGAGCCTCCAGAAAGTGACGCACGGCCTGTGCAATTCTCCAAGGATGCTGTGATAAAAAGAGGTGGGAGTGTCGTCATGCAGTTCCCCGTGACCACTCCAATCACCTCATGAGAAAGACTTGGATTTCAAAGGTTGTTATTCACATAATCAGAAATCACCTCACTGCTTATTCAGGTGTTGGTGGCCAAGTAGTGAGGCCAACTCAGAGGATACTTTCTTGAGCAGTACAATATAGTATCTCTCGCAGTAGCTGGTAATGTATACTTTTCCACAGCTGTCATATGGGTCCCAGCTCCCAAACTAACTTAGCTTTTGACAGCAAGGAGAGAGCACTTTTAGAAGGATATGAAAGATACACCACCGCATTTGGTGACAGATGACAGATACGGCTGAATCTGTTGTGCTGGCATACATCAAGCCTTTCAAGGTAAACCACCACAAAAATAAGCTTAATTATAGCTGACAACAGAAGGGACAGAAAGCTGTAACCACTAATCAGCATAATATGACGATTCAGTACAGCAAAGTCTAACATTGATATCATTCAAACTGAGTGATGAGGAACACCCATGTTATGATTAGGTGGCAAGGCAAATTTCTAGCCAACAAGGTAATTATGTGAGACAAGGTAATCACACTTCGCCCCAGTTGGCTAAATCGTCATGATCAGAAACAACAGCGTCTTCAGAAATGCTGGTCATGCTTTCAGTCTCATCGTCATTAACATCATATTCACTACTGGAACTATCTTCTTCATCAGATTCATAAACATCACAGATGTGGAGATCAGAAAATTGATTGGTAGCCAGATGAGGCTCTTGGTCCTTCCCTTGATCCAATCCCCCCATTTTAAGCAAAGAAGCTTCTCTATCATCACCACAAACAAAATCAGCTTTCTGGGATTGTGGATTTCCATAAAGTGCAACATGCCGATAATAAAGTTCGAGCTCCTTTTCAGATATTGCAATGAAACGCCGAACTGTCTCCAGCGACTGTTCATATTTTGATTTTTCAAGTGCCTGATGATCAAAGAAGGGCAGATGTAAGGGCATTTAAAAGATGTATGCAGATGCAGCAGATCTAGAATTGGCATGATGGCTAATTATCAAGACAAGAGGATTGCAAAAACCTGAGCTGTGCATTAGGTTACATGAGCTGGGAACACGGGAGGTATGATGCAGACATGAATTAAATCAATGAAACGGTTTAACAAGTTTTACTAGTTTATTGTTCTGTGCATATCTATTGTGTTATAAAACATAAAGGGAGCAGAGAGCCATTGCATTTTGATAGCATACATAAGCATGCATCAATCTATCTACAGCAACGGCAAAACCTTTAAGTCTCAAGCGAGTTGGGTTACACTAGAGGGGGGAACCAACAAGAATAAACAAACAATTTGCCAGCTCTGAACGAGAGCTACTAGTGAAGAGGTATAAAGAGCTAAAAAAAAGGGCAGACCCAGTGCCGGTGGCTCCCAGAGCTGTGGACCAATATATCTTTGGAAACAAAATCATTTGCAGCATCCATAAACAAAGATTCGTTGTTTCCATACCAACAAAATTAAACTAAAAACATCCTAATTACCTTTTTCTTTGACAGCGTATCAATAGGTGACATAACTTCTGGCTGAACATAGTTCTTTCCTCGATAGAAGACTATGGTGTCATCTCCAATGATGTTGACAGGGATACCGCCACTCAGTCGGGCTATCTCATTTGCATATTCCTGGATCTGCCCTGGTTTGCAGGGCTTACATATGACCTTCACAGTTTCATGTTTTTTCCAATGCAAATGCATGTTCAGAATTACGCCTCAAACACTCCTCGCCTTCCAACAGGGACATAATTTGATTTTTTCTGTGAAACCTTCTTCAAGTAAAATCTTTCCTCGCCACTAAGATCATCTGGTTTAGCCATAGGGCCTTGAGCTTTGGCAATCTCATACTTCTTTAGTTTTTCACCAACCTAGCTTCCTTTAGTTTGGCCTGAAAGAGAAAAGGCTCATTTCAATTTATTTTCTCCTAAGAAACCAAATAAATAAAAGGGACAAATCAAACTGTCTTCATTAAACAATATAGTTTTCAATTAGGGTTCAAACAAATTAAATGGGCTTTAATACAAAGAACTACACTACATTGACTCATAGAAACAAGAGCAGAGAAAACAATTTTAAAGGACATGTTCTGTAAGAAAACTGACTGTAAGGATAAAACAAGAATGGTGATTCAGATGCTGCATAATAATTAGGAATCTCATTTGCATAATGTCATTGACAGATACATCAAGAAATATGCATGAAGAAATGGATCAGCAAGACATGAGCCAAGCAAACCAGACCAATCCATATAATATGGTAGCATATGTACACTACCTTCTCGATCTTATATTTGAGCCTAGCTTCAGGTGTGGGAAATTTTTGTTTTATCTTCTTTCCCTTGGGCCTGATGCGCCGTGGATCATTTTTATTTGCCTCCTTCCTCTTCTTCTTTTCCTTCTTCCTCTGAACCTTCAAGCGCTTCTTTGTCAAATACCTTCTCTTTGTGGAGGGCTCCACCTCCTCAATTTGAAACTTGGGTTTTCCATCATCAGACAGAACTAGATTCACTGATCCATAGGTTGCCCATCTCACAGCCAATGAATGCCCAGACAGGTAAAGGGGGCTGAGGAATTTGCTGGGAGAAGCGATAGTAGATCTGTAATAAACAGAAGGAAAATACAAGGAGAACTAAATCAAACCGTCATGCATGAAAAAGGAATCAAAACCATTATGACACCCTTGCTAACACTTGACATGTTAAAATATGCTTCACATCTTGGATTAGTAAACTTCAGACAATAATTTGATTGACTGAGTGGGTAACACTTAATTAGTGAGCTCTCGTGATATATGTTCCAGAACTCAGCAGAAGAGACTACTTGCTACTTACAGAATAACTGGAGTAATAGCTCTGTGGTTTCATATTGCAAAAATCAGTTGTAACCTCTATGTCTAATCGAAAAGGGTAAAAAACATGTTGCGGCCTGAAAAGCCCCAGGATGTTGGGATCATGCAATTAGGCATAAATTCTGCTTATGTGGTGTTTCTCTTTCTCCTTTGGTGTATATGCATACAACTGGGGACTCAAAAGCGGTAAGAATTGAAACTGTTTCATTACCTGAGAGCTGGAGGGTATGGCGAAATTAGTTGCCTCTGGGATATATTCTGGAGTGTGAGCGAAACCAACTTTCTCAGATTTTGACGCGACAGGATACGGGTTGCCATAGCCTACAACTCGTTTGCCAAAGCATTATGAAATTTTGTTGTACGGTGGCATGTACTTCATAGAATCAACCTCACCTGAAAGGAAAATGACGACATTAATTCCTTTTAGCCTCGATGTCAGAATCCAAGGTTCATAAGTTATGTTCGATTTTGGTTGAACAAAAAGCAGATATGCATCAAGTCTTTGAATCTTAGCTACAGCATTTGGGAGGAAAGGAAGCAGAAAACAAGTGTGGCCCATTGCAATCGAAAAATCACTGCAAGATACAATCGTCTATGCATGATGTCATGAACTAGATTGCTACGAGATGCAAGATTCTGCACAGGCAATGACGGAACCGGATTTAATGATTTTTGTCTAGCAAGCCACGTTGCAGCTAACCCTTCACACATCACACCCAACCTCCAATTCGGATGTAACGACTCCTGCAAGGCAAACAGTTTTTCAGCAACTTGGCAGTGCCAGTCAGACAGTCAGGTTTCCGCTCAGCAACTTGGTAAGGTAGCGTTCATCCCATCACGAAATAATTATCAAGGTAGCGTTCATCCCATCCCGAATTATCAAGGTAGCGTTCATCTCAGTTAAGGCCAGTAAACAAAATCCCCAAATAGCACAAGCTACAGACGTGCATTTGGATGAACAGAGGCGGACGGGATTTACATACAGATGAAAAACACACAACGGATGGAGGGTAAAATCCCATCGGCCCGCGCGCGGGGGCAGACGCACATGTGAGGGGAAAGGGAAACAGAGGCGGCGCGGTCTCACCGGGGCAGAGGTCAGTGACGGTGTGCCTCCGCTGTAAGCGTAGCCCCACCTTCCTTCTCCTCCACGGCGTCCCGGCGTCGGCCCGGCACTCCCTCTCCTCCGGCGCGGCGGGAGGGAGAGCACGAATCCACACGGCGTTGGATCCTTTTTTTTTTTTTTTGAGGGGACACGGCGT
Organism: Miscanthus lutarioriparius; assembly: GCA_904845875.1. Taxonomy (NCBI): domain Eukaryota; kingdom Viridiplantae; phylum Streptophyta; class Magnoliopsida; order Poales; family Poaceae; genus Miscanthus; species Miscanthus lutarioriparius. The sequence goes on from CAJGYO010000005.1 coordinate 2,802,653, forward strand.
TGGATCCGAGTTGGGGAGCCCTCGTCGGTCGCCGCTCCCGCGCCGCCTCAGCCCAGCGACCTGGCCGCCTCCGCCCTCCGCCGCCCTGCTGCAGCGCCCATCGCCCGCTGGTGCCTGCCTGCGTCTGCGTTGGGATTTTGTTTGGGAATCCAAAGGCCCAAGCGAGACATGTGGGCTTGTTTCACAGGTGGCCTATGTGGGCCTGGAATACGAAGCAAGCAAGCAGGTGGGGTAATGAGACCACACTGGAAATGCTGGCCTCCATTTCAAACATTTCTAACGATTTTCAAAATGTCAGCCCAGTTGCTGCTGGCATTTGAATTTTGATGCACATTTCTGCACGTTGTCAATTTCAACTCGCACTAAGAATGTAATAGCTCCAGAAAAAAAACGACTTTATTCTGTCATATCTCGATCACAAGTCTTGGACTGGAAACGTATCTATCTATCTATCTACCCCTATAATACACCAGTTAAAATAAATCTACAGCCACATAACAAATGTCTGCTCCACAGTCATGACCTATGTTACATCCACACCCATGAATGCACCTAGAAAATATAACACCATCAAAACAGATGCACCAGATTATCTCTTAGCCGTTCTCTCTCGTTACCCATCCAAATCCGACGGCTCGTGTTTAGTGTGTCTGCCCTCCATCGCCCTCCCACGGACCTCCCACGCGCATGCACCTACAGGTCAGGCTCGCGTTGATTTCGGTTGCCCCTGTCCGACATCTCGATGAATCACGACGCTTCCTTCCCCACCGCGGTTTCCGATCTCGCTCCCGGCCTCCGCTGCGCTTCCCTCCGAGGCATCGCGCCCATCGTCGCGCGCCCCATCTCCCACCGGCCCACGCCTGCGTCCGCCCTCCTCCTCTCACCCCCGCGCGCCGCCACAGCCTCGCGACCCCCGGCCGACGATGTTCCCGACGACCTCTTTCCCTTTCCCTCTCCATCTGCATCTCCCCTCCAAATCCTTCCGCATAGCCTCGATGATGGCGGCTGCATTGGCCCACGGCACCAGGAGACTAAAGGCCCGAGGAAAGAAGACGCGCCCTCCATGGTGCCCTCCTGCGCGGCGCCTGCGTTGTAGGCCATCAGGGCCTCCCGCGTCCTACACGGCAGCAGAGGCCGCAGCCGCATCCGCACCACCAGGAGACCAAAGGCCCGAGGCAAGAAGACGCGCCCTCCATGATGCCCTCCTGCGCGGCGCCTGCGTGGTACGTACGCCATTAGGGCCTCCGTGTCCTGCACGGCGGCAAAGGCCACGGCCGCATACTCCGATCCCTCTCCACGTATAAAAAAATTCAGTCTTTCTCCTGCAGGTGCTATGCACGGCTTCCCCACAGGGCAACCAACTGCCGCAAGAAGTCTAGGCACAACAACGAGGTGAGAACTATCAGTTTTACTTGTTCATTCAATAATTTAATTTGTTAGATCGTACATAGACTATATATGTCACTTTTCATGCTCATTGGTTTTAGTTGATGTTGATGCGTTGTCCATGTTTCTAGGTTTGTTTAGTCGTCTTATACAATACTTTGTTTCAGAGTTATTGTCAAGGTCATTGCATTGGCATCACTGCTTTGAGTAGTCATTTCTTTCAGATTTTCTTGTCAGAATAATTAGATTACGGGTCATCAAGTGTACTTTTGCCCCTTCGTTTGTATATTCTTGGTTTTAAGTGATCATAATTTTTTTTGCTTTTCCAGTCATAGTATCTATAACAAAATAGACTTTTAATTGATGATGAGTTTACTGCTCTGTATACTATATCTGCAGTCATACTTCAATTACTGTCAGCACATTTGCTATTTGGTCATTCTTTCATCTAATCTGTGTCCTTTGATTTTTCAGTTGAGGTCAAAGAAAAGGTCATTGTCTAAGATTGGTGAAAAATGCTCGCTGGAGAGCCTTGTCATGCATGACTAATCGAATGGAATTTCAGGTGCTTAATTAATGGACTTTACTTTAATTTCTGCTCCTTTGATGAATGAAGTTGTAGTACGATAAAGTGTGCTACAATTAGTAGAGATGTTTCTATATATAATAATAATTATTATATTTATTGGACATAAGTGAGATATATCTACATGTATATGGCAGGATATCATAGTGCAGTTCTTTGCTTGCTCGCGTCCACCACCGTGTGTCAGATCCGCGTGTGATGCCCCCGTGAGATATCTCTACATGTATATGGCAGAATATCATAGTGCAGTTCTTTGCTACGGTTTATTTGCTAGCTCGCGTCCACCACCGCATGTCCAATCCACGTGTGATGCCCTTGGCATAAACCCGCCATGCTTCTTAATTATCATCAAGTTCCTCATCAAGCTAACCAGAGGGAGGAGGACCCTCGAAACATGCTCGATTATAGCCTAATAAATACACTGCCATCTAATTTACACAGTCCAGATGGCATTTACCGATTTACAAATTTTAGAAGTCCTCATGGAAATACTGTTTAAAATATCAAGGGTTTAAGAACCAATGGTTTGTTTATTGAACAAAATAAGTTTTTATCCGGCTGAGAGCTCTAATATTCACACTTGACCGTAATAATAAGTCTAAGTAGCAATATTGCCTTCTTTAAAATAAGCTTGACCTATAGGAAATGAATTCAAAATGTCAAGGTTTAAGAACCAATGATCTGTTTGTTGAATAAAAGAGTTTTTATCCAGCCGAAAACTCTAATATTCACACTTGACTAAGAGATATGTGATGCTTAAACAATTAATTTAAAATAAGCTTGACCTAGAGGAAATGAATTCAAATTGTCAAGGGTTTCAGAACAAATGTTCTGTTTGTTGAATAAAAAGAGTTTTTATCTAACTGAAAATTCTAATATTCACGCTTGACCAAGAGATATGGTATATCTAAATAGTTAATTTGGCCCGCTCTTGAGAGGCAGGAATTGATGCATTTGCTTAATTGTTAAATTGTATGTACAAATATCAATTAAGTTTTTAAGCCTCTTGAAACTTCCTTACCAAAGTTTGTCCTTAATTTATTAAGTGTGCGTATATAGTTCTTCTATTGTGAATAAAGTTTTATGATACACGTGAGTGCTTTGACGCAAATTGATACTCAAACCTGCTCACCAATTTGTTTTCCCTATCAAAGAGCCTCTATCCATAAATGTTATGATCAATGGCACTGCAGTATATTTTGTATCCATCTACATATAAATAATCGGTCAGTAGCTCTGTTATATTTTGCTCCAGATTCAAGAAATGTATATTTGATTTTACTCCTTGACTCCAATATGCTCACTTCAGTATTTAATCGAATGTTCGTGTAGCTCATGGTGATCCCGCTTGTGCAGAGTACGCCTTTCAAGTACAAGGTAACATTAGGCAGGTCAAGAGCATACGGTTCATGTAGTCGCTTAAACCTCAAACTTGTCGACAAGAGCACGGTGCAAGTGGAGTTCGACAAGAAGGATGGCAAGGGGTTTGTGAAGGAAGCACTAGAGAGGTACCCAGACCTGGTGAACATGCGCAAGTGAGTTCATTGAGTTCTTTACCAAAAGTGCCAGATACAATATTTATGTCTCTGTTTATTGGATGTGTTTGGTCTTCACCTGAATATATATGTATGCCTAGATCAATATTCTTTATTTTCAATTAGGATAGAGGTGATGGTAATTGTTTATTACTTTGGGCCTAGAATAATATTGATTTGAGTTTGTGAATATTTTGCCGGTATACTTCGCTATGCATTAGAAAAATATTCTTTCCATATGACATTACAAGTGATGCTGTAAATTTTTATGAGTTTATGACTAGGCCAATGATGATATGAGTTCAAGATTGCTTCTATGCATTATAAAAAATTAGGCTTTATGGTTGAGGACTACGATTTTATAGTTATAGTAACTAGATTTAGAAATTTGATTGTTATTTTTCTATTATGGAAGATTTTTCATAGACACGTGTGTGTCGCACGTACATCTCCGCTAGTGTAATCCAATACAAAAGTAGCCCACTCCACTCACTAAAATCCCGGCTGACGGACGACGCGTGGCCCGCACCTTGAGATGCATGGTGGAGCTGTAGTGCACCACCTCCGGCCACGACGTCTCCATCGACAGCACTTCCGACTGCAGGTAGCAGAAGCCGTCGCCGGCGTCGGCGCCGTACACGAACTGCGCCGCCGCGCACAGGCACTCGTCCAGGCACGCCTTCCTGCACGCGGCGTCACTTACCCTCTCCAGCGTCCTTAGGCTGGTGGCCGGGTCGTTGAAGTAGCTCAGCCCGAGCAGCGACACCAACCTTGCCGGCGGCCCGCCGCATGCAGCCAGCGCCGACGCCGTCGGGACGCAGCCGCGGTTGGGCCTCCGGAAGTCCACCGCCCGGAAGTTGGCCGCGTCGGGGCAGCTGCACTGCATGTCCGTGCACACGCCATACGCGCCGCACACCGTCGGGAACGCACAGTCGTCTGGGAAGAGGCGCAGGACGTCGAACACCGGCGCCCACCCCGCGGGATTCCACTCGTACAGCCGGAGGTGCCCGTCGTGCTCCAGCCGCATGTACTGTACCGTCCCTGCGCCGACGGCGGGGAGCTGGATGGTGGCCAGCGGCGTGGAAGCAGCAGGCGGACCACACGACGGCTCCACCGGGGGCGGAGCGGAGCACGAGATCGCCCGTGGCCGTGAGCTCCGCGGACGCGCCCTCCCCGACGTGCCGGCCGCGGTTGGCGGACCAGACCACCTGCGGGATGCCCGCCACGACGGAGGTCATGAGCCCGCCGCTGTTGTAGTACACGACGGCCACGCCGAAGAGGAACTCGGCGCACGGCGGCGCCTGGTGGTTGGTGCAGAAGAAGCCGTACCCCGCCGGGTTGAGGGTGCGCGCCACGGAGCCGTCCGCGTACGTGACGTGGTGCGTGAGGGACGCGTCCGTGTTGGCCCACGCTGTCGAGGGCTTCGTCGTCGGGTAGTCGAACGGCTGCGCGCGGACGACAACGCCGCCGACGAGGAGGAGGGAGAGGGCGAGAGTGAGGGCCACGGCGAGGTGCATCGTCGTCGCGCGCCGCGTCGCAGACCCAGCGGGAGGGATTGGTCAGGAGTTTGACGTGAGGATAGTCGTGGCGATGGGACGCATTTTATAGCAGAGGCAGAGCATGCAGGAGCATCGCGCGGCGGCGGTGGCGGGCGGCCAGTAGGAATTGCGGTGTCGGCGCGGCGCACCGCGTGCGAGTGCGACCGGGATCGGCGCGCACAACGAGAAGGGGGAAGCCGCTGGTTTCAGTCTGCACAGATCGAGCGCGTGGCGCCGACGTGGCCGTTGGTTGGTTTGGTTGGCACCGTCGTCGTGGATGACCGGGGAGGACGCGGGCGGGAAGGAAGCATGGGCTTTGGCCGTTTGGCGCAGCGGTGCACGTGACGGCGTCTGCTGAGTGCTGACTAGCTCATGCGTCAACGAAAGGAAGCGACCCAGATCCAGCTGCCGGCAGCCGGCGGCCGTGAAGACAGCAGGCTGCAGCATGTGTGTGTGTTCCGAGGGAGAGCAGCCCCGTTCACTCTACTGAAAAGTCATGACTGAAATTACTATTCGCTAATTTATTGTGAGAGAAAAACACCGTTTTTTTACTAAAACAGTACGGCTCATAAGACAAGCGATCAGGATCGGGTGCAGGGGTGAATCTAGAGCTGTTTATCGGGTCCGTCGACCCGACAAAATTTGTGAATCCTTTAGTAAAGTACTGTTAAAACTCAAACAAAATTATATCATATAATGAAGCTGACTCCGATGGTATTTTTAGCTAGATTCGCCGGTGCTGGCCAGCAAATCTCTCGCCAGATAAATCTTCGTTCCGAATAATAACAGTATTGCTATCTATCACCCGGTTAGTTTGCTATCTATCACCCGGTTAGTTTAGGAGCTTGTATCAACTGATTTTTGGGCCGTTCGTTGCCGTCCGCCGATGGCTCAGGCCGTCCGATGCGTCCGCCATTGTTAGGTGTATGCATTCATCATCCGTGCGCGCGTAGTAGGTGGTAAAAATGGAGCAGCAGCCGCCATGCCTGCTAGCGGGGCGCGTGCACGCAGGAGATCCGATCCAGGACACGTCGCATGCAGTTAGCTGCTGCGTGATCCGATCCGGGACACATCGCATGCAGTTCGTCATGCACGCTTCTCGCTATAGAAAAAATTATAAATTTGTAAGTTTGTGAACAATTTGATGATATTTGTGAACAATTTGATATACACTTCTCTGATATCTAGAATCTATAAAAAAAATATAATTTTGTTTGAAAAAATTGGTATATATTTGTGTTATTCCCAAATTACATCATTCTGTTCAATAAATTACACTAAAAATCATTGTAAATATAGTAATAAAGCAGTGTAAATATAGCTAGAAGACGGTGTAAGTACATGGAAAAAATTCAGTTGACAGGGACAACGAAAAATGTCATTAACAAGTTCTATTTGTGATAGAGATTCAGAGAATTCATAAAATCGACCCTTTTGGAAACACTGTCCGGGCTGGCCAGCGCTTCTGACTTCTGAGGATGCAAAAACAAACATGCCACAAGACTCGTACTAAGATCCTAAGCGCGTGTTTAGTTTCACCCCAAATTTTCAAAAAGTGCTACAGTACCTATCACATCGAATGTTTGCGGCCTATACATGGAGCATTAAATGTAGACGAAAAAAAACTAATTGCACAGTTTGGTGGGAAATTACGAGACGAACGTTTTGAGCCTAATTAGTCCATGATTGAACACTAATTGCCAAATAAAAATGAAAGTGCTACGGTAGCCCCAAATTCCAACTTCCTGAAACTAAACACGCTCTAAGAAGCAATTAGCTAGACGCCCAACCAGCGAATTTGCTTATGTTTTTTTTTGAGTGGAAGCGAATTTGGTTACGTGTGCTATAGATGGCCAAATGGGCCAATGCCCAATGAACCGGGCACAGCCCCAAAAGCACAGCCTTAGCCCAGTATCGCACGATGTCCATAGTGCTCGAGCTGGAATGGGCATAGACATAGGGTCGTGTCTAGGCCATGAGTCTGGTCCACAGTGCCGGCACGGGTACGAGTATTAGGATGTGTCTAGGTTGCGACTCCGGCCCACGGTGTTAGTAGGGGCACGTCATGACTAATAGGCTAGAATGATGACGACCCGATTGACTTGCAACATTTCTCACCGTTAGATGTAGCTTTTGATTGATAGAAAACTTAGATATAAAATCAACTTCCTCCTCATTCTCTCGCATTCTCCTCCTTCCCAGCCGCCAATTTCTCTCGCTCGCCTCCAGCTCCAGACCACAAAGCCTCTTGCTCCCTAGGCTGGCGGCCGATGGTCCCAGGACACTCCCTGCCCACTCCCTATGCTATCTTCTCCTCTAGGTCACTTCCTACCCCTCTCTCAGTGGCGACGACAACCTTGCGTGAGGCGCGACTATGACGATGGCGGCGCGGCGGCATGATGGGGCAACTGCAACCTGCGGTGATGGTGACAGTGCACCGCTAACTCGGGTCGTCGTGCCCATCGGCACGCCTTAGTCCCTTAGGGCCGTGTCTGGGCCGAGGGTTGGACACTACGGCTCGACATGACACGAGACAAATAAGTTATAGTGTCTAATTAATAGTGTATGCCCAATAGTGTCGGGCTACCCGTTTGGCCATCTATAATGCATACCAGGACCCTGAGAAATGGACCCCTTTAAAACTCTGGAATGTTTACACTTAAAATATCATATTATTTATAATTACATATCGTATAACCAACTAGTTTGGACTTTGGACTTTGGAGTGATAATAATAATGTCCTTGAGCCCTCGAGGGCAATAAAAAACTGTGTTCTAATAATAGTAATAATGTCATATCGTATAACCAACTAGTTTGGACTTTGGACTTTGGAGTGATAATAATAATGTCCTTGAGCCCTCGAGGGCAATAAAAAACTGTGTTCTAATAATAGTAATAATGTGTAGAGTGTAGTAGACAATCTCTCGTCGTCCCATCGCACATGAGTACATGACACACCCTTGGCATGCACATGCTTTGCCAATTATTAGCCAGGCAGCTCGCGATCATTGTACACCACTTGGCCGTTGTACACCATGTACGCACGCAGCGGTGCCAGTGCAGCACCTCCTCATGCTGTCATGCATCGCCGATCTGCTGGAGGTGGTGGTCGGTGTCCTCCGGGTGGTCGTGCACCTCCCCAGTGCGCGCGCGCGCACTATCGATTCAGGTTCTTTGCCGAGTGCCCAAGCACTTGGCAAATGCCAAATTGTACTTGGCAAAGCCTTTGCCGAGTGCGGCACTCGGCAAAGAACACACGGCAAAAATTTGATCGGCAAAGCCTTCTTTGCCGAGTACCCCGGGACACTCGGCAAAGAAAAGCGACCGTCACGGCGCCGGTCTCGTTGACGGTCACTTTGCCGAGTGGCAACCCTGCAGGCACTCGAAAAAGATTTTTTTCTTTTTTTAAAATAAATTTTTTTGTCGAGTGCCAACCCGTGAAGCACTCGGCAAAGATTTTTTATTTTTTTAAAAAATTTTCTTTGCCGAGTGCCAACCCGTGAGGCACTCGGCAAAGAGGTTTTATTTTTTTTTTGAAAATTTTCTTTGCCGAGTGCCTGGAGGGTTGACACTCGGCAAAGAGCTTTTATTTTTTTTTGAAAATTTTCTTTGTCAAGTGCCAACCCTCCACGCACTCGGCAAAGATTTTTTATTTTTTTTTTAAAAAATTTCTTTGCCGAGTGCCAACCCGGAAGGCACTCGGCAAAGAACTTTTATTTTTTTTGAAAATTTTCTTTGCCGAGTGCCAACCCTCCAGGCACTCGGCAAAGATTTTTTATTTTTTTGTGGGAAATTATTTGCCGAAAAGCTAACCCGGAAGGCACTTTCGGCAAAGAGCTTTTATTTTTTTGAAAATTTTCTTTGCGAAGTGCCAACCCGCCACACTTTCAAAGATTTTTTTATTTTTTTGAATTTTTTCTTTGCCGAGTGTTATAGTCACAAAGACTCTAAAAGCCGAAAAATCTGTTTTCTAGTCGCCCATTTTTCCAGCTTGCCGAGTGTTGTGACCATTGCACTCGGCAAAGGGGTCCTTTGCCGAGTGCAACACTCGGCAAAGTGACCCAAAACGGCAATTTTTTTTTGCATTCCATCATGACAAATACATTCATACAAACATATATCACATATATATCTCATCCATCGCATATATATCTCATCCATCACATATATATCTCATCCATCCACACATCCATCCGCCCATATCACATCCATCACAATATATAATAATAAGTGCTCAAGTCCATCCAAATAAGTCCACAAGTCCATCAAAGTCCACAAATGCATCACAAGTATATCACAAGTCCATCACCAAGTGAACAACAAATGTAAAAAATACAACATGCACTCATCTCGGCCACTGCGACTGTGGTGAAGGCCCAGATGCATCATTCGTAGGTGCATAAGGTGGATTATTCGAACCACCGTCAGATGGAGACTGCACAAAGGAGAAAAGATTGCATGTGAAGACAAGATTATTTTGATAGCTAATCTAGGACGATAGAGGGCATATAAGCAAAGCATAAGCGAAAGTAAAAACTTTGATACTCACGGGAGTAGTGCGCAATTGCAGGACGCGGAGGCGGAGGTGGAACCAACAGCCAGTGGCGCGAGACAAGCCCATCGTTGCCCAAGCCCTTGTAGGAAATCCGTAATATCCATCACCTCGTGCTTGGGCACGCCAGCTCGGCCCTTTCGGCCTCCACCGTGGGCCCTCACCATGACGTTCTTTCATTTCTTGTTCCAAATTGGCCTGCAATATTTCACTCAATGTTTCAAGAATGCAAAGATAATTAAGGTGTGTAAAGATCAATGTATGACGAAATAAAACAGAATAACCTCAAGTCGCGTCGACCCGGTCTTTGCAAAATGTGGTCGGTGGTAGTGTCTTGAATGGCCGGGCTCTTGCTCATGCTCCGTGCTCGGATCTGGGAGAGAGAGGGAGTAGAGGCCGTGTCAATGACGTCGTCGCCAAGCCAGAACCGCCCATGCTTCTTGCCTTTCCCCGCCCTCATGACGGCCTCTCCATCAAAGTCTTGGGTGCTCGGATCGTGGTCTGACCCATAGAGCGACCTCGCCACCTCAGTATACTCACTGATGCGGGAGTGGACGCTCGGGTTCGTGTATGCCTCGGGCGGGTCCTCTAGGTTGAAGGAGACGTCGGACGTCACCTTGCCCTTGTGGGCCATACACCATGCCCGGAAGTCCAGAGCAAGCTCGACCACTATGTGACGCCGACAAATGAAAAGACAAAGACGATGATTAGAAATCGAGCGTAACTCAAAGTGACAATAGATAAATCAATTCGTGTACCCATGCTTGTTTGTATCCGGCGAGGTTGCGGCTGCCTTGATGGTGTGCTGGACCTTGCATCAGCAAACGACGGTCCCGGGCATCCCTATGCATCTTGAGGTACTCCTCCGTGAACCACCTATCCACCATCATCGCCCAGCACTCGGGATACGCTTGGCACCACCAGGGAATCAACTACACTTCATCAAGTATTGGACATATAAGAAGATCAAATTAAACCAACTTAATCTCAAAACGAATCAATATTGATGTTCTTCATTTACCTCAAGGTACTGCTCCCGGGTCAGCTGCATCTCTCTTGTGTCTTTCTTGGTTTTCCTCTCTCCAAGCTTCGACCCGTAGTAGGTTACGATGGCCTAGATGCGCACCTCGTGATGCATGTCGGTGACGAGTTTTTTACAGGCTTTGGTAGTCGCCTACTCCGCCCTGGCCTCAAATCCATCCTCGCATCTGTAATAAGTCTGCATACAAAAGCGACGTATCCATTCATTATTTCAAGAAAAGTCCAATGAATGCGACGTATTGAGCAATGTCGGAGGCGACGACGTAGTGGTCAAACAAGTAGGCTGGCTCCATCTTCGATGCGTACGTAACAATGTCAGGGAAGTGTTGCCTGCATAGAAGACCCAGGATGCCGTTGACTAGCCGTGCGTTACCACCCGACACAACCACCCAGTTCCTGCACAAGTGATTAAGAAAAATTATTAGTTTTTTCATCATATCATATGAAGTAGTGGTGATAACATATACAGTTACTTACTTTTGTCCTTCAGGGCGAATCACTGGGCGTTGGTGAGGAAGCGGAACCTATGGAAGGCTCACGGGACCTCGTAAGTAGACACTCGAAGAGGAGTTGGAGGAAGCGGAACCCGTGCCTGCCGCCTCCCCCCTCCTCCTCCTCCTCCGTCTACCGAACTAGTTCCTCGTCTGATTCATCCACGGGCGCCACCTCCTCCTATGGCTGGCGGTCCTCCTCATGTGGCGTGGGAGGAGACGGCCCCCTCCTGCGGCTAGCGGTCCTCCTCCTCCTCCTGTCTGATCCCTCTGCCGCCCCCTCTGCCCCCTCCGCCCTCTCCTGCGACCGGTGTGGTCTTTGGTAAATCGAGTTCACAGACCTATGACGGTCCGCCCGCCATCTTTGTTCAATCACCGCAATAAAAAAAGAAAAACAAGACGTAATTAGAAATAGGTGCAAAATGAACAAAACATAATTACAAAAAACATAGTAATACATGTATTAGAAATATATGCAAAATGAACAAAACATAATTACAAAAACATAGTATTACATGTATTAGAAATAATCTTCATGATTGAAATTAGGCTTGGATCATAGGTCTCGTCATCACTATCAACATTGTCCAACTCATCAACACTATCCAAGGAGGAATGTTGTCTTCATTGTCATTGCCCAAATGTAATCACTCAAGCATTTGTATGTCCTTCAGATTTACGCACCTCGCGTCTCCATTCCTCGTCATCATCCCTTTCATTGTCTACTTCCATTCCTACCTCTTCGCTAAGTCTATGTCAAACCTCCCTTGTAGCCCCTCTTCTTGATAGAACTCTCCATCATATGTGTTTGGGTTGAAGTTGTAATCTTCATCGTTTGGGGACAGTAGTTTACCATGTGGCGATACCTTGTGCACAATAGACCAACCCTTAAGATGCTCGGCATCTTTGCACGCCAGTATGACGATAATAATAAACCTAGACGGCCCGTTGAGCCACAATGTAGACATCTTTTCTGGATAGACGGAATTACAGCCGAATCTCGACTAGCCCAAGCTTAGGGGTCCATCTTGTTACACCAGATGAAACCAAAGTGGCATTTGAATATGACAGAGTAAGAGGTTTGGAACCATAAAATGATAGTTCGTAGATTTCTTCAATTCTTCCATAATAGTCGAGTCCATCGCTGTCAAAGGCGTAACAACTCCGGCTGTTTGTGGTTTGTCGATTGGGCCGACTCGTCAGTAGCTTGTCGTGTAAAAACGATATCCATTCACGTCATAACCGTAAATGACTTGACCCTAACGGCACGACCATTTGCAACCTATCTCAACTCATCACTTATAGGCGCATCGGTTTGGGCTTTCTGCTTGAACCAACAAATGAAATCGGGCTCCTCGTCCCGCACCCCGTGAAAAAAAAGGGTATCATTTTCTTGCATGGGTAGGTTGCCTTGATCCATGCCAGGATTGACGAAGAAATTCCCTGTACCAACAAGAAACAATGGGGTTGGACGACGAAACAAGGACATACGACGAAATGAAACAAGTTCGTTCAGAACTTACCGAATGAACGGTTGCACCTCGACAAGGTTGGTCAACACATATAGCATGATACTGCACCACTCTTCATTTTTCAATTGCTTAGTGGTCGATGCACTTGTGCTTCCGAGTTGCCCTTAGAAAAGGCTGAGGTTCGATTCGTTTTCGCCAGCATTGTAACGAGGGGGTGGATTATGAACGTTAGGAAGTTTCTCAGTGTAGTATTTCTCTGTGAAGTTCGACACCTCCTCTAGAATGTATGCCTCTGCAATGGAAGCCTCAATTCTGGCTTTATTTCTACATTTTTTGCGAAGAGTCTTCAGACATCTCTCGATTGGATAGCACCAACGGTTCTGCATGGGCCCCCCCATCCATGCCTCATACAGGAGGTGCACAATCAAATGCTGCATCGACAAGAAGCAGGCGGGTAGAAATATCTTCTCCAACTTATAGAGCAACACGGGTGCCGCCTTTTCCAAGTCATCAATGACGGTCCGAGAGAGCTCCTTGGCACAAAGCTAGCGGAATAAGTAGCTCAACTCTACCAGCACTTGCTAGACATTCTCCGGCACATAGCCTCGAACCATCGCCGGAAGAAGCCGCTCAATCCATATGTGGTAGTCATGACTCTTCATCCCGTTGACTTGCAGAGTGCCTAAGTTAACTCCCCTCTTTAGACTCGCTGCATACCCATCAGGGAACATTAGCTTCTTGATCAATTCAAGTACTTCCCTCCTTTGGTCCTTTTTCAAGACAAAATCGACCTTAGGCCTTCTCCAGGTCTTGCCATGACTAGGAGGTTGCATCTCTTGATTTGGTCTATCGCACAACGTTGCCAAGTCTACTCTAGCCTTTGGGTTGTCCTTAGACTTTTCGGTGTCCATGAGTGTTGCCCAAAGTGCCTCGGCGACATTCTTTTCAGTGTGCATTACATCAATGTTATGTGGTAGAAGAAGGTCATCAAAATAGGGGAGCCTCGTCATGCCCGAGATATGAGTCCACATATGCTGCTCACCATATCCCACAAAACCACCTTATTCATTGGGTACGAGAGCACCTATCTAAGCATGAACCTCAGCACCATTCATCATCCGCGATGCAGGGTTTGTCACTTTGACACCTTTCGTAAAGTTCTTTATGTCTTGTCTGAATGGATGGTTGTAACACCTCGGTGTTATGCCAGCATTTAGGCACTGCAAATCATGCATATCATGCATCATCAAGCATCCTAATCATACATGCCTAATCATGTAAATAATAACTGAAACACTGCTTCGAAACATACGAAACATGCTTGTGAAACGTAAATGATGCATACACTTGTTAGAGTTGTTTTGCCCTGATTATGCTTGCTAGGTTAGTAGAACTTGTTTGGTTATAATTGTAAATCATCTAGAATTATTTAGTACAATTTTTGGAGCAAAGTTTGTATTCAAATTATTGCCAATTTTGGTTTTAAAAATAATTCTCCAAAAATTAGGGTTTTGAGTTAAAATTGACTTTAATTTTTTTAATTCAAAATCTATCAAGAATTTGGCTTTGGTCATAAAATCAAAGTTGTAGATATTGAAAAATGGAACAAATTTCATTTTTACACCAATTTGTGAAAATGCTTTTAAATGGCTCAAAAATGGGAATTTAATTCTGTTTATTTGAGAAATAAAAAGAATTTTTTTTTTCATTTCGCTTAACAGTCATTGCCACCTTCGACTACCACGGCCGGCTTGCTGGCCTGGTCCGCGTCCTCGCCTGCCGCGTGTTTCTCCGTGGCCAGCCGGTCACTGCCATGGCCTAGGCACGCCCATGCCGCTCGCTCACAGCTATAGCCCGCCTTCCTCCTTTCTTGCCGCCGCCTCATCACGGCGCCAGACAACGGCGGCGCGTGGTGCGGTGCTCGCCCACCAGCCGCGCCCCGCCTTCAAAGCGGTCCGAGCATCGCGCACGCCACCCCACTCCGCAACTTCACTTCGCCACCTCCCTGCCTCTCGCTCCGCAGCAGCAGCAGCGCTCGAGCTGCCAAGCTCGTCGACGCGCTCCGTCGGCGTCGAGCTCCCGCACCACCACACCATCCCCCGATTCGCGCCGTCAGCAGTTCCATCTCGTCAACCTCCGTCGTTTGCGCTCGCCAGCGGCTGCCGTCGTCGAGGTGAGGGCCGAACTTGGCGCCTCCTTCCTCTCCGGTGAGCATGCCGCCGTGGCCGCGCGGACCCCCACGCCGTCGGGCCAGCTCCGTTCGCCAATCGGTGCGGCTCGCGTGTTGAGCACGCCGGCACCCCAGCACCGGAAGGGCTCGCCACCGGTGAGCACCGCCGGCGAGCACCTCCCCGCCTGGTTCGCCGACCACAGGCCCGGCCCATGATGGTGGCGAAGGCCCCGTGGTGGCGAAGGCCCCGTGGATCGAGGTGCGACCGCAGAAGTGCCCGGCCGACGAGGAGGACGTTGAGGAACTTCCGAGTGCCCCGATCACCGCCTCGAGCTCCTTCGAGAGAGGCAAGCCCCGAGCATTTTCTCCGGTTTGCAATTATTAATTAAATGCTTTACTCTAATTGATGCATTACGTTCAGGAGCTGTTTGCAACCGTTGATGCATTATACCTTGTTTACCTTTGTTATACTATATCCTTGTTACCCTGGTATCCGTAGTCGAGTCAATGCTTAGCTGGCTTAGACCGGTAGAAGTCGGGTGATTTCCTATCACCGCGAGCTATAGGTGGTTACCGGATCTCGCTTGGATGACTATGAAGTCATGGTATAACTAAGTGTTAAATGAAGTTGAGACCGGACGGAGACTTGCAGAGTTTTGGACTATTGTGCTTTCCGTCTGTGTCGATTAAGGACCAACCGTTGTTGGGCCTCGAGTCATGTTGAACGCATGCCTTACATTTAGCTGGTCGGATAAAGTACCTTCCGACCGCGAAGCTGGGAGATTATTCGGGCCAAGTAGATTGCCCGCAGCGCACTGTGCCGGAGCAGGTGTGGTAGGACACGGGGGCGAGATGATAAGACCAAAGTGCAGTCGGTCGGCCCCCGGGTACATGTGGTTCCTAGCAAACTCGAGATTCCTAGATAGTTGACTCGGTGATCAATATCTCACTTTAGCGGGTGAGTGAGGTTTGTGTAAGGAATAAATCACCAGCTGGTTAGGAATCGATTCGAATCGCCATCGCTCCTAGATAGTGAGCACTTGACTTGAGTGACTTCATCGTAGTAATGTTGATGGAACACTTGGATAGTTATAATGAATACGACATTATGAAAGTTGTTTAATGATCATTGGTTATCATTATCTGCTTAATCACATGTTTGCTCTAGTATAGGTGCAAATCTAGTCGACAGGTTATAATTAATTAACTTGACAATAATGTTTTTAGAAAGGTTCTTGGAATGCTAAAAATGCTTCTTTGCAAATGAGTCAGCTACCCTACTATAAAGCCTTCATAATCCTTGGTGTCATTTATTTTCGGTTATGTCGGGTAAGTCTAGCTGAGTACCTTCTCGTACTCAGGGTTTTATTCCCACTTGTTGTAGATGGGCAGATGTATTACGGCTACTGTATCAACTGCCTTTATCCTACGATGGGTGATGCTTAGGACCATGGGCATGGTCATTCCTTATGTCTCGTCTGATGCTTTTGTTGGAGATGATCATTCGTTGGCACTGTATTTGAACTCCGTGTGAGTGTGTGTGTGGTTTGAACAAATGGCTTCCGCTACTTTTATTCGAACTTGTTTTGTAATAACTATGTTTAAACTCTGATGTATCTGAGATGCAAACTTTTATGTAATATGTGATGGTGACCGCTAAACTTATTACGATCTTGGATGGAATGGAAGTTGGTTTGAAATCCTTCGTGATTTCACGGACTACCGGGTTATACGGGCGTAAGTTTGCTGAATCATCTGATTTTCTTACTTAATTTCGTATAATTGGTCGGTTCTGTTACAGTTGGCATCAGAGCATGGTTTAGCGTGTTACTGTTCACAAGTGTATTTAAAACAAAAAGGCATTTGGAAAACGTGATTTTCAAACTAGAAAGTGTGCCAGTGGTCATATCCTTTATGCCCAGTTAAGGACTTTAGGTGGCTTAATTAAGTACTGACTTGGGGTTCTTGCATCATATTTCTCTTTCGTCGCTCATATGGCGTGCTATTGTATGAGTGCCACTTGTTTGAGTGGTAATGTATGGATAAATTGCCTCTACGCCTCGGTAAGTGTGAGATGTGAGAGCATGATCGGATACACCGCCGATCTAGGGTGAATGCTTATATGATGCTGGAGTAATTACATGTTCTACGCATGCTTTACAAAGGTATCTCATGTGTGGGTCTTCCGTCTATTGAGGCGATGCCGTCAATAGGACGATGGTTCGGGTAGTTACTACCGTTGTACACATATCTGGGGATTCATGTAGAGCGTGTAGATAAAAATTTACTGCTTCTGTGCATTCATTGGGAATTGGGCTGAAATGAATCTTCTGCATGTACATAACAACGCTATCATGTAGAACGTATTAGCTACGTATTTGAGAGATCGTTTGTATGCCACCGAATTTGTCGTTAGAAATTATTCATTTCATAAGTTTGTGAGAACGTACGGCACGTACATACATCATATTACTTGTGCATTTCATTCATGTCATGCATTCCTCCCCTTATAAATTGATTATCTTATTTTGATAAAAGTTGTATCACCTAAAATATGTTTCCCCGGGGTAATAAAAGAACTTTTGCTACAGATGGCCCATGAAGAAGCATCACCAGTAAGTCCACCGGAGGAAGAGCACCTCGATGTTCTGTTGGCCCTCGAGGGGGAGCACCGCACCACGACACACCTTCTTGAGCGAGTTTGGCATGCCGACCTTGCTTTGGAGAGTGCTCCATGATGTGGGGTACCCAGAGGGTCAAGAACCAAAGTACTCTTGGAATGAGAGTCGATTAGCGAGAGGATGGACTTGCAAAGTGGTAGAAATCACGGTTCTGCTCTCTGTGATGCTCCATTGGGATGGTTGGCATTTGGAGTTTGAGGGTCGCACTCTGCTTTGAGTGCAGAGGGGGCAGCCTTCCGTGTCATCGTGGATATCATGAGCAGATTTCTCGGTGAGCTTGCAAAGCAGCTCTAGTGCACCTTTCCTAGGGATGATCCTCGTGATGCCATTTGGGTTCAAATTCGTGGAAGTGCCTTGGTCGAGAGTCCAAAGGGACAAAGCTAGCGACAACCATTCTATGAGTGCTATGTTCGCCGCCATCGAGCGTATGAGGGTCTCGAGAGTACCTCACTGGACTTTGACCGCTTGCGTGGTCGATAAGCTCAAGGGAGAAAGCGTAAGAAGAGACAGCACGCGTGCTATAGCTAGTTTGCGTGGAGCGGTTGGGTCGATATGAACTTACAAAGAAGACCAGCAATTTGAGAGAGGTGATAGAGCTATGCGGCGGGTGCATACGTTGACTCAAGCCAACAACAATGCAATCCGCATGATTGGACAGCTTGATTCAGAAAGGAATGAAGCTCGGACGAGATGGACCTTCCTCACCGCAGAGGGTCGATGAGCTAGAGGAATACAACGGCAACCTCGCACGAGGAGTTTCATGCGCTCTACAATGGGGTTGGCCCATATGCTCCACCAGACGCCGCTGGCATGGACATCGACGACGACAACGAGGACAAGCATGTAGTTTCACCTGGGGGCGATGGTGACGTCTCTGATCCCGACGATGGCCCCGAGGAGTAGGCTAGTTGCCTTGCGCTAGTATCTAGGTCCTGTCGCGATGACCTTTCTTTTGTTGGCATGTAACCTAATGTGTTTTGCTTCGAACTTATGAGACTTGGCATGTGGTTGGAACTTGATTAAGAATGCGATATCTGAACGCATAAAAGTCCAGTGTATGTATGCTGGCAATTTGGTTGTATGGACGCGATGTTTGTCAAGTTGAAGTAATTTGATTAAGTGATGTTGTTTTAATTGGGATGCGATTGTTGTGCCTCTCGCTTTTATTGTATGAATTTATTCTCTCCAAAGAAATTCAAGACGGCATAATTTTTCCTTCACTCGCAATTATTACAGCTTCACTCAATCATTACTTGTTGCTGAAATATGCAGATGACAAACACTCGCCGAACCACGTATGAGGCCACTGAGACCGGTGCTAACGGTGTGGGGACCGGTGGTGGTGGTGGAAACCATGGCAACAACAATGAACCTCCCCATGAACCGCATTTGCCACCTCCTCCCCCGTTTACCCCTGAGATGTTCCTCGCATAGTTGCTCAGGAGTCAGCGCAACGCGGAACAATCCCAGAAGAACATGGAGGATTTTCTGCGCACCATTGCCAACAATGTTCAACACGGTAACAATCAGGGTGGTGGCATTGGAGTGAACCAATATAGCAGCTTCAAAGATTTTATGGACACCAGGCCGCCAGTATTCAAGGAAGCAATAGAGCCACTCGATGCTGAGGAATGGATCAACACTATGGAAGATAAATTCCGTGTGTTGAGGATGACTGAGGTGTTGAAAACGGAGTATGCTGCACTTCAGTTGCAAGGACCAGCGGGAATGTGGTGGAAGCACCATCGCACCACCTTCCCTCCAAATGCTTAGATTTCATGGAGAGAGTTTGCTGAGGCCTTCCGTGGAGTTTATATTCCACCCGGGCTGACCGAGATGAAGTTGTGAGAATTCTTGGCGTTAAATCAGGGCACCAAGACCGTAACGCAATATCTGCACGCCTTCAACAACTTGTGTCGTTATGCTCCCAACACGGTTGACACAGATGCTAAGAGAATCGCCAGTTTTAAGAGGGGACTCAATCCAAAAATGATGAAGCATGTTGGTACCAACAACCGCGTCAGATTCAATGACTTCATCAGCGACTGTCTGAAGCAGGAGAAGAATAACAACGCCAGCACCGCAGCCAAGACACGCAAGAGAGCCCTTGAAGGTGGTCCGTCCCAAGCTAGAGCACCTACGGGAGGTCATCCTCCATATCGCCCATCGGCACCTGGCGTGAGATTCAGGCCACCTCAGCAGAGAAGTCAGAATTTTCGTGGACCCCAGAAGCCTTACAAGATGGCAGTACAACCCAACAAGGCAGCCGCAACTGCAGTACAAGGCAGTTCCAAGGGAGCTATGAGATCTGCTGGGATAGTGAGGGGACCCTGCTATAACTATGATCAACCCGGCCACTTCTCGAGGTTTTGTCCGTATCCGCCCAAGAAGAAGCAGCAGACTTATAATGCTAGGGTGCATAGTACGATTGTGGATGAAATTTCTGAGGGAGAGCCCGTCACTGCTGGTAAGTTCCCTATCAACGAAAACCCTGCAGTTGTTCTATTTGATTCTAGATCATCGCATTCTTTTATGAGTCAAGCATTTGCACAGAAACATGAACAACTATGCACAGAATTGGGTTATGGTTACCGTATAAGTTCAGCAGGGGCTGATGTTTTGACCAACCGGATGGTTCGAGGGGCAACCCTTGAATTAGGTAGCAGGAAGTTCTGAGTGAACTTGATAGTTATGCCTGGACTAGTTTTGGATGTCATTATAGGTATGAATTGGATGAAGGATTGGGGAGCAGTCATAGATATTGGAAGTCGAGTACTTACCCTTAATGATCCCCTGGGTGAGGGTACTTTCCAAGTACCATTGCCTCGAAGAACACACCCTATAAGTGTTACATGTGCTACGACAATCATTCCTATTCATCAGATTCTGGTAGTGTGTGAGTTTCCGGATGTATTCCCGGACGAGCTACCTGGTCTTCCGCCGGATAGGGAGATTGAGTTTGGAATTGATTTAATCCCCATAATAGCTCTGATTTCAAGGAGATCCTATCGGATACCTCTAGATGAACTAGCTGAGCTGAAAAAGCAATTAGAAGATTTATCAAAAAAGGGGTTTATTCGGCCAAGCAAGTCTGAATGGGGATGTCCCGCCTTGTTTGTGAAGAAGAAGAAAGAGGGCACATTGAGAATGTGCGTAGATTATAGGCCACTCAACGCTGTAACCATCAAGAATAAGTATCCCTTGCCCCACATTGATGTTCTGTTTGACCAGTTAGCCAAGGCCAAGGTGTTCTCAAAAATAGATTTGAGATCCGGTTATCATCAGATCAAGATTAGGCCACAAGATATACCGAAAACTGCATTTTCCACCAGATACGGGTTGTATGAGTATTTTGTCATGACCTTTGGCTTGACAAATGCTCCTGCATACTTTATGTTTTTTATGAATACAATTTTCATGCCAGAATTGGATAAGTTTGTGGTGGTGTTCATCGATGATATTCTGGTGTACTCCGAAAACGAGAAGGATCATGAAGAGCATCTGAGAATTGTCTTGACCAGACTTAGGGATCATCAACTGTATGCTAAGTTTAGCAAATGCGAATTCTGGTTGAAGAAAGTTCCTTTCCTTGGTCACATTCTGTCAGAAAATGGAGTTTCAGTCGATCCAAGTAAGGTGCAAGAGGTTATGAATTGGAAAGCACCGACCGCAGTTCCTGAGATTTGAAGTTTCTTAGGACTAGCGGGTTATTACCGTCGCTTTATACCAGACTTTTCGAAGATTGCCAAACCGATGACAAGTCTGCTACAGAAGGATCACAAGTTTGTGTGGACAGAGAAGTGTGAAGCAGCTTTCCACACTTTGTGGAAACTGTTGACCACTGCTCCTGTTCTAGCACAACCAGATATCGAGAAACCATTTGATGTGTTTTGCGACGCATCGAAGACTGGATTGGGCTGTGTTCTTATGCAAGAAAGGAGAGTTATTGCCTATGCCTCACGTCAATTGAGGAAGCACGAGGTCAACTATCCAACACATGATCTTGAAGTTGCTGCAGTTGTGCATGCCCTAAAAATTTGGAGACATTATCTATTTGGTAATGTATGCAACATTTTCACAGATCACAAGAGTCTTAAGTACATCTTTACCCAACCAGAGCTGAACATGAGACAGCGCAGATGGTTGGAATTGATCAAGGATTACAACTTGAATGTGCAATATCATCCTGGAAAAGCCAATGTAGTGGCAGATGCTTTGAGCAGAAAGTCACATTACTTGAATGTGCATCCATTACTTGAAGATGGGTTCGATCTGATGCATCCTGTTGTGTTACATAGTATTCAGATTAGTTGCTCTTTGGAGAGTAAGATAATAGAAGGCCAGAAAACCGACAAGGGAATATTCCATATCAAAGAGAAAATAAAAGAAAAGTCGTCTCAGCACTTTAAAGTGGATGAACAGGGCGTGTTGTGGTTTGACGACCATCTTGTGGTTCCCAAGGATCGAGAGGTTAGAAATAAACTCATGGATGAAGCTCACCTTTCTAAGCTATCTATCCATCCCGGAAGTAGTAAGATGTATCAAGAACTAAGATCTCGTTATTGGTGGAGCAAAATGAAGAAAGAAATTACAGCATATGTTGCCAGATGTGACACATGTTGTCGAGTGAAAGCTATTCATATGAAACCTGCCGGTATGTTGCAACCCCTGTCAGTCCCTAGTTGGAAGTGGGACAATATAAGTATGGATTTTATCTCGGGTTTGCCCACTACTCAAAAAGGACATGATTCGATTTGGGTGATTGTGGATCGTCTTACTAAGACCGCTCATTTCTACCTGTCAAGACAACTTATCGACCACCTCAATATGCCGAGAAGTATATCACAGAAATTGTGAGATTGCATGGTATACCAAAGACCATAGTATCTGATAGAGGCTCACTGTTCACGGCTCACTTTTGAGAACATTTACACAAAGGCTTAGGAACTAGTTTGATTCGTAGTACCGCTTATCATCCTCAGACAGATGGTCAGACTGAACGAGTGAATGCTGTTTTGGAGGATATGTTAAGAGCCTATGTATTGTCTTCTAAGGGATCATGGGAGTCATGGTTACCATTAGCTGAGTTTTCTTATAATAATAGTTATCAAGAAAGCATCAAGATGGCTCCCTTCGAAGCTTTATATGGCAGAAAATGTAGAACACCATTGAATTGGGTCGAGCCTGGAGATAGAAGGTATTATGGCATTGACTTTGTAGAAGAAGCCGAGAAGAAAGTTCATATTATTCAGCAGAATATGAAGGTGGCCCAATCACAACAAAAAAGTTATGTAGACAGAAGAAGGAGACCCCTTGTGTTTGAAGTTGGTGACTATGTTTATCTGAAGGTCACGCCAATGAAGAAGAAAAGGTTTGGAGTCCGAAGAAAGCTTGCCGCGAGATTCGTAGGACCATATAAGATCCTGGAACAAAGAGGTCCGGTAGCCTACAAGTTAGAGTTACCTGAGACAATGAGTACCGTTTTCCTAGTTTTCCATGTATCACATCTCAAGAAATGTTTGCGTGTTCCGGAGAAAAGAATAGAACCTCGAGGCATCCAACTCAAATCAGATTTGGTGTATCGTGAGCAACCAGTCCGGGTGTTAGACACTAAAGAACGTGCTACTCGGAATAGTGTGGTGAAAACATACAAGATACAGTGGGATCATCATGATGAGGGAGATGCAACTTGGGAAACGGGAGAGTATCTACAAAAAGCTTATGAAGATTTTTATAATAAATGGTTCGTAACCCAAATCTCGGGACGAGATTTTTATAAGGGGGGAGGGTTGTAACACCCCGGTGTTATGCCAGCATTTAGGCACTGCAAATCATGCATATCATGCATCATCAAGCATCCTAATCATACATGCCTAATCATGTAAATAATAACTGAAACACTGCTTCGAAACATACGAAACATGCTTGTGAAACGTAAATGATGCATACACTTGTTAGAGTTGTTTTGCCCTGATTATGCTTGCTAGGTTAGTAGAACTTGTTTGGTTATGATTGTAAATCATCTAGAATTATTTAGTATAATTTTTGGAGCAAAGTTTGTATTCAAATTATTGCCAATTTTGGTTTTAAAAATAATTCTCCAAAAATTAGGGTTTTGAGTTAAAATTGACTTTAATTTTTTTTAATTCAAAATCTATCAAGAATTTGGCTTTGGTCATAAAATCAAAGTTGTAGATATTGAAAAATGGAACAAATTTCATTTTTACACCAATTTGTGAAAATGCTTTTAAATGGCTCAAAAATGGGAATTTAATTCTGTTTATTTGAGAAATAAAAAGATTTTTTTTTTCATTTCGCTTAACAAGCCAGCCATTTCGACTTCCCTACCCACTTTGCCAAAGCCGGCCTGCCCACGCTCCCGCCTCTGCCGCGCTTTCTCCCTAGCCAAGAGCTGCCTGGCCTAGGCCCATGCCTGCATGCCACTCGCTCTCATGCAATGAAGCCGCCTCCCTCCCCGCCTGGCGCCACGCTGCTGCAGACACCAACAAGGCGGCGGTGCTCTCCCCACCAGCCGCGCCCTGCCTTCAAAGCGGTCCTAGCGCGCGCACGCCACCCCACTCCGCCACTTCACTTCGCCACCTCCCTGCCTCTCGCTCCACAGCAGCAGCAGCAGCGCCCGAGCTGCCAAGCTCGCCGACGCGCTCCGCCGGCGTCGAGCTCCCGCACCACCGCACCATCCCCCGATTCGCGCCGCCAGCAGTTCCGCCTCGTCAACCTCCGTCGTTTGCGCTCGCCAGCGGCTGCCGTCGTCGAGGTGAGGGCCGAACTTGGCGCCTCCTCCCTCTCCGTGAGCATGCCGCCGTGGCCACGCGGACCCCCACGCCGTCGGGCTAGCTCCGTTCTGCCAGTCGGTGCGGCTCCGCGTGTTGAGCACGCTGGCACCCCCCCGCGCCATGGAAGGGCTCGCCGCCGGTGAGCACCGGCCGGCGGAGCACCTCCCCGCCTCCTCGTTCACGACCAGGGCCCACCAGAGTGATGGTGGCGAAGGGCCCCGTGGTCGGCTGGCCAGGGCAGCTGACCACTGGTCTCGCCTGTCTGTCTCTCTGGCGCGGGTTTTGGGTGAACAACCGGGTGGATCTAGCAGATTTGAGCATGAAGTTTAAAAGGATTTCAAAAATGATTTTTCAGAATTCCATTTAAATGCTTTGAAAAATGTTTGTGTACTCCTTTTGGCTCCAAATCTGTTGGAATAAATTTTGCTAGGTTCCTTATCACCAGATCTACTTGGGAAAATTATTGCATGTCATTTTTGAGATACTTTTCTGTAGAACTTTATTTAATCATGGATTTTGCTGATAACTTAAAAAATGTGTAGAAAAAACCTATAAGCTTCAGAAAAATATGATTCCAAGTTTGTTAATCTTATTATGTAATGTACTTCCTAGGAAAAATATGTGTCATGCATGTACTGTAGAAAAATTATGAGGTATAGTTCAAGTGCTTTAATGGCTGATTTTTGTTATTTTAACTAGAGAACAAACTTTGTATAAAACATGCATGTGATAATATTTGTACAGTGATTGTATGCTATGAAGATCATAGGAAAAATGCTAACTCTGTTGTTTGACACTTTTCACAGTACAAAGTATTTTCATGTTCATAATCATGCCATAGCTTGTTATTTTTGTGTAGGCTAATCCACTCATTCAAATACCATGAAAATCTGATAGTAGACTACTTAGGGTAGTAATGTGCTATGGTAATTTTCTAAGATTTTTCTAAGCAATAA
This sequence comes from Miscanthus lutarioriparius, assembly GCA_904845875.1. Taxonomy (NCBI): domain Eukaryota; kingdom Viridiplantae; phylum Streptophyta; class Magnoliopsida; order Poales; family Poaceae; genus Miscanthus; species Miscanthus lutarioriparius. Next base: position 2,827,856 of record CAJGYO010000005.1, read on the forward strand.
AAATAGAGGTTGCTATTCAAACCTATTATTAATTAGGGTTTAATCAAGTGTTGCTTTAAGTGTGATTAAGAAATTAGTGAAGCTTTGGTGTATCTTTGAAGCATTTAATAAGATGTGTTGCTTTAGCATATTAGTAGTAGAAGAGAATGCAGTAGATGACATGTGCTTGTAGTATATGTTCTTGGATGATGTTGACTACCTTGCATTAAAATATATCCATTGTATTCATCTCATTCGATGCACCGATTGCATAAGCGCTTACGCACATTGTATCATACAGGATCGCAAACCGAGAACCCAGTCGTCATACCCGAGGAGCCCGAGGAGCAGCTCGAGGTGCAGCCGCAGGAAGTGCCTGAAGCCGACGAGGCGGACGTTGAGGAACTTCCGGAGTGCCCCGATCACTGCCCGAGCTCCTCCGAGAGAGGCAAGCCCCGGAGCATTTTCTCCTGGTTTGCAATTATTAATTAAATGCTTTACTCTAATTGATGCATTACGTTCAGAAGTTGTTTGCAACCGTTGCTGCATTATACCTTGTTTACCTTTGTTATACTATATCCTTGTTACCCTGGTATCCGCAGTCGAGTCAATGCTTAGCTGGCTTAGACCGGTAGAAGTCGGGTGATTTCCTGTCACCTGCGAGCTATAGGTGGTTACCTGGATCTGCTTGGATGACTATGAAGTCATGGTATAACTAAGTGTTAAATGAAGTTGAGACCGGACGGAGACTTGCAGAGTTTTGGACTGTAGTGCTTTCCGTCTGTGTCGATTAAGGACCGACCGTTGTTGGGCCTCGAGTCATGTTGAACGCATGCCTTACATTTAGCTGGCCGGATAAAGTACCTTCCGACCGCGAAGCTGGAAGATTATTCGGGCCGAGTAGATTGCCCGCAGCGCACTGTGCCGGAGCAGGTGTGGTAGGACACAGGGGCAGTCGGTCGACCCCCGGGTACATGTGGTTCCTAGCAAACTCGAGATTCCTGGATAGTTGACTCGGTGATCAATATCTCACTTTAGCGGGTGAGTGAGGTTTGTGTAAGGAATAAATCACCAGCTGGTTAGGAATCGATTCGAATCGCCATCGCTCCTAGATAGTGAGCACTTGACTTGAGTGACTTCATCGTAGTAATGTTGATGGAACACTTGGATAGTTATAATGAATACGACATTATGAAAGTTGTTTAATGATCATTGGTTATCATTATCTGCTTAATCACATGTTTGCTCTAGTATAGGTGCAAATCTAGTCGACAGGTTATAATTAATTAACTTGGCAATAATGTTTTTAGAAAGGTTCTTGGAATACTAAAAATGCTTCTTTGCAAATGAGTCAGCTACCCTACTATAAAGCCTTCATAATCCTTGGTGTCATTTATTTTCGGTTATGTTGGGTAAGTCTAGCTGAGTACCTTCTCGTACTCAGGGTTTTATTCCCACTTGTTGCAGATGGGAAGATGTATTACGGCTACTGTATCAACTGCCTTTATCCTGCGATGGGTGATGCTTAGGACCATGGGCATGGTCATTCCTTACGTCTCGTCTGATGCTTTTATTGGAGATGATCATTCGCTGGCACTGTATTTGAACTCCGTGTGAGTGTGTGTGTGGTTTGAACAAATGGCTTCCGCTACTTTTATTCGAACTTGTTTTGTAATAACTATGTTTAAACTCTGATATATCTGAGATGCAAACTTTTATGTAATATGTGATGGTGACCGCTAAACTTATTACGATCTTGGCTGGAATGGAAGTTGGTTTGAAATTCTTCGTGATTTCACGGACTACCGGGTTATATGGGCTTAAGTTTGCTGAATCGTCTGCTCTGGCGATGATTTTCTTACTTAATTTCGTATAATTGGTCGGTTCTGTTATAATGGTCAAGAGGTAGGAATTGACGATGTCTGTCGAACGACGAATACTTGCCACCCTTCTGCAACCAAATAAACCTCACACCTTCCTTGCATATTGGGCATGGGAACTTCCTGTGAACACACCAGGCGCAGAATATCCCATACGCCAGGAAGTCATGCAGGGAGTAGTGGTACCAAACGTGCATTTTGAAGGTTGTCTTTGTAGCTCGATCGTATGTCCATACCTCTTCGTCCCAAGCACTGACCAATTCATCAAACACGGGCTCCATGAACACACCCATATTACTCCCTGGGTGTCCAGGAATTATCAACGACAAGAATACGTTATGTCGTTGAAAGGAGACACCGGGGGAGATTAAGGGGGATAACAAAGACGGGCCAACATGTGTATGGGGCAGCCATCATTCCATAAGGATTGAACTCATCTGTTGCCAACGCGACACGTACATTACGAGCCTCATCTGCTTTGTCACGATGTTTGTCATTAAAGCGGATCCAAGCTTCACCATCAGATGGATGTACCATCTTGTCAGGATTGTACCGTTTGCCATTTTTGTGCTATGTCATCTGTTTCGCGGATTCCTCGGTCATGTATAGCCGTTGGATCCTCGGTAGGAATGGAAGGTACCGTAGGATTTTCATAGGGATCGTAAGTTGCCTCTTCTGGCCATCATCAGAGTCTACCTCCGGGTACCTGGAGGATTTTTACTTTGGATAGAACTTTGCATGCTCGTGTTCTTTCCTAAATAGGACGCACCCTTTCTGTGACTCGTACATGCTCTTTGGCAGAATGTGGCCCTCCGGAAGCAGGGTGCCAATCACGGCCAACATCTTATCGAAGCCAGGTCGACTCAAGTTTAACTCAGACTTCAACCCCATTAAGCGTCCAATGGCATCCAGTTGAGACACCGTTGACCGATCGTGAAGGGGTTTCTATGCCGAGTCCATCATATCGTAGAACGCCTATGCGGCTGCCTCCATCTCCTCCTTCTCACGTCCTTCATCGAACTGTCCTTGGTGAAAGTCATCTAACATGTCTGCTACCCCCGCATCAGCATCAAAAGCCTCCACCCGTGGTCTCACCACCTCCTCTCTCATACGATGGGCTTCACCATGGTGGACCCATCGGGTGTAGTCCGGCGTAAATCCATTCTTCACAAGATGTTTACCCATTTCCACCTTGTTTACCCTTCTCCTGTTTTCACATTTGTTGCAGGGACACTGACTAGGCAATGTCCTTTAGCAGCCTTGCCAAATGCACTGTTCAAGAAAGCATCGGTCTTGTTCATCCATTCCATGGTGTAATCACTCTGACTTCTCCAGCCCGTTGTAACGTCCCGCCTGCTCGAGGCCAGGCCCGCTTACATCTGATAGCTTTTCTAGGACAGAGACTGCCCTCACAGACCAACACTAGTCTTTTCTACGCACTTTGTCCTCACTCATGCGCCCCCGGGAAGAACTTCCCGGTCGGTCACCCATCGCTCCAGGCCAAGCACGCTTAACCTTGGAGTTCTTAAGAGATGGGCTTCCAGAAAAGAAGTTGCAACTTGTTGGTACGAGTATCCTATTAATCCTATTAAGCCCTGAGCCGGGGTGTTACACCCGTGTACATTCACTGACGGTCATCCATCCTCTAACATATGTATCAGCGAGTAATGTAACCATCAATTGCATCTACATGGTGTTCCTACTATCTAATAGGTGAGGATAGGTCCTAATCCCACGCGCAGATGCGTAGATGAGGTTAGTTTCCATGCTCTACTCCTATCTGAGACAGAATTTCGGCAGCACCTCCCCGCTGTTCTCCAGATACACGTCCTGCCAAAGAAGAGTGTGTATCCGGAGAACAACAGGGAGGTGATGCCGAAACTCTATCTCGGACCAGAGCAGAACATGGGAACTAATCCATCTACGCATCCGCGGGCTGTCCAAAAAGCGTGGACAATCCGAAATAGATACGGTCATAGATATGCAAAGATCTGCATACCTCCAATCGTATCTCTTTCGAACGGGAGACGCCTAACTGGGTTACGCGATCTACGACAATGATACGAAAAGAGAGGTTATACCTAGGGTGGCGGTGAAGTCAGGCTAGCGAGGCCGTGGCGGGTCGGTGCAGTGGCGAGACGACGCGGTGCAGGCAGACCGGCACGGTGGCGAGAACTCCGACTCAACTTCGACGGGCTCTTCTCTACAAAAATGGAACAAAATACTGTCATTTACAAAAAATTTCGGCAGAACCTCCCCTGCACGGTGAGGTTTCCAAAACCTGCAAAAAACAACGGCACGATGGCCGATAAGCACATATGGCTCAACAGAAGCCATGTAGTTTGGATATCAATCCATGCAGAAGAATATATCCAAGTAGTACCACTACTTGTACTACTACTTTCACTATTGCTACTACTACCACCATTTGTTCTACTACTACTACCACTATTGCTACAACTACTACCATTAGTTGTACTACTACTACTACCACTACTACTACTACCACTAATTCTACTACTAATACTACCACTAGTTGTACTACTACTACCACTAGTACAACTAATACTACTACAACTACCACTACCTCGACAATAATAAGTGAGAAGGCATACCTGACGGGCGACGGGGTAGGGGCTAGGGCGCCAGTCGAGATCGAGGATGGGGTCGAGGATGGGGTCGGGCATGGGCAGACGGTGTCGTCAGGCAGTGATCCAGGGCAGGGGCGAGGCCTGGCGGGGCGCAGCAGGGGGTAGGGCAGCCGAGGGAAGGAAGGAAAAGGCCGGGCAAGGGGTCGGCAGCGTGGCGGGTGCGGGGTGCAGGGCAGCGGGCTGGGAAGGGGAGAGCTGCGGCAGGAAGGGCTATGGCGAGCGGCACGGCGTGCATGACGTGGCTGCGCTGCGCTGGGCGGGCGGTGATGCGGGCGGGCTGGCTGGCTCTGACCGCCCACGAGGCCAAAATGACTAAGTCCGCCCATTTGCTGGCTCGACTCGCCTGCCGATCATGGAAGCACTCGGTGACTAAGATTTGATTTTTTTAAAAAATTTTTGCCGAAAGTCCGATCATGGAAGCACTCGGCAAGATTTGATTTTTTTAAAATTCTTTGCCGAGCGTCTCGATCTCTGGCTTCGGCAAAGAATTTTTTTTAAAAAAAATACTTCACGTGTAGAGATGTCCTAATTTATAAGCATCGTACGTGACAACATGCACGAAATCTTCTGAAATTTTTATCATAGCCTCCACATATGATATCCCGACATCTCAACAAGTTTCATGATTTTCGGACTTCGTCTGCTTTTTATAGAATTTAAAAACACTTCACACGCAATTTCGCGGACATGTTTCGTGAATAAGATGTCCGAAATTTCGGGTCCGTTCCTAGATACGGCCTCTCACAACACTCACTAACATGACTATCAATTTTCGAATCATTAAACTCCATTATTCGTACCACGTGCAGTTCAAATTTCTAATTTCCAGAAAAATTCAAGTAAACGAAATAAAGTAACTAAATATATAAAAAGCCACAAAAAATCTCCAAATTGTAACTAGGAGTTCCTGGTGCTTTAAAAGGGCTGCACAAAAAAATTGGAGGCCAAAAACAAAAAAAACTTTACCGAGTGCCGGGGCATGGCACTCAGCAAAGGATGTCTTTGCCGAGTGCCAGCCATAAGGCACTCGACAAAGAGTGTTTTAAATTTTTTAAAAATTTTCTCTTTGCCGAGTGCATCCACAGGAACAATCGGCAAAGAAATAATAAAAAGAAAAATTAAATCGTTGCCGAGTGCCGTCCCAGGGGCACTCGGCAAAGTATTTTTTTTAAAAAAAAATTCTTTGCCGAGCGCCAGATCTGAGACGCTCGGCAAAGAATTTAAAAAAAATTAAATCTTTACCGAGTGCCAGATCTGGGACACTCGGCAAAGAATTTAAAAAATCAAATCTTTGCCGAGTGCCTAACAACAAGCGCTCGGCAAAGAAGGCCGTGACCAAACGCCGTTTCGCGGGCAGCCTATGCCGAGTGTAGAGATTTTACCGAGAGTCTGGCACTCGGCAAAGAAGTCCTTCGTCGAGTGCCCGTCTTTGCCGAGGGCCCGGCACTCAACAAAGAAATCTTTGCCGAGTGCAATTCTTTGCCGAGTGCAGCGTTCGGCAAAGAAGGTCTTTGCCGAGTGCCCGATTTTTGACACTCGGCAAAGAATTTTGCACTCAGCAAAGTCTCTGTTTCTAGTAGTGGCGGCAGCACCCACCGGCCGTCCTCCGCCCTCACCATGCCCTTATTCTCGTCCTGCCGCCACGTGGGCGGCACCATGTGCTCGTCCCGGAGGAAGTCACCAGCGCCGGGTCCCTGTCGCAGAGCCTGAACTCCCAGCCGCGGCCCTGGTAGCCGTCCAGCAGGTGCAGGTGCACCTCCAGGTTGTGGAAGCACGTCAGGTCCAGCGTTTCCGGCTTGAGGTACAGCGACACCCTGTGTCTAGTGCCAGCTCCGAGCCGACGTGCACGTACACGCCGCCCAGCCCCAAGTCGTCTATCAACCACAGCGCTGCCTCAGGAACGACCTCTCGCCCAGGACGTAGAACACGCCGGGCACCGTCGGCACCATGTCATGCACGTTGACGACGCGCAACACCTTCACGCCCAGCTCCCGCTCCAGCAGCGCCTTGAACCATGTGTCCCCCCCCCCGCGGGCTGGAGAAGGAGAAAACGCGCTCCCGCTCCAGACGCGTCTTGATCTGCGTCTCGCTTCGTTTTCCGTGCTTACCGCTCGCGCCCCTCCGCTCCCACGCGCATGCACGTGGGCCTAGTAGATGTAGCAGGCGTCTGCGGCAGGTGGGCTCATTGCAACATGTGCAACGCCAGATCTACTTTTACAACATCTAGATGAAATATTTGCAACATACGTCAGAAATAATTAAAACGCTTGCAATATACATATGAAACACTTGCAAAATATTAGAAAAACTTGAAACCACATGTGTAGCCATTGCAAACATACAGATGAAAACACTTGCAACATACGTATGAAAACATTTGAAGCACTTGCATATATATACAACATCCAGATCGGATCTAGTTTTGCAACATCCAAATAAAATATTTGCAACATACGTCTGAAACAGATGAAATGTTTTGAACCTACACTTAAAACGTGCGTTTATAGCCATTGCAGCATGTGTAATATCTCAATCTATTTTTGCAACAACGATAAAAACATTTGTAACAAACCTCTAAAACACTTTAAACACTTGAAACATATAGTTGCAACATGTATTTTTTGGCGCTATGGAAGCTCATCGGCGCGTGGAGGTCAATGGTGGGCAACGCGGAGCTGGGCGGCGGCGTACAAAGGATGGGGTGGGGGCGACACGGGGCAGCGGAGCGTGAAGGCTACCGGTGTGCTCACTGGTGGCGCCTAGCTTGGTGGCGCAGAGGGCGGGGTGAGAACGGCGCGTTGAAACATTCAAGTCCCGTCTTCGTGGTCTCTACGTCCAAAAACATTCAGTCCCGTCCGTTTTGGGCCCTCAAGTCCACATTCGAGCCCCGTTCGTTTTGGGCCCCCAAGCCCACTGGATCCTGTTCCTCGCCGCCGAGAAGAAGACAGCGCAGTGCTATCCACCCATCAGCGCAACGCTCGTATCCGCAGCGCCCGGAATGGCGGCACCCTCCCATGTCCTCCCCTTCCTCTCCCCCGCCAGCGGGTGCGCCGCCCGCGCCAGCTCCCGCTCCCACTCTTGCCGCCGCGCTGGCCTCCTGCGCTGCTCGGCCGCGGCCGGCCAGGCGGGCTTCTTCACCCGCCTCGGCCGCCTCATCAAGGAGAAGGCCAAGAGCGACGTCGAGAAGCTCTTCTCCGGCTTCTCCAAGACCCGCGAGAACCTCTCCGTCGTCGACGAGCTCCTCACCTACTGGAACCTCGCCGACACCGACCGTGTCCTCGACGACCTCGAGGAGGTGCCACCTCACCTCTCCCTCCGACTCTCTCCGCTGTCTGCTCCGTCGGTTTGGCTCTGATGGTGTTCCTTGCTGATGCACGCCCAGGCGCTGCTGGTCTCGGACTTCGGGCCCAAAATCTCGTTCCGGATCGTCGACACGCTCCGCGAGGAGATCCGCGACGGCAAGCTGAAGTCGGGGGCCGAGATAAAGGTCAATTCGATCGGTCTCTCAGAATTCAAAATGGGTTTCTGTTTTCAGTTTCACTGAACATTTCCGTTGGTTTAGCCGTTTAGAGATTTACATTTTACAGTGTTGATGATCGATGATGGTGCAGGCGGCTCTGAAAAGGTGCATCCTGGAACTGCTGACGAGCAAGGGCGGCAACTCGGAGCTCAATCTCGGCTTCAGGTTCTGCTCCCTCCTGCCTGCGAGAATCTTTTGTTGATTGAGGTTTGCGAGGTCTCATTGCGCTCTGTCGTCATGCCAGGAAGCCGGCGGTCATCATGATCGTGGGAGTGAATGGAGGTGGAAAGACAACCTCGTTAGGTACACAGTTTGCTGCATTCGGTTAGATAAACTTTTGTCTGTCCAGCTTAATTAGGCACGGTTTTCAACTGAAAGAGGCACTCTCTCTGTTCCTAACTATGTGGTCGTAGTTCGAGTATCAGTAGATCACATTTGCTTTGGACTGGAGCCACTGCTTAGTTTGGTACTCTGTTCTTTCTATACTTGATTAATTTTGAAAGGACGTTTTCCTTGAATTCAACAACATGATGTTATCAACTGGTACCATAGATTGATCATGCATTCATGCTTTTCATTTGTTATATTTTGCAGGGAAGCTTGCTTACAGGTTTAAGAATGAAGGAGTGAAGGTGAGTCTATTTTCTTGACATCTCCTGTTTTATAGGCTAGTTGAGGTGGGAAAGGGTCCATCTATATGTATTGCTTGATGACGTTGTTGCTACAGTGTATCTATAATGTAGTGCTTACCCTCTATTTATTGTTTTGGATCAACCATATTTTCCCACAAGTGAATTAATCAGTTTGCATCTCCTGCTTTGAACCGTAATATAGGTATTGATGGCAGCAGGTGATACCTTCAGAGCAGCAGCTCGTGACCAGCTAGAAGTCTGGGCTGAGAGAACTGGTTCAGAGATTGTCATTGACAATGATAAGAAGGCACAGCCTCCAGCAGGTACGACCACATGGTCTGCCGAGCATTATGAAAGCACTTTGCTCTCTCATAGGGAGCTATGCTCTTATGTTTCATCTAATTTGACTTGTTTGGTAGTTCTTTCGCAGGCAGTAAAGCGCGGGAAGCGTGAAGGGTTTGATGTGGTTCTATGTGATACATCAGGAAGTATGGTTGTTGTTACAGACTTTGATTATCATCTGTTTAGATATTTACCTGTTGGGGGCTGAAATTAACTACATTGGAGCATCTTTTTCAGGACTTCATACAAATTATGGTTTGATGGAAGAGCTGGTTTCTTGCAAAAAAGTCCTAGCTAAAGCGCTTCCTGGTGCTCCTAATGTATGCTGTATTCAATGTATAAATATTTAATTTGATTTATTATTTGCTCATTTTTAGTTGGTAATAACTACATATTGTTCAATGGTCTACAGGAGATTTTACTGGTTCTTGATGGAACGACTGGCTTGAACATGTTACAGCAAGCAAGAGAGTTCAATGATGTAATAACTGAACCTGATAATTCAGTACTAAATTTCATCATCCTTCATTCAAGAGGATTATTGGTGTCCTCGATAAAAAGGAAAAAAAGGAGGATTATTGGTGATTTTGTACTCTCTTGGCTCTTTTCTAGGTTGTAGGAGTCACTGGATTCATCCTTACAAAGCTTGATGGCACTGCGCGTGGTGGCTGTGTGGTAGGCACAGCTTTGTTGCATAAACAAACTGAAAAATGGCCATTGTTACTGTCTCACCTGGATTTTCTTGCTTGGTCTGTTGCAGGTTAGCGTTGTGGATGAGCTTGGAATCCCGGTGAAGTTTATTGGGGTTGGTGAAGGGATGGAAGACCTACAACCTTTTGACGCCGAGGCATTTGTTGAAGCCATTTTCCCATGAGTTCGGGTTTTGGGGAGATAAATCATACTTGTACTGTAAAGCTTTTTGACTATGTCGTTGCTTTGGCTCTTCATGTGAGTTATTCTTGCTGTGTCCATTGAAACTACAGTAGTGTAGGAAGCACAAGGCTAGGGTCAAGACGAATTGGAGTCGGAGCTAAGCTGAGACAGAACTTGTTTTCCAGTCTGTAACGAGCTAGGAGCTGAAGTTTTTGTTGGTGGAGTTTGTGGACGTGTGGTTCCTTTGTGTAAGAGGCTGGGAACTGTAAACTTTCGAATTGCACCGGGAGGATTCAGAGAAAGAAATGGGAGAATATATTGGATCCTAATTTCTTACTCCTAAGTCCTAATGTAACTGAATTCTTTGATTATCTGCGATCTCACCAGTCACAGATGTGTTAAGCATGGGAGTGATAAGGAGATTCTGCACAACCATAACCAAATCTGTTTCATTTCTGAACTTCAGGTTTCTTCCATGCATCCCTAATTCAGTCTGCGCATGGCAAGAAGATGAGAGAGGCTACGTTAAATAGCATTGAGTAACTAGTGATATGCCGGCAAGAATTGAGGACAAGTTTTTGGTGGCAAGGATATGCCGGCATGAAAATGGGGCTAATAGCGATCTCTGCTAGGATCTTTGTGGCATCATTCCAGTAAAGTGAATCAAAGGGTATGCATGTACATACAAATTATCTCAATGGTTATAATCTACATCTGGAGTCATAAACGTCGCTTTTGAGATATCTGGATTGTATTACAGTACTAATCATGACATACACATCTCACAACATGCTTAAACTGCAAAGGTTGTGCAAATGCATACAGTCCTCATCTCGTTCCAATTTTAGGTTGTTTTAGTTTTTTTTCCTCAAGCAATGCAAGAGAGGTTTTAGTTTTGTTATAATTCAAACTTCTCTTGTTTTGATCAAGTTTATAGAAAAAATATATAAAAACATCTACAACATCAAACAAAATTTATTAGACATGCCATAAGATATATTTAAATTTCATATTTATTTGATAATATTTACGCTAATATATTTTTCTATAAATTAGATCAAAGTTAGTTTAAGTTAGAGAAATACAGGGAGACACTAGTAATATTGTTAAACAATAAAAAAAGTAATAAATAGAAAAAAAAAAGACGTTGCGCGCCACGGGCCGTGCTTGTGGCTAGTGGGCCAAGACTGCGAGACGCGTCAACGAGCAATGGCCTGCTTCGTATGACTTTTAGAGAGAGGAGTGTACACTGTGCATCTACAGTCCCCCCCACTATACTCCTCGACACAACCCTCTGCCGCTGATCGACACTCCAAAATTCTCCTCCCCGCCGGCGCCCTTCCCTTCCAACAACGGGAGCCCGGATCCTTCTCTCTCCGGCCAGTCAACCTCAAGGCGCCGGGAGGATTTGAGGGGCTCGTGCTTGGCAGCCCTTCCGGCGGTGCCGTCCACAGTCGCTCTGCTGGATCGATCGAGCTCCCGACCGGACGGATCGTACGTGATTCTCGCTGGTGGAGGTGGTGCTGGGCTGCTGGCGTCGTCGCCACCGCACGAGTCGCGCTCGCCCTTTCACATCCACCACCGCCCTGGATCGGGCTCCCCACCAGTCGATCGGATCGAGCTTCTGATCGGTCCATCGCCGCCACCACTACCCGGAGTGCTGAAGCCCTCGCGCCGCTGCTGCTACGCGAGAGCTATCCTATTCCTACATCCACCAAGAACAATCAGTCAAGCACGATAGATCAGTATGGTTGGACCAATAGCGAGTGTTTCCACAGGGGTGATGAACTCCCTGCTCCACAAGCTCACCGCCCTGATCGAGGGGGAGTACAGGCACCTCAAGAGCGTCAAGGGCGGGATCCTGTTCCTGAGGGACGAGCTCAGCAGCATGAACGCCGTACTCGTGAAGCTGTCCAACAGCGAGGAGAGGCTGGACGAGCAGTCCAAAGAGTGGAGGAACAAGGTGCGCGAGCTGAGCTACGACATCGAGGACTGCATCGACCTCTTCCTGCACGAGGTGAGGCGTGGCGGCGGTGGCACCGATGCCGCCACCAGTATCGTCCAGAACACCTCCCGGAAGATCAGGAACATATGGTCGCGCCACAAGATCGCCGGCGTGATCCAAGGGCTCAAGGCTAGCGTGGTGGAGGAAAGCGATCGGCGGTTGAGGTACAAGGTTGATGCTTCTGTCGTTGCTGCTGACATGAGTGCGACGACCCAGATCGATCCGAGGCTGCCGGCGCTCTATGTGGAAGCTGATAGGCTCGTTGGGATTGATGGCCCAAGGCAGAAGATCATTCAGTGGCTGATGGAAGATGACTACTCGTCGACAGAGAAACTCAAAGTGGTATCCATTGTGGGTTTTGGTGGACTTGGTAAGACGACTCTCGCGAATCAAATGTTCTGCAAAATCAGAGCCCAGTTCGTTTCCGCAGCATTTGTGCCAATTTCAAGGAATCCAAACATGAAGAAGATACTGACCGATATGCTCAAGGAACTAGGGGTGGAGTTGATGCGTCAGATGATGAGCGGCAGCTCATAGACAAGCTCAGAGCATTCCTGCAAGATAAGAGGTATATTCAAATCTTTGAAGTATATGTGTCAATGTTAAAAACGAACTGGCTTATGACACTAGAAGGGGCATATAACGATATAAGTATATGTGTCAATGTTAAGTTTTGTTGAATTATGATAATTTCACTGCATGTTGTTAGCTGCCCTGATATGCTTTGAAAGTGTGCATACTTTAGCATTTGTGATTCTGATGTTGAGCTTTTGAATGTATTATTCCTTGCAGGTACCTCATCATCGTTGATGATATTTGGAGCATAGCTGCATGTGAATCTTTAAAGTCTGCTTTACCTGAAAATAATATGTGCAGTAGAATAATTACAACCTCAAGACAAATTGATGTGGCTCAATCCTGTTGCTCTAGTTTAGAAGGATATATTCACAACATTCAACCTCTAAGTGATGAGGATTGAGGACTCTCAGAAGCTGTTTTATAAAAGGGTTTTCCAAAGTAAGCATTGCTGCCCTCCTCACTTGGAAGAAGTTTCTCCTGCAATTATAAAGAAGTGCCATGGTTTGCCACTAGCTATAATAACAATAGCTAGTTTGCTAGCTAACAAGAATTCGGATGCAAAAGAGCAATGGGAGCAAGTCAAAGATTCTATGGTTTCTATACTCAATGCACAATATGTTGGAGATATATTGTTGCTTAGCTACTATGATCTTCCTTGCCATTTGAAGACATGCTTCTTATATCTCAGTGTATTTCCAGAGGACTATAGGATTGATAGAGAAGAATTAATACGGATGTGGATAGCTGAAGGCTTTATCACTCAAGTGAAGGGACAGTCCTTGGAACAAATAGGAGAAAACTATTTTAATGATCTTATCAATAGAAGCTTGATACAACCTATTGAAATGATGTATGATGGTAGGGCTGGTGGCTGTCGAGTCCATGATATGGTGCTTGATCTCATCATATCCCAGTCCACAGAGCAGAACTTTACCACAATAGTTGAAGGCCATGCATATAAGTGTTCCTCCAATAAAGTTCGCAGGCTCTCTCTTCAATCCAGATGTCTGGGAAACGGAGTGATGCAGGAGATTATGGGCAGGTGCTTGCAGATCCGTTCACTTATTAGCTTCCATGAATTAGATAAGCAAACATTTCAACTTTCAAAGTTCTGTTACTTGAGAGTATTGGTTTTGGAAGATGAGGATTATGGGTATCTTGGTAACCAGCAAATCAAGTATCTCGGAAGCCTTATCCAGTTAAAGTATTTGAAACTCAATTCTGCTGGTATTACCAATCTTCCAAATAGAATTGGACACCTACAGAATTTGCAGACACTAGATCTGAGTGGCAGTATTATAGAAAAAATTCCACCAACCATTGGTCGTCTGCAAAATTTGGTTCACTTCCTTGTTGGTGGTTATTATGTGTATTTTCCTGATGATATCGGAAATCTTCAAGCCTTACGCACGCTTTCATTTGTTTGCCCTTCTAACCCGGTGAACTTTGTGGGACAGCTCAGAAGATTAACCAATCTACGGATCCTTGGAATACAACTGCATTGCAGTTGCAGAGATAAACTTGGTGATCATGACATGGAGAGGTACCAGGAGTCTTTAGAGTCATCTCCCACTCTGTTGGCCAAACACGAGCTGAAGTCGCCGGAAATTGACTTTGGAGATTACCCAGCGGCAGATAAACTGATGGATTCGATATGCAGTGATGCTCGATGTCTTCAGAAGCTCATATGCTGTCCTTCTCTTAGTAGACTTCCACAAAGGGTGTCATCTCTTGTTAGTCTTGCCCACCTTAGCATTGGTGTCACTAAAATTAAACAGGAAGAGCTCTGCATACTCGGAGGCATGCCCTCACTGCTTTACGTCAGTCTGATTTCAAGTGAAGCCCCCGGTGACAGGCTCACCATCGGCAGGCAACTATTCTGTTGCCTGAAGGAGTTTGTTTTCCGGACCAAAGGGATTGGCGGGCTGAGGATGGTTTGTGAAAGGGAAGCAATGCCAATGCTCAAAAGTTTTAACCTTGAGTTTAACGCGGAAGAATCAGAGTCTGATATGGGTTTTGAGTTCTCCTTTGAGCACCTTGCAAGCCTGGAGCAACTCAGTATTGACATTTATTGTTATGGTGCTACTAGAAGTAGGGTAGAGGCTGCAGAGGCTGCCATCAAGAACACAGCCAACATCCATCCTGGACGTCCCACACTCCAAATCAAGAGATGGTCCGAAGACCTAATGGTCGAGGACAAGGATGAGAAGGAAACATGGCTGAAAGATTATACAGCAAGAGTGTAACGAGGTTCAGCAAGTGCATGCCTAGCTCTTTCTGTCATCGGAGTTAAGAAACTGCAAGGCTGTGAGGTACCAGATCAGTTCAGCATACGAGTTTGCTTATGCTAGCATCAAAGTCAATAATATTTCCCTAAATTTGGGTGACGATGACCTCGAAGATCTTTATATCTTTATGTCCCCAAATGTCCGAGGTGAAGAACATGAGAGAAATCCTCATAATGTTGCACCTATTTTTTAATAATGGAAAAGTTCCAGCTTCAGACAAGAGACCTCTTCATAATGTTGCACCTAAAGCTGAAGATCATACTAATTATTGAGTACCATGTGTGGTGACAATTTGTATATGGGAGGGTCTAGCACCCATACGTCCGGACAAAAGCGTGCGTCCGGACGCTCGCGCCGCGCTCGCCGCTCACGAGAATATTATCGTTGACCAGCACGCTTTTTGCGTGCTCGCCCGTGCCTGCCGCGCCCGCATAACAGGAGGACCATTACCCCATCGGACCAGGAGCGCGCCCCACGCGCCCTCCTCACCCCGCCTGCGAATGCGCAATGGGAGGCGTCTGCCGGCCCCAGGCGCCCGCACTGTGACCCACGGACAGCGCCCCAGCAACGCTGTCCGCCAGCCAACGGGGCCATTGCTACATGTGCTCCCCCAGATCTGCTTTTGAAACATCCAGTAGAAAACACTTGCAACATGCGACTGAAAACAGATGAAACACTTGAAACATACGTTTGAAACATGCGTGTATAGTCATAGCAACATATGCAACATCCAGATCTAGTTTTGCAACATACGTATGAAACACCTGAAACACTTGGAACATGTGTTTGAAACATGCATGTTATGCAACATCCAGATATACTTCTGCAACATCATGATGAAACACTTGAAACATACTTTCGAAACAACAGAAACACTTGAAAACATATGCTTGCAACGTGTGTATATTGTCATTGCAACATATGCAACATCCCAGATCGACTTTTACAGCATTCAGATTAAACGCTTCAAACATAAGTCTGAAACATCTAAAACACTTGAAACACGACGTCGCTGGTGGCCATGGCCTACCTGGTGGGGAACTGCGGTGGGGGATGGGGCGCGGCCTCGGCCGGGGCTTGGCCGGCCGGTGCACGGCGCGGCGCAGGGCTGCGAGCTGATTTTGTCGAGCTTCACCTGCTCCCGCGCCGTCGCCCGTCTGTCCACCCGCTGCGCCGACCCGTTGCTCCGCCGCTTCGACGCCCTCTCCGCCATGCTCGTCAAGCAAGGCTCCTCTGGCGCCGGCGATCCGCACGGGCTACGCTACGCCACCCAAGATGGACTGGAAGGCGCGCAAGATGCAGCGCCCGGTGGCTACCACGGCACACGTGCCACGAGCTTGACGCGCTCGCCGAGCTAGAGCAGCCTGCGCCGGCGCCGATGCTAGCGGCGCCGCGTCAGGGAGCAGCCGGGTCGAGTGCGTTCGTCCCGTGGCTAGGCAGCCGCCTCCGCGTGTCCATCACGTGGATGAGAAGGAGCCACATCGCTAATTAAAGAACGGTGCGGACGAGCCACTGGGTCGGTCAGCGGGTCCAGCTAGGAGCGTCTGGGGGCGCGGACCCGGGCCCACCGGCCGCTGAGGAGTATTAGCGTTTGTATATATTTACCTTGTATAATATATTATTCTGATGTTTCTTTGGGATGACGTGGGTAATGTGGGCGCTCGGGTTCAAGAGTCAAGAATGATGGAGGGGCATGTAGATGTAGTCGGGTATGTGACACGGAAGATGTCGTTGGGCTGGACTGATTTGGGCTGCGGTAAAGGGAAAGCCGAGAGGGAGATTGGGCTGCGCCAAGGAAGATCTCGAGCCAGATTGGACATTGGATCCCATATTGATGTTTAGACTTGTGAGGGCCCCTATGGAACATAGAAAATTTTCCTATTTCATGCGTTTTTCTTGTGAAAATCCTGTGCAAGTCATGTGAAATTCCTGCGTTCCAAAGGAGCTAAATGTGTTTTGATTTTTTTTTAATTCGTGAGATTTCCCTGTTTCCATTTCCATGTTGTTACAGTAGCCAACGAGCCATGGGGTTAACAGATTGCCGAAGGTAGTTCTTGCTGCCTTGGGTTTGATCTTACATTTTGGTTGCCTGAACTAGGCATCGTACGCATTTTGCTGCTGCTGCTACAAAGATCGTAATGGACCTGAAGAATATGTTCAATATGCCTCTAAATGTGAGCAAGTATATTATATATTCAGCTTTCGTTGCTTTTTGCTGACACTAGGCAGCTGTAGATTTTAGGGCAAGCACTCCTAGCAAAAGAACCAAACATAACATATTTGTTGTACCTAACTTCGATATCGTCCTCAAATAGTAGACAACAATTTTGCCAACACCATACATGTCAGCAACAAAACGGCTGAAACAGTCACAACTCGCAAGGGTAGATACAAGCAGGTAAGGACGTGGTCAACCAAAGTGATAGATAACCTATTGATTTCTTTATAATCAAAATCCATTGATTGCAATTGTATTCAATCCACCTACAAGTCAAAATTTTGCTCTACAAAACGGTGGATTCACAACAGAGTCGAGTATGACCGTAATTTCACAAGTTTTGCAAAGATCTTCAAGATGAAAGCATTAGTAGGTAAAAGCTGGGGTCGACAATGCAAAATTCAGAGCCATCCCCATGAGCCATGAATCCCAGTCGATGACAGGGTGGTGGCAAGTGAAACATCTCATGCTGTCGATCTCTTACGCTTCTTGAAACTAGGAGAGTGCCCAGGTGCTCGAGCCTCACTATTTTGCATCTTGCTGGAGGCACCGCCCCTAGTTCTTTTTTGGTTGCTGCCAGGCGATTTATCGCCTCTGTTTCCTTGGCTATTTCCTGGTTGCCATTTTGACTTCGGCTTGAAATTAGTCCTATCACCTTTGCCACCTGAATCTCTGCTTTGATGCCTTTTTGCAGCATGAGGGTTGCCTCTCCCTGTCCTTTTCTTCAAATGAAAATCCTTGCCCTGCTTCTTCCCAGCTGACCAACTATTTGGTGGACGACTAGGTGTTCCTTCTTGTCCAGTTTCAGCATTAGAGTCAACCCGTTTCCTCCTGTACAACAATAAACCATTAAGCAACTTGTTAAGCACCGGAAAAAAATGACTCCGGGCTAACCTTTTGCCATCACGTTGCTCGTGTTCTTTTGCCTCGAGATGTGCACCATCAGTTTGGTTACGATTTCCTTTGCGACCCTGAAAATTGCAAGTACACGCTATTTTGAGATGATACATACGGAGTAGAACATAAGGTACAAACGATGTATCTGTATTCGTGTTAACTGGATGAATATAGTACATACTAAAAAAATCAGTACAGGATGTTTCTACCACCTGAGTATACAAAAATAGTATTTAATGATCTGCTTCATATCATATGCTTTAACCAGGCATGCTGTTTACAAATACATATACAGGGCTACCAAAATATATGTCACAGGTACACAAGCAATCAATTTTGCTCTTAGTCATTACCAATATAAAGTTCATAAAAAGAACTCACTAAAAACATGCCCCATTGATCAAACAAATAATATATTGTTTCCATGGCTAAGTGGCAAGTTAGTATAATGTGAATCTTACCTCTTCAACACTTCTAACAAAGCCCTTGAACTTGTCAGGTGTAATTAAGTTGATAGCATCAAACCCACATTTCCTAATCAATATTTCTAATATTAGTACAACCTGCAAATATAAGATTACAACATGTCATTCGTACCCCTGTACAGAAAACAATAAAATATGGGAATTAAACCTTGGAATATTTCTACCAACCTTCCCTTTGAAATGGTGCTTCGTAACCAATGACCATGGTAATATCCCACTTACGATATCTGCTTGCAAGTTCAATAGTTTTTGTGGTTGCAAAGAAGTTACCAATACCTTGACAAAGCCCAAGGCTGCCTAAAATCGAGCATACCAGACCCTTAACAATAGGAATTAGGAAAAGAACTGAAAAGATGGACATAGGGAATCACAGAACTGACTTTAGTTACTTCAATGGCTTTATGTTGCAGCAAAACTAACACTGACTCTATCAGATTCGGTACTTCCATGCAAAAATTAGCGTCACTGTATATAAGCAATGATAGTGCAGCAATTGCTCCACTCACTATGTGAGGAGATGGACTTGAAAGATATCCCATTACCTGAATAAAAAGAAGATAGTCAATAAGCTTCAGTAATAAAACTTGTAAATGCAACTTACGCACTTAACATATAGAATTACACTGATTATTTATGCCGTTCACACAAAATAATCCATGTGATTTATAGATGTTACAAGTTTGCAAATAGTTGTGAATTGGAAAAAGAAAAGGCTATGCATTTGATTAGCTACTGTTACAGCTCCATTGCGATCTTCATGCGGTTTCGTTGCTCATCACATAATTTACGAGGTGTAAGCACCATGGATACTACTTATTCAAAAGCCTCCATAGTTCTATATTTTTTCCATGAGAATTGTGTAGCAAAGTATAACCTGCTATCCTTTAGAAGATGCCTCCCTGTGCTACTAATAGAACAATCAGAGTGTTTTGTGATATTATTAGTGGTTTAAATCTTTTTTTTTTTTAGAATCAGTGGTTTAAATCTTAGTGATGGTGATTGTATATCTTCAAAGTAGACTAAAAATGGAGTATTCTAAAACTTTTACCCAAGTTATACACAAAATATATTAACATCTACAATACCAAAACAATACCAAATAAGTGCACTATCAAGAAATATTTCAGTGGATTTGATGAAATCATTTTATGTAGTAGATATTGGTGCACTTTTCTATAAACTTAGTCAAAATTGTAGAAGTTTGACTTAGAAAAAAACTAAAACAACCTACGTTGTGGAATGGAGGAGTAATATGTTTGGATTTGAGGGGATGTATCCAAATGAAGCCTAAAGATACAGCTGGACGTGTCACTCAATATAACTGCAGAGGAATGCCAAGAAAAATGTTCGGCAGAAATAACTAGCAGCAGGAAACAAAAGGTAACTGTCCGACAAGACACTATTAATAAATTTCAAAACCAAATAAAACAAAGGGAAATATGTTAAGAATAGAGTATTTTATGTAGCTAACCATTGTGAACAGTCGTTGAAGATCTGACTCTGCACTATTTGACTCTGAGCTCCTCAAGTTTGTACTAGTTGCCAGGAGCACATCATATGCTAGTTTTCTACTTTCCTTCTTAGACTGCACCAGAAAAAAAGAAAGGAATTTTGAATAAATAGAGCACATTGGCATCAGAGAAAGAGAGTTTCTCATGTTACAACCTTTTCCATACACCATTACTGTTCAGATTTCCATACAGGAATGATGTACTTTTGGCAGGATATTATCTAATACACATTTAATAATTGTTTAGCATGTGAAGGTAAGAAAGGAAAACCTTTAGTGCAACTATTAGCTCATTTAGAATCAAGAATGCCTTCTTGCTGGTGTTCTCTTCATTAACCTTGAAATAGTAAAAATGTATGTCAGAGAAATACAAGACAAACCCAAACTATATAAAACAAAACTAGCTAAGGCAATTCATGAACACAAGCGCAAGATAAGAAATGCAGTCATATTTCAATAAGAGTAAAGTTTACTGGCGGTCCTTAAACTTGTGTGAGTGTGTCGTCCCGGTCCCTAAACTCTCAAAACGCTCGTTTGGGTCCCTAATTTCTTGTCAGGTCTCAATCCCATCCAAACTGGTCTATTCCCTCTCTCTGCCCACGTTTCCCGAGCTCCCTCCGTCATCTCTCTTCCCAAACAGAGCAGCGGCGCACGTTGGCATGTGGGCTGCGGCAGCGCGGCGAGCAGCGCTCTGCATGCGGGGGAGGGGGTTGTGGCAAGCAGCACGCGAGGGTGGCGGCGACGGCGCGCGTGCTCCTCGGCTCGATACCCGGCCATGCGCACGACAGAGGGAGAAGCCGAGCCTGAGCGTGGCCTAATCGAGGATGAAGATGACGGTGCTGCCCCGACCATCTTGAGGATGGCGTGTGAAGGAGAGAAGCACGATGGTGCTGTCGGCGAGCAAGCAGCTGCTTGTCAGCCGAACTGCTGAAGCCGGCTAACTGAACTCAAGTTCAGTTACGGCCTTCTCTGTTTTTTAGAAAGGCATTACGACCTTCTCTGTTATTCAGCGATTTACTCCCAATTTTGTATGTAATCAACCTGATCGGCCTTAATAAAACTTATTCAATGGGCTATGATCTACAACATTGTTTTAAGAACTAAGGTCTAATTTTTACTGGTTTGGAAGATCTAAAGCCTCAAAGTTTGACAAAAATTCTGCATACCAAGCATCAGTTTCAGAGTTGCAATTCAGTTTAGGAGGACAAACTGAACGCGGCATCCACGAGCGGCAGGAACACGAGGCCGAGGTCTGCAGGACCGGGCGGCGAAGCGGGCGCCAGGAGAGAGAGGATGGAGATGCGCCGGCAGCGGCACAGGCGACCTCTTCCAGCAGGGACGAATCCACGCGGTGAACTGGGCCTGCTGCTTCCCGATGAACGGCTCAACCAACCACCAGGACGCCTCTGCGTCGTCCATCCCCAGCTTCCCAGCAACGCCGCCCTCGTCAGACGCCCCCGCTGCTGCGCAGCCGCTGGTCTTCTCAACATGCCTCGCTGCTGGGGCTGGACGCGCACCACCGCTCTTCACGTGCACGGTGCACCCACGAACACCTCTGGGCTCGGGCGGCTCCTCCTACCCGGTGGTCGGTGGTGGCAGCAGCGTTGGGCCCAGGAACGTGTACTGCAGGGCTTCAACGTCGCCGGAATTAGGCGAGCTGGATGGGTTTGCGGAGGAGGTGTATGCCGCTCGCCGAGTCGGGAAGAACACGGCGAGGCGGATCACGATGACGCTGGCATCGGCGGCTTGGGTGGGCATGCGCCGGCGTGGTGACAAGTCTGAGAGGAGGACGTGGGTACCAGGTCAAAGACCGCTTTGGATGGGTAAACGAGACCCAAATCAAGTTTAGGGACCTATATGACCGTTTTGTAAGTTTAGTGACCGGGATGACATACTCACACAAGTTTAAGGACCGCTGGTGCACTTAACTCTTTCAATAAACATTGTTCATCGCTCGTGACTCAGTAGCAGGCACACCCAATTTCAAAACGACATCGTGATGTCTTAGTGAAGTAAATCTGATCAGATAAACACATAAAGATGAAGAATGAAGTTGTTATTGAGTTG
The DNA here is from genome assembly GCA_904845875.1 of Miscanthus lutarioriparius. Classification (NCBI taxonomy): domain Eukaryota; kingdom Viridiplantae; phylum Streptophyta; class Magnoliopsida; order Poales; family Poaceae; genus Miscanthus; species Miscanthus lutarioriparius. Next base: position 2,849,782 of record CAJGYO010000005.1, read on the forward strand.
CATATCTATTATAGGCACAACACACATGCACACACACTTTGCAAAAGTACAAGTCATTTGTTCATGTGCATGTTAAGTTCGATTGAACACCTTAAAATCTTATTGAAATTTACATTGTTGCATATCATAAGAATGAAATTTTGTGGTGTTAGCATCTGGTTGAGGTTCTGACAACCAACAGATTTTGTACAAAAGAGTGCAGCTCAGAAAACTGCTAGAGTTCAGTTTTCATCATGGGCTAACCCTAGAAGGGTAGCAATGTATATTGGTCATACATGGGCCTCATGGGCCTAATACACTCATACTCCAACAAAAACAAACTTGTGTTTTTTGTCTAGTTTCTGTAATTGAAATGTTTAGTTGTTTACTTGTCAAGTACAAGTTTACTAGATAAATTTGAAACAAAAGCAACTTGAGTACTGTAAAAGACCCTGCTTTTATTTATTTTTATATTTCTGTGTAGACATCACTGAGATGTAACAATATAAGCATAGTCTGCAGGCATATATATACGAATAAGCAAGGAAAAATAGACTCTGGCTTTGCATGATGGTCCAGAGAAACCCCATAATGGTTTCAAACAAAGCACCAGTGAAACACAGGCCCTCTCAAAGCAAAGCTCTAGATACTAATCACATTATGATCAATTGGGGAAAAAATACCAACTGTCAACCTACCTTAATCATGTGAACCAATAAATGCTGGTAGCATAATAGTTGGCTTTCTAAAACTGTGCTATCCAAAGCTGACTTCATTCCATGAAGCAATAGCATCATTTCATCCAAATGAGCCAAAGAATATTCACTATGTTCCTGAAAGTAAGAAAAAGATGAGACATTAAGGTCATCTCAAGCAAGAAGAGGAAGAAAAACATCAAGGTGTCATGACTGACAGGAAACTACCACTAACCTTCACAATTATGCTTAATGCAAAGAGAGCTTTGCTGTGACAAGACATGCTGCTGTCCTGCAGAAGGAATAGATAAAGTTTATGAAAAAAAAGAATGTTTACTAAGAGTTGGGGTCTTGGGGGTAGCAGGAGCAGAAAGAAATAGAGAGTACCAGCAAACAAGACTTGATAAATCCAAAAAGTTTATCAAGCAGATCCTCATCAGCAACTTCAACAAATGTGGAAAAGAGTTCTAATAGAAGAGACCTGCACAAGCAAAACTATAATCATATAATGTATAAATCCTAAGCTAGCACAAAGTAACAAGATGAGATTGAGCATCATCAGAAGAGACATGCACAAGCAAAACTACATCATCAAGCAGTTTGTGAGCTCTTTTTTGAACAGAAACCGACTGAGCATGAAAAATTAATCTTGTAGGTGAGTGAAAAGAAGCAACAAACCTCTTATTATTTAGCTCCACTGTTGCATCAGTACTTTCTTCATCCTTCCTATCTATCTCATCAGTTTTGCATTCAGTACTTTCTCCATCCTTCCTATCTACTTCATCAGTTTTGAATTCAGTACTTTCTTCATCCTTCCTATCTTTCTTTTTGACAAGTTCATCCATCCTATCTTCTACATCGGTTTTGCATTCTGGCTCCAATGGAGTATCTTCTAAATCAAACCTTTTGACTAGTGAAACAAAAAGGTCACATATGTTCATGCTACCAGAAAGTTGAGCCAGGCATCTCAAAGCTACCTGGAAAGAGATAAATGGGCCGGATCAAGTACAAAATGTGTAGTAAAAAATATTGCCTATAAGCACAATATATTAACAGAGAATTTATTTAAGCTCACACAACATTAGCCAATAAATGGTTGTCAAATGAAAATTATTACAAGTTAGAACTGATCCTGAACAAAAGAGGGAAACTGGACTTCCAAATGTTCCACTATGCATATATACACCAAAAATGCTAGTTTGTAGGTGGAAACTACTGCAAATTTTGGAAAACCCAACTTTATTCTGTTGGTACTTAGCATTCATCCATTTAGGGTGTTAACTGTTCAGAAAACAATTTTTTTTATTCCTTCTTCTGGAGACCGCGACTCAAACCTGGTGCAAGCGGTAGAGTCTTACCGCCTGTGACCGGAAGGTCCCAAGTTTGAGTCGCGGTCTCCTCGCATTGCACAGGCGAGGGTAAGGCTTGCCACTGACATCCTTCCCTAGACCCCGCACAGAGCGGGAGCTCTCTGCACTGGGTACGCCCAACGCCCCTTCTTCTGGAGTCTAACCCATAACAGATAGAGCTGTTTCTTTTTATTATAGCAGGGGTCATTTCAGAATGGAAAATGTGAAAGTTTGATCTTGATCATGGTTGGCATCAAAATCTCTCCTTAGTAAAACTTGCACATGAATAAAAAGAAGTTCTATTATACCTCGGTAGTTTACCTATGTCAACCAAACAAATTTAGTTCACAGTTCGGAAGTATAAATCTGACAAGTGACAAAAATAGGTACGCTGTAACAAATCAAACTCTTGTATAAAAAATAATGAGGCTAAAATAGGGTGCAACAAGATGATTTTTTAAGACATAACTAAATTAGGTATTATAAGATAAGATGTTTCACAGCATGTACACTACAGATTTAATACTTAAAAATTCAAATAATCACAGGTAAGTAGGTAACCAATTAAAAAATTGAAAGAAATGAGTAGGAGATGCACCTTCAAATGAGCACGCTTTTCAGGTGAGGAGTCAAGGAAATAGTCCGTGAAAGTGCAGAGAAGACTGGTAGAATGTGATGCTAGAACTTTCAAGTTCTTGCGGGCATCTTTTTTGGAGCACCTATCTAAACGTGTGCATTTGAAGCTATCAGGTTTTGAGGAGAACAAGGCTGAAAGTTCCATATAGATTTCAACATCTTGACCACCAGTACTTAATCTTCTGGTCCCATCTACAAGTTGCTGAGAAACAATAAAAAAATATATAAGATATGGCCTGAACCATCTTTATAAATTCTCTGAAGGCAGAAATATCAAAGGGATCTATATAACAAACAACAAAACAGCATTGTATGATAGCTGAGCATCCAAACCTGCAGGGCTTTAACAGCAGATTTGTATAGACAGTCATCAGACTTTGAAATCTCCACCAGCAACTTGGACAGGGAACCAAAGCTATGATGTACATCAATAGGATAGCGGCAGAAGGAAGGAAGCAAGTTCCACAGTTGATCAGTCCAAGATTGCAAGTCTTTACGTTTCCATTCTTTCTTGACTGAAATAAAAAAAAAAAGATATGAAATTGGGTTTTGTGTGCTTTTGGATGAGTTGTTTGTGTCTAGTTACTTACCCCTGTTAGATGCATTTTGTACAGATTTTGCTAGTGGCACAATATGCTCTAGGAAAAATTGCAGCGGAGCTCCGTATGTATACTTGTCCAGAATAGGTAGAAGCCAAGTATTTGAGCATGTCAACCGGTTTTCATGAAAAGCTATTGGAAGTAATGAAAGTACTTTATCTGGTCCCATAGCAATCACTGCTGCTCCAATGCATTCTTCAACCTGCAGGTGATATAAGTGCAACAAAAACTAGAGTTTAAGCACTTATATATAATTCTGTCACTAAAGAAGTTGAGAAATGCTTTATATTGAGGGGCATCACAGTAATCAAGATAAGGCAAATACCATTATACCAATAAATGAACTTACATTCCTCAATTGTGATTCTTTGTCCACTTTCATAACGAACTTTGCCAAAGTAAGTAGGATATCTTTCATAAAGACAAAAGAGCTTTCTCCTGGAAAAAATAATTCAAACAGAATAGTTAATGGATCATTTGACAGAATGATAAGATCATACAAAGAGCAGGGCATTGGCACATATGCAAAAAGGATTCACAACAGATTTGAAAGGTGTGTTCATCTGTCTGTCTAAAATGATTACACAGGTTCTCCTAACTTTGCAGCTAACACATTTTTATCATTTTATGGTGCATCATCTAACCTTTTGTAGTGTTTCGAGTGCTTGTTTGTAATCAACAAGCACATTTTGCATATGATATGTAGAAAAGGCACATGCAGTTTTATGTGGAGGTAAAATCACATTCAAAAATCAAGATGGTGAGGTTAATTATTTCTAGGAGTTCAGAACATCTCTGCAATAGTCCAATTGAAGATAAGAGATGCCACTGCTGAAAAAACTGAAGACATACCAAGTTTCAGAAATAAACCCAATACTACTGTTAAGATACTATCCGGAGGATAAGCACATGTGTGAAGTCTGCTGTTGATTGTTAAACAGATTGATTTCAGGGCACTTTGATCACTCAAACCCTCAACACCACTGTTGGTTAGCTGTGGTCCATTAGTGACCAAAACATTTTGGTCAATATGAGAATCAATACAGTGTTGCACCACTTTTGCTATATCATCCGAACATTTGCTGCCCAGAATTAAGTATCCTGCAAATTGAGAGTTAAACATAGGTTACATTGTTAATTATTTATATTGAATATATAAAGAATAATCAAAAAGAGAAAAGAAACAGTTGCCACTAGAAGGGTGCATAAGCACGATCAACAAACTACAGATTCTGAATGATGCAATATTCGAAGAAACCTAAGTAGACAAGTACAAGAAATGGTGACAGCATACAAGATATACTCTAAAAATTTGAACAGTTAGGAGATACTAAAGGAATAATTCCTTCCTATTGAAGCATTGAATACATTGGAGGAAGCATGGTGCCATGGTGTATTTCCAAATATGGTCAGCCAATTATGTCAATAGGAAAAACTTTTTTTCTGGATGGATATGTGTATACCATAAACTCATAATAAAAGCGTCAGTATATATAATTAGACAAGGCTGGTGCATAAGACATGTAAACACACACACCTGAAACTGCCTCGAATGCAGTTGGAAGAGCTTCCATCCACAATTTTGAGCGGCCAACAAGTTTAACCAAGCAACTTTTAATTAGGTGAAATGCTAAGACAATGGTATCATCAGGCTTCTTCTCATCATAAGGCAGGTAAGCAACCACCAAGGATACAAGACTCTCCACCTCGGATTCAACACCTTCAGCCTTCAGATGATCCAACAAGGTTGCCAAAAGCCTTAGAACGTGCCTCGTAAGTGGGGTAAAACAAGGGCCCAATAACTGATAAGCATCCAAGAACACCTTCTTCCTTGCCTTCTTTGATAGATATGGAACTAAATTCACCATTGTACCTAGCATATGAGCCACTTCTGTCTCTTTACCCTCCCAAATATCTGAATTCAAATGGATAAGACTTTGGGCTGAAGAAATGTGCTTCTCAAACATGCCAGTTGCAGCATTGCTAGCTTTCTTCGTGCAATCACACTGCCCCAAGTAAGCAAACAGCTTTTCAACACTCTCCTGCGCACATTTGCGAACCTAGAAAGCAGCGATTGACATCCACATGAGCGAGGTTGCTAAATGTCTATTGCTAATTCAGTAATTCCTAGTACTACTAGGCTACTAGCTGTCTCACACACCTTGGCCCGCTGGTCCACAGAAGCCGCGAGGAGAGCTTCCAGAGGCGCCGCCACAGCATCCCAATCGGCTGCAGCATCGAGATGGAGGGTCAAATGGCCGAGGGACTTGACCACCGAGCGCACGGTGCCTGTCGGGAGCCGGGAGGCGTCAGGGGACGACAGGAAGGCAGCGAGTGCGGAGGCAGATTCGGAGGCGGCGTCTGGCGGGAGGGACGAAGGGGAGGATGGGATGTGGGGCAGCAGGATGACAAGCAGAGAGGCAAGGGCGGCGGTGGCGGCGGGGTCTGCAGACCCGGCGGCACGAAGGGCGGAGACGGCCGCGGGGAGGTAGGACGCTGGGGTAAGGGGCAGGCCGTCGTCGAGGAGGATGGAGCGGATGGCGGCGGCTGAGGCGAGGAGGTGGCGGTGCTGCGGGGCGGCTGAGCGGCCGTAGCGAGCTGTGAGGGCGGCGCAGGCGTCGCCGGAGAAGGACTCGAGGGGGAGCGGGGTTTGAGAGGGCTCGTCGGCGTCGGAGTCGTGGTCCGCGTTGGCGGCGGCCACCGAGGCTCTCTGCTTCCGCTTCATGGCCGCGTTGGTGAGAGGCCGCCGGAAGGGGTCTGGGGTTTGTTGTTTTTTAGCTGGGCTGCTCTAGGATTAAAATTTTGACCATTTTTTTTTTGAGCTGGGGGTTGAGGTTGTTGGCTTGTTGCCCTAGTATGGATTAAAATAAATATAGGATTACAATTTCGGAATGGCTAGCTCCCAGACGCTAGCAACGTGCAGACGCCTGTGTTGTGTTTGGCCCGCCTCGTGCGCATGCTCATGCCTGCTGAGTCTGCCAGCCCGCCCCACCTGCGGCTACGTCTACTGGACATCCGTGACTCCGCGCGCTCGTCGGCTGAGCCTGCACCTGCGCCTGTTGCTACGCCTACCCGACGTTCGCGACTCCACGCTCGTGGGCCGAGCTTGAATTGCGACCGGAGAAGGAGGGAAGGGAAGGGAGGGGATGGGAGGAGAGGAGAGGACGAGGCTCGCCGTGCGAGGAAGGCGCGAGGTAGGAGGAGAGCCCTGAGGCAGGTCGCCGTCCTCCAGCCACCGGTGCCATTGCAGAATGTGCAACACCCGATCTATTTTTGAAACATCCACATGAAACATCTGCAACATACGTATGAAGACAGATGAAACACTTGAAACATGCGATTGAAACATGCATGTATAGCCATTTACAACATATGCAACACCAAGATCTACTTTTGAAACATCGAGAGAAAACATTTGCAACATACGTCTGAAACACCTGAAACATATGATTGCAACATGTGTATTTTGTCATTGCAACGTATGCAACATTCAGATCTACTTTTGTAATATCCAGATGAAACAGTTGAAATAAAAAGTCTGAAAATGCCTGAAACACTTGAAAACATACGCATGCAACATGCGCGTATTGTCATTGCAACATATGCAACATCTTAAATATACTTTTGCAACATCCAGACCAAACACTTGAAACACGACGTCGCCGGCGGCCACGGCCTACCTGGTGGAGAACTGCTATAGCCGGCGAGCTTGGGTCAGGGAGACGTCGGCCTAGCGTACACCTTTGCTACAGGACGTCAGCCCGTCGCTCCTCCTGCGATTATTCCACGCTTGCTTGCTGCCCAGGCTCGCGCCAGTCGGCACGGCTTCTCCAGCGCTGTCGCTACTCGGTTGTAGTTGTCCAGCCCCATCCGCTCGCTAGAGATGGGGCGCGGCGCGGCCAGCGATGGGGTGCAGTGGGGGAAGGGCACAGCGCGGCGGGGGACGGGCACGCGGTGGGGGAAGGTGGCGCGGCAGGGACGGAGTGGGGCGGGGCGTATGCGCGGTGACGCTGTGACACTGATGCGAGTGGGGAGTGGGGAAATTTCTAGAGGTGGAAGAGACGTAGCGGTGTTGTTGGACCTATATGCTGGGCAGGCCCGGGAAGGCTATGTCCGGACGGGGCGAACGATCGTGGGCAAGCATTTCCGTTACAATTTGGACCATTTACTCATTCGTTTCAAACGATCTCGTATATTTTTTGAAACTTTTGTAGCAAGGACACATTTAAATTTGAAATACTATATGTATGTATAACTTACATAGATTTATTACTATATATAATATATAATATAATATAATTTGTCATTTTCTCCTATTTTCTCTATATTTTGGCGCTCCTCGCCACCCACCTCTTGTGGTTGTGGCTGACACTTTCCATCTAACACAATCTCATGTACAAACTTTTCAAATTTAGATAATTGTATGAGCAACTAAACATGAACAATCATTTCCTCGCGATGAAATTTGACCAAAGTTTCATCCAAAATGTGACCATGTTTTTCACTTGTCCTGAAATTTAATAAATTAGTTATACTAATCAAATAAACCATCTAAAGTTTTACCAAGTTTTATTAAAAGAACAATAATATTATGGTATTATTAAATAGATAAATTATGAAAATACATTTTATAATATTTCTAACAAGTCTCATTTTATAACGTAAATATTTTTAATTAGTTTCAATAAACATAGTCAGATTTAGGATGGTTTGGCTTAGAATAATTAAACTGCCACTATATTTCAGGACATAAAGATAAAGAGCATGTGAGAGAGCATCAGCGTATATTCACAACAGGCATGATCTACGTAACGGCAAATAAGCTCAATGTGCGCGAGAGCGAAATTACTAGTTCATGGGAGTAGATATATAGTCGCAAGCGTATGCATTGCTTGTGTACTTGAAATAGATAAGCATGCAGCTTCATAAAACCAGAAAAGGGTGGGGGGGGGAGAGAATTTGAGTTCAAGGTCATTCTATGGGTGAGTATTTTTAGCCCAATACCTCTTCTGTTGGATACTAATGGGCTGGCTCGAAACAAACATGGGCACAAGCCGCGATGACACACTCCTCACTCACCACTCAGAAAAACTCACATTGCACAAGCAAGCCCACGACACAGACCATCGCGTGCCCGCTAACATATATAGAATTAACACATAGCAAGGTGGGGATCGAACCCTCATTGATTCCTCAGTACTCCAATAAAAATGACACTTCGATTAAAATGACATCATATATAATTAATACGTAGCAAGGTGAGAATCGAAGCCTCGTTGATTGGAAGATAGCCATCCCCCACTAGCCAATAAAACTCAAGGGGACAAGTGGTTTTGAAGCGGCAAAACATGGGAGTATTTTTCTTTACTCTTTTATAAGTTTTCTATCACTTGCCATTTTTTTGTCTATACTCTCCTGCTAATTAATAAAATAAATGGATCCCGTGGGTTGAGAATTGAACCTTGGATGGCTAGGTCACAAGCACCCTATTTTATTCCTAAGGGAAATCCTAAATAACATCAAATTAACATTAACATATATAGAATTAGTACGTAGCAAGGATAAAAATCGAACCGTCGTTGGTTGGAAGATAGTCATCCCCACTAGCCAATATAACTTAAGGAGACATGTGGTTTTTCAGCGCCGTCTGTGCCAAGATGAAAGAAGAGCCGAATACGTAATAATACGACGCAAAACGTGGGAGTATAATTGTTTTTTTTTTTGCTCTTTTATAAGTTTTCTATCACTTGCCAATTTTTCATCTATACTTGTCTCCTCCTGCTAATTAATAAAATAAATAGATCTCGCGCGCATTCAATAAAAAAACTCGCTTTCCCCGAATTAAGCATTCATCAAATATATATTTCTACACCTAGAACTCTACTGATTGAAACATGAACACATCATCCGGTGAAGATATTAATGCACAAGCACTCGAATTCATCAGAACATTCGAAAGCTAAAATTGAAAATTGAATTATTTGACCAACATATCTGACCGATATAATTGGTCATGCCTACATCCCAAAGAAGATTATTACAGACAACGACTCTGCAGCTGCAACAAATGAACAACACTGCCCTGGCGGGCTAAAGATTATTAAAGAGAGTAGGCTACCGAACTGAAGAATTTAACAACATGAAATAGTAGTATTCTAGCAGACTTGTAGGTGCCTTCCGTTGGACATAGTGGAGTATGCAGACATCAAGCATACAGGCTCATTCAATCGTCAGCTGGTTCAGAGGAAGATGCTTCATCATCATCGTGTTCTGAGGATCGAGGAGGATTCTTCATCATCGAGTTCAGAGGATGATGATTCATCAGATTCAGAGTCGTCATACGAGTTATCCCAGGCCTTGTTTAGATCACCTCCAAATTCCAAGTTTTTTCATTATCTCTCTATCACATCAATTTTTAGCCGTTTGCATGGAGCATTAAATGTAGATAAAAAAATAACTAATTGCACAGTTTAGTTGAAAATCACGAGATGAATCTTTTGAGCTTAGTTGGTCCACAATTGGACAATATTTATTAAATAAGACGAAAGTGCTACTATTCATCGGATTGAAATTTTTTGTAATCTAAACATGGCCCCAGATGCCCCACTTGTTGAGCATCATCATTTCGTACAGTTTAGAATAGTGGATGGACTTGCAGTAATCGGTGATGACCTGGGCGAGGGTGAATGGACGGAAGAAACCTTCTAAGGAACCATCATAACCCCCAGCGAACTCGACGACGACATTGTCAGCAACGTGAACAATGGTCGTGTCTACAGCGCCGTAGTAGTAGGATCCAAATATGGTTGGTTGCAGAAAGTAGACACAACCGCCTTTGGATGGACGGGAACTTGCCAGCGTTGATCGAGAGGCACCTGACATGGCTAACGAAAAGGATACGGCTGCCGATGCTACTGACCGGCTCAATCACCCGAGTCTCCGTGTTCACCCTACGAACTGTTGGCCCTGAATCTCCGGCACGGGTAAACCGACCGTTCATCGACGTTGCCGACCACATACTATGGCTAGAGATAGAAAAAAGGAGAGAGAACAGAGTACACACATCACAAGCACCAGTTTTGGCCGGAGCTCTGCAGAGAATATGACAAAACTGAATTCGTTCATTTTACTGAGTTGTAGTGGGAAGCTATATATATAACTCTACCCATATAATCATAGTGCACAGACATGTCAGACTATCATGCTGCTACAGTGACTAGATGTGACAGCAGGACTGACTTTGACGCTTACCCCTGCCGCGCCGTACAGAGGAGAGCAGCAGATTACTTAACAATTTTTCTCCTAATCCTGCTGCTAACCCTGAAACCTTCACTATGCCGATCATATTCTTCAGCTCCCTGAATCGAAGATGGCCGAGCGGCTTGGTGATGACGTCCGCGAGCTGCCGACCAGTTTCGACGTACTCGATGACAATCTGCCCTCCATCGACACAGTCCCTGAGGAAGTGAAACTTGACGTCGATGTACTTGCTCCGGTCGTGAAGAACCGGATTCTTCGCGAGGGCGATGGCGGGCTGGTTGTCCACCATCAGTGTTGGTGGGTGAGCTTCCACACCGGTCAGCTCGCCCAGCAGCCGGCGCAGCCACACAACTTGGCACGCCGCTGTGGCCGCCGCCACGTACTCTGTCTTGCACGTGGACAGCGCCACCACCTTCTGTTTCAGCGACAGCCATAAGATTGGAGCCGACCCGAGGAAGACGAGCACGCTAGAGGTGCTCCTCCGTCCGTCGATGTCCCCCGCCATGTCTACATCGCTGAACACAGTGAGCTGCAGCCCACTTCCGTCGGTCTTGGGGAAGACGATCCCCTGATCCACCTCTCCTTGACGTAGCGCAGCAGCCGCTTCACCGCAGCCCAGTGATCCTCTCGGGGATCCTCCATGAAGAGGCTGACGTAGCCCACGACGAACGTAATGTTCGGCCTCGTGTGGACTAGATAGCGCAGACCGCCGACGATGCTCCGGTAGAGTGTTGCATCTACCTTCGCCGCGGTATTGGCCTTCGTCAGCTTCAGCCGCTCCTCCATCGGAGTCACGCACGGCTTACACTCAGCCATGCCGCTCCGCTCCAACAGCTTCGAGGCGTACGCGCTCTGAATAGTTTTCAAATTAATATGCATTTAAATACTAAAATCTGATTTAATATTGGAGAAAACATACATGGTGTATTGTTTCCTTCTTGATTTAGAGAAAATAATTTTGGTTCAAGCAAGCTTTCTATACTGTTGGATTGGTTCTTTGATCCAGAAGGCTGCCTATAGAGGTTGTAAACTCTTATTCTGTGGACTCTTGTTAGGTTTTTTGTTTTGACATATATAGTGCTTTCTCCTTGTTTTCCTCCGCCAGTTGTAAATAGAATCCGGTTGACCAAGACAGTCGAATTTGAGATGCCCATGTATGCAAAGCATAGGTGCTGAGGTGTTGCAGTGAGCCGAGCACAATCTGATCTCGCGGACATCTTTTTTGCAAATTGATTGTTGTACAAGGATTTATGTACGTGTGTGTTAGGACGCCACATTTCAGTTCAGCTCTAGCCTTCTAAATTGAATAGAACTTCAAATTTTTTAATGGAGCGTGCAGTGAATTGAACAAGATTTGGCAGCCAAATAAACATGCTTGACCCAGGCATTGCTCTTGAGAGCTTTCTGTACTGTTATCCAGCCTGTGGAGAAACTAGGTGCCCACCTCACTTGCAAAAGTGGTCAAGATTCACCAGCACTAGTTTGAGAAATTGACGAGCCAACGATGTGGTAACATAATTTGAATTCATTGACACTTCAAAGTTACAAGATTGCAACATGTATATAGCTAAATAAGTAGATGAACAGAGACCCATGGATGCAACAACATACTCCTATGAAAGAACGCTAGCCTCTGAGAGCTAGTAGCTTGCTAGAGAATGTAAAAGCCTCTGAGAGGTTCCCTCTCGTAGGTAACAGAGACACTGTGCATTTTGCATAATGCATATGTATCCTTTTCACTGATCAGATCAGATTCAGAGGACCCTCCAACCTCCATCAGATCCGTCGTCATCATCTGAGAAATAATCTTCGTCGTCATCAGAATCCTCCTCGTCGTCGTCTGAGAAATCTTCCTCGCCATCGATCATAATTTGGCGGCGCAGTTCAGAACATTGGACGAACTTGCAGTAATTTGCAAAAACATGGGCCAGGGTGAACGGCTGGAAACAATCTGCTGGTATGGGGCTTACATCCACCTTAGGCTGTTGCACTCCGTCAGCTTCGTGAGGGAAGCGAACAACGGTCATGAACGAGAACTGCACGTCGAAGTAGCAGCTTAACTGATCCACAAAGTAGATGCAGCCGCCTTGGACGGCTGGGAACTTGTCAGCGTCGACGGAGACACACCTGACACGGCTGAGGAAGAGGGCGCGGTTGCCGATGGACCTCACCGGCTCAAGCACGTTCCTCACGGTGTCCACCCTGTGGACGGAAAGCTGATCACCGGGCACGCCGCACCAAGCAGGTCTGGTCACAAGCAGCAGCTCTCCCCCAGACTCCACAAGGTAATAATGGCAACTGTCACCCAACAATGCCTCCGGAATGGCAGTGGCCATGGAGATGCTCTGAACCGAGCGGCAGCCCGCAATGTCGTCGTCCTTGGAAGGCACCATATCGTCGTCGACGACGGCCGCAGCAGCAGTAGAGAGCACGGCTCCTTGCCGGTCGGTGAGGTACACGTCGCCGGCGAAGGAACCATGCACAGGAGACCGTCGTCGGGGTAAGGAGCCGGTGCAGCACACTCTCCCGAAGTACTTGCTGTCCTGGTCTGCCCACATGACGGCGCCATCGTCGGCTAGCATGGAGACGAACACCGTCGTCGTCGTCGGCGACGTCGCCACCACGGCGACCTCCCTAACCTCGCCCACGGGAACGGGTGCCTTGAAGCGAGCCAGCGCGCCCGTGAAAGGGTTGAGGAGGCGGGCGCGGTAGGGGTACGTTGGCTCCGCGAGGAGGAGGAGGCCACCACTGGCGGCGCCGACGAAGAAGTAGTCGAGGAGCAGCGGGAGCCTCTTGCGGAGGAAGCGGCCGGTCTCCAGGTTGACAAGCGCGAGGACGTGATCGTCGTGCCGGTCCAGCACCGCCCACTTGCTCGGCTGGAAGCAGGTGGGATCGTCGGTGCAGTTTGCCGCGTTGTTGTCCTTGAGGGCGCGGCGCCAGTTGTGGCAGACGGCGCGGAAGGCCATGTAGTAGTCGATGTCGTCGGCAGCCACGACGCGCTCTCCGACACGGCGGACGAGGTCCGCGGTGAGCGACGACCAGTCGGGCTGGGGCACCGCCGCCGTAGGGGTAACCGTCGTCGGCTGAGCAGGACGGCGAGCCCTCTTGTGCTGCGTGGACGGTGACGGTGGTGTGCATGGCATGGTGGTGCAGCCGGGCCAGGGGCAAGGCGTCGTCGGTTGAGCAGGACGAGCCCTCTTGTGCTTGATGAGAGTGGAAACCATGGCGGACTAGGAGCTTATGCTTGCAAGCAATGGTGATCGATCTGCTACTTGTTGGGTGTGGCCGTGTGGGTATATATATTCTCAGGCAGGATGAGGAGGCAGCGGGCAGCCGCTTGTTCTCACTCGTCAACGCTTGTTGAAATGGCGCGAGTTCGCTCGGATCAACCGCGTCTTAAAAATGGCGCCTGTTGGCGTTGGTGATTTTGGCAAATTTTAATTCGTATAAGTAGATCCGTAGAAATAGTGCAGTTCACTTTTCACATGCATAGTGTTAGTATGAACTACTCTTTGTTCGACAGGCGCCTCGAATTCATCAGAACATTCGAAAGCTAAAATTGAAAATTGAATTATTTGACCAACATATCTGACCTATATAATTGGCCATGCCTACATCCCAAAGAAGATTATTACAGACTACGACTCTGCAGCTGCAACAAAAGCAACACTGCCCTCGCGGGCTAAAGATTATTAAAGAGAGTAGGCTACCGCGAACTGAAGAATTTAACAACATGAAATAGTAGTATTCTAGCAGACTTGTAGGTGCCTTCCGTTGGACAGAGTGGAGTATGCAGACATCAAGCATACAGGCTCATTCAATCGTCAGCTGGTTCAGAGGAGGGTGCTTCATCATCATCGTGTTCTGAGGATCGAGGAGGATTCTTCGTCATCGAGTTCAGAGGATAATGATTCATCAGATTCAGAGTCGTCATACGAGTTATCCCAGATGCCCCACTTGCTGAGCATCATCATTTCGTACAGTTTAGAATAGTGGATGGACTTGCAGTAATCGGTGATGACCTGGGCGAGGGTGAACGGACGGAAGAAACCTTCTAAGGAACCATAACCCCCAGCGAACTCGACGACGATATTGTCAGCAACGTGAACAATGGTCGTGTCTACAGCGCCGTAGTAGTAGGATCCAAATATGGTTGGTTCCAGAAAGTAGACACAACCGCCTTTGATGGACGGGAACTTGTCAGCGTTGATCGAGAGAGGGTACGGCTGCCGATGCTACTGACCGGCTCAATCACCCGAGTCTCCGTGTTCACCCTACTAACTGTTGGCCCCTGGATCTCCGGTACGGATGAGCCGACCGTTTATCGACGTTGTCGATCACATATTATGGCTAGAGGTAAAAGAAGGGAGGGAGAACAGAGTACACACACAGCACAAATACTAGCGTTGGCCGGAGCTCTGCAGAGGAGATGACAAAACTGAACTCGCTCACTTTATTGAGTTGCAGTGAAAAGCTATATATACAACTCTACCCATCTAATCCTAGTGCATAGATATGTCAGGTTGTCATGCCGCTACAGTAACTAGATGTGACAGCAGGGCTGACTTTGGCGTCTGCCCCTGCTGTGGCTATAGTGCGGCAGGTGAACCTTTCGACGTCTTCCTCTACAATGGCTACAGTGCAGCAGCAGGGGAGCCCTTTTGACGCCTGCCCCTGCCGCGCCATACAGAGGAGAGCAGCAGATTACTTAACAATTCTTTTCCTAATCCTGCTACTAACCCTAGAACCTCCACCATGTCGATCATCTTCTTCTGCTCTGTGAATCAAAGACGGCCGAGCGGCTTGATGATGACGTCCACGAGCTGCCGACCAGTTTCGACGTACTCAATGACGATCTGCCCTCCATCGACATAGTTTTCTGAGGAAGTCAAACTTGATGTCGATGTGCTTACTCCGGTCATGGAGAACAGGATTCTTCGCGAGAGCGATGGCGGGCTGGTTGTCCACCATTAGTGCTGATGGGTGACCTTCCACACCGATCAGCTCACCCAGTAGCCGCCGTAGCCACACAACTTGGCACGCCGCTGTGGCCGCCGCCACGTACTCTGCCTCGCACGTGGACAGCGCCACCACCTTTTGTTTCAGCGACAGCCATGAGATTGGAGCCGACCCGAGAAAGACGAGCACGTCAGAGGTGCTCCGTCGTCCGTCGATGTCCCCCGCCATGTCTACATCGCTGAACACGGTGAGCTGCAGCCCACTTTCGCCGGTCTTGGAGAAGACGATCCCCTGATCCACCGTTCCCTTGACGTAGCGCAGCAGCCGCTTCACCGTGGCCCAGTGATCCTCTCGGAGATCCTCCATGAAGCGGCTGACGTAGCCCATGGTGAACGTAATGTCCGGCCTCATGTGGACTAGATAGCGCAGACCGCCAACGATGCTATGGTAGAGTGTTGCATCTACCTTCGCTATGGTACTGGCATTCGTTAGCTTCAGCCGCTCCTCCATCGGAGTCACGCACGGCTTGCACTCAGCCATGCCGAGGTAGTAGGAGAGCGCGTCGAGATCGCTCATTCGAAAACAAGCCGCCATCTCGTGCTTGAAACTATCGATGTCCTCCGCACGTGCGCCAGTGATGATCAAGTAGTCCACATACACGCCGTCGACGAGCTCCTCCTTCCCCCATCGCCGCATGTAGAGCGCGTGCTCGGTTGTGCACCGCGTGAACCCAAGTTCGCCCAGCATGGCGTCATGCTTGGCGTTCCACGCTCGCGAGGCCTGCCACAACCCATAGAGCGCCTTGCACAGTCGGAGCACCCTGTGCTCCTCTCCCTTGACGGTGAAACCCGGAGGTTACCTAACAAAGACTATCTCCGCCAGCTCATCGTTGAGGAAGGCCGATTTTACGTCCAGATGATGGACGCGCCAGTCCTTCGCTGCTGCCAAAGCTAGAAGCAGTCGGATAGACTCCATGCGTGCTACCAGCTCAAAGACTTCCTCGAAGTCGATGCCCTCGTGCTGGACAAAGCCTCGGGCGACGAGGCACGCCTTGTGCTTGACAATGGCACCACGCTCGTCCCGCTTGACCTTGTACACCCATTTCAGGCCAATCAGATGACATCCTGGAGGTGGATCGACGAGCTTCCAAGTCTCGTTTTCCTCGATTGCCTTTATCTCCTCCAACCTTGTGCGTGAACATGGGTGGTTCTCTACACTGACGAGGAGTAGCTCTGGGTCATCGAGCAGCCGACCTGCCAGGCCTAAGGGCCCTGTGCCACCGATGATGTCGTCCAGCCTGCAGAACCGTACCTCCTCACCATCGTGGAAGGCATCCACGAACTCAGTGATGTCGCTTGGAGGTGAGGTGAACTTGATCGACGTCGATGGAGTCCCCTGTTCCGCCGGAGTGGTCAGCACAACACCTGGAGTGCTCGACACCCCAACTGCAGTGCTTGGCACTATTCCTGGACCGCTCGTCACCACTCCTGGAGTGGTCGGCACCCCTTCTAGAGTGCTCGGCACCAGTCTTGGAGTGGTCGGCACCCCTGCAAGACCTCTCAGCTCCGCTACGGGAATGTTCGACACCAGTTCTGGAGTGGTCGGCACCACTGCAAGACCGCTTGGCACCACTCCTGGAGTGCTCGGCACCCCACCCGGAGTGCTCGACACCGCCCTAGGAGTGCTCGGCCCTGTTACTAGAGTGGTCGGCACCTCCTCTCTAGCGTCTCCACCACTGTGGATGACCAAGTGCTCGACGACGAAGGTGCTGGTGAAGCCACCAGCTTCCCCCGTGCCCGGACTGTCCTAGTCCTAGGCCGCCTTCTCATCGAACACAATGTCGCGTGAGATAACCACATTGCCTCCTGTAGGATCTACAGGAAGATAAAGGAGGCCTAGAGGGGGGTGAATAGGCCTGTAAAAATTCAACTCAAAACTCTGTCAGAACAGAGGGCAGCACCGCCGGCCTATAGGGCGGCACTGCCGCTCTTCGTAAATAAATCTAACACAGCTAAGATTTTACAAAGATGAACCTGTTCCCATTAGCTGCTTAATCCTGCAATAAAAAGATAAGATCCAGTTCGAAGACTGAATACAACAGAAACAAGATGAAGCACGCGAGACACAAGATTTATCCCATGGTTTAGCTCACCACAAAGGTTTGCCTAAGTCCACGTTGTTGAGGAAGCCACGAAAGGCTTGGGCTTGCCACAAAGGCTTGCCTTACCCTCGTTCTCAAATCAAGAGGATGAACTCTTGAAGTGAGAGGTGATTTCTTAGCTCTGAGAATGAGGTTACAAACCTCCCAAGGCTACCACACGAGTTGGCAAGTCCAAGGGCGATGCCTAGCCGGCTAGGAGCAAGCTCCAAGAGTAACAAACCCTAGAACCGCCGGCCAAACATGAACCAAATGCTCTTAGACTTTGGGAATCAGTGGATTTGCTCTCTAATCGAGTTTTGCTGCCTTTTCTCTCAAGTTTTGATGGTTAGAATCAATGATTTGCTTGAGGGATGGAGGAACAACAATGGAGGAGAGAGGGTGAGCTTTGGTTCTGTTCTTTTTCGAGCAGAATGACTGAGTGAAGTAGATGACCATTGTGGGCTAGGCCTGAGGGTATAAATACCCCTTGGGTCCAACGATCAGTTAAGGGCGACACTGCCGCCCTAGCTAAAACAGGTAAGTTGAGGTGAAATTTGGCTGGCTGTTATGACTAGGTGAGAGGATATAAATCTGAGAATTTGAGCATCTGGTTCAACAGTTGACCAACTGTCCTAAAATCCCTCTTAATAGTATGGCTTTCCCTAAACTCAATTTCAAAACATAAAAGAATTTAAACCTTCTTTGAGTTAGGTTTAGCCACCTTTTGTAATTAGGACACCTGCAACCTGTATATCATTCTTATTTTTCGATTCCCTGCTTGTCATCTCGATAAATCTCATTAGTCCTCTAATTTGATGGTCATCAATGCCAAAACCCATAATAGGACTTGATTGCACTTACAATCTCCCCTTTTTGGTAATTGATGACAACCCAATTAGAGCTTACAAAAGATATGAAATCTAAACTGAGATTTTTGAACTACGGGTGTAGGAGCCTCCTCCTCAATATGTGAATAGAGATGTGAATTCTCAATTTGGTATGAAAGGCCATGATTCACATTTTAGGTGTGATGGGAACCTCCCCCTACATCCAAGCCTACTGTGGGGGTGCTGAACAAAGTGTCACAGGAATAAACGTGATGCATATGACATGTTATATCAGTTCAAGCACACAAGACCCTGGCTGATACAGCATAGGGCGGCACTGCCGTCCTCAGAGGGCGGCACTGCTGTCCTGACTATATCGGTCAGGTAGCAACCAGGTTCCTACAATAGATCATATGAATATAAAACAATCTAAACTCAGAATATGACAAGTTAAAACAGTAACCATGAATACATGTCCATATCCGAAACAAATTAAGTCATAAAGTAGCTTATTTCATAAAATAGAGTTTTGAGCGACTCTCAAACTCACAACCTAATAACTATAAAGCGCAGCTGCAGAGAACTCATGGCATCAAAAATCTGTTGACCCCTCTAATTTTCTCCCCCTTTGGCATCAAGTACCAAAAAGGAAGAAAAAGAAGAAAAGTCACTCGTCACTGTCAGAATCAACGCGGGCACGTCCTGCGACGTGAGTGTGTGAAGTGAAGCATGCTGAACATCGCAGAGGAGTTGCCCCAGCTAAAGTAGAAGGACATGGCTGATCTATCGAAGGACGCGATCTCCTGGAATATGTGCGAAATAAGGCTACCTGAACCTGTGGATCGGCCTCTGTGGAGTGAATCTCTGCACCAAAGTCCTGCTGCCTTGGGGGCTGCTCAAAATGCTGCCCCTGTGGGTACCTGTAGTACTGACTGAATGGCTCATATGAGTGCCCATACTGCTGATCATCTGGTTGTTCATAATGGTGCTTATGTGGCTGATCCTGCTCCTCGTCAGAGGAAGAAAGGGGAGGCAAGTTAGAAAACTGAGGTGGTGACTGCACTGGTGGAAGGGGTGGCAACCCCACCATTTCTCTAGCATGCCTCACTGCTTCCCTATTTTCCATTCTATCCTCATAAGCAGTCTGTGAAGCATAGGCACAATGAGCAAAGATTGCCTTCATCCATGTACTCATCTTCCCCCACTTTGACTTCTTCTTTTGTTCCCTAGCCCTGGACGGCTCAGGAATATCTCTATGTGCAGCTCCAGAAGAGTGAAAGCCTGCTGCCCCACTATCTCCATGTCCTCCAGAACAAGTGCGCTAAATAGCTGACCCAAGTCCCCTTAAGCCACCATGGGTCTTTTTTATCTTGTAAACCGTGTGCTTAGAATCCTTAGAGAACCACATGCCAGTCACTCTCTTAATCACAAACATGAGGTAAGGAGCATAGGGCAAAGATCTCCTCCCATCATCCATGGCATATGCTAGCTCAACCCAAATAAACCTTGGAACATTAAACTTTTCACTACTGGGAAACCTAGACAATACATTAGTGATGTAGCCATTCAAATCTATTACATTGTCTTTGGGGTTAAGAGTGATCCTAAAAAGATTATTCATGATGTAATAGAAGCTCTTGAGCTTGGTCCTTGACCAATCAGGAACTGCAAGATTTTGATTCTCCCACATGAAGCTTACTTCCATTGGCTTAAGACGACGTTCATTATGAATCCTATCATATCCCCTGTGGATGTGTCCAAAACTAAGAATACGACAGAAGGTGATAAAATCAATGCGATAATGTCACCCATCAGTCATCCAATGAAGCTCATCCACTTTCTTGTTCTAATAGTAAGTGGCATGGAACTATACAAGAATCTTTCTGTTCCAATCATACCTGAAACTCATGATATCTGTCATCTCAAAGTGGTCACAGGTCTTGATGGCTGCAGCAAACCCATGATCATCCTGCTCTCCAAGTCACCAAAATCAATGTACTGCATCTTGCTGATTTTGCCCTTTGGCTTAGACAGGATGGCTGTGGCATAAAAATCAGATTGAAAAGCATTCCAAAATCTATAATCAATGCGACTGGACCTGTTAGAGGAGTAAGGATCAATCTCTCTAGCTTCATCTGTCTTCTTCCAACTCATGAAATAATCAAGAACTGTATGATTGTCACTGTTTTGGGGAGGATTGAGGTTGAACCCATCAGTGTTTTCTCTCATATAGCTGCTATCAAACTCTAAAATGTGCAGAGAAGAATCAGGCCACACACGAATGGTCAGTTCCATCCTCTGAATTCTTTCTTCTTCAGCAAGGTCTTCATCAAGATTTCTGTCACTAGGAATATAGCTTGCCTGTCCCCTACCTCTCTTGACCTTTTGCTTAGTTGACATCACCTTCCTTTTTTCTCGGTCCATCTATGCAATTAAATGAGACTTGAAAAGAAACTGTATAAGATAATGAGTTAGAAACAGTTGCAAGCAGGTTTTAACAAGAAAAAGAATTTTAAAAATGACACAGGAAGCTTTGCTGGATTTGGAATCAGCATGGTAGGGCAGCACTACCGCCCCCTGAGGCCGATACTGCCTCCCTTAGTTGCTTCACTAGTTCATTTTCAACTTTCTCATTCTGGCTAAATTCTACTTCCAACAATGTCTATCCATCATCACAATTTCATAATCAGAGTCTAAAAATAGATATATGAAACCCTAGCCATGGATTTGAAAGATTGAGTATGAAAAACTTTAGAAACAATTTTGATAAATGAATCCAATTCATTCTGAACTTCATCATTTTAATGAGATTGAGTATATCAGTTAGAATCTGCTAGGGGTGCCATTAATGGTCCCATGGGCGGCATTGCCACTCTCCCCAAAATCATCCAACCGATGAAATTCAAAATCACTTTGATTTAATCATCAAAAACCTTTCTAAACCCTTCATACTCCACCTAGAAACAAAAATCCATGACTAAAACCTTCACATTGCATAGATCGAAGGGGGTTAGAATTTCACCTTACTTCCAAAACGATGGAATGGAGGGAGAAGAGGAGAAAGGGCTCGGCCAAGAGCTTCCTGTAGGGGGCTAGCGACGAGGAGACTTAGCCGGCTGCAGGGGCGGCACTGCCAGGGTGGCAGACTGCAAGGAACGGCGACGGTGCGTGCTTGAGAGAGAAAGAGAGAGACGCACGGGTGTCGACGTCGGCTGGGAGAGAAGGAAAGAGTTGGGTCAGGGGCCAGAAAATGGAATAGATAGAAGAAAACAGGCCCCGCAACCCAATCAAAATTGGTAGAAAACGGCTCAGTTTTCATAGGGCGGCACTGCCGGCCATTATGGGTGGCACTGCCGCCCTGCCAATTTTGCAGGGATTACGCTAAAACTTTATGACCTCCTTTACCTCAGATATGGATATATATTATTTAAATATCATGACCAGTAAGCAATCAACAATACAGACAATGGTCATGACACTTAGTTGGCCTTTTGAAATGGTTTTGAAACACAATATAATATCTTTTTAAATCATTTTCCTATGTCGCTAGGCTATCAAGCCGAGGTGTGCCATATTTCAAACCACGTTACGAGAATCAAGTATATTTAGCTCACTACGCAAAGCACAAAACCTTGACTCATCGAGAGGCTTAGTGAAGATATCGGCTAGTTGTTTTTCGGTGCTCACATGACGAATTTCGATATCTCCTTTGGTTTCGTGGTCTCTCAGGAAGTGATATCGGATGTCTATATGTTTGGTTCTTGAGTGGCTTACGGGATTGTTTGCAAGCTTTATGGCACTTTTATTGTCATACAAGAGTGTGATTTTGGTGAATTGACATCCGAAATCATGAAGGGTTTGCCTCATCCAAAGTAGTTGAGCACAACATGCACCGGCTGCAACATACTCGGCCTCGGTAGTGGAAATGGCTACACAATTTTGCTTCTTTGAACTCCAAGACACTAGGGACCGTCCAAGAAATTGACATGTCCCCGAAGTGTTTTTTCTATCTACCTTGCAACCGGCATAATCGGAATCCGAATAGTCAAGTAGATTGAACTTGGAGCCCTTAGGATACCACAAGCCAAGGTTAGGATTGTGTACTAAATATTTCAAGATTCTTTTAACAGCCACTAAATGATACTCTTTCGGGTTGGCTTGAAATCTAGCACACAAGCACACACTAAGCATTATGTCTGGCCTAGATGCACATAAGTAAAGTAGAGAACCGATCATGGAGCAATATACCTTGATGTTCACGTCTTTCCCTTCTTCATTTAGATCAAGATGTCCATTGGTTGGCATGGGAGTTTTGATAGGCTTGGCATTCACCATGTCGAACTTTTTTAGCATATCATGGGTGTACTTGGTTTGGCTAATGAACGTCCCTTCCTTCATTTTCTTGATTTGAAATCCAAGGAAGAACTTCAGCTCACCCATCATGGACATCTCAAATCTCTTAGTCATGATCCTACTAAACTCCACAATACACATGGTTAGTACTACCAAATATTATGTCATCGACATATATTTGGCACACCAATATATCATTTCCAATTTTATGAGTAAAGAGTGTAGGGTCAGTTTTGCCTATTTCAAAGCCTTGTTTAAGCAAGAATTCCTTAAGGCATTCATACCATGCTCTTGGTGCTTGCTTAAGCCCATAGAGCGTCTTTTGGAGTTTATAGACATGGTTGGGGAACTTGGGATCTTCAAACCCTGGTGGCTGCTCCACATACACCAACTCTTGTATTGGGCCATTGAGGAATGCACTCTTGACATCCATTTGGTACAGCTTGAAGTCATGATGGGCAGCAAAGGCTAGAAGCATTCGAATTGCTTCAAGTCTTGCCACCGGTGCATATGTTTCTTCAAAGTCCAAGCCCTCTACTTGAGTGAAGCCTTGGGCCACCAATCTTACCTTGTTTCTTGCCACCACGTCATTTTCATCTTGCTTGTTGTGGAAGACCCACTTGGTACCAATGACATTGGTATTGGGCCTTTCCACCAAGTTCCACACTTGATTTCTCTCGAAGTTGTTGAGCTCTTCTTGCATGGCCATGACCCAATCCGGATCTCCAAGTGCTTGTTCTACCTTGAGAGGTTCCAAAGAGGAAACAAACGAGTAACATTGACAAAAATTTGCTAAATATGAACGAGTTGTTACCCCATTTCGAATGCTCCCAAGGATGTTGTCAACGGGGTGATCCCGTTGTATAGTTTGACGTAGCCTTGGATGCTCAACACCTCGTTGTTCTTCTTCTGGACCTTTAGCTTCTTCTTGTTTAAAGATAGGCTCCAAGTTGAGCCTTTGAAGTGGTGGAGTAGGAGTTGAAGGAGCTGCTGCTGAGGTGGATGGGGCGGCACTGTCGCCCTGCTGATTTTCAGCAGGTGAGTGCTGCCCTTGTTGATGGAGTACGACAGTGGAAATTTGTGCAGCAATAGCCTAGGGATCCTCATCATCAGTGGCTCGATCTTTTTGTGGCCTAATGTCACCTATAACCATTTGCTTGATTGCCTCACATGGTGGATCCTCCTTTTCTACAACACTTGAATCAATTTGCTCCACTTGAGAGCCATTAGATTCATCAAATGTCACATCTATCATGACTTCAACTCTACCCATGGTTTTGTTGAAGACACAATATGCATGCTCATTTGATCCATAACCAAGAAGAATGCATTCATCAACTTTAGGTGTGAATTTAGAGGTTTTGGGTCTTTTGTTAAGTATAAAACACTTACAACCAGACACTCTAAAGTATGACACCTTTGGTTTGTTTCCGGTTAGAAGCTCATATGAAGTCTTCATAAGTTTCTTGTGTAAGTAGAGGCGGTTGATGGCATGGCAAGTGGTGTTGATGGCATCACTCCAAAAGAGGCCCGATGTCTTGTACTCATCTAGCAATTTTCCTTGCCATATCAAGAAGTGTACGGTTCTTCCTCTCTACTACACCATTTTGTTGAGGGGTGTAAGAAGTTGAAAACTCATGCTTGATGCCCTCTTCGTCAAGAAACTCTTTAACTAGAGTGTTCTTGAATTCGGTCCCATTGTCACTTCTCATCTTCTTGATAGGAAGACCGAACTCCCTTTGTGCCATTCTCACAAATATCTTGACTTTATCTTGCATCTGGGACTTATCATAAACAAAGAACACCCAAGTGAAACAAGAATAATCATCAACAATAACTAGACCATATTTGTTACCCCCGATGCTTAGGTAGGCAACCGGTCCAAAGAGATCCATGTGAATCAACTCCAACGGTTGTGTGGTGATCATGATGCTCTTTGGTGGGTGAGGTACACCTACTTGCTTTCCGGCTTGGCAAGCACTACAAATCTTGTATTTCTCAAATTGAATATTGGTTAGTCCAAGGATGTGGTTGTCTTTTAGGAGTTTGGCCAAGTTCCTCATCCCAACATGAGCTAGTCGGCGATGCCATAGCCAACCCATGCTAGATTTTGCCACTAAACAGGTTTCAAGCTTAGCTTTACTTTTGCTGAAATCAACTAGGTAAAGCTTGTTCTTGAGGTGACCCATAAAGACAATAGAGGAATCCTCCCTCTTAGAGACTTCCACACCCTTATCCGTGAAGAGACAATTGTAGCCCATCTCACACAATTGAGAGACGGACAGCAGATTGTACTTCAAGAAATCAACATGTAAGACATTTGTAATTGAATGGTCAAGTGTAATAGCTACTTTACCAAGTCCAATCACACTCCCTTTTAAATTGTCACCAAATATGATATTCTCATCTGAATTTGTAGTTGGGGAGTATGATGAGAACATACTCCTTTCTCCGGTCATATGATTTGTACAACCGCTGTCAAGTACCCAACTTGACCCACCGGAGGAGTATGCCTGCAACACAAGTTTAGTTTCTAATTTTAGGTCCCCAAATATTCTTGGGGCCTTGCACGTTAGTCACAAGAACTTTAGGAACCCAAATGAAAGCATTAAGATAAACATTTCGACCATTGCCAACAAACTTGGCAAACACTTCCCCCTTACTGTTGTGCTGCAAAACAAAGTTAGAATTCAAACATTGTTGATGTGTTTTTGCCTTTGGTTGATAAGCATATCTATTTAGAGTGACCCAGATAGATTTCTTTAGTTTTTAGACAACCTGCTCAGGATGAGACACCTTCTTCTTGGGCTTGACATGAGCAGAGGAGGAGGAGGTGGTCTTCCCTTTTCTGTGGGGGGCGGCACTGCCACCCTTCACAGCGGCACTGTCGCCCATAGGCTACGTTGCTGCTCTGGGCTAGCCTTGTGCCACCATCTGTGCAGATCTATCTATACTTTCCTGCCCTTTGCTCATGAACTGAACACACTTATATCCATTGATTACCTTTCTCCCATTGGTTTTACCTCCATGAGTGTGCCCAAGTCCATCCTTGATGTGTGGATTTCTTTCATCTTTGTATTGCGACCTCTTTGGTTGTTCAACTTTGCCACTAGTAGATTTCTTGCCTTCCATGCACCTTTTGCCTAACATAGCATTGAGCCTAGCAATCTCCTTTTTCATAACCTCTATGTTTGCAAGGTTAGTGGAATAAACATTTAAGTCAAGATTATAGCATTTTCCACACCCTTGACTAGTGGAGGGAATAAAAATGTCATTTGTGTTAGAGGGCAGTGGGGTGCTCTCCCATAGAAGATTATTTTGCTCCTCAAGTTTGTTGTGCTTTTCAACTAAGACACAATACTTATCATTGAGTGCAATATTTGCCTTCTTTGTGAGAGCATGTTCTCTTTGTTCTTCGGCCAAGGCCTTATTCAAAGAGTCCACCTCACTCCTCTCTAACTCAAGAGATTCCTTGCAACCAATATACATCTTTTCGGTTTCCTTTAGATTTTCATCTCTATCGGCTAGCTCGGCTTTGACACTTTCTAATTCCTCCATTAGATTTGGGATGAAGAGCTTGGTCTTAAGATCCAAATTTTTAGTCAATTTAGCATATTTCTCAACATCACTAGTTTCATCATCACTAGAATCACTAAGTTCACTACTAGAGATGTCACTAGGAGGTGGAGGAGATTTGGCTCTTCGTTTTACCTTCTCACCCTTTGCCATAAGACAAATGTGAGTGGAGTGGTGGTCATCATCATCGGACATGTTGTTGAAGAGCCTTAGTATAGAGGATGGCTTTTGAATGGCCACGGTTGCAACCTTCACATCCTCATCACTTGACTCCTTAGTTGAGTCCCACTCATGCCCAATGTGTGCCTCTCCTATTTGCTTATATCTCTTTTTGTGTTCATGCTTGGCTTCACTGTTGTCCCTCTTGTATTTGTTGTCTTTCTTCTCATAGGGACACTTAGCAATGAAATGCTCGGTGCTGCCATAATTCTAGGAAGTCCTCTTCTTCTTGTTTGGAAACCTTCTTTGCACTATTTTATACCCATTCCTTTTCAGCCCCTTGTGATAGTTCTTCATGAACAAAGCCATGTCATCAATCTTCATGTAATCAACCCCATCATCTTCATCTTCACTTGAGGATGAACTTGGATTATCATTTTGTGGAGTTGACTTGATTTCCTTGGGCTAACTTATTGATGCTTGCTTGCTGCCCTTCGCCTTGTTGGAGGTGCCTTGATTGCTTGATTTATTGGCCTTGAGAGCTACTTCCTTGATTTTCATGCCTTCTAGTTTGGTTTGCAACTCACCAAGTCTTCTCCTCTCATTGGCTTCTTCTCTTTGCATGTCAAATGTCAACAATCTTCCAAACACATCATTTGGTGTGAAATGCTCAAACTTCTTCTTATCTCTAATCAAGGTAACTACGGTCTTATTTCTTGGTGAGTAGGCTTCCAACATAACCTTCACCACTTTGTGATCATCAAGCTCATCACATCCATAGCCTCTAATCTTGCCCACCAAGGTCATCAATCTATCAAACATCTCTTGTGGCCCCTCTCCATCAACAATCACGAACCTATTGAGCTTAGCCATCATCAAATCAATCTTTGCTTTCCTCACTTTATCAACACCTTCATGTGCTAGATGCAAAGTGTCCCAAATCTGCTTTGCAACATTGACATTCATCACTCGGTTGTACTCATTTCCATCCAAGGCACTAAGAAGAATGCTAGTGGCTTGGCCATTGAGATGGACAGCAACTAACTCCTTATTTGTTGGCTCTTTGGGATCTTCTGGTGGCTGCAATCCATTCACCACAATCTCCCAAAGACCGGGGTGAAGACCTACAAGATAGGCACTCATCAAGTGCTTCCACTTGGCAAAGTTTGTCCCATCAAAATGAGGCAACTTGCCCGCGGGTACATTGATAAAGAACCTTTTGTTATGGTTAGACAAATAAGAATAATTAAAGGATACGACGGCATATTTGTTCTTGTTGTTGTTGCTGCCCTTGTCATCGCTATCCTTCTTCTTGTCCTTACTCTTCACCTTCTTGCTATCTTTTGAAGCATGGTATGACACATCATCATCTCCATCATCTGAGCTACTAGAGAGCTCACTAGATGATGCAGCATACTCATTCTTCTCTTGCTCTTGAGCTCTTGCTGCCCTTCTCTTGACTCTTGCCTCTCTTGTGATTCTTCTAGTTTCTTTTCTCTTCTTCTTGTCCTTGAGCCACTGCTCTTCCTTCTTCTTTTCTCTAGCTTCTCTTGTTACGATCTTGGCGGCTTTTCTTTCTTTTCTTGCCTTTCTTCTTTCGGCTTAGTGGTCTTGGCTTCTTTGATGGTGGCATCACTTGCTGTCGATATGGACAACTCGCTGCTACTGCCGACATCCTCGATGTGCACACCACTTGCGTTCGCATCGCGAACGATCCTCAAACCTCCTCCTTCTTCCATACTTCATGTGGTGAAGCGTATACGAAGCAACCTCGCTTTGATACCACTTGTAGGATCTATAGGAAGATAAAGGAGGCCTAGAGGGGGGGTGAATAGGCCTATAAAAATTCAACTCAAAACTCTGTCAGAACAGAGGGCGGCACTGCCAGCCTGTAGGGCGGCACTGCCGTTCTTCGTAAATAAATCTAACACAACTGAGATTTTACAGGGATGAACCTGACTCCATTAGCTGCTTAATCCTACAATAGAAAGATAAGATCCAGTTCAAAGACTGAATACCACAGAAACTCCACACAAGAGTGGATCGAGAAACCAAACCCTAACACCAGCTACCAAAGAGCTAAACCAGCAAGTAAACAAGATGAAGCACGCGAGACACAAGATTTATCTCGTGGTTCAGCTCACCACAAAGGTTTGCCTAAGTCTACATTGTTGAGGAAGCCACAAAAGGCTTGGGCTTGCCATAAAGGCTTGCCTTACCCTCATTCTCAAATCAAGAGAATGAACTCTTGAAGTGAGAGGTGACTTCTTAGCTCTGAGAATGAGGTTACAAACCTCCCAAGGCTGCCACACGAGTTGGCAAGTCCAAGGGCGACGCCTAGCCGGCTAGGAGCAAGCTCCAAGAGTAACAAACCCTAGAACCATCGGCCAAACATGAACCAAATGCTCTTAGACTTTGGGAATCAGTGGATCTGCTCTCCAATCAAGTTTTGCTGCCTTCTCTCTCAAGTTTTGATGGTTGGAATCAAGGATTTGCTTGAGGGATGGAGGAGCAACAATGGAGGAGAGAGGGTGAGCTTTGGTTCTGTTCTTTTTCGAGCAAAATGACTGAGTGAAGTAGATGACCGTTGTGGGCTGGGCCTGAAGGATATAAATACCCTTTGGGTCCAACGGTCAGTTAAGGGCGGCATTGCCGCTCTTAACAGGGCGACACTACCGTCCTAGCCAAAATAGGTAAGTTGAGGTGAGATTTGACTGGCTGTTATGACTAGGTGAGAGGATATAAATCTGAGAATTTGAGCATCTGGTTTAACAGTTGACCAACTGTCCTAAAATCTCTCTTAATAGTACGGCTTTTCCTAAACTCAATATCAAAACATAAAAGAATTTAAACCTCCTTTGAGCTAGGTTTAGCCACCTTTTGTAATTAGGACACCTGCAGCCTGTACATCATCCTTATTTTTCGATTCCCTGCTTGTCATCTCGATAAATCTCATTAGTGCTCTAATTTGGTGGTCATCAATGCCAAAACCCACAATAGAACTTGATTGCACTTACACCTCTGCGTGGGTCGTAGAGCCGATATGCCTTGGTATATTCCTCATAGCCCAGGAGCACCATCGTTGTGCTTCTGTCCAACCTGGTGAGGACCGGCTTCAGCTTCCTGACGTGGCCGATGCAGCTGAATGTCTGAAGGAAGGACACGCTCGGCTTGTGCCTATACCAACCTTTGAACGGTGTCTTGCCCTTCAGGGCCTTGGTGGGCGCGCGGTTGAGGATGAACAACATCGTGGTCACCGCCTCACCACAGAACCTTACCGGCATGCTCTTGGCCTTCATCATGGATCGAGCCATGCCGACCACCATCTGGTTCCGCCGCTCCACCATGCCATTCTGCTGTGGTGAGTACGGCATAGTGTGGTGTCACACCACACCCTGATCGGCGTAGTACGCAGCGAACTCCACTGAAGTGAATTTGCCGCCCCAATCAGTCCGCAGCACGCGCAGCTTCTTGCCGCTCTCCACCTCGACGCACGCCTTGAACTTCTTGATCGCCTCCATCGCCTCATCCTTGCTCGTCAGGAGTTGCAGCCACATGTAGCAACTACAATCATCCATGAGCAGGAGGAAGTACCGCCGACCACCATTTGTGGCTGGTGTGATTGGCCCACAGAGATCACCGTGGACGAGCTCGAGAGCGTCCGTCACGTGATACTTGGCCGCCTTTGGGAACGGCAGCCTCCTCTGCTTCTCAGCCAGGTAGTTGTCACATAGCTCGCCTGCGTGCTTGATCTGGGGTAGCCCTCGGACCATCTTCTCTAGCCAACCGAGCGCGTTGAAGCTGAGATGGCCGAACCAGGCATGCCACATCCATGGCTCCTCGATGTACTGTGCTGCCAGGCACACTGGTTGCTCCACCTTCAAGTCGGGCAGGTACAAATGGTTCTGGGACCTTGTCGCCATGACAAATAGGCGCTCCTCCCGGTCCCTGATCCTGAGGACTCCGTCCTTGATCAGTACCTCGCTTCCGTGCTCATCCAACTAGCCAATGCTGATGATGCTTGAACGCAGCTGCGGGATGTAATATACATCCATCAGCGCACGATGCTCACCATTCTAGCACCTAAAGATGATGGTGTTGCGCCCTCGGATTGCCACCCTTGAGCCGTCACCGAACTTCATTGTGTCGGTCATGTTGTCGTCGAGCTCGACGAAGGCTTCCTTAGAGCCCATCATGTGGTTGCTGGGGCCGGAGTCCAGGTACCACCGCTACTCCTGTTTGCCGCCCACACGTCCGAGGTGGACTTAGGCGTGCGGTTCGTCGAGGTTGACAGCCTTGAGAGCCTTCCCAGACCCTTCCACCGCCATCACCTCTCCCTTCTCCTTGGCCTCAATGTCGTGCAGTGTATAGAACATCGCCATCAGGAGAGTGACCTCATCATCATCATCAGCCTGCGCCAGATGAGCCTCAGCCTTCTTCTCCTGCTTGCAATTTAGGTAC
This sequence comes from Miscanthus lutarioriparius, assembly GCA_904845875.1. Taxonomy (NCBI): domain Eukaryota; kingdom Viridiplantae; phylum Streptophyta; class Magnoliopsida; order Poales; family Poaceae; genus Miscanthus; species Miscanthus lutarioriparius. The sequence continues at coordinate 2,880,775 of CAJGYO010000005.1, forward strand.
TCCTTTGTCCAATGGCCTGTCTTCCTGCAGCGCTGGTAGGCGTTGGGGTTGACCTTCTTCTTCTTCTTCTTCTTCTCCAAAGAAGCCTTGCCGCGGCGCTTGCCATCGCCACTACGGCTAGAGAAGGCTTCCCCAGAGTTCCTTCGGGCAGCCCACTCCTCCTATGTCAGCGGCAGCTTGCTGCTCTATGTCGTTGTTGTGGCCTGCTCCATGGGCTTGTCCACTGCCCGCAGACGACCTATCACATCCTCAATGGTGAGGGTGGACAAGTCCAGTATCGTCACTATGAAGAGAGCGATCTGGATGTACTTCACCGGCACGGAGTGGTGGTACTTGGAAAATTGTCTCTTCTTCGTCGATGGTGACATCGTGGCTTCTCAGCTTGCTGATGAGCGACTATAGGCGGAGGGAGAAGTCATCCAACGATTCACCATCCTTGAACTTGAGGATGGCGTACTCCTGCTTCAGCAGCTGAGCCGTCGCCTTCTTTGCGCGGTCGGAGGCGACGCACATCGCTGCAATAGCCTCCCACGCCTCCTTAGCAGAGTTCTTCGCCCCCAATGGCTCCCTGTACTCTGCTAGCACAGCGGTGAGGATAGCCTCCAATGCTGACATGTCGTCTTCTTTGTTGTCGGTGCCCTTGTCAATAGCATTCCAAAGCCGGCGGGCTCTGAGCTTGACCTTCATGTTCACCGCCCACTCGTCATAGTTGGTACGAGTCAGCGTCGGCCAACTGGTGCCGCTGACCTCCCACACCGTGCGCATGGCGACCTTCGGTCGTGGTTGGGTAGCCACAACAGCGCCGCTGCTATCACCCATCTCCAAACCGTCCGTCATCGCCAGCGGTTAGTCCTGCAACGGCGCTTGTACGTCTTCGATACCACTTGTTGGCCCCTGATCCTCAGCTTCGACACGCTCGATCGGCCGAAGAAGATTGTCCGAGGGCTGCCCCACATCAAGCACGGAGGCGAGCTGTGTGACAGCTGTCTGGCTGAGAAGTAGAGGACACTGTCGTTCCCAAAGACGGCTAAGTATCGCGCGGTGAACGCTCTCGAGCTCGTCCACAGCGATCTCTACGGGCCAATCACGTCAGCCACAAATGGTGGTCGACGGTACTTTCTCCTGCTCGTGGATGATTGCAGTCGCTATATGTGGCTGTAACTCCTAACGAGCAAGGACAAGGCGACGGAGGCGATCAAGAAGTTCAAGGCACATGCGGAGGCGAAGAGCGGCAAGAAGCTACGCGTGCTGTGGACTGATCGCGGTGGCGAATTCACTTTGGTGGAGTTCACTGCGTACTGTGCGGATTAGGGTGTGGTGCGACACCACACCGTGCCGTAGTCGCCACAGCAGAATGGCGTGGTGGAGCTAGAGAACTAGGAAAGAATTGTAAAGTAATATGCTGCTCCCTCGCCTATACGCGCGGCAGGGGCAGACGCCGAAAGGGTTCCCCTGCACTGCACTGTAGCAGCGGCAGGGGCAGGCGTCCGAAAGTCTCCCCTGCCGCACTGTAGCCACAGCAGGGGTAGGCGCCAAAGTCATCCCTGCTTTCATATCTAGGCACTGTAGCAGCATGGCAGCCTGGCATGTCTGTGTACTAGGATTAGATTGATAGAGTTGTATATATAGCTTCCCACTACAACTCAGTAAAGGTGAGCGAGTTCAGTTTTGCCATCTCCTCTGCAGAGCTCCGACCAACGCTGGTGCTTGTGCTGTGTGTGTGTGCTCTGTTCTTCCTCCCTTCTTCTACCTCTAGCCGTAGTGTGTGTGGTCGATCAACGACTATGAGCAGTCAGCTCACCTGTGCCGGAGATCTCGAGACTAACAATTACTACTGTCCAGCAGCTCAGATGACCCTGGTGCGGTGGCGACTCAGCGGCGCGACCGCGTAGTGTGCTGCGCACTTTCACGATGGCTAGCTAGAGGGAACGGAGGGGGTATTTGAAGCAACGGGAGAATGGCGCCGCATCAATTGCCACGTTTTGTACGAGGAGCCACGAGAGCCTGGGGGCAAGGTCCCTGGCTTAAACGATGCTGACTTTTGGGGAAAAAATTCCTCAAACAACGCCAATTAATGATAGAGGGAGTAACAGCCTGTTCGATGGTTGGTTTCAGCCAGGACTTATTAGCCATGGTACAGTATTTTTCTCTCATAACGAACTAGCACTAGCCGAGCTTATCAGTCTAGAAATCAACCAGTGAATGTTGCCAAGAGGATATTTGTTAATCAATGCATAGATAATCCAGCAAGCTGAGACAATTGGAAAAGAGTTTAGCTTATGAGAGCAGGACAATTGGAGATCGCAGGCGTGTCCTTATCATCTCCTGCACTGGTGTCCTCTTCGTCTTCGACAAGTGCCTGGACTTGCACGCATTGGTGGTGCACCCTCGAGGGCCCAGGCGTGCAGCGCCTGTGCTTCTTCCGTCTCTGGAGGGGGTAGGTCCTCTTCCAAGACTGCTTCGACGAACAACTGGAGACCCACTTGCGGGTGCAGCCGCAAGTAGTGGCTGAGCATGAGTTTCGCGGTGCCTTGAGCCAAAAAGCGAGCAGCCTTCAGGCATTGGTCCGTCACAACGCTGGGGACTAGCTCCTTACGGTCGACAACGCGACCAAATAAGCATGCAAAAGAAGAGTCCGAGTCATCATCCCCCTGCGGATGCGGCAGCTCACCTGGATCTAGTTCCAGCTTTAGCTGGCGGAGAGCAACACGGGCACGACCGTAGGTGTCGCGGCACTGATGCTTCTCCTTCTTGACCCGCTCGGCTTCCTATCAAAAGAGGTTCAGCTCGCTCCGGAGCTTTCGGAGCTCGGCCTTCATTTCTTCATTCTCCCTGGACAGTTCAGTCAGCTCCTGTCGTGTAGCTGTGCAAAGCAAGGTTTTAAATCTTCGGCTATAGCCTCCGCTATCTCCGGTTATAACTGTTTGAGGAGGATTTAGCTAAGTTTTTCTATGTACAAGGTAGCTCTTAGCTGCCGCTATAGCCCGCTATAGCCTGTTTTCGGACACAGAAAGCTAAATGACGTAGCCGGCTATTTAAAACGTTGGTGCAAAGTGGCAGATGGTGCTCCGAAGCGGCGAGCAGGGAATCCACAACCATAGTCTGTTGCGCTGAAGCTGGGAGGCTGTTGCATGCAGGAATGCTGTGAGACGCGGAGAGAGCACAACGGGCTGATGTGCCGCCGTAGATAACCAGAGTTGCCCCACATAGTTGTGGGATTGGTTTTCTGACGGATAGAGGCATAGAGCTGTTGTAGAGGAGAAACCAGGGCGCCGCCGCCTCTAGCACCCGGCCCAACACTGCGCCGCTCCACCGCCAACGTTCGTCTCCAGCGCCGCTGGCCCCAACGCCACGCCGCGCCGTGAAGCCGCCCCAGCACCACGGCGTGCAGTAGAACCAGCGCCGCGCAGCTGCGAAGCTTCAGAGGACGCTGCACCTAGTGCAACACCGTGAATCTCTATAGCTCCACTGCGCCGCGGTTGCAGTCTGCATCCTGTCGATGATCTGGTGTGTTTCGGAACATCATCCAAACTCGCGTCCCCGTCATCAATCCGTCGATGTACCACAGCGGGAGACCTGTCCGTGGTGGATTCGATTTGGAAAAATCTTTGGTAGCTGAAATTGATCCGTTTCCGTCTCTAACTCATTGTCAAACCACCATCCGCACGGCTAGTTAGGGGAGGCCAGATCAAACCAGAATCACGACAGAAACTTTATCTCTATTATTATCAGGTATAGATATAGAAGAAGTGCAAAAAGTATAATTAAAAGGTACAATAATAATAAGCAGTCAATTAAACATAAAGTTTGAAAAATCAAAATTAAGACTGGTGACTTCTTATATAAAGTAAAGGAGAAAAAAACATACAAATACAAATATATTAAACAATAACTAATAATACTTATTGTCTCTGAGCACGGATCGCTGGACTAGTCAGCACAATCGACATAGCCCTTGAGCATGAGGTCGATGAAGCGCTTTTCCCACGTTATCAGATGACCTGGTATGTCCATAGTGTAGTTGCAGAGGAAGTGCGTTAATGTATCAGGGCGCGAGTTGTCCATGGATGCCAAGACCAGCTGTTATTCATCATAAGTTCCAATTTTAAACTTGTAGATGCAACTCAGGCAAGGGAATGAGACAATGAGTTGGAAGTAAGCGCAGTCGGCCTCAACCGTCGGGAAGCAGTCGGTGTCAACAACAAGGCACCTGAGCAAGGCTACCGATGCTCTTTGACCGAGGCCATCACGTCCCCAGCAGCATCAATCTTGAAAACATCCATGCCGCGGCGGCGCTTCAAGGCCGCCAGGATGTCCCCTCCAGGGACCTCCACCGCATAACAACGGCGGCCGAAGATGTTCTTGGCACCAGGAACAGATTCACGGTTGACAGCGGCGGCAATCTGAGGCAGCCTGCTTGCAGGATAGTTGCCAAGCGTCTCCACACAGAAAGACCCGCTCTGGGGATCCGCCCAGTACACATCGTTTGACGCGACGGAAACCAACACGAGTGTGGGCGTTGTACCAACGACGTTGGCAGTGAATTCCGACCGCTCGGTTGACAGTCGAGCCGCAAAACAGATCATGGAGCCGGTGAAGGGGTTGAGGACGCTCACGGCGTCCGTGGAGTCAAAGGCCGCCAGAACGATGAGACCGTCGGCGGTGCTTGTGACGAATTTGTAGCAGAGGCCGCGGAGGATCGGCAGTCTCATACGGAGGAAGCGACCGGTGGCCGTGTTGACGAAGAGGAAGGGACCGTCGTCGAGGATCGTGAGGATGGAGGAGACGACCTTAGGTTCATCCAGCATGACCCACCGGGAGGGACCGAAGCGGGGGTCATGCTGGTTGCTCCGGGTCGACGGTGACGGAGCGCCAGTGGTGGCAGGCGGCGCGCAGGTCCGCATAGTAGGCGAGGTCGTTGGTGGCCAGGAAGCAGTCGGCGACGCGGTTCACGAGGTCCGCCGGAAGGGACGACCAGCCCTGCGCCATGGCCACGATCGGCCCTCGAGGTATCGGGGGTTTGTTTCTGGTGTTGCTGCTGTGCCGAGGCAGGCGAAGAGAGCCGGAGGGTGTGGTGGGGTTAAATAGTAGAGCCAGCACCAGCAGCCAAGTGATGTGAAAGCTCGAACGGGAGAAGAAGAAGGGTTGCACTTGCATGTCGCAAGTCGCGATCCAACCGCACCTGCATGCATGCATTGCCATTTACTGCTCGTTGCCGTTACGCTCATCGGTTACGACGCCGGCGCCGCCTAGGCTCCGTTCGCGTGTGAGGTTTGAAGGGGCGTTTGAATCGAGGGCACTAAAGTTAGGGGTGTCTATAAGTGTTCAGATATTAATAATAAAATAAATTATAAAAGTCATCGATAATCCGCGAGACGAATTTATTAAACCTAATTAATTCATCATTAATGTATGTTTACTGTAGCATCACATTATCAAATCATGAACTAGTTAGACTTAAAAATTCATCTAGCAAATTAGTATTAATCTATGTATTTAATTTTATAATTATTCTATCGTCCAAACAACGTTCCTGCTCCGGTGGAGGTGGACCGTGTGGGAGCTAGCTGGTCATTCCAACTTCCTCCAAGGCTCCAACGTTATTACTGCTCGCTCAACAACTACTCAAGCCAAGCCTCTAAACTTCAGACTCAAATTCAGCCCAAACCATTCCTCAACAAATCGGGCTTCTAACTTTCTAAGGAGATGATGATAATGGGCTTTCTAGCCCAAATACGGCCCATAAGATAAGAAAGCCGGACCTGTTGCCCTCGTTTGTGAAAGTGAATATTGATAACACTTCACCATCGGCCCAGCGTACAACAATGATGAGGCTTCGTCACCACTGGTACGGCGTGCATTTTGACGATGATAATACATTTTTAGAATATCAATTCTATATATGTAGCGTAATATTAATAGTATTATTAATGTGATTACATCAAACCCACAAGCTCAACGATGCATATACATTAAGTTCGAGCCATGACATACATCAAATCCGGCCACAAGTTAAACAATCCAGAAGAGAAGAGAGAGATTAGGTTAATGGTTTAGGTAAACTATAATTAGTTCAGATTGAATTCCAGAGGTAGCTTAAATTCAACCTCATATTATTTATGGAAAAAATTGATTATAATTTTTTTTTTAAAAACTTAACTCGATTATGTTGTATGCGAAGTAATATTTTAATTGAACTTCTAACCTATGATTTTGAAATAGGAAAAAGAGAGGATGTTTTGAAAAAAAACATTTCTCTAACACTACTGTAGAATTGATTTTCAACAACAGGTCTATTTTCAGCAGCCTCTACAGTGGCGTCCTAATCGAGCCATCTCTAGAAATACATTTGTAGAGTCGCTTCTATTTCCAGTCGCTTCTACGGTAGCGTCTAAACTGAGCCGCCTCTAAAAATGCATTTGTAGAGACGGTTATATTTCCAGCCGCCTCTAAAATTCATTTTTTAGAGGCAGCTCTATTCCTAGCCACCTCTACAAATGCCCCTATTTTAGACGCTGCTACAGCTTGTCTCTAGAAATTGATTTTTAGAGGCGGTTGTAAATAGAGCGGTCTCTAAAATCGGAGATGCATAGTAAAATTAGAATTTTTAAAATAGTCTTGGATGGAGAATGACCGAAACAAAAGTTGTAGATCTCAAAAAGTTATGCAACTTTGTAGTTGACAACTTTTTCATTTGATATCATCTATTCAAGGAAAATTACTTTTGAATTTCTCACATTTTAAATTCATAATTTTCAAACGACCTCAGATGGAGAAACGACCAAAACAAAAGTTGTATATTACACAAAGTGTAGTTAATAACTTTTTCATTTAAATTCATTTACGGTCCCAAATATTTATTTTAAAATCGGACGAAGATAAAATAAGGCGGACGGATATCTAATATGAGCACAAGTGCCTTATGGGTGGTTTGGTCAGGGAAGATACGTGCAAGGCGTGAGGTTGCGGGTTAAGCACCCGCTGCAATGTTTTTTGTGTGAAATAGTGTGTAACTTATAGCGGCGGCCTGAACTCGAGATCGTGATTTCTAGCAACAAAAACATTTTACTTAAAGTATATGATTTAATGATCTATATTTATATTAGAAAGATACGATAATTTTTTTTGCCATATATGCCTTTCGATATCTTTTGGACAATAAAATCACACAAAATGCAATTCTGAATTATAGAAACTTTTTTGCCTACCATATAAGGACACATTTATTGAAATTTTAGATTTTACTAAATGTGTACTTACATTTCATCATATTTTACGTTTTACTTAACATGTACTTAACTAGTAATAACAATCAAGGTTCTATGGGGCAACAAATGCACCTCGAAAAATCTAAATAGATGAGCTACGCTCAGATCGTATATATTGAAACTTTTTAACCGTTCCCCCCTATATATAATTTCTAGCTCCGCCACTGATTTCTAGGCAATATTTGTAATTGAATTTTTTTTTGGATAAATAAATAAAAAACCGGGATCGTTACATCTTGTCTGCACTCGGATGTCTTCTTGCATCTGGTGTGATGGATGCTTTAGAAGCACATGAACTATGTGGTGCGCCAATCGCCATCCATCACGTTACATCTAGGCTGCACTGCATGTCTAATGTCTTCTTGCATCTTGTGTGAATGTGATGGATGCTTTAGAAGCACATGAAAGATTAAAGTTGAGCATGCAACCACAGCCCGGTGGCCCGGTCCGAAGCACGGTTTTTTGGCCCCTGCCCAACCACGGCCCGGCCCGGTGTTGTGCAGGCCTGGGCCGGCAGGCGGCACGGCACAGCCCGGCTTTTGGCCACAGGCCCGGTAGAGGCCCGCTAACTTGCCTACCATATATAATGTGCAACTCCTAACCTTAATGCCTAATCCCCATCCCTCGGTATTCCTCCCGCCGCCGCCTGTGCTCCTCACTCGAATCCCCTCGCCTCGCACCGTCGTACTCGTACGGATCTCCCGCACGCCCCTCGCACGCCACCTCCGCGCGACACGGAGGCGCCGCCAGCCCGCCGTCTCCTCTTCCCTCCTCCCCCTCCGGCATGGGCACCGCCACAGCCCCGTCGTTGCGCGCGGATCTCGAGCTCCCTCCCTCCTCCTCACCCCCATGCGGCGGTCTCGAGCTTCCTCCCTCCTCACGATGTGGTGGCCTCAAGCTCCCTGCGCGACGCGGCGGCTCGCTTCCTCCCTCCGCCTTCGCGACGCGGCGGCGGCGTAAGGTGGCATGGACGCGGACCTCGAGCAGGCCCGGACTGCTAAAAGGGCCGTGCTTTCTGGGCCGACCCGGCATGGAAAGTGGCCCGACAGGCCGTGCCTAGGCCGTCGGCCAGGCACGAAGGACTGGGGCGGCACGGCCCGGGGCACGCCAGGCCCTACCGTGCCGTGCCTGATCAGGCCGTGCCTAGCACGGGCCGGGCCAGGTGGCCCGGTTGCTCATCTGTATGAACGATGTGGTGCGCCATCCATCAGTCGTTTTGCTGCGGCCTGCAAGCATGCATGCAGCCCACCTATGGAAGTACCGCTGCCTATTGGAGAGAGTTACATTGTCGCAACTGTGTACTTTAGTTTCCCTATGACTATGAGTTACTAGTTGTCCCCATCCCCCCTCTCTCTCGGCTTGTAATACCCCAAAGCTATAACTCCTTTGGCTGAGCAAAAAAAAAAAAATTTACGTTGCTCCTAGTCAACCATAGATGGCAAGCATTTTTTAGGGAAAAATAGTTATAGTTTTGATAAAAAAAAATCAAAACCGTTTTTTAGGGGGGCAAAAAGGGCTCCAGAAAGAAACCATGCGTGGATTATATATGTCTTTCAATCGTAAGGTATGTACATCGATAGACCGAGTCTGACTCGGACGACGAGCCAACAATTTCATTGATCTCAGCAATGCAATGCTAACTCGTCATCAGCTTGCTTGAGCTGATCAATGAAGGATGCATCTCCGTCAGTAGTGGCTATATAGGCCATCGGCAGAGCAGAAGGCAGGTCGTTGAACAGATCGAGCGGAGCTTGCACAACAAAACCAAAAGCAAAAAACGTATTGGTCGTCGTCATGGATCAATACATGGATCAGTAGACTTCGACGTTCCATTGCTCGCCCTTCTTGAGCTGCTTCTTGTACTCCATCCAGTCGATCCCTGATGGATGATAATGATGCATGCATGCATGGTTAACCAAACCAATGCAGCAAATTAAGCAAAGCAGCGAGAAGAGATGACAATATAATGCAACATGTGTAAGCTAGTAGCGTAGTACAAATGTACAATGTAATGCAACAAAACATGCATGTGTGCGTACCGTCCTTGGCTGCAAGGTCGACCATGATGTCGTCGATGCCCTTCTCCATGCCCTTGAGCCCGCACATGTAGACGTAGGTGTTGTCCTTCTTGAGCAGCTCCCACAGCTCCTCCTTGTACTCCGCCATCCGCGTCTGGATGTACATCTTCTCCCCGGCCGCGTTCGTCTGCTCCCGGCTCACCGCGAAGTCCAGCCGGAAGTTTTCAGGCGCCATCTCCTTCATCTTCTCCAGCTCCTCTTTGTACAGCAGGGTGTCGCTCGTCGGGACTCCCAGGAACAGCCACGCAAGACCGGTGTACTATATAATTTCAGTTAGTTGATTCCATTCCTCACACTAATTTGTATGTAAATTGCATTATTATCTGTCTCTGTTGTTTAATTGGGACTGGCTGAGAGCACAGATGCACACTCACCTTGTAGTCCTCGTGCTCCTCAAAGAACATCTTCCACAAGAAGGAGCGGAACGGAGCGATACCAGTACCCGTTGCGAGCTGCATATATACATCAGGATTCAGGAGCGGACATGTTCAGTTATCGATCTGTCTGATGGTCATTCAGTTTATCAGCGTGTGCAGGAATCATGCATATGCATGGTGAAGATGAGCTGGTTGCACTGCAAATTAAACAGATAGATAGCAATTTCATTATTATATTCATGGATGGATAAGATGAGATGAATCACCATGATGATTGTTGCATTGGGGTCTTTGGGCATGAGCATCTCCTTGCCCACTGGCCCTGTGATCTTCACCTCAGCGCTTGGCTTCAAGTCACCTGCATGCACAGGATATATATCAGACAACGACTCAGCGTACAGGTGAGATCCTTTGAACACACACATCTCCGATCCCTTGAAAAACGACTCTAATCCCTAATTTGACAGGTTCTATGCTTAGTCTGCATGGAACAATTGAATCGAATTTGAACAGAAGAGAGAGAGGAAACAAAACTGACAGAGGAAGTTTGAGCAGACTCCTTTGACGATCTCCCCTTGATCGTTGGTGTAGACTAGCCTCTTCACGCACAGCGACACCTATACACATATACAATAACAAAAGTTTTTTTAATTATTGTTTTAATTAATTTGGATAGATGACGTCGTGTATATATTTTAAGAAAGAGCGGCAAATCTGGTGTATATATTACACAAAGAAAAAACAAAAAGTTCGAAAATTACAGGACTAGTAGTCCCCGCCAGTTCTGGTTGCGAAAACCTGCCACTATGCCTAACCAGACAACTACCAGAAAGAACTGCAAAACCAGGGAGGCCACTGAAAGCGACCAAAGAAACACACCACAGGAAAAAGTTGCCATATGATGTTCTTGTAATTAATGGTAATATATATAATTAATTGTTGGCGATGCATATATGCAGCTGCACGCAAGCAACTCGAAGATGGCTCACCGTCTTGGAGTCGCCGAAATCTCCGAGGGCGCTGCTGGCGATGGAGTAGAGCCTGAGCTTGTGCGGCTTGCCGTTCTTGTCCTCGCCGTCCGCGATGATGCCGATGGACTGCCCCTCTCTGTAGGGGACCTCGCCTGCATGCACACCCCATGTTTATATATATGTATATATATCATAACACATGTAAATATGCATACACCAATTTTAAAATTTTAATCTCTATCTTGCTTGTATGCTTAGCACGGTGATGCCAGCTGCATGCATGACCATATCTTATCTTATCCTAGTAGCTTACTAATTAGAGAGAGAGAGAGAGAGAGAGAGAGAGAGCCGAGGGTAGAGAGTAGAGTGTAGAGACTAGTAAACTACATATACTACGTACCTTCGGTGCTGAAGACCATGTGCCACGTCTCCCCGGGCGCGTCGTCGCCGGTAATCCTAGTGTTGGACAGGCACCTCCCGATGTACGGCTCCTTGGGCCTGTACTTGTTGGTGACCACGCCCTCGTCCTGCTTCTTGGACACCTTCTCCTTCTTCACCGCCTCCGACTCCGCGGTCTCGGTGCTGGACACCTGCACTCGCACCGCGCGGGCGCCGTGCCGCCGCCGCCGCGGGTACAAGGACAGGAACTGGAGGTGGCTGCATGGCGACGACGGGGACGCCGCCTTGGCCTTGGCAGCAGCAGCTGGGGACGACGAGGAGGACAGAGAGACGGCCGCCGCGGTCACGGCAGCCATGGCTGGCGGCGTCTTGCTGGCGAGGTGCGTGGGGTCGAATGAAGAAGGGGACCAAAGGGCCGTAGCTAGCTAGCTAAAGCTAAAGTAGAGGAGAGGATTGGATTTGTAACGGTAACAGTATTGGAAGATGAGAGGCGAGGAGAGGAGGGGAGCCAGCGATGAGGAGAGGAGATGAGTGGAAGAGAGACGAGGCGGGGAGCAAGTGGCTGCTGCCCGCTCACTGACTGTCTCTCTCCCTCACAGGAGTACAGGACCAGTGCTCCAAGCCAATAAGCCAGTGCCACGTCGGGTCGGGATCGGCTCGCTAAAAGACAGGCAGCGACGACGATATGCATACGAAAACAAATCCCCCAACGGAATTGATAGGAACACAGGGCGTCTGGACCGCTTCAATTTGCGTTCCATTTACAACCACTAGATCACTAGACCGATGCTTATCGGTGTGGAATTTTTTTATTTTCAATTTTTAAAAAGAAATTTAAACCTAATCCTAGCTATTTTTATTTTTAAATCTAACATGTTTCGGGCCAGATTCACTGCTGCGGCAAATACACACTGTCGTGCTAGCACGACAGGCCTATCACCATGGCGATCTACCGTCTGCTGACCTATTGTCGTGGCACCCCTTGATGTGCCGCCCCACCTAGCGCGGTAGGGTGGTATACAGAGGCACACACTAGCTCCCCTTCTCTCTTCCTGCTCATCTTCCTCCTTGGGTTGCACCTCTGTTTCCTCCCTCCTCGCCACCTCCCCCTCTCAAACATCGATTTCCCCTACTCAAGTCAAAAGAAGGCGAAGGTGAGACCTCTCATACAAGGTACGTGCCCTAGTTGTACTTTCACACATCAAAATCTTTGCATATGTAGTGTCTGATGTTTCATGGTACAAGGCTACACCAATTCCTAAATCTCAAGGTCCTTAATGAACTATGGTATATTTAATGGTGTCGTAGTGACGAATTAGAAAACATTAGATTCATTTATGGAACATTTAATTTTATTTCTAATAATGTATGATGCAATAAGAGAAACATTATATTCATTTGTTAGTACCCTCTGTTTTGAAAGATGGAGGACATGTGGCGTATGGTGAAGTGGCGAAAGAGACATCGTCCCAAAGTTTTATACCAGGTCACGGCAGCCATGGCTGGTGTCCTAGCAAGGTGGGGTCAAATGGAGGGAAACGAAGGGTCGTAGGTCGTAGCTATCTACAGTAGAGGAGAGAGAAGATTGGGTTTGTATCTGTTGTAGTATTGCAAGAAGAGAGGAGAGGAGTGGAGCAAGCGATAAGGAGAGGAGAGGAGAGGAGATGAGTGGAAGAGAGACGAGGTGAGGAGCAAGTGGCTGGGTCAGCTCGACTTGCTAGAAGATGGACAGCTTCAGCAATATGTATGCATAATAATATTTCTATTTATATATATATATCTCTAATTCTAAATATATAATTATGGACACATAGACATATGAACTTGTGTTGTACTGGAGCTATAATTTTTTTTTCCACACCTACGACGATGCACATGACTTGCGATTTAGACGTACACATTAAGAAATCTGTAAATCTAATTCTACATAAATATAAATACCGTTTCATGATATTTATTACCTCTCATGTAGATCTAGTTTATAGAAACATAATAAATTTGGTTTCACTTTTTTTAATGCGTGTGTGACTCTGATGATTTGATCATTTTTAGAAAATATTGAAAAGCTAACAGATGTTTTTGCATTAGATTCCCGTGAATGCAAAAACAGTGATGTTTTGACCCGTTTGGCGAGGGCTTCACTTCACATTAGATTCCCGTGAATGCAAAAACAGTGCATGTTTTTTAGGGGCCAAAGCAGGAAGCCACTATTTTTGCTCCTTCCCACCACCAACTATAAACGACAACATACTTTATAGCAAAACCATTTATGAATGGTTGCTCTTGATCTGATTTGATGGAAGAAGGATGACGCGTTGACTACAGGCGCGCGGTTAGAAAATCACGGCGTACGAGTTTTACGCGCGTTGGAGCTAGGGGCGCACATGATAACCGTTGGTATTTTTTTTGATGTAATAATAAAATAATATAATAGGTAGAAGATAAGGGCAGGTACATTGGTGGTGTCTAATAATAGACGGTCTCATAAATTGTCACGTAATCTTGAAACGACCTAACAAACAACATATACAATGAGTCATCTTTTAAGTTGTATGGTAGTAACATATAATTCCTAAAATTATGCATAGACCAAATGAATGATAGGATCATATACAATCATAACGATGTAGCTTATTTATGTCATTGAGTCGTGTAGACATTACCATATAGGATTATAAAATATGCTATTAATTACAAATCTGATATAACCTTGCAAATTATGCAAGAGATAATCAAATGGGACGATATTTATTGCAAAGCACTTGGTACACATTTAAAAAAATCATTTAAATCAGAGTTTAGCTATTGTGTCTATTATGAAGACGACGATGCCATATATGTTCAACTAAATCATTACTAAGTTGGGTATGTGTTTCTCGATCACGGAATGCAGCATTTCTTTGTAGTACTATAGAAAAGCACATGTTGTTCCCTATACGGACTGCTGGTGGTAGAGCATATATGATAATCCTGGAGTTGAGTTTAAATCAAAAGACATTGCACCTGGCTGTCTTTGGTCTTCAATAATCATATTGTGAAGAATAATACAAGCTTGCATGATTTGACCAACATCTACCCTTTTTCCACTTACGTGTTGGACGATCAACAATGTTAAATCAAGATTGCAACACCCCAAATGCACGCTCAATATATTTCCTTGCACTTTCTTGCGCTTGTGCATAAACTGTGTCCTTATCACTTTGGGGGGCTACTATCGACTTCACAAAGGCAGCCCACTATGGATATATTCCGTCGGCGAGATAGTAACCATTATTATATTGTTTTCCATTGACGGAAAAATGCACTTGAGGTGCTTCACCTTTCAATACTTGTATGAACAAAGGCGAGTGATTCAGTACATTGATGTCATTGTTAGCACCAGCAACACCAAAGTAACTATGCCATATCCGAAGATCATGTGTAGCAACAGCCTCAAGAATCATAGTAGGAGCATGCTTGTGACCGCTAGTGTATTGTCCTCTCCATGCAACCGGAATACTTTCTTTTGTCTCGGAATACTTTCTTTTGTGATTGTCCTCTCCATGCAACCGGAATACTTTCTTTTGTCTCGGAATACTTTCTTTTGTGAGATCCATTAAGGTCCTCATTGTATGCATGCCACTTTGGTTGATCTCGAAGAACCTTCCAACAAGCTTCAAGTTTAAACTCACCATCATCAGACTCTTCCTCATAGAAAGCCTTGGCATTGTCCATTACCTGCTCATCAGACTCCCCACTGCCACGAAATCGCTCTGCTTTTATCCAACAGCCTTGAAAGTAATTCACACTTTTGTTCACACGATGCCATTATTCCTTCAGTTGCTTAATTTCTCTGGTTCTATCATCTGGAGTCGTGCTGTTGAACATGGCAGTTAACTGATACCCAATATTGATCATTTCTCTTCCAGTTTC
Organism: Miscanthus lutarioriparius; assembly: GCA_904845875.1. Classification (NCBI taxonomy): domain Eukaryota; kingdom Viridiplantae; phylum Streptophyta; class Magnoliopsida; order Poales; family Poaceae; genus Miscanthus; species Miscanthus lutarioriparius. The sequence continues at coordinate 2,895,780 of CAJGYO010000005.1, forward strand.
CTTTAACCGTATCGTTTGAGTTTTTCAACCAAGCACTAACCTACATGTCAACATAGATGGTTATAAGATGCACAAACATTATACAAAAGATGGGTACGTATGTAGAGAGTATACAGGGATTTTACCAGTCTCATGGTTTCATTAGGTGTCCATATCATCCTCTTTGCAGGCCTACTTCCTCTGGTGTCTTTTTTGTGAACGTGCTTGGACTGCCTCCATTACCATCAATGTTATCAATGTCCACTACATGAGCAGCGGCAGCCTGGGAACCAAGTGCTGAATGTGGTGTGTTTTCTTCAGGCAATGAATGAGATGACTTTGCTTTAGCCATCTGTGGTTGTTGTGCCTCAAATGGAGCATATTGAGCACGGCTACTCGTGTCAACAAAATTACCCGACATGGGTGCCTGGTGACGATTCTCTTGAAGTGAGTAGTTCGAAGAACGTTGCATGAAATTTAGAAAACCACCAGGTGGGTACGAACTCATATCACTGGAGAAAAATAATGAATATGTTATGCATTTATGCTACCCAAAAAATCTTAAAGTGCAAGTAGTCATAGCATAGCAAATATCTGGAAACTGATTTTCAGTTTCGCAAGGAAAGACACAGGACTACCATATGTATTAGATGTCAGTATCAGTTGACATTAAAATCTTGCAATATGATATCCGTATAAATTAGTAAGCAAACTGGAAAAAGCAAACAACTATAATAATGGTCCTAAATAAGCAGTCTAAACACTCATAAAAAAGAATTAAGCAATATGTTCATTCTTTCTCTCAAAATGCATCCAAATTACTCCATCCGATTCCAATTAGTACAGATGCCAAAGGCTAATCGCTCAAAATGCATCCAAATTACTCCCTCCGATGCCAATCAGTACAGATTCGAATCAGTACAGATGCCATACGTACCTTTCCTCTTGCATCGAACAGCTTGAGGCACTAAGATCTGAGTTTTGGACCATGGGGGCAGAACAGTTGGCCAGCATCGGTAGCCATGTCGAGTAAGTGTCAAATGAACCAGGAGTGGCTTGCGCTGCTGGGGTCGTGGCTGTCGCCGGTGCCGCTGCCGCTGCCGGTGACGGCGATGGAAGTTCAAGGGGCATGCTCGTAGCCTGGGCCAACGGGGCGAGGCGCGGCAGGTTCGGGCGCCGGGGACGGCCACCATTTTTGGCAGCGCGCATGGGCGCCATATGCTCTACTGCTGCGTGCGGTCGCCGTGGGCAGCGCCGTCGGAGAGGGATGGCTGAGTTTTGGGAGCAGAGAAATTAGGAAGAGGAAGTTGCAGTCTGCAGATGAATTAGATACGAAGAAAAGGAAGTGCATTGGCGCCATGGACGAAGAATTTTTGGCGCCAGAAATAGGAGCGAGGAAGAATTTGGCGCAGCGCCGCGGCGTATCCAGCGAAACAACGACTTCGGCGTACATTGGATCGGATGTCGTCTCATCCAGCGAAGATGACGGACATGAGCTCGTTGTTTCAGCTTTTTCTCTCTCTTCCACATCATCTGAGGGTGTAAACTTTAGTAGTTATCCTATTAAATATTTAAACACATATATGATGTATATTAAATATAGATTAATTACGAAACTAATTGCACAGTTTGTGACTAATTTACTAGACGAATTTTTTAAACCTAATTAGTTTATGATTTGACAATGTAGTGCTACAGTAAACATATGCTAATGATGGCTTAATTAGATTTAATAAATTCTTCTCGTGGAGTACTGACGGATTCTGTAATTTGTTTTTTTATTAGTATCCAAACAACCCATACGACACCCTCACGTGATATCTCCTAAATTTTAGTCATCGGATCAAACATCATCTAAAATTCTATGAGACCGCTGATATGTAGCAATATACCTGCCCTAAAGAGAGATAGAGAAGAGATGCAATTGCGTGTTGCGTCTTGGCGTCCTGCCGGTGATTCTTCGGTCCGCATCGCGTAGATGAGTAGATGACACACCAATTCATGAAAACCATGGGGCATACACTCCCCCGGCGACACATCAATTCATTGGTTGCCATGTCCTCTTGTGCGTTGGAAATGTCTCCAAGAAAGATTCTTTGTTCGAGTGTCCATGATCCGCGTAGCTCTCACTACAACGACATATAAAACAAAACGGCAATGGAGCGATCTCTCTTCAAAGTTGGATACGAGCAGCAATCGAAGCGGCTAGCTAATCTCCTAGAAAGCAGCGTCGAGTCCGATCTCAAGAAGCAAGCAATGTCGCCGGTGCGCAACAGCAACATGTTCGACCCACTCTCCGACTTATGGACGCCCACCGAGCAATGCCCCGTCCTCACCAACCTGAGCATCGACTGGAAGGAGACCATTGAGGTACCACGTGTTTAGGGCCGACCTCCCCGACGTCAAGAAAGAGGCTGCCAAGAGGTCAAGGTAGAGGACAACATTCTCGTCATCAGCGACCACCGCGCCAAGAGGAGGCCGGCAAGGATGAGGCACAAGGACGAGGCATGGCGCCTCGTCGAGCGTAGCAGCGCAAGTTCCAGAGACTGAGAGACGGTACGGTTCCACCTGCCGCGCGGCGCCGAGCTGGACCAGGTGCACGTGTCAAGAAGCCGCAGATCAGGGCCGTCCAGTCTGGTTGATGATCAGTTCACTGCATGTCTGCATGCATGGACACGATCACAATTATAGGGAGGGTCAAGCTCTCAAGCTGTAATAAAAAAAAAGTCTATAATTCCTGCCGGCGGTGGGATTAGAAGAATAAAACTGTCTATCTATATATGTTCATCGTTTGTGTATCTAATAAAAACTAATTGTATTTTTTACGGTGTTTTGAGCATAATTAAATAATTAGACTTATTACCAAATAAAAATAAACGGTACAGCTAGCCATGGCTACCGAGATTGGGATGAACGAGGCCTAAGTTTTATTTTTTTTAAATGCTATTTTTGGGATGAGGATTTTTTTTATTTTCGTATTTTTAGAGGTGTGGGGCGGAGATAAAACTTGCGCAAGAGCATATTGCAACCATGGCAGATTGGAGGGAGCAATACGTCTGAGGCGATATGGCAGCTATGTTGGGACATGAGGATAAGTCCAATGTTAATTTTACAATAACCTCGTTTTACTTCATGTAAAATTCAAAGCAAACACTACATGGTGTTATTATGTTAGGTAATTTTACATGAAAATCTTCAATGATAATAATTATACATTTAGTGAACAGACTGTACAATTATATTTAGACAAATAAATTATTTTCTTATTTTTAATACAAGTCTGATATACAAGGATTGCTTGCTAGTTTAATCTAAAATACGAAGGAAAAGGCTAGTGCTTGAACGTTTGGACGGGGGCTAGCGTCCGGACGCCCGCGCCACACGCCTGTTTCATATGGGGTCCCGCGCCACGTCGTGTCCCACGCCTAGGCCAGCAGATGTACAGCAGGCGACTGCTGTAGAGATAGGGTCCACTCTAAAATGTGCAACACTAGATTTATTTTTATAACATCTAGAGGAAACATTTGCAACATATATCCAAAACAGTTGAAACACTTGCAACATACGTCTGAAACACGAGGGAAACATCTGTGTAGCCATTGCAAAACATATGCAACATCTAGATAAACACTTGCAACATATGTGTGAAAATATGCAACATCCAAATGAAATACTTGCAACATAAGTGTGAAACATATGCAACACCTAGATAAACACACGAACAACATCCGTCTAAAACAGCTAAAACATTTGGAACAGACGCTTGCAACATACGTGTATAGCCATTGCAACATATGCAACATCTCGATCTACTTTTACAACATCTACATGAAACACTTGTAACATGATATAAAACACCTGAAACACTTGAAACATATGCTTGTAACACACGCTTGCAACATCCGAGGAAGGAAGGGAGCGTGAAGTGCAGCTGAGAAGCCCGCTCCGGCGTTGACCACTCAGGATCTCGTGATGTCACGAGCTGAGGTTGAGTTTCACGACACCGCCGGCGTCGATATGGCCACAACCACCTGGTGGGGAACGGTGGCGTCGGCACTAGCTCGGCCCGGTGATGGACGGGGCATGACGCGCAAGGGTAGGGGGCACGACGCAACGAGGCCAGAGAGGGCGTGGTAGGGATGGAGCACGGTGCGGCGGTAGACGTGGCAAATCGACGCGGATTGGGCGCCGCCTCAAGGCGGCTTGTGGCGAGCGGACTACGCGTGAGCCACGACGAGCGAAAGCGAGGAGTTGGGGATTTATGTCGGCTATCGCAGTACAAATGAAATAGATATAGAAGAGAGCATAGATGGGCCGGTCACTATGCTGGAGTGAGCGCGGAGCAGAGCATCCGATTTATTTAGTTCTGGATGTATGTTCTATAACATTACCGAAATACGAAAGGGTATCATATCGTCTCCGTACGTTGCTCCTCCCGGCAACTAGAAACCGAACGAAAGGCCATCTGGCTCGACGGTAGGGCATCAGTCAAGTGGACCCATCAGGGTTCAAACTTTAGCATCACAACTTTTTTTGGATTTTTCTAGAAAAAGTAGGGTACATGCACGCATGCGTGCGTCGGTGGTAGTGTGAGTTTTTGCACAAGAGGCTACAACCTTCCAATCTCTTTCTTTGCATGTTATGGATGCGCATGAGGTGCGTTCGTGTGTAGTGTGAGTGTGGAGTGTGTGGGTTATGTGTGGCTTATTGTACCCTCTTAAAAAAATTATAGGTTCTAAAAAAACTAGAAATCAATTTTTGTTGGGAGTAGACCCGGCACCACATGCGAACCGTTTTTTTTTTAGACTCTGCGTCCACATGCAAAGCAATCTCTCCCGGGATGGCTGCACGCGGCGCTCCGATCCCACTCTTGGTCCAGCCCACATGCAAAGCAACTCAGCACTTTTCATCTGAAAATTTTCAGCACGTCACAAGAACAAACAGCACGTTACATCCAAAATTGCTTTTGATGTATCATACATGCTAAAAATTCAATGATCTCATGATTATGTCTTTTCAAGAACCAAGGAACCTTTCGCTATACTTGATTATCATAAAAAATATTTATGTATAGTTAGATTGATGATTAAGAAGAGTTTAGTTGCTAGAGAAAACTAAATGAAGTCCTAATTTAGTTTACACACTGGTGCTTCCATTCATACATAAAAAGGCACTATCTAGCTTTTTGTCCATTTCATGAAGACTCGTATAATCGTGACGATTACTACAAACATTATATTGTGGACGTCAGGTTCAAAGTATTATGTTTTAATAGTACAACATACGATTTAAATTTGAATTGTTATGGAACTATTTTTTGTTCATGTTGTAACGCACGCCATCAACACTATGCTCAACTGCTAGCCAGCTGCTGCGCGCGCCATCGTTTCATGAGGATAACGTTCACGACAATGGCTTGATCAACTACGAGTTCATCTTGGTCATGATGACCAGGTGGCAGGCACTTGCATATGGTCGAAACTACACATCACACTCAAAAATTGGTTTTTTGTAATATAATACATACACATACAAACTTTATTTGAAGCACTTTGTTATTTCGTTGCAACGCATGGGCATGACTCTAATATACGAAAACAAATCCCCAAACCTACCTTAAAGTCCAACAATAATAGACCAAAAATAAAATTGGACAAAATTCGAGCACAAATTAAACGGTGTACTATCCCCAAATCCAACCCTTGTATATAATCAAATTCAACTGTCCAGACATACACCACAGCTAAATAAAAATTATGGGCTTCAATACACTAAAAATATTTCAATACACTAAAAATATTATTTTTACAATATACTATTTTTTAGTGTATTTGTTACAATAATACAAAAAAAAGTTAGTATGCTGATGACAAATACTGAAATACAATACACACAACAACACAACAACATAGCATTTCAGTCCCAAGCAAGTTGTGGTAGCCTAGAGTTGAAACCCACCAAGTGCCCCAAGTCATGGTTCAGACACTTCAATAGCTGCTTTCCAAGTACTCCTATTCAAACATAGATCTCTATGTATATTACAAGCTTTTAAATCTCTTTTTATTGTCTCTCCCATGTTAATTTCGGTCTTTCTCTACATCTCTTCGTATTATTAGTTTGTCTTAGGACTTCACAATGCACTGGTGTCTCTGGAGATCTCCTTTGAACATGACCAAACCACCTCAACCGATGTTGGACAAGCTTTTCTTCAATTGGTGCTACCTCTAGGCGATCAAGTATATCATCGTTCTGAACTCGGTCCATTCTTGTGTGACCGTAAATCCATCACAACATACGTATTTCTGCAACACTCAGTTGTTGAACATGTCGAATCTTTGTAGCCCAACATTCTGCTCCATACAACATAGCGGTCTAATCGCCGTTCTATAGAACTTGCTTTTTAGCTTTTATGGTACCCTCTTGTCACAGAGAATGCTAGAAACTTGTCGCCACTTGATCCACCCTGCTTTGATTCTATGGCTAACGTCCGCATAAATATCTCTATCCCTCTGTAGCATCGATCCCAGATACCGAAAGATATCCTTCTTATGCACTACTTGACCTTCCAAACTCACATCTTCCTCCTCCTGTATAACTCCGCCAAAGTCGCATCTCATGTATTTGGTTTTAGTTCTGCTCAATCTAAAACCTTTAGACTCAAGAGTCTGCCGTCATAACTCTAGTTTCCTATTTACTCCCGCCTGGCTTTCGTCCACTAACACTACATCATCAGCAAATAACATACACCAAGGGATATCCCCTTGTATGTTCCTGGTAACCTCATCCATTATCAAGGCAAAGAGATACGGGCTTAAGGCTGACCCTTGATGAAGTCCAATTTTAATCGGGAAGTAATCTGTGTTACCATCGTTTGTTCGAACACTAGTCACAACATTGTTGTACATGTCCTTGATGAGGGTCGCGTATTTTGATGGGACTTTATGTTTGTCCAAAGACCACCCACATAATATTTATTGGTATCTTTGTCATAAGCCTTTTCAAGTCAATGAAAACCAAGTGGAGGTCCTTCTGCTATCTAAACCGCTCCATAACCTGTCTTATTAAGAAGATTGCTCCTGTGGTTGACCTTCCGGACATGAAACCAAATTGGTTTGTTGATATCTACGTTGTTCCTCGCAGGCGCTGCTCGATGACTCTCTCCCATAACTTTATAGTGTGGCTTATCAACTTAATTCCCTGATAATTAGTACAACTTTGGATATCTCCCTTGTTCTTATAGATTGGTACCAATATGCTTCATCTCCACTCCTCAGGCATCTTGTTCGATCGAAAGATATTGTTGAATATCTTGGTTAGCCATACTATTGCTATATCCCCGAGACATCTCCACACCTTGATTGGGATACCATTAGGGCCCATCGCTTTCCACCTTCATCCTTTTCAAGGCTTCTCGACCTTCGATTCTTGAATCCTCCGCACAAAATGTCTGTTAGTGTCATCAAACGAGTCGTCCAGCTGAATGGTGGCGTTCTCGTTCTCACCATTGAACAATTTATAAAAATACTCTTGCCATCTATGTCTGATCTCATTCTCCTTCACCAAGAGTTGCTCCCTCTCATCGTTTATCCACTTGACTTGGTTGAAGTCCCTTGTCTTTCTATCACGAGCCTAGCCATCCTATAAATATCCTTCTCTCATTTCTTCGTACTCAAACGTCGGTAAAGGTCCTAATAGGCCCGCCCCTTTGCCTCACTTGTCGCTCGTTTTACAGCCTTCTTTGCCACCTTGTACTTCTCTATGTTGTTTGCACACTTGTCATGATACAAGCGCTTATATCACTCTTTTTCTTTAATAGCCTTTTGCACATCTTCATTCCACCACCAAATGTCTTTCGAGTCGCATCCGCTCCCTTTGGTCACTCCAAGCACCTCTGAAGCAACCTTCCGAACGCATGTTGCCATCTTCTTCCACATGTTGTTTGCATCGCCTTGATCGTTTCAAGGGCCTTCTTCAATGACCTTTTCTTAAAGACCTTTGATGCCTCTCCTTCTAATTTCCACCACTTCGTTCTAGCAACCCTAGCTTGTTTATTCCAACGAGCTTGCACCAGAAAGCGAAAATCAGCCACCACCAGCTTGTGTTGAGCGACCACACATTCTCTAGGTATCACCTTACAGTCCACGCATGTTCGTTTATCCCTCCTTCTTGTAAGGACAAAGTCGATTTGACTAGTGTACTGGCCGCTACTAAAGGTCACTAAATGGGACTGTCTCTTACGAAAGAAAGTGTTAACTATCATTAGATCAAAAGCTATGGCTAAGTCTAAGACTTTCTCTCCCTCCTGGTTCCTATTACCATATCTGAAACCCCCATAAACTGCCTTGAAACCTACACTTGATGTACCTACATGGCCATTAAGATCACCTCCTATAAAGAGCTTCTCGCTACTAGGGACAGCTCTAACCAAACATTCTAAGTCTTCCCAAAAAAGCCGCTTAGCACTCTCATCATGGCCTACTTGGGGGCATACGCACTAATTACATTTAAGACCATATCACTAATGACAAGTTTAACAAAGATGGTCCTATCCCCTTGCCTTCTCACCTCCACCACACCATCCTTGAGGCTCTTATCAATCAAAACTCCTACTCCATTTTTATTTGAAGTTGTCCCTGTGTACCAGAGCTTGAAGCCGGTATTGTCCATCTCCTTCGCCTTCTGCCCCTTCCATTTAGTCTCTTGGACACATAAGATATTTACACGCCTTCTAATCGCTGTGACCACTAACTCTCTTAACTTACCTATAAGGGATCCATACATTCTAGCTACCTAAACGGATCCTAGTTGGCTCGACTAGCTTCCTTACCCTTTGCATCCGCCGAGGTAGGTGTGAAGACCTTTGCTCATTTTGCACCACACCCGGGCGCCGATGTGGCGCGCCACTAAAGATGCGACGACCCGATCCTTGCTCATTTGACACCGTGTCCAGATCGCGACACGGCGCGTCATGGGGGTGACGACCCGGTCTTTGCTCTTTAACACCATACCCGGGTTCCGACATGGCGCGTCGCTAAGAGGGTTACGCCCCAATGAGATTCTTTTGGGTTTCATCTCCATTAAAGTGGCTAAGTTTTTACATTGACTCGCCGCGCCTAACACAACCCTTCTTCTTTAACAGGGCTTAGGATCTGCTATGCTGGAACACCAAAGGCGTCCCACCATAGGCGGAGTTATTGTATTTGTTACAATAATACACAAAAAATTGCTTTAGCGTAAATTGTCATTACATCCTCAAGTAAGCTTAATGCAGCGCATTGCCCCCTTGCTTCTTGTTGGGATGTCGATGTCGAGCTGGGACTTATAAAGGACTTGTATAAAAAGTAAAAGCAGCTGCATCAGCATCACGGTCCACACATGCTCAACATGAGTAGCACCTGTGTCACGGCAGCCACAGCAGGGTGTATCAACCGAAGCCCTTGAGGCACACAAAGCCCAATGTGCCTGCCTGCATGGTCAAGTCCAATTATTTTGTGTTTGCCTGTGATCAACAAAGTTCAGTCTTTGGTCGAGCATGGACCAATGACCAAGTTCTTTTTGGGGCTGGATGCAGAAGTTGTAGGCTGCCACGTATTTGTTTTTTATTTGACTCAACTTTAATTAACCAGCTTAGGGCACCTGCAATGGGATGAGCTACTGGCTCTAAGTCAATCTCTCCAATAATAGATAATTTTTAGCACATAGCTTATAACTTGAATAGCCCCACACAGGGGCGAAGCTGCACTATGATTAGAGGGTGCAAATGCACCCCTAAATTTTGAAAAAAAATCAGTTATAATGACTAAAATCCCACCATGTATGCACCCCCACAACACAAGTCTATGCATCCAAAGGCAAATGCACCCCCCTTCAATCTCCTCTAGCTTCGCCATTGGCCCCACGTGACATCCTCGTAGAATCTTGAAATATGTGTATGAGACTAGCTCTTGGTCAAGAGCTAGATTTTATCTAGCTTGTATTATAATATGAAACAATATGCTATGAGCTATCTCGTAAGTTGCTATTACGGGTGCCCTTATATTACAGAAGTGCATTGTAGGGCTTGTAGTCCGAATCAGTGTATAGAGGTCTGACGCCTCGTCCACACCATGTATAGAGGTCAGAGCAGTAGAAACATAGCAGAGAATTTGGGCATTCACGACTAAACAAGTGTTAGCAAATTTTTGTTCTTTAATATTAGGTATAGATTTTTTTTGCTTTGTAATTTCTCATAGTTTTTAGAGAGAGAAAAATATTTCCTATGAACAAAAATATAGACATTTTACGTTTTTTTACCTCAATATACGCATTTTATTTTAATTTGTATATTATTCTCTTGGTAGTTATCTACTTTTAATTTTCCCAAGTATTTTATGAGAATAAAAATATAATATTTATGGAAGTATTGAGTTAGTATATCACTTGTCGCTAATTTGCTTCTTTAAGCAATACTTAGTTGGAACCTGGACTTCTAGAAGATTTACATGGGTGTTTGTACTCCACATCTATACCCAGTACTATTTTATTATAGAGACAAAATTTCATTCTATTTTTCTGTCCACACCTCTAACTCCTTGTGCAGCATTACTCAGTTTGGAGTTGCAAAACCTCGTTGGCATAGCACGACTCATATTATAGCCTAGCTGAATCTATGCACGCGTGTAGCACTTCTTAAACCTTTTCTAACCCTAGAACAAGATATAAACAATAGCCATCTATTTAAGTTTGAATCAATCTTCAATCAATTTTCCGTATCACATTAATCTTTTACTAATATTTATTATGAGCCTTAAAATCTGATTAAAATAATTAAAATATGTTAGGAAAAGTCCAATTATTAATAGTTTACCCAGACATCCGTTTGAGCCTCCATTTTTTAAGCGTGCGGACGCAACTTCTTTTTATTTTTCGGTTTTTTGTTTTCCGGAAATGCTTAGGATCAGGCATCCGATCATCCGGACACTGGCCCAACCTGAACCAACCTTCCACCATGCTCGCTTAACCGAGAATCGTTTAGCCAATCCACTCCAGAAACAAGACCAAACCATACTCTCCACTCGTCGAGTTCTCGCCGCTACGACATGGTCCACGGCGACCCCTCTGGCATGGCGTTCTTCACTGCGCCTGGCTGCCAGCCTGCCTTCATCCTTCATCGACCACCACACTGGAGCGCCAACGCGCGGCTTCTTCCCTCTCCACCATGCTCACTAAATGATGTGTGTGGTTTCCATTCTGCATCGCCCTCCCCCTCCCGCCCGCTTCCGTCCCTCTCTGGTGGCAGCTCGCGCTAGAAGCGTCGACCAATCGACCTTCCCCTCTCTCTCTCTCTCCATGGCTCCTGGTCCGCTGTCTCCCTCGGCGACTCGCCCACCAGCGCCTACGATGATAGTGGCAAGGATGCAAATTTTTAGAATCACCGTTTCCCCGCTCTGTGTTGTGTCGTACCGAAGAAGGGTGAAAGTCGTAATTGCAAGAGTATGTTTCAAGTGTTTTAGATGTTTTTAAGTTATGTTGCAAGTGTTGTATATCAATTTTGCAAAAGTAGATCGGATGTTACACATGTTGTAATGGCGGTACACGCGTATGTTTCATGTGTATGTTCAAAATGTTTCATCTGTTCTAGACGTATGTTGCAAGTGTTTTATCTGGATGTTGCAAAAGTAGATCTAGATGTTGCATATATATGCATGTTGTAAGCATATGTTTCAAGTATTTTCAGGTGTCTCATACATATGTTTGCAAGTGTTTCATGTGAGTGTTGCATATGTTTGTAATGGTTTTCAAATATTTTTCAAACGTTTTCGCAAGTATTTCATATGCTTGTTTCAAGTGTTTCATATGTCTTCTTTTGTATGTTGCAACTGTTACATCTAGATGTTTCAAAAGTTGATCGGGTGTTGCATATGGAATTCGCGTGGGAAGCGGCTGGCGGCGCGGGCGACGTTGGGGGTGGCACGGGTGACGTCTCGGGCGGCGTGAGCCCACTACTAGAGTGCTGGCTCGCGAGCTCGACGCGCTAGGCCCTTGCTCACTCCATGTGCGAACACCGTCCAGACGCTAGCCTCCGGATCGGACGTGCGACGCCAGCAAGTCAGTTCATTTTTCTCTTACATCCGCGTCCGTTTTTCTCTTTTCAGTCCGTTAGTTCTTTCTTATTTGACACACCTTTTTTGTCCTGTTGTCCCTCCATTTTTCCATTCATTCTGTCTACCTTTTTTCTTTTGTTTTCTTTTTTATATCCCCTTTAAATCACGGAAAAGTCCAAGTTTTCTTTTTTTTTTCTGTGTCCTATTTCTTTTTTCTTCTGTTTATATCTCTTCCGTTGCGTTGCGTTCTCTTGTTTTGTCCCGTGTTCGTTTCATTTAGTTTTATCTTTTATTTTCTCTTTTTTTATTATTTTTTCATGTTTTTCCTTTTCAGTTTCCTTTTCCTCTTCTTTGTGTTCTGTTTTTGGCGATAACTTGATCATCGAATAAATCATTGAGACACAGATTGTCCAGATGACTACACAACAAGCAATATTATATCTTGTTCTCATACCAGTTAAGAACAATATGCATCTAGCGACAATGCAGAATCTAAGATGTATTGGAACAAATAACATGATAATTGAATAAATCTTTGAGACAAATCGTTCAGATGACTATGCGACAAGTAGTATATCCCGTTCGCATACGAGTAAAAACATGCATGGGCGACAGTCTAGAGTCCAATTCCAAGACATATCCAACAATGATACGAAGTTCAATTCTAATAAGTATTGCAACAGATGACATGATCATTGAGGGCCTATTTTGAACATAGGAATTTCGTAGGAATTATGCATGAATTTTATAGGAATTAGTTCAATTTTATAGGAAAAACGTGTGAATAGGAAAAGTTTCTCACGTTCCATACAGGCCCTGAATAAATATTCAACATGTCTAGGTGACTACGCGACAAGCAGTACATCCTGAGCGATGGTGCTAAGTCCAATCCCAAGACACATCCAACAATGGGAAGTCCAATCCTAAGACGTCTTGGAACAAATGACATGATCATTGAATAAATCTTCAAGATACAGATCGTCCAGGTGACTTCGCGACAAGCTATATATCCCCTTGCAACGCGCGGGTATGTCTGCTAGTTCAAAGAAATATTCGTAACTGACATGACTTGTTCCGCATTCAACATATATTCTTTCGTATTCTTGAGCGAATGCATATTGGTATCTATATATGGTGGCTATCCGTGTCTGATTCCAGTTCGGAAAAGAAAATATAAATACAAAAACAAGGGCTAGCGCCCAGTGGCGTATGCAGAACAGGATTGAAGAGGGGGCTGGTCTATTCTTCTTCCTCTCTCTATATATATTTTTTTCTTTCCTCCACCTCTTCTTCACCCTCACCCTCCCCATTTTCCATTGATGCACCAGCTATAGGGGGGCTGGAGCCCCCCCCCCCCCCTTTGGATCCGCCCCTGCTAGCGCCCAGACGTCCGAACAATCGTCGCGTTTGGACATAGCTCCCGCGCCTGCATCCCATGCCACGCCCCGTGCGTCCGCATCCCATCCAGCGCCAGCGCCCGTATGCAGGACCCGCTCCCATCCCACGCTCGTACGGGGAAACCCATGTGGGTCTCCGTTACCTGCCCCACCTACGGATGCGGGCCGCGGAGGCGTTTGCCAGCCTCAACACCCGCACCGTAACCCTCAGCACCACACGAGCAGCAGCTGCAGACGGCTACGGCAGGCCGATGTCCGTCAGCCATCGGCGCTATTGCAATATGTGCAACATCATATCTACTTTTGAAACATCCAGATGAAACACTTAACATACGTGTATAGCCATAGCAACATATGCAATATCAAGATCAACTTTTGTAACATCTAGATAAAACACTTGCAAAAGTGTGAAACATCTGAAACACTTGAAACATACGTTTGAAACATGTATGTATAGTCATATTAACATATCCAATATCTAGATGAAACACTTAAAACATACGTCTTAAACATCTAAAACACTTGAAACATAAACTTACAACATGTGTATATTATCATTATAACATAAGTAACATCCAGATAAAACACGTACTTAAATATAAGTCTACAACGTCTTAAACACTTATTACGACGGACTGGTCCGCAGGCCGGCAAGGAGCGTCCGAACATAGGGACGGCCTCGAGAGCATTATAAGATACCAGCAACATCCGTATGTATCCAGTCCGATTACACTCGTAAGTCCTATCCAGTCCGATTACACTCGTAAGTCCTATCCAGTCCGATTACACGCCTGAGTCCTAACTCCTAAGAGAGAGTACTGTCTCGTGTGTGGTGACATGGGAGGACCGTGGTTTTTGTTCGAAAAATAATAATAATCCTGTCTCCTTGTGTGATGGATCAGAGGCCAGGGAACTGATCCACTAAATTTGCTTGCTTTCAACCCAAAAAAATGCGTCGACACCTCGGATAATGTGTACAATCAGAGAGTAATAACCATATCACTCTAGACTCGATGAAGATCACCAAATTTAATTATGAGAAAGCGATGCTAGCGAATTCCCGTCAATTTGGATAAAGCATTCAAACGACACATGCAGATCAGAAACACGTACAGTCAGAGCACGCATACTGCCATATATATTATTTCTATGCAATGCAACTTACAGCCGATCAAATGGCGAGGTCCTCGAGCAGTTCATCGAGCTCCTTGTCGTCGGACGGATTCAGCTCAATGCATCCAATACCCATGGCAAGTTCTTCAATCTCAGCGCAGCCTCGCTCGCTGCCGCTGCCGTCCTGCTCCTGCATCATCTTACCCGCGCTCCTTTTGTACCTCTTCTTGACAAGCACCGCGTCAGGTAACTCGTGCCGCTGCCCATAGCTCTCCAGGTCGTGGTTGTTACAAGAGTTGACGTTGCAGAGGTCGTACCCTAGCACATGGTCCCCAGGGTTCAGCCGCCAGCCGATATGCGTCTTCACGGTGAAGATGGTGTTGTTCTTGCCCAAGTCCGACGCGCGGGCGATCTGCACCCATGCAGTCGGGTACGGGACGAAGACGTCGTGATGGAGCAGATCCAGCTCCACGTCGAGCACGACGTACTCCACGAGCCGGCGGCTGCTGAGCAGGGGCTCGAACCTGTACCGGTCGTACTCCGCGATGCTCATGGCAACGAGGCGCATGCAGTTGGTGTCGAGCAGCGAGACCGATTTGCTGACCTTGACGCAGAGCACGAGCGGCCCCAGGCTGCCGAGCGCGCGGGACGCCTCCCTGGGGTGGAAGATGAGGTCGTCGTGGCAGATCGCGCAGAGCTCCACGAAGAAGGCGTCCTTGAAATTGTTAGGCGAGACGAGCTGCCTCGCGACGCCGACTACGCGGCGTGCGAGCACGACGTGAAGTACAAGTCATAGCCCCCCCCCCCTCCTAAGCTGCTGTCCACGCGGACGGCCGAGTCCGCGGCACCGTGCCTGACGATCTGCTGGTCGAGGTGGATGAGCATGCGGCGGTGCGACGCGCGCTGCCGCACCTGAACAACGGCGGACCACTATGGGAAAGGCAACGCCGAAAAGGCTCTCAGCTGTGGTACTGTAGCCATAACAGGGGTAGGCGTCAAAGTCAGTTATGCTGTCACATCTAGTCACTGTAGCAGCATGACAACTGTACTAGGATTAGATAGATAGAGTTGTATATATAGTTTGTCACTGCAACTCAGTAAAGAGAGCGAGTTCAGTTTGCCATCTCCTCTGCAGAGCTCTGGCCAACGCTGGTGCTTGTGCGGTGTGTGTGCTCTGTTCTCCCTTCCGTCTTCTACCTCTAGTCATAGTGTGTAATCGAACAATGATAGTCGTGGTCGGCAACGCCGGTAAGTGGTCGGCTCACCCGTGCCGGTGATCCTGTGGGCTAACAAATGGTATCGGAGTCGTACAAGCGCTATCGTCGGACTAACCGCTAGCGATGACGCACGGTTTGGAAATGAGCGACAGCAGCGGTGCTACTGTGGTTGTCCAGCCACGACAGGAGGTCGTTGTGCATACGGTGCAGGAGGTCAGCGGCACCAGTTGGCCGACGCTGACTCGCACCAACTATGACGAGTGGTCAGTGACCATGAAGGTCAAGCTCAGAGGCCAACGGCTCTGGAATGCTGTTGACAAGGGCACCGACAACGAAGAAGACGACATGTCAGCGTTGGAGGCTATCCTCGCCGCTGTACCGGCGGAGTACAGGGAGCCGTTGTGGGCGACGAGCTCTGCTAACGAGGCGTGGGAGGCTATTGCGGCGATGCGCGTCAGTTCCGACCGAGCAAAAAAGGCGACGGCCTAGCTTCTAAAGCAGGAATACGCCAATCTCAAGTTCAAGTATGGTGAATCGGTGGAGGACTTCTCCCTCCGGCTGCAGACGCTCATCAGCAAGCTGAAGAGCCACGACGTCATCATCGACGAAGAAGAGGCGTTCTCCAAGTACCTCCACTCCGTGCCGATAAAGTACATCCAGATCGCTCTCTCCATAGAGACAATGTTGGATCTGTCCACCCTCATCATTGAGGATGTGACTGGTCGGCTGCGGGCGGTGGATGAGCACCTGGAACAGGCGACAACAACGAAGGACAGCGGCAAGCTGCTTCAGACAGAGGAGGAGTGGGTTGCTCGAAGGAACTTCGAGCAAGCCTCCTCCAGCCGCGGTGGCGATGGCAAGCGTCGTGGTAAGGCTTCTTCGGAGAAGAAAAAGAAGGTCGACCCCAACGCCTGTCAGTGCTGCGGGGTGACGGGCCATTGGGTAAGGGACTACCCAAATCATAAGCAGGAGAAGAAGACTCAGGCTCATCTGGCGTAGGCTGATGATGATGAGGCCACTATCCTGATGGCGACGTTCTGTGCACTGCACGACATTGAGGCCGATGAGAAGGGAGAGGTGATGGCAGTGAAAGGGTCTGGGAAGGCCCTGAAGGCTGTGAACCTCGACGAACCACGCGCCCAGGTCCACCTCGGACGTGTGGGCGACGGATAGGAGCAGCGGTGGTACCTGGACTCCGGCGCCAGCAACCACATGATGGGCTCCAAGGAAGCCTTCTCCGAGCTCGACGAGGACATGACCAGCACAGTGAAGTTCGGTAACGGCTCATGGATGGCGATCCGAGGGTACAACACCATCATCTTAAGGTGCCAGAACGACGAGCACCGCGCGCTAACGGATGTATATTATATCCCGCAGCTTCGTTCAAGCATCATCAGCATTGGCCAGCTGGATGAGCGCGGTACCAAGGTATTGATCAAGGACGGAGTCCTTAGGATCAGGGACTGGGAGCAGTGACTTTTTGCCAAGATGAAGAGGTTCCAGAACCGGTTGTACCTACTCGACTTGAAGGTGGAGCAGCCGGTATGCCTAGCAGCACGGCACTGGCATGCCCGGTTCGGTCATCTCAGCTTCGACGCGCTTGGTCGGCTAGAAAAGATGGTCCGAGGGCTACCCCACATCAAGCACGGAGGCGAGCTATGCGACAGCTGCCTAGCCAGGAAGCAGAGGAGGCTGTCATTCCCAAAGGCGACCAAGTATCGCGCGGCGGATGCTCTCGAGCTTATCCATGGCGATCTCTGTGGGCCAATCACGCTAGCCACAAACGGTGGTCGGCGGTACTTCATCCTGCTCGTGGATGATTGCAATCGCTATATGTGGCTGCAACTCCTGATGACCAAGGACGAAGTGGTAGTGGCGATCAAGAAGTTCAAGGCGCGCGCGGAGGCGGAGAGCAGCAAGAAGCTGCGCGTGCTGCAGACTGATCGGGGCGACGAATTCACTTCGGTGGAGTTCGCTACGTACTGCGTGGATCAAGGTGTGGTACGACACCATACCGCGCCGTACTCGCCAGAACGGAATGGCATGGTGGAGCGGCGGAACCAGACGGTGGTCGGCATGGCTCGATCCATGATGAAGGCCAAGAGCATGCCGGCAAGGTTCTGGGTTGAGGCGATGACCACGGCAGTGTTCATCCTCAACTGCGCACCCACCAAGACCCTAAAGGGCAAGACGCCATTCGAAGCTTGGTATGGGCGCAAGCCGAACGTGTCCTTCCTCCGGACATTCGGCTGCATCGGCCACGTCAGGAAGACGAAGCCGGTCCTTACCAAGCTGGAGGACAGGAGCACACCGATGGTGTTCCTGGGCTACGCGGAAGTTACCAAGGCATACCGGCTCTATGACCCACACGGAGATAAGGTGCTTGTCTCGCGCGACGTCGTGTTCGACGAGAAGACGGCCTAGGACTAGAACATCCCGAGCATGGGGGAAGCTGGCGGCTTCACCAGCACCTTCGTCGTCAAGCACTTGGTCATCCACGATGGTGGAGACGTTGGAGAGAAGGTGCAGACCACTCCAGCAACAGAGCCGAGCACTCCTGGGGCTATGCCGAGCACTCCGGGAGGGGTGCCGAGCACTCTAGGAGGGGTGCCAAGCGGTCCTATAGTGGTGTCGACCACTTTAGGACGGGTGCCGAGCACTCCCATAGCAGAGCCGAGAAGTCTTGCAGTGATGCCGACCACTCCAAGACAAGGGCTGAGCACTCCTGCAGTGGTGTCGACCACTCCAAGAGTGGTGACGAGTGGTCCAGAAGTAGTGCCGAGCACTGCAGCCGGGGTGCGAAGCACTCCAAGGTATCATGTAGACCACTCCAGCGGAACATGGAACTCAATTGACGCCGATCGAGTTCACCTCACCTCCAAGTGACATCACTGAGTTCGTGGATGCCTTCCACGATGGTGTAGAGGTGTGGTTCCGTAGGCTGGACGACATCATCGGCGGCATAGAGACCTCAGGCGTGGTGAGACGGTTGCTCAATGACCTAGAGCTGCTTCTCGTCAGTGCAGAGGAACCACCCATGTTCACGCTAGCCGAGCACGATGGAAATTGGCAACGGACGATGCTGGAGGAGATGAAAGCGATCGAGGAAAATGAGACTTGGGAGCTCATCGATTGGGGGGGGGTATGGCCCCCGGTATCCTTAAGACAAGACATGGGCCGCACCATCAGAGGTGGCCTAGCCCACAAGATCAAGGCGTGCACAACGCTGCTTGGCGTGCACCGCAAGACATTGTATAGTACCAAATATGATACTTTCCTTGTAACCCTACCTCCTCCAGAGTATATAAGGAGAGGTAGGGGTCTCCTAGCGGATAAGATACATAGAAGATCTATCTACTATAGATCAATACAATACACCAAAGACATAGGACGTAGGGTATTACGTCGATCAGACGGCCCGAACCTATCTAAATCGCTGTCTCTGCGCCTTGTGTCACCATCTGGTTCCTGATTACGCGCATCCCCACCGACAAATCTACCATTGCAGGATACCCCTCGGTGGACTGCCGACGATATTATGTCGACAGTTGGCGCACCAGGTAGGGGTGTGCGCTTGATCCATGGTGAGCCAGATGGACCTCAAATCAACAGCGCGTTCTCGTCATCAATCTCGTGGAGATCCATGCCCGTCCACGACGACGATTCATCGCTGGCTACACCGGCCCCCGCGACAGTAGATCCAATCTCGGAACCACCTCCGAGGTCGCCTTCACCAACAACTCACCGCCACCAGGTGCTCGTCGTCAACACCGACTAGATAACGCCATACGTCGCCAACCAGACTTTCTGTCTAAAGCTAAGTCACGTTTTAATATTTATCTAAATATTCTCCAATCTTTGTATATCGTCATAATGTTTCTCTGATCTGTTTTCTCCATATTTGCACTCCAAATGATTTTCCGAACCCTCGAACAGTCCTGTTGACGCTTGGACGCCTCCAGAGATGGCCCTGTCTCCGGCTCCTCCCTACACATGCACGAGCGTCTGTCCTCTGCGTTATGGGTGGTCGGCAGCGGCTCCTTAGCAACGCTTTGTTCTTCTTACACGTGCATGGGCTCCGTGCCCCGCGTTATGGTTAACGAGCTAGCTAGGGCTGGAGACTCAGCTACACACTAACTGTTTGGACGGTTTATATTAAGTATAAATACATCTTTGCACCAACTGATCGCCAAGCTACATATGCTATTTTTTCTCTGGAGTTTGTTTATTTTTACATCATACACTACCCATTCTACATATTTGTTTTGCAGGATCAGAGTCCAGGTGATCGGATCACCTGGTGCTCGGACTTCTCCACCGATCAACTGGTCGAACTGCTAGGTTCATGGAGTTCATCGTCGACCAGTTGATCGGACTGTTCGTCGGTCGTTTCTACTCAACGCTCACTTCGCCGCCGACCAGTTGACCAGACTGTTCATCGCTCGTGCTTCATCGCCAGCTACGCTGGTTACTCCTCGGCGCTCGAATTTTTCGTGCTCGAGGACTAAGTGGGCACACTTCACCGCACGCACGTTGCCAGCTACGCCGGGGACTCCTCGGTGCTCGGACATCGCCAGCTACGCCAGAAACTCCTCGCTCCTCGGTGCTCGGACATCGCCAGCGACGCCGAGGACTCCTCGATGCTCGGACATCGCCAGCGTCGCCGGGGACTCCTCGGTGCTCGGACCTCGCCAGCGACGCTGAGAACTCCTCGGTGCTCGGACATCGCCAGCTATGCCGGGGACTCCTCGGTGCTCAGACATAGCCAGCGACGCCGGGGACTCCTCGCTCCTTGGTCCTCGATCATCACCAACGGAGCCAGGGACTCCTCGCTCCTCGGTGCTCGGACGTCGCCAGCGACGCCGGGGACTCCTCGCTCCTCGATGCTCGGACAACGCTAGCAACGCCGGAGACTCCTCGCTCCTCGGTGCTCGGACATCGCCAGCGACGCCGGGGACTCCTCGCTCTTCGGTGCTCGGACATCGCCAGCGATGCCGGGGACTCTTCACTCCTCGGTGCTCGGACATCGCCAGCGACGCTGGGGACTCCTCGCTCTTCGGTGCTCGGACATCGTCAGCTACGTCGGGGACTCCCTTGCTGCTTGGATCTTGCTACGTCTCGTCGGTGTGCTATGAAAGCTGCTCTATGCTGTTCGGATCAGGGTGCTGATCTTGGGCAGCACGTCTGGAGTCTTGATACGCGCAAGTCAGACGACGTCGGTAAGCTTTCAGACTTCTTTTTCTTTGCCCCTGCTATAAGATTTATTCTTCATCTTCCAACAGGCTCGGGGACTAAATGGGCACGCTTCACCTTGCGGTGAATGTGCGCTTTTCTCATCTCGAGGCTACGCCCGAGGACTGGCTGCCTGCTCGGCTAGTTTTCTACTTTCTGACCCTGGCACCACGTGACTACATCACCTACTGTCAGGCTCAGGGACTAGCTATTAGGGTATGGCCCCCGGTATCCTCAAGACAAGACATGGGCCGCACCATCAGAGGTGCCCCAGCCCACAAGATCAAGGCGTGCACGGCGCTGCTCGGCGTGCACGGCGCTGCTCGGCGTGCACCGCAAGACATTGTATAGTACCAAATAGGATACTTTCCTTGTAACCCTACCTCCTCCAGAGTATATAAGGAGAGGTAGGGGCCCCCTAGCGGACAAGATATATAGAAGATCTATCTACTACAGATCAATACAATACACCAAAGACATAGGACGTAGGGTATTACGTCGATCAGACGTCTCGAACCTGTCTAAATCGCTGTCTCTGCACCTTGTGTCACCATCTGGTTCCTGATTATGCGCATCCCCACCGACAAATCTACCATCATGGGATACCCCTCGGTGGACTGCCGACGATATTCTGTCGACATCGATCAACCTCTAGGATGTTGTCCGATCGGCCAGAAGTGGGTGTACAAGGTCAAGCGGTATGAGCACGGCGCCATTGTCAAGCTCAAGGCGCGCCTCGTCGCCCGAGGCTTTGTCCAGCGTGAGGGCATCGACTTCGAGGAAGTCTTTGCGCCAATAGCGCGCATGGAGTCTATTCGACTGCTTCTGGCTTTAGCAGCAGCGAAGGAATGGTGCGTCCATCATATGGACGTAAAATCGGCCTTCCTCAACGGCAAGCTGGCGAAGACGGTCTTCATCAGACAACCTCCGGGTTTTACCATCAAGGGAGCGAAGCACAGGGTGCTCCAACTGC
This sequence comes from Miscanthus lutarioriparius, assembly GCA_904845875.1. Lineage (NCBI taxonomy): Eukaryota > Viridiplantae > Streptophyta > Magnoliopsida > Poales > Poaceae > Miscanthus > Miscanthus lutarioriparius. The sequence goes on from CAJGYO010000005.1 coordinate 2,917,774, forward strand.
GCACGGCGCTCTACGGGCTGTGGCAGGCCCCATGGGCATGGAACGTCAAGCTTGACTCCACGCTGGGTGAGGTTGGGTTCACAAGATGCGCAACCGAGCACGCACTCTACACACAGCGATGGGGGGGGGAGGAGCTCGTCGTCGGCGTGTATGTGGACGACTTAATCGTCACCGGCGCGCGTGCGGAGAACATTGATAGCTTCAAGCGTGAGATAGCGGTTTATTTTCGAATAAGCGATCTTGGCGCGCTCTCCTACTACCTCGGCATCGAGGTGAGACAGGGGAAGGAGGCGCTCATGCTCAGTCAGAGCGCGTACGCCTCGAAGCTGTTGGAGCGGAGCGGCATGGCTGAGTGCAAGCCGTGCATGACTCCAATGGAGGAGCAGTCGAAGCTGATGAAGGCTAGTATCACGGCGAAGGTAGATGCAATACTCTACCAGAGCATCATCGGTGGTCTGCGCTATTTAGTCCACACGAGGCCAGACATTGCATTCACCGTGGGCTACGTCAGCCACTTCATAGAGGATTCTCGAGAGGATCACTAGGCTATGGTGAAGCGGCTGCTGCGCTACAACAAGGGGACGGTGCATCAGGGGATTGTCTTCCCCAAGACCGGCAGGAGTAGGTCGCAGCTCACTATGTTCAGCGATGCAGACATGGCGGGGGACATCGACGAACGGCGGAGCACCTTTGGCGTTCTCGTTTTCCTTGGGTCGACCCTAATCTCATCGCTATCGCTAAAACAGAAGGTAGTGGCGCTATCCACGTGCGAGGCAGAGTACGTGGCGGCGGACACAGCGGCGTGCCAAGTTGTGTGGCTGCGCTGGCTGCTGGGCGAGCTGACCGATGTGGAAGCTCACCCACTAGCACTGATGGTGGACAACCAGCCCGCCATCGCTCTCACGAATAATCTGGTTCTCCACGACCGGAGCAAGCACATCGACGTGAAGTTCCACTTCCTCATCGACTCTGTCGATGTAGGGCAGATCGTCATCGAGTTCGTTGAAACTAGTCGGCAACTTGCGAACGTCCTCACCAAGTCGCTCGGCCGTCTTCGACTCACAGAGCTGAAGAAGATGATCGGCATGGAGGGGGTTCTAGGGTTAGCAGCAGGATTAGGGGAAGAATTATTAGATAATCTGCTGCATCCCTGTGTGAACACACGGCAGGGGAAGGCAGCGCCGCAAAGGCTCCCTGCTGTGGTACTATAGCCACAGCAGGGGCAGGCACCGAACGGCTCACCTGCCGCACTGTAGTTATAGCAGGGGCAGGTGCCAAAGTTAGCCCTACTATCACATCTAGTCACTGTAGTAGCATGACAGTTGTACTAGGATTAGATGGGTAGAGTTGTATATATAGTTTGCCACTACAACTCAGTAAAGAGAGCAAGTTCAGTTTGCCATCTCCTCTGTAGAGCTCCGACCAACGCTGGTGCTTGTGCGGTGTGTGTGTGTGTGTGCTCTGTTCTCCCTCCCGTCTTCTACCTCTAGTCATAGTGTGTGGTCGGACAACGATAGTCGTGGTCGGCAACGCTGGTGAGTGGTCGGCTCACCCGTGCCGGTGATCCTGTGGACTAACACACTGCTGGTCGGGGCCAGTGGCCCAGGCTAGGGCCATGCCATAGGCATCGTAGAGGCGGTCGTGGACGACTAACTCCACGACGTGGTCCTCCTCCACCACCATGCCGTCGGTGGTCTCGCAGCGGAGGCAGACGCAGAGCGTGAGGCGTTCGGAGTTGGAGTGTGGCGGCTCAGTGGGGACCCTGTGGCGGGCGGTGTGGTGGTCGATGCGGCGGATGAGGATCTGCATGAGCTCTGCCGAGTCTGGCGCGACGCGGATCCACGACCGCCGCGACCTCAGGTACGAGGAGCACGCGGGGCAGTGCACCATGTCGTTATGGCGCGGCCTCCGTGCGCGCACGTGTTGGCCGGGTTCGGCGCCACAACGCCGCAGGTGGAGCAGATGGACTTGCACGCTGCAGCGCCGAAGGCCTGTTGCTCGGGTGTGAGCAACATCATGCTGGCGAACGGCGGTGGTGGCTACGGCTGCATCGCGGCGATGGGTGGAAAGGAAGAGAAGTTGGCGTCTGGATCGAGGGCTGCAACCGCAAGGGCTATTAATTAGGTTTCAGCTTTTTTTTGTTGAGCAAAATTAGGTTTTAGCATACTGGGCTCTATTGGTTGCACGGCCCGTGCAAAATAATAGGCTATGGTTTTTTGTAAGGTGTAGGGCCTAGTTGGGCTTCCTGCCTCTAACGTGTGCGCTAGAGAGCCCTAGAGCGCTTGGCGGCAATGGCGGAGCTGCAGGGGAAAAAGTCCAAATTACCTTCCTCAACTTTCGCAAAAGTCCGTTTCTCCTCCCTGAACTCCAAATCGAGCAAAACACCTGCCTCAACTTTTAAAACCGTTTATCTTACCTCCTTGACCCGGCTATAAGCGGTTTTGAAGGTAATTTTGTCTTTTTTATTTATTTCGGCTAAATCTTTGAAAAATCATAGTAAATCACAGAACAATCATAAAATGGAAAATCTAATTTTGTTGGACTCCACATGAGTAAATCTACACAGTGAACATATAATATGGTATGCTTTAGTATAAAGTTTTTGTTATGGCTTTAGATCTATGTTTTTCTATAATTAAATGGAATAATTCATAGCTGCAGTTCTATGGTCCAATTGTGGTGATATTTTTATGGTGGGCTAATTATTGTATGCTTAAACTATAATAAAAATTTCATACTCATTGGATTAAGTACAACTTAGTTATAGATTTATTTATATTTAACAAGCATAAACCTAAATAAAATCTATAACTAAGATATACATTATCCAATGAGTATGAAATTTTTACTAAAGTTTAAGCATACAATAATTAGCCCACCATAAAAAATTTCACCACAATTGGACCATACAAACTATATCTATGAATTATTTCATTTAATTACAGAAAAACATTGATCTAAAGTTATAGCAAAAAATTTGTACTAAAGCATACCATATTATATGTTTACTATGTAGATCTACTCATGTGGAGTCTAACAAAATTGGATTTTCTATTTTATGGTTTTTCTGTGATTTACTATGATTTTTCAAAGATTCAGCCGAAATAAATAAAAAAAAGACAAAACCGCATTCAAAACCTCTTATAACGGGGCCAAGAGGTAAGATGAACGGTTTTAAAAGTTAAGGGATGTGTTTTGCTCGGTTTTGAAGTTCAGAGAAAAAAAATGAACTTTCGCGAAAGTTGAGAGAGGTAATGTGGACTTTTTCCAGCTGCAGGTGGTCCCTGTGGGCCGCGGACCACCCGGGCTCGGCCCAACCAAAGGCCTATATATGAGTCAAGAAGCCTGTCTGCTGCTCAGCCTTCGCGTGAGGCTTGGCAAGTTGGCAGAGTCCTGTCGATGGGCCAGTTTGATTTGCATTTGCTCAACTGTAAGGCCTATTAGGGGGTTAGCTGAATTGTTTTGTGCATTTGGAAGAAAATAGGTCTGTTTCTCATTGAAACTGTAGCTATTCTAGTCTTTTTATACCCGAGTATCATACGGCTCATCCATATATACGCTGAATCATTCAATCAAGAAAATCCCCGTCATGCCATTTGCTAGCTCATAGTAGATGCAGAATTCTATGACTTCACCATTCTGTTTGTTTAGATCAAACTTATTGCATCTGAGGTGGAGCCTCGGACCCAAGAAATGCTGGACTTCGTGCATCTTCTCTCTGAGGTCTCCCTTGAGGAATCAAGAGTTGAAGAAGCTCAGCATAATATGTCATGATCGACTATCATTGAATTCAGAACAAATTTGTATTTGAATTTAAATTTGAATATTCGTTATAGTAAGTATAGTGCTTTATTGTTATAGTTTAAATAAATTATTATATAATATTATGTTCTTAAAAATATATAATATGCATATAATGTGTAAGGAAATAAAGGGAATTGAGAATAGGGCTCTTGTTGGCGTGCAGCCCGAAAAAAATAAGACCTCAAAAGTAGGAAGAGCCCTCAAATCAAAAGTAACGTTGTTGTTTTGACGGCTAATGTTAGAATTGCTCTTTGGTATCTGTAGTTTAAAATTGCATTGCACTACGCAACTTATACAGTGTATCCACATGTTGCATTTGAATTGTTTTTTTTTAATAATGGACCACCCTAGCTGCAACTACATGCTCCCTCCGTGCCAGAATTAGAGACGTTTTGGGTTGATACACAGCTACCAAGACACCAGGCAAAATACCAACGTACCCTATTCTATAGTGCTCTCTCATCTCTTGAGCTCCTCTTCCCAGGCATGGATAAGCGTGCTACAGGATAGCTGGCTAGCTGGACAGTAAGGTGGATAAGCGCGCTGCACCTAACGCCCTGCTCGCTTGGCTTATAAGTCATACTTTTTCAGCCAATTAACAGTATTTTTCTCTCACAACAAATCAGCCAACAGTACTTTCAGCCATGGCTTATCAGCCAAACGAACAGGGCATAAAACGACATTAATACTGGGACAACGTTGCAATGCTAGAACGTCAATCTTATCGGATGCATATCTGTTACGGATACGTCTCTGATAGGTATCCTCTAAGTATCCGATTTTTTTTTTATTTAGTAACATCTGATTTTTATTTTTGGAATAGTGAGTACGTTTTTTTAGCAACTGGAATAGTGAGTACGTGACCTGATACGTATCTACCTCTGTCATACGGCCCAACCCAACAAGTGCTCCTTATCTCCCCGTCACGACGCCTTCGCACTGTCGCAGCTCGCACCTCCGCCTGCGCACACGCGCCGCCTCCTGCGCAGGGGTTGCGCCCCACTCGCCGGCCACCGGCGACGAGCCTCCACCCCCTCCGTGCCAGCAATCAACTTCTCCTCCTCCTCCAAACTGCCGCGCCGGTGAGCACCCACCAGTCCGCCATAGCCACGGCCAGCATCGCCGCCTCCTACGCAGGGCATGCGCCACCGCTCGCCGGCCGCCGGCGACGAACCTCCGCCCCCTCCGTGCCATCATTCAACTTCTCCTCCCTCGAAACTGCCGCACCGAGAGCACCCACCAGGTCGCCATGGCCGCAGCCAGCTCCCGCGATGCAGGGGAGAGGACGATTCAACAAATGATTAGTGATCTGGTGATGTTTATATCATGTATGATTGCACGTAGAGTACTGAACTAATGATTAGTGATTACAGCACTCAAGTTATAGACTTTCGAAAGGCGGGCTGGTGTAAGCGGTAGAGTCTTACCTGTGATCGGAAGGTCCCGTGTTCGAGTCGCGTATTGGGTACGCCCTTTTATTATTACGAATCGTGTTTTCTGGGAAATTGCCGTATCCATATCCTTCTCCGTGCTGCATAGAGCTACAAACGGCAATGATGCTATCAGATGCATAAGGTTCATAAACAAGACACTGATTCAATGTTAATAGGAATGGAATATTGAATTCTAGCGATAGCTGTTATTTGTATGTTGCACTAGAAAATAATAAGATGGCAAAGTAGGATCACAATTTCCTAATTGCATGTTGCACTGCCAGTGAACGGATCTAACAGTTTACATGTTGTCGGGGCAGCATCTCCGTTTGTCTGGTAATAAGGCGACCCTGAGTATACTCCGACAGAAACTCTAACCGACAAAACAACCAAGGCATTGAGGAAATACAACAAGGCTACAATGCATACGTACATATGAAACAGGACAAGCGATACTTCCTAGAGTTTAGGAAGTCGCATGAAATTCCCAATGTAACATATATTTGAATTTTGAACAATGACAGCCCTTGTTGCAAGTTGCAAGCTAGAAAAGAAAAGTTGAGGGGTAAAACGACGTTGTCGTTGCATACGAGAATTCGACGGATATATCCCTACTTGTGGTTTTCCGAACAAAATTGGGATTTGTCCTATATATAGGGGGCCTCCAATCCAATGAAGAGTAGAGCGGCATTCTAGAGGCAGGCAAGCCATCGATGGTATTGTGAACATGCCCAGTGACAGAAGAACATGCAGACAAGCTGCTAGAACTTTTAGGCCTCTTCGTGATCGTGAGCCTTTTGGACGCCTATCCATCTGGCATAGTCAATCCAGCTGTTCACAAAGTTCACCAGTAAGCAAATACAGCAACAGCAGGATGTAAGATTTCAATTTCCGGTGAGGTGAATGTTACTCACAGCAAAGAGCCAAGGAATGTGTTGCCCGTACGAACGATGAAGCTCATTGCACTCAGTAGTAGCTTCTGGTTATGCAGCAGCGGCTCCAGGATCCTCTGTTCGATCACACCAGCCAGAAGCTGATACCTGATGAAGTATATAAATTTTGTCATACGAATCAAACTGTGAATGGCAAACCAAATTGTTAACATCAACATCGTCTGTATCTATTTGCTACATGTTTCACAGCTGCGATCTGTTTCAAGGGGGGAAAAAAATCAAGTTTGCCAATTCAACTGACACGCTTACTCTCTCTGGCTATTCATAGCAAAACAAGATGATCAGTCATAAATTCAAAAGCTTAAGTATGTCTTGTATGCTAAAATATGTAGGAACTCTGTTTACCTGAGGTTACTAGAAATTGCCATGTATACACCATAGGCAACACTAGTTTGGACAACTGGAATTTCCACAACTTCATCCTCAAGGTCCTTATTAACAACCGCCTTTGCTTTGAGCACTGTATTGGTGACACTAGTGCCAATCTGGGAAGATGACAAATTCATAGGCATTGCAAGCTTAGAGAACTAATTCAGGGAGATGAAACTAACTAATACATAAATAAATTTTGCATGCATAACAATAACATATTGCTAGCGGATAATTCCCGTTTTGAAGAAGTGTTTCTAAGTAACAGGATCATGTTCAACTGTATATCGCTCAGAAAAGAGAATGGCAATTTTCTAGCAAAAGATCAAAAGAGACTGCTAATGAAGATCATCACAGAATAGCTATGAGATAAACAAACTTACAAAAGAAGCAGTAGTTCCCACTGCCAAAAGCTTTGCAGCATTCCTCTGGAAAGAAGCAGCCGCTGTTAGTTGATCAACATGGCTTGCAAATAAATCCAGATAACTATGATTATCATAAAATAGTTAACAATCGAATGCAATTAATCTACAGTACCACAAAAGCTCCAAGCCTCTGCACAAGTGTGAATGATCTTCCAGCCAGAGCAATCTGCAAAAAAGTCGCATAACATGTTTTCGAATACAAGGGAAAGAAATAGGAGGTCCATTCAACTCTAGGAAAAGGGAAACGGTTGCTTTACTTGGAAAGCATTATCAGGGCAGCTAGAGAAAAAATTGGCAATAGCTGAGGCATTTCTTGCAAGTGGAGGCTTTAAACCAATAGTTGGAGCAGGAAGATAGACAAGCATGACATCCGCAACAATCGCCATGACCTAGGTAGTATCAGAAGCAACAACTGAATTAGATTCCATATCAGAAGAGTTTAAATGTTCAGTGTAGAAAGGTACAATCATGTGATATCAGATAGTGAGGTATTTATAATTAGTGAAGTGAAACCACAGAAAATATGTTCTGTTTGATAGAGAGTAGATCTTAAGGTCTTCCGTTAGCCTGAGATTGCAAAGATTGGCATGTTTCATCAGTAACAATGAAAGAATGAGAAATGAACAGGATGGTTCCATGGAAAAGCCAGGGCTCTGACATATTTGGGATATTGTGATTGTTTTGTTTCCAGACTTGATTATTTAACAAAATAGTGAGTCTCATCCTCATTAGATGAAATTGACCCTATTTCCAAATTTTGCCACTACTGTTATAGTCCCCAGCGTGTGGGGGATATACCCCCGGGTACCACAAGATGGTACATGGGCCGCACCATCCGAGGTGGCCCGGCCCGTAAGATCAAGGCGTGCACATCAAGATTACAAGTTGTACTAGATATTGTAATAGTACCAAATTGGATACTTTACTTGTAACCTTGTCTCTTCGGAGTATATAAGGAGAGACAAGGGTCCCCTAGAGGACAGGTTAATCTGTATACATCTCAATACAATACACCAAAGACACAGGACGTAGGGTATTACGTCGATCAGACGGCCCGAACCTGTCTAAATCGTTGTCTCTGCGCCTTGTGTCACCATCTGGTTCCTGATTACACGCACCGTCTACCGATAATCTACCACCACGGGCACCCCCCTCGGTGGACTGCCGACCATATTTCGTCGACACAGCGATAGCCAACATCCTTTTGACAAAGAACACTACTGAAATGTAGATACTGATAAAGAGCCCACTGGTAAAGCTAGTTTAACCAACCACATAAACCAGCTACTATTCAGAATTTTTTTTGTATATAAAAAAAATGTACCTCCCTTGGTTAATTTTCTTTTACAGTACTTGTAATTTTGTGTTACTAGTATAGATATTTTTAAACATATTAATGGCCAAAGTTTAAAAAGATACAGGCAGGCAGGGATTCTAGGATGTAAAGTGAAAAATTGGACGAGTAGTATGTATCAACTTATAAAATTTTGCCAGTTTTCACATTTCAGTTCCAAACCTTATACAGTTGCTGCAAAGATGAAAGTGCAGATTTGTCCTGACTTAACAATCTAATGCGCTATTGATTGAGAACTAGTACCAAAACGAAGGCATACTGAAGCTTGAAGCAAGTTGGATGATATGAGATAAGCACAGTTAAGCGGGCGTACCACATCAGATATGACAACTTCAATCTCTTTGAAGAAATTGTCCCCCCTCTTCTGCAACTCAGCCGCAGTCTGAACAAAAGGAGTCAAATTAGCACTACACAGCTCGACGCAATTGATCACTACAGTATAATACAGAACTGTCAGGAGTAGTATTTGTTTTCATTTAAAAAAATAGAAACTACTTAATGAAACTAGTGCAGCGCACGTTCTCGAAAAAATATTAAAAATATATATAGAAAAAGGAGGGTGTGAGAGGTGACCGTGACCTTGGCGACGAGACCGATGACGCACTCTATGCCGAGCTTGGTGAGGAAGAGTTCGTCGGCGAGGAGTCTCTCCCTGAACCCCTCGAACTGGAGGAGCCATTTGATGAAACCGTTCGCCTCGAGTTCGCTGAAGCGGCTCACGATGTCGCCCCCGATCCGGCCGCTCTCGATGGCGGCGGCGAGATCAGACGGCAGGGTGTCGAGCTTCCGCCCCAGCTGCGCCAACACGAACAGCGCCTCCCCGCGAGCGTCGCCGGGCGATTCGTCGCCGCCACCCTCACCGCCGTGGTCGTTGTGGCCGCCGTCGTCGCCACCACCCTCGCCGCCGCCGCCGCCGTCTCCGCCGTGGTGGTTGTGGCCGTCGTCGGCTTCATCGCTGCCAAAGCCGCCGCCGGCGATGGAGGAGGAGGAGGAGGCGGAGGCGGAGGGTGGTGGTGGGAGCGCGCGGTGGAGGGGCGTGCCCGGGGCCGCCGGGAGGTTGGTGCGCGGAATGCGGGCGCGCAGCGGCGGCGGGAGCGCGGCGCGCGAGAAGTGGAGCAGCGGGAGGCGGCCAGGTGCCCGGCTTGTGAGGTGGAGGTGGAGCGGCGTCGGCTGTGCTGACGCGGCGGAGAGCGAAGACGCCGAAGAGGACGGCGGGAGGGCCATGGCGTGTCGACTAGGCTAGCGAGCAGGGTGGCTCGCCGCGGGGCGGGGCGCTGGGCGCGAGCGAGAGGGAGAGGGAGAGGGAGCGCCGTACGGTACCGTGGGGTTATGTACGAGGAGTGGGCGGGCCAACTTTGGGGCGGAGGCACCGAGGTGGTGAGGGAAACGTTGGTGCCGCCGTCAACCCAGCCAGCCAACGAGGTTTACGTTACGAAGGAGGCAGCGAAGGCTGGTGTGGCGGCTTCGGCTAGCCAGCCAACGGGACGACGATTCGTTCGACGCTGCAGCAGCCTCCAGGGTTGGAGAGGAAGAGACCCCGGGCGCGCCGGGCCGAATTTTTAAGATGCTGCGGGCGGGCGGGCGCGCGCGCGCGAGCGGGTGGCCCGTGCCCGCCGGCCCGCGGATTGGATTGGGCAGTATTGGCGCGGTTGTCGCCTGCTCCACAGTCCATAACTTTTTCTTTAGTGGAACGATCGACTTTACCGATGATTGGTGATAAAGGGCACAATAAAGCTTTCAACGGGCTCAAGGAGCCATACATGTCGTCCTACATCCAGAGATAAGGAACATCTATCTAGCTAAATTGTGAGCCTCTCATGCACAAAAAGTTTCTTCTGTTTGAGATTTCCTTCGGAACTGTGATGTTAATGGCACATAGCTACCCTTACATCGATCCCTTTCACCACGACCGACCAATCTAATGCAATGTAAATTCTCTAAGTTCAAATCTGCTGCCAGTGATAAAGCTTCGTCGCAGCACGCTATCGTAGCTTCTACCGTGGCTGGGTCTGAACTTCCGCACCTGGTGCCTACCTGACGGGCCGCGCTATTGTTTTTTTTTGCCTGCTGGGCCTTGCGTCTCCTGGAGGCTGGAGCGAGCCGTAGACCTCGTTCAGCTGGGCTTCTAGAGTAGACTCGCACACTGGACGGAAAAGCCCACGTATACCGTGCAAGGGGACCTGAGAGGTCCAAATGTCCAGTCGAGATGTCCACCATCTTCTTAACCAAGTTACAATCTTGCGAATTGATAGTTTGTAAAATTTCCTTTTATTATACGTCAATTTTATCCAACGACGTGGTGTCATGTCGTTCACAACGGGAACAAACCAAACTACGTCGATAGATTAAAGGGTAAACCAAGATGCAAATATATATTCTTCAAAAAAAAAATCCAAATATTTTTTCCCAAAAATGTGCAATTGAAAAATCCTAGAATTTGGTTTCATCTGAGAAGTTTTGTTTTACCTTCAAAAAAATGAGACCACTTCCAGATTGTCCTAGAACCATGTTTTTATCTTATGGTTCCTAGATTTTAAATATTTGAATCTTTTATGGTCCCCTTTAGCATTTATTTTGCTAGTAGATGCTCTTGTCATCTACTATATATAATTAGCCTACGTTTACAATCTAAACTCCTTACATTATTTGATACGTGTCTTGTCAATAATCATGTCATTGCTGCCGAGCCGCAGCGTCTAACATGGAGTAGAAGATCCAACTAAGTATATATAGATCTTTGTTCATCATTTAAACTTGCAACCCAAATTCCAAACATGTGCTTAGAGCGTGTGGGTGTACTACCCAATGTGATATTTGTAGCACCCTCCAAAAACAAACTTAGTGAGATGGCAATGAAACAAGAGATATTTGTCCCTTTTACTGGCATTGGTACTCCACAACCAATAATGCATGGCAGTACATGCGAAGAACACAAGTAGCAACGGCAGCACTGTCGACCATAGGTATTCTCAAGTTCAAAATTCAAATAAAATAGATATTCAAAACTGCTTATCGCACTACTAGGACGAGTACCACTTACAGTGGCGCGGAGCAAAGGGAAGGAGGGGTGAAAAAAAAACCTAGAGCGTCGGCACGGCAGCATATGGACGTGTGCAACAACAAGAAAACAGACAAAGCTTTCCCGTTCACCACAGCTAGCAGCACTCTGGTGTGGCGTTGCTCTGTTGTCTCAATCTCCTGTAGAAAATTCTGTCTGTGACCCCGTGTTCCGAGACGTATGCCTCATGGCACGGCACTGTGCGGTTATCAGTGACACCGTGACACTGCTGGTACCGAGAAGCGAGAAGACAAAAACTAATGCCGGCCTGATGAGTGCCTACCTGACCAGACCCTCTGCCGTTTTCTGATGTCGGTCTCTGCCTTGTTGCGTCGCGAACCAACATTCCAACATTTTTTTTTCTTGTAACTCAGGCACTCAGCTGTGTTTACCAGTTCACCGTCACCCCCAAGCTTCAGCATCTCGCTTCCAGTTTCAAACTCTGAAGGGAATGACATTTATGTGCTCCAGACTGCAGGGACAGATTTCAGCACTTGTTTCTCAAAATGAAAGCTCTAAATGGTTGGGTGATAAAGTACTGAAACGACATATTCCCGGATTTGTTTAACTTTCGGGCACAATAGCGACCATGCATGATATTAAAAGCCTGAAATCACCAGCATCTCCAGGATAGTCCCTTTGTTCGAAAGAATAAAAAAAAAACTAGTTGTTAGGACAAAATTTTATCAGAACTTAACTAATTAAATAAAAACCATAAACATCAATAACTATTACTCCCTATATTCCAAACTATAAGATATTTTGGCTTTTTTTTAGATATGTAGCTTTAATTATGTACTTAGATACTCATTATATCTAGACACATGGTACAAACAATATGTCTAGAAAAGCCAGAATATGTTATAATTTAGAAGGAAGGGACCATCTTTACCAAGAAAAAGTCAATAACTATTACATTATTTACTTTTTAAAACTTGAAAGTACTATGTGTACATCTGTAGAATACTTGCAAAATCTTTTAAAGTCGAAGGATTTTTAAAATCACATTCTTTTAAAAAAATATTACTTCCCCGTTTTAAATTAGAAGATATTTTTAGATACATTATTTTTCTTATACATCTAGATATAGTGTATATCTAAGTATATAATAAAAATTATATATTTAAAAAAATCAGAATATTTTATAAGTTAGAACCGAGGAAGTAGTAAAAAGTAGGCGCAGTGTAGGTGCAATCATGCAGATCAGGGTCTTTGGCCCTGTGGATAGCGTTGCACGCTGCTGCATACCTGGAACCTGGATACCAGTAGATCGCAATACAAGCGCGTTGCTGACTGCTGAGCATGGCGACTATTCTTCTCGCACGCACAGACGCACTACGTACGGGGTCAATCATATGATACCACAGGTCCACAGTGCAACGAAACAGTGGCATATCGAAAAAAGGGTTCTCCTTTCGTTCAGAAACGGAGTTAAGTAAATTAAAACTGACAGGTCAAAAAAAGGTGAAAGTGGGATCGAACCAAATAGTATACTAGACGACAGTGACCTGATATGCTAGACGAACCAAATATGCATGGCGCCCGCTAGGGAGCATGCAGCCCGAAGCGTCCACCGCTGCTGGATTGCCTGCCTTCAGGAGCTAGTTAACCTGCATGAGATGAGTGAAATCCGGACGTATTTGGCAGCGTTTCATGTTCTTATATAAACGTTTATGACTTAGATTCTCTTTAGAAATGCTTACTAGACAGCGTGTCCGTGCGTTGCTACGGGACAGTAAAATTTTTGTACTAAAAACACACGGATCGCACAATAAAAAAGCAATACTGTAAATTAAATACCAACGTTAAAGTGACATTTGTTTATTGTTTTCTCACTTCGGAATACAAAGATAACTATGTACTGTTAGCACCGTGCAACTTCACGATAGAACGTGCAAACTCAATCACTGTAATTTGCATGCCCAAGCAAATGGCAAGATACGGAATTCTCACACATATTTTACAGCAAGAATTTTCTCTTGGACTTCTCTGTCTCCAAAACCTCCTGGCACCAACACACCATATGCACCTTGAGGTGCAAATAAAAATTCGTTCAGATTTCTATATTGTGGGCTAGTGGCATGTCACAAGAGGGCATTCTATGCTTACCTTTAGCGACTCCCATGCTTTTTCATAGGCATCATGAATTTGCAAATACGACGGTATCCCAATTAGTCAGTTAATTCTCTAAGATATAGAAAAGAAGAATTGATAAGGCATAAATAAAACTAACCTCTTCTGCTATAGAATCTTCAAGATCACAGGAAGGAACCCGGTCCACCACAAGTTTTCTGTCCAAAGCAACCAACGCATGCAAAAGAGCTTGACAGAAGATGAAGAAACAGATAAGGCCCACCAGTTTAGTTCAAAATTGTATCTGTGTTATGAGACAAAATAGTAATGGCACCTTGATAACAAATAGGTAGGAATCTGACAGGCCAGTATACTTTCCAACCATAACAATCCCAACCTGAAAATGATTTTCATGCCATAATATCAAGCACTTGTTGTTATATATAAGCTAAGAAAGTCGATTCGGTATTGGAAACAGCCAGTATACTTTCCAACCATAGCAATTCTAACCTGAAAAGGATTTTCATGCCATAGTATCAAGCACTGGTTGTTATATATAAGCTAAGAGAGTCGATTCGGTATTGGGAACAGCAGTTAAAATGATCAACAAACCAACCAGAGATTTCAATCTATCACATCTGCTGGCTTTTTCAGTCCATTGAGACAATTGGGGTTTTTGAGAACTTTGACCACGCTGCACACATGAAGAAATAATACATGTATGTATTTCTAGAAATGAAGATAACTGGAAGAGCTTATAATTAATACTTTGGTCGGGTGGTATACCACCGAAGGTCTAGCACTTTCAAAATAGCTTCATGGGCTTCTGGTCCTATAAAGAGAAAAGGTTTTAGGTTAACCATGTCAAATGAGAATTTGATAATCATGCATACAAATAATTTCATATGACATACTCTGAGCAACAAAGGGATGTGCCAAATGTTCTGACATCATGGAGATTAATGATATTTGGTATCAGCCAAATAAAATCAAAGTCAGCATTGCCGTTGCATGATGCAGACTTGATTTATTTAAAAAACTCTTGAGCAGGCAACATTTTTACCGGAATATGACAAAATTGTGCGAGCTTCACTTTCACATGTTCTTCAAGTGTCTGCCAAAAAGCACAGAGCAAACCATTTATACAGACACCATCAGCATTGTAGACCTGTGTACTATGACACAAGCCAAAATATCAGGCATGAGTCAGAAGTGCCCAGCATAGGTGAGGAATACAAAAATTTGTGCCACAATAATGACATGTGTACATGATACTCCCAAGGGTGAAATAAGATAAGCGATACATTCACAAAACATTTGGATTACTGCAGGTGGAAAATGACACATTCACAGAACTAATAACTACCACGCGGTATTTACCTTTGTCAAATGAGCAAATCATCAACAAAAATACAGTGAAGCCTATCTCCTATTGCCTTGTGAATGAGTGGCAGCGATCGTTGAATCATCTGAATAGACAAAACAATGTCAAACTTCAACTAACTGATCACTCAAGGAAGGACCTTACCATCAACCAGCGAGCAACAGGTGTCCACGCCAAACTCGCCTTCTTCTCGACCACAGCCGGAATCATCCAATATCTCGCCTAAGCTCTACCCACTGCTCCTCCTTTACATGGTTGAGTAATCATTAAAAATAGCATAGATAATGTATTCATATTTTCTCAAATATTTGAAGTCTGTTTATTCGTTCTTATATTCTTGGTCGACTGCAAGTTCCATAACTTCTGAAGCCATTCATTTTCTTAATAAAAATCAAACAAAGATAAAAAATTGTCATAGGCTCATAGCCTTCACAAGTGTCCGCATGTGTGAGGCCTTGTATGAATGCAGCAACAATCCATAGCAAAATACACGCATAAGGCATGGACGTATCTTAGTGGCAGCGCAACCATGACGAGAAGGGAGGAAGCACGCAATGACATGTGCCTAAAGAATAGAGAACATGACAGGAGATTAGGAATAAGTGTTGCAACTAAAACATAATCATACTAAGGTATATGCCTAAAGAGTCCAATTGCAAGGTTTATGCTGAAGCATTTTTTTTACACTTGTTTAGCGTTCTCTTTTTCTTAAGCAAGCAATTTTCATAGGGTGAGCCTGAACAGAAACTTCCTGCAGGAACAAAAACAACCCCTTTTCCTCTCGAACATGTTCCAAGCCTGAACAAACCTATTCCACACAGCGTTCTCCCCTTTTCTTTCACAGATAGGAAGCATCACAAAATTATTGCACAACTTTGTGACAAGAACAAAATAGACAATACGTACGAATTTGAGTAGCTTGCCACAAACTGGCGCCCAATCAGATTGAGACAGGAATAATCGAGGAGATTAGAAGAATTTGAGGGAAGAGGAATCGAGGCGGGTGAAGGCAGAACTCACCTTGGCTGGCGCCTTCGCCGGTGCCACGGCCTTGTTCTCTGCTACCACTGTCACCGCTGCAGCGGCGGCGTCCTTAAATCCGGCCAGCGATGTGTCCTCGGCGGGGGCAGCGAGATCCCCGTGATGACTGGCGGCGGCAGGTACCCTTCCACGACTACCTTGGTGACCACATACTCCCTTTTGACCCCATTCTCCGTGCAACCGCTGTCGGCAGGTCCCGGCCATCCAACCTCCAGCGGCGCCGACGCGCGTGAAGGGACAGGGATGGGGCGGCGACGCCGGCGTGACAGGGCAGGTGTAGGGCCGTTACCTCGGCCAGGTCCCATCTGCGGCGGCTGCGTAGAGCCGGCTAGGGGCGGGGCGGGGCGGGACGTCGGCTTGGCGGGGGAGAGGCAGTGGAGGGCGCTAGGTCTGCATTGGTGACATTGAGACGGGTAAGACGGGATGGCGTCGCGCGTCACGGAGCAGGGGGGCAGGTCTCATCGCGCGTCACGGAGCTGGGATGTAGGTCCCATCGATTGTGATGGTGCTTGATTGCCTCGTCGGTGATTGCGATCCCGCCTTCCTTATCTTCGCACGGAACCGCGGAGGCGCAAGGAAGGGAACGACGACCCACGATCCCACCTTCCTTCTCGGCGTACGACGCCTTCCTATCGGAGCCGCGGTATCGCAAGGGAGGGAAGGGCAACCCAAAAAATGTTGCACCAAAAAATTGTCCTACTTTTATTCTTTTTAGTTGTAGAAGATACGATGGATTGAAATCATTTCGTGAAATCGTTTGGCAAGTTTGTTGGATTCTTAAAACTAGAACTAGAATTAGGACAAGTCACATTTCAATTGTGCTGGGGATCTAAAATTTGTCTCGCACACCAAAACTCGGTAAAAATACGAGGATCAGGCAAGGTAAGTATGTAGGTAACTATCTGGATACAATACAAACCGAAGATGGGAACAGCGAAGACCAAGACAAGGGAGATGCAATCCGCAAGCTGTGGCAAAACATGCCCCTCCAGTTTGGAAGTTGTGATAACTGTCTTGCTCGCAGAACGCATCTAGTAGTATAGAAGCTGTAACTGTAGATTCAGTTAGGTGACGAAAGATAAAAGAGCTGCCGTATGTTATGTATCCAGCAGCATCTATTCCGTATCAGACGAGCCTGGTGTTGCACTGTCCACATCTATCTTCCTCCACTGCACTACTGCAGCATTGATACCCTGATGCTTTGCCATGGGGTGGGCTGGTGGGCCCCAGGCCCGGACTCACGTAACGCACACTTTCGCTGTGCGCTCACATGCCTCGATGGAGCTCAACTGAATTACTGTTACTCCATGCGTATCATGGCAACAAGACGGCGACTGAGCAAGACAACAAGGAAGAACTACAGTAGCAACGCTGGCTGCCACTGCTTGCCTGCAACTGCAACTCACCCACCGCCACCGGCCGGCGAGACGGAGGCGCATTCGCTTCGCTGAAAAAATAAGCCACACACTGTTCCGGCTGATTTGTTGTGAAAGAAAAATACTGTTTCGGTTGGAAAAAAACGAGCTGAAAAGTAACAAGCGAACAGGGCCGTACGTGTGAACCTGTAAGAACGGTCATGACATGAGTGAGTGGAAGAAGGCCGGCGTTCTGAGATGAGTTGACATCCATCCATCCAAAAGCGAGGTGAGGAGAAAATTGCCAAATTGGCACGTACACGGTGCAGCAGTGACAGAGCCGAATGAATGAGCATGCATGGAAAAGGAGATGGAGCATCCACCTGCCCACCTGTGGTTGCTATGCTACACTAGCATGAATGCACACAGTACTCGCAGGCTGCCGCCGACCGAACCAGCCTAGCAGCAGCAGGCCAGGCCAGGGATGAGAGATGCCGTTGCTTGCATGCCATGCCAAACGCCCAACGGACGGCCCGACGTTGTTGGTTGGTCGTGACTCGTGACTCGTGACTCGTGACTGACAGTCAGGATGGATCAGAAGGAGGAGGCTTCCATTCTGCCGCCGCCGCCCACGGGCGCCTTGATGACCTGCAGGATCTGGACCACCTCCGCCATGGAGGGCCGGTTGGACGGGATCTGCGACGTGCACACCATGCCCAGCTTCAGCACCGGCAGCACCTCCTCCTCGGGGACGTGCCCGCCCATGCCCGGGTCCACGCACTCCAGCGCGTTGCCGTGCTCCAGCAGGACGCGCACTTGGTCCATGAGCACCACCACGTCGTCGTCCCCGTACTCCACGGCGCGCCGCCCCGTCACCAGCTCCAGGATCAGCACGCCCAGCCCGTAGATGTCGCACTTCTCGTTCACACGCAGGCTCTGGCACGCCAGCTCCGGCGCAACGTACCCCATCCCGCCGCCCGCCTGGAACCGGCTGCCGCCGCCGTCCGCCAGCTTCCCCGGCAGCAGCCGCGCCAGCCCGAAGTCGCCCACCGCCGGGTTGCACTCCGCGTCCAGCAGGAAGATGTTGCTCGGCTTCACGTTGTAGTGGACCAGCGGCGGCCGGAACGCCTGGTGCAGGTGCGCCAGCGCCCGGGACGTCCCGGACACCACGCGGAACCGCTCCTCCCACGTCATCGGCGGCAACTCCGCCCCGCCGCCGACGCCGTGGAGCCGCGCCTCCAGGCTGCCGTGCGCCGCGTAGTCCGTGATCAGCAGCTGCAGCTGCGGCGTCCAGTAGTAGCCCTTGAGCGGCAGCAGGTTCGGGTGCCGCGCCTTCCCCAGCACGCGCACCTCCCGCTCGAACTCCTCGCGCGACCGCACCGTGTTCGCCGCCACCAGCCTCTTCACCGCCACCACGCGGCCGTCGCCCACGGGCGCGCGGTACACCGTGCCGAACGCGCCGCGCCCGATCTCCGTCGCCTTGCTCAGCAGCGCGTCGGCGCCGGCCACCAGGTCCTCCGACCGGAGGCTGCTCCCGGGACCGAACGTCACCATCTTGCCGGCGCCGAGCTTGCCCCTGCCCTTTCCGCCGGGCGGCGACGATGACTTGGCCGTCGAGCTGCTGGTGACGATGCTCTCGTCCACCTCCTTCTTCTGGTCGTAGCCAGGGCCACCACCACCCGCCGCCTCGGCTCTCCGCCGGGCCGACACGTTGAGCAGCGTGACCACGATGACCCCCAGGACGATCGCGACCGCCGCGCAGATGGCCACCATGGCGGACACGCTCAGGAACCGCCGCTTCCTCGGCGCCCCCACGCCGCCGCCGTTCGTCTCCAGGTTGTTGTAGCCGCCGCCGGCCCCGCCGGGCGGGCACTCGTTGGGGTCCAGCACCAGCGGCTTGGGCACGTTCATCATGCACGGCCCCGCCACCAGCGGGCTGCAGATGCCCAGGTTGCCCTCCAGCGCGCTCGCGTCCAGGCTCTGGAACACGCCCGACGCCGGCAGCCGCCCGACGAGGCGGTTGTGCGAGATGTTCACGGCCAGCAGGTTCTCCAGCCCGCCCAGCTGCGCCGGGATCTCGCCGCTCAGGTTGTTGTACTCCAGCCGCAGGATCTCCAGCTTCTTCAGCTTCGAGATGCCCGCCGGGATCGGCCCCGTCAAGCCGTTGTGCCCCAAGCTCCTGCGTGCATGCATAAACCAAACCGTCGTCAGAACTCAGATGGTCGTGATCGTGACACATTCACACATGCAAATTGCAACGCAACACAAGTACAGTAGTAAACACTTACAGGAGGTACAGGGAAGAACAGTTCCCGATGCTGTCGGGGATGGGGCTGGAGAGGGAGTTGCCGTCGAGCTGGAGCACGGCGAGGCTACCGGACTCGCAGAGGTCGGCAGGCATGGCGCCGTACAGACCCGTGCTACGCAGGTCGAGCACCGTCAGGTTGCGGAGCAGGCCGAGCTCCGGCGGCAGCGGCGTGCGGAGGTCGTTACGGGACAGGTTGAGGTACCGGAGCTTGAAGAATAGCGACATCTCCGTGGGGATGCCGCCGGTGAGCTTGTTGCCGGAGAGGTCGAGCCACTGCAGCGTCTCCGCCAGCCTTGTCGAGCCGGACGGCAGGACGCCCGAGAGCGCGTTGGACGACACGTCGAGCGTCTCGAGCCCGACGTCGAACAGAGCGTCCGGGATGCTGCTGCTGAGGCTATTGCCCCTCAGGTGCAGCTCGGCTAGCTTGGTGCACCCGGACATGGAGGCCGGGACGGTCCCGGAGAGCTGGTTCCTGGACAGGCTCAGGTACTTGAGCGCCTTGAGGTCGCCAAGCGAGTCCGGCAGGCTTCCGGTGAGCGCGTTGTCGGATAAGTCCAGGTGCTGCACCGCGGCCAGCTTGCCGAGCCAAGCGGGGACGTCGCCGGAGAGCCGGTTGCCGGACGCGGAGAAGTAGACGAGCGAGCCGAGCTGGCCGATGGAGTCAGGGAGGTGGCCGTCGAACGCGTTAGCGCTGAGGTCAATGGTGCTGAGGTGCTGGCACAGGCCGATGTCCGCCGGGACGGCGCCGACGAACCGGTTGCCGCTGAGGCTGAGGGTCTTGAGGTTGTGAAGCCTAGCAATGCCGTCGGTGACGGGGCCGGAGAACTGGTTGCGTGACAGGTCGAGCGTGCGCAGGCGCTCGAGCGGCCAGAGCGCGCCGGCGAAGTCGGGCGAGCCGGAGAGCTGGTTGCCGGACACGTTGAGGTGGAGCAGGAGCGGGCTCCCGGACGCCAGCCCCTCCGGCACGGGGCCGGAGAACTGGTTGCCAGACAGCACGAGGAACCGGAGCGTGCGCGGGAAGGCGGGCGGGAGCGGGCCGGAGAAGGCGTTGCCGGTGAGGTCGAGGTAGCGGAGGGAGGCGAGGCGCGCGACGTCGTCGGGGAGCGGGCCGGAGAAGGCGTTGTAGGAGAGGTCGAGCGAGCGGAGGGAGCCGAGGAGGGAGAGGCCCTGCGGGAGCGGGCCGGAGAGGTTGTTGCGGGCGAGGGAGAGGTCCTGGAGCGCCGGCAGGCGGTCGAGGCCCCGCGGCATGCTGCCGGACAGCGCGAGCCCGTCGAGCGCCAGGCGGAGCACGCGGGAGGTGGCCGGGTCGCACTCCACGCGCGCCCAGCCGCAGGGGGTGGCGTCCGACTCCGTCCACGTGGCCAGCGCGCCGGTCGGGTCGGACAGCGCCGACTTGAACACCACTAGCCCCAGCACCTCCTCGTTCACCGTCATCGGCATGTCGGCCTTCGTCGCTGGCAGCGCGCCGCCAATGAGGAGCAGTAGGAGGAGGTGGAGGAGGAGGAGAGCAGGGGAGGTGGCAGTAACAGTGGCCATTTCTGCTGCTGCAGGTGCGGGTGCGGGGCTGCCGCGTGCAGAATGTTTCCGGGACGGGATAGATATGGTGGCGGTGGCGATGACGGTGGCTGGCAGTAGATGAGGAGGAGGGGGGGTAGTGTAGTGGTACCGGCGCCGAGCTGTGTTTTGGGAGTGTGCATGGTGGAGGCATCCATCGGAGCCGCGGGGAGGGGAGGAACAGAAAATGCAGGCCGCGCGCGTCGCTGGATTGGATTGCCCGTGACTCGCGAGCGGGGGGTAGGTTTGGACAGATGGAAAGCAACAAACGACTTCACGTTCTCCGGTCCTCGGGTTGGCCATGGCCATGCCACTGTGATGCTGGACGGTGGGGTCGCCGGAGGAATCCAGCTCGCCGGAACCCGACACCGCACGGCGATTGAGGCGACGACGCAAAAGCAGCCGCAGAATCACGTCGAAAGCTACTCGACTTTTGTTAATCCTGGTCACGGATTCAAAACGCGTGACCGATCGCCCTCGCCCCTCAACTCCAAGTGGGCAGCAGGCACCCATCCGGCCGTCACAGGAGCAGCAGCAGCAGCAGAGCATGCCCACTCCATGACTCCATTCATCAGTTCAGTTATCAGCATGGAAGCTGAAAAAGGGACGGAGCCTTCCCCATCAGTCGTCACAAAGTGCCCAGATCGCAAGACTGCAAGCTGTAACAGAAACAACTCATCTTGTATGGCTAGCGGATTATTTCATTCAGATCTGGGGAGCAGATCACATGTATACATGCATACGTTGGTGGTGTATTATTCAACATATTCAGTCGTTGCCATCCATACCTATCTATCTCACCCCATACTTTATCCGGAATCAGTGTACATATCTTCTGCCACGTGTGCTATAATCGAGCACTGAAGCACAGAAACCTGTACACACGCATGCATGGCCATGGCTATATACTTGGACTCTGCACTATACCTCATATCTAAACGCACGCAACTTTGTATATATATATATATAAGTAATGGAACGGTAAAGGTGAGCACCCTCGAGTAGGTACAGTTATTCCTCTTGATGTTAGCTGCACTTTGAGGATTCCCAGCTTGAATTCTGGCACTGGACTGATATATAACTGAAAAAACTGTTGAATCAATCACGCGGGCCGTCAAACGACTGGGATTTCCTCAAGTTCCAATGGAGGCCCTCATGGATGCTGCGGAGGAAATCGGTGGTCGAGTCCACCAGGCAGGCTGTGGGCACGGGCCAAGGAGAAATGCTGCAGATCAGGGCGTCACCGGGCGATAGCTGCTGACGATCTTTGCCATCGAAGGATGCCCAGACATTCCCCCTGCTGTTGCACGGCACTTGAACGCGCAGAGTCACGTATTCAGGCAGAATCAAAGGTCTGAATGACAAGGAATGCGGACAGATTGGGGTGAAAAGGATCCCTGGGACCTGCAAACGCCGGCTACACATTAGAAACCACAATGAAATGGCAGCATGGACAAGTAATGCTGATTGCTGAGCCGCTGGAAGAAGATTTGTGTAACAATCCAAGCGTTACTGACTGAAATTGGTCAAATAAACGCCATATAAATCAATTGGGGCATACCTGAGGATGAACCATGGACCCTCCAGCTGCTAATGAATATGCTGTACTTCCAGATGTAGTCGATATGATGAGTCCATCCCCTTGTACACAAGTAACAAAAGAACTGTCACAGTAGACTTCCAGGTTGGTAAGGTAAGATGATATTCCTCGGTCAATTGTAACTTCGTTTAACACTAAGAATGGTTCCTCAGTCACAATTTCATCCTTTGCCGTGTCACGTATTACATGACACTGTATTCGGTTTCTCAGCGTGATGCTAAATGGCCCGTTCAACACATTGTCCAACAACTCACGGTATTGCTCACTTGCTGAAAAAAAAGGATAAGGACAACACAATAGATAAAAACAGGACTGTCAATTGGATAGAAGAAAGCTTCACATGCAATTTATTGTCCAACAGAAATAGGTTTTCCGAGATCCAGTAAAATCCAGCTGTTCTAGGTTATTATTGCATAGAGCGCCAAAGGGCGCCTAGCTCAAACGGTTAGGTGACCCAGCGGCACTTCTCAGGTCTTAGGTTCGACTCCCCGTGGGAGCGAATTTCAGGCTGAGGTTAAAAAAAATCCCCTCGTCCGTCCCCATAACCAAAGCACTGGGGGGGCACCGGCCCAATTCTCACTTGGGCGACGGAAAGCCACCGTGTAAGGGTGGGGGCGGGGGTTCGGGGGTTTTCTCGGCCGGGTGAAAAGGTCCTTCTTCTTATTTGTAATGCTGCGGGGGCAGTCTTAACCCCCCCGGTCGAGTTTTTTTTATTATTGCATAGAGCGTGTTAGCACTGGTGGTAAAGGATACGGAAAGGTGTCATGAAGCCCAGTGATCCCAGGGCAAATGCAACAACTGGAGGAACTGGTCCTTTGAACAATGATGCAGCCTGTTAAGAGGAATCCAGAAAATTTCTAGTTTCAGTTGGAGAGCAGTTGAGTAAAATAAAACTAAGTGAAAGTACAAGTCCAAATAAACATACGAGAATATTATCAGAATAAGCATAGACACTCAAGCTGTCCAGCAGTTGGCAGGCAGGCAACATGCAAAATACTAACATTAAATAAAACATCTAAAATATGGAACAGGTAAGCTACTAAGGTGGTTCCCACAGTGAATTGTATTAGTACTCTTCACTTTATCATTGAAAATTCACCTGAATAAGAACTGCCATCTTCCATAGAAAAGCAAGACTACCATAAATTTGGCTTGGACAGCACATTGTCATGACCATTCCTGGAGGGATCTCTACAGACCTTCGATTTCGGATGTTATGTTACCACGTAAACTATATGCATTGTCCAAAAATGGGAGTTTCTGTGAAATAGTTTATCGTCCAAATGTTCGGATCAGATCAAAGTTTAGCTGGTTGAGGCAAAGCCAGTCAACTGACATGACAAGGTCCATGTGATCCTCCTAAGGCTCCGCATATTCAAAAAAATCATCACAGGAGTAATAATTTGTTTTTGAATCTTAAAAAGTATGTAGGATGAAGCTCCACACTGACATGACAAGGGAACAAATAGGAACCTCAGAAACTGAAGGTACTATATCAAAATGGATTAAAAAAAGAAGCTTCAAAGTCCAGATAACATTTTGCAAGGGTGCATCACAACTGAAATATAAAACAAAATGGATGCGTACCCACAGAACAGTTCCATCACCTCCAAGAGTTACAATTAGATCAACCTTCGTATGCAGCATCTTTATCTCCTCATCTATAAGAGTTGGCCAGAACACGGGAAGTGATATCTCAATAGAATGATTGCAGGAACAATCTAGATAGATCTAAAACACGACAATACAAAAGTAGAAGATGAAGAATGTTGATGAATAAAAAACTACAGAGGAAAAGTATGTTTTTATGCTAAATGTATTAAGTTTTTTTTAAAACATTAAATGTAGGAGTACTACTAAGGTTTACAAGTGTAAGACAGCTGCTGCTGCTGCACATGCAACATGCACGACTCAAACAAGTTCTGCATCATTCATAGTGATACAAACACAGCTTAATACTGTGCTCAGTAGCCAACCCAGGTTCATTTCCTCCATATTTCATAAATATGTTGGAGGGGGCAATCTCTCCCTTCCAATCTGCCTTTTTTTTTACTGTGCACAGTTTAGGCCAAAGAATGTGTTACTAAAAAGATAGCATTGTGGTCTGACCAGTAAGGTTGGATTTGAGAACATCAGCATCCATAAACTCTCTCCACCATAGTAATATGCATTGCAAATTACATGGGTAAATTGGACAACAGAACATCAACATACAAATAGCAAGATGAGGCAGAAACTTCATATAACCTAAGCACCACTAGTGTCTTGCAAAAGCATGTATAAGCTATCCATAGACACTCTCCAAATTACTATACCTTATTAATTAATTTATTCAATTCCCATCACAAAAAGGAAAAATATCTTCTTGAGTAATCTATGTCCTGAACTGCTAATCTGGAGCACATGGAAGAAGCGCATCACATAAGTTAAACCTCTTACCATCATCCCATGTTTGGACGAAGTTGTAGTAGGAATCCTCCATTAGAGGTTCCTTTTTAACACGTGGTTCAACAAAGATGTTTATATTTTTATGGTCCCTAAGCCATCTGCGGAAAAATAATTCAAAACCTTTCAATGGCGTGAGCACAATATACAGGCTACCTGTGCAGTAGCATACTAGCATATAACCCATGTAAGTTGTGATTCATCAGGCACAAAAACATATCAAGGGTGCTGATTTCTAAAAATATTGAATTATGTCATTTAAAACAATTTAGTTTTCATATGGTACAGTGTGACAGCATTTGTAATTCAGAATTATGGAAAAATTACTAAGTATATTAATGGATAAGTAGTGGTGGTGCAAAGTAGGGAAGAGAACACACCTGACCATTTCAGCACAAAGAACACGCACAGAGTTGGAATTCGGTTTGGTTATGAAAAGCACTGTTTGTGGTGGTGATTCCCATTTCAGTAAGATCTGAAAGCGAAGTATTTGTCATCATTGGAAGAGAGAGGAGCAAAAGTGTGATAGTTGTTTGGTAAAAATTTCTAGAACTATCTGCCATTCCAAAATGAATTGAACATGACAAATGGACCAACCTGCTTATTGCTCCTTTCTGCGGTTGTTATATCACCTTTTTCAAAGGACACAAAATCATGCTTATGCTGACCATTTTTATCCCCATTACATCCCCATGAAAGTTTAAATGATGCCTTTCTCCCCACCACCTTGTGATTAGATCTTGGGATAGCTCCAGGAACTTCGTCCTGCAGAACCTCATGTGCACATATTCCATGCTTACCGCAACATCCTAATTGATCAGGTGCAGGTGTCTCCAGAGTCAGTTGGCTGGCCAGTTTGTCCAAGTCATTACTGATACAACTGTTGTAGCCTGCACAAGATAGAACTCCAGTTGCTCAAGAGAAACAAATAGTATATATGCAGAGCACAATATTATAGTATTCCACAATGTAATACGTGTGTCTAATTTTGGGATCCATCCGATGATGCTATGATAACCCCCACACCCTCAAGTCACAAACAAAGCTACCCCTATGAGCAGTATGTTGAACATTGCAGGGGCCAGAGTCTAAAATTTGCTAAACCAACCATACCCCTTGCCGGATGGGCCTACGCATGTGTAGCAACCTGCTTGGAATTTTGTGGTTGCTTCACCAACTAAACCATCAAGAATGCAAAACATAGATAGCAACTTGAAGCAATAGCTCTTTCATTCCTATCTTAATTGAAAGGCAGAGCTCCTGCCAAAGTTTTCAAACAAAAAACTTGAAGCAATAGTTAATGGATCGCTCAAGTTATGAGATTGTTTCACTAGAAGTAAAATCATCAATAGCAAATGCACAAATCTCACCTTTGATTTTACTCTGCTGCTTGTGCGCTGTCTCTAGTTCATACTTACGTTTCCACTCTGCTGCCTCTGATTGAGCAGCAGCCTTCCCTTCAGCCACTCGTCGTAAGGCTTTTGCAACAGCTTCAAATTCACATAAATTTATAACAATTAGTATTTTAATAGTAAATGGAAGGTTCGTATTTTGGATTTTTGTAGAACATTTTAGGCTTCAATCAAAGTAAAAACTATGTCTATCCTTACTTCTCATAGCTTCTGAAAACTCAACAAGGTGTGCATCAGTTGACCTGACAGGAGTTTGAGCAAGAAATTCATATGCTGCCTTCTCTGATTCTAGTGAAACAGTAGAGCTAGCTGTAGAGATGGATCCATTTTCACTTTGATGTGAGGCCACGACATCTATATTTACTCTCTCATCAGAAACCTAAAATACAAGCAGGTGTGTCAGTGTGAATGTAAAACAATGGGACATCTGACGACTGTTAAAAAAACTGTGTCTCTCCTTTCATTGTGAATATATCAACTGCCTCCAGAAATAAATGTATCCAGTTGTTTAAGATTGCAATGACATATTTAGCTTAGTTTTGATTCACAGATAAAACGTTGAGAGGTTTTCAGATAAATTCAGACTTAGACTCACCAAACTTTTGAACTCCATAATCAATACCCAACAAAATGCTGATCGGTTTATTTAACTCAGAGCTTAAATAGGCTCAAACTGCAAACTGATGCAATGTTAAACTTGGAATATGTTAGGTTTTCTACAAGTAAGGTAACTAAGTGATTTTGCCTCATATTTTCATGTGCATGACTCAGATTTGCAATCGGTGCGACTTTCTAGCTGAAATCAAATCACAAATTCAAGTTTCACATATTATGCAAATGCCTGTACTAAACACGTTTTTAAACAAATTACACTAAAAACACCGGAATCACTCTTTTCCCCACAAAATGGGGAAAAGAGGTCAAGCCCATTGGCATTTCTGGTCCAGGAACTCCCCGAGCTTGCAAGATAAGCTAGTTGCTTAAAACACTTGTACGACAAAAACAGAAGACGTAAAACTCAAGGACACTCCAGCTAGTTACTTGGCCGCCCTTATTACGCAATCGCACAACGAAGAACAAAGCTACGAGCGAGACGAACTCAAAGCGGGCACACGTTCCTTTGGGCCATCTATACAAGTCTGCACGTACCGAGTCGACCAATGATCTGACGCTCGGAGGAGCTGGGATCGGAATCGGCGCAGGGCTGAGGCTCCGGAACTTGGAATCCGACGGCGCGAGCTGAACTTCCTCGGAGGACGACGGCTCCTGCCACACGGAAATCACGCATTCATCAGAACCAGCTAAACCAAACACTCCGTCGAAGCAAATTGGGCGGAAATCGGACGCCCAGCCGCCCGAACCGCTACCAGGAGTCGCCCCAGCGCAGCTAGGGCGGACGGATCGGGAGGAGCCGGCGTACCTTGTCGGCGAGCTCGTCGAGCGACATGGCGCCGCGATCCGGTCCGCTTCGCGTCCTCGCCGTCGCAGAGAACACCCCCTGTACTACTTGTTCTGCTCTTGGCTCCCGGTCCGGGGGCTTGGGTAGGCAGAGTACTTGGCCTCCGATTCGCGAGGTGGAGAGAGAAGGAGAAGAAGAGGTGGGTGGTGGACCGGTGGCCGGTGGGTGTGGTGCGAGGCGACGACGCCGAAGCCGGTGACTCGGTGAGGAGCGCCACCTCTCCCCGCCCGGCGCGGCTATTTATCGGCTTCTGGTTTGACGCCGACGGGCGCTTGCCGGTGGGGCCCAGCTGCAGTGGGACGGTCGGCTTCCGGCTGACGCGTGCTGGGAAGGGAGCGGCATGGCGTGTGGAGCCTTCGTGGTTGCTGCCGGGGTCCACCACGCTTCTCATTTCTTTTTCCTGATTTGGGAATTATTAAATTAATCGAATTATACCCCCAACTTTTGGGGAGACAATGGGAGTATCCGTTGAAAGAAACTTTACACGGTGCAGTGCACCTGTGTGTACTCGTGCGAAGTAGATCTGCAGCCTAATTTCAAGCAATTTCTTTTGAATTCCTTTTTTATATGAATATATCATGTATGAAGTATGAATAAAACTGCTCCCCCCCCCCCCAAAAAAAAAACGTATGTATTGGAAGAAGCTTGACATATCTTGATGCTTAGAGCAGTTCTATAGAGTGCGATGAATTGAAAACCGAATTGATAGAGCACAAGAACCATGGTGTTAGAATCTAAAATCAGATTCCCAATATGGTTCGATTGCTATGGAACAAAATATTACAAGGGCTATACACACTAGCCGATGGTGGAAGGATCAAGTGGTATGATAGCCAACAAGTGTAAACTAACGTGATATCGCTGAACTATGCAACAGTAAATCATTCTCTTTTCCTTCGGCTTGGATGCATAGGATTATATGATGTATCTTTATTTTTGTTTAATTAAAATAGTGTTGATAAAATGTAATATAAAGTTTAGTTTTCTTGAAAAACATATATGCCTAATCTCAAATCAAATGTTTCTTTTTCCAATTTCTATTCATATGAACCTACCATGCATGAAGTATGAACAAACTGCCTGACCTATAAAAAAAGGGACAAGTGGGAACACATTGACACGAAATTTCCCTCAAAACGTATGCATTGGAAGAAGCTCGAGATACCGTGGTACTTAGAGTAGCTCTCGTGTGTGGAAAAAAAAATCAAACCGTAGCCAAGTAGAGTTGAACCATGCATATTGGCCCATGAGGACCATGGTGTCATAATCCAAAATTGCATTCCAAATATGGTTCGATTGCTATGTAACAAAATATCAGAAGGGCTATGCACACTAGTTCATTGTGGGAGCATCAAGCGGTACGATAGCCAGCGAGTGTAAACTAAAATGATTTTGATTTTTTTTAATTCAGTGTAAGGTCAAAAAAATCGATGCTTATACTGTGACCACCAAACTTGTACGACAGTAAATCAATCTCTTTTCCCTTGGTTCCGATGTGATATTGAAGGTGGATCTTATTTATGCTCGTTTTTAAAATAGTGTTGAATAAACGTGGTACAGAGTTTGGTTTTCTTGTAAAAACATCTATCCATAGCAATTTTAGACGAGGAGAACATCAACTAGAAGACAAGTTGTTGGGGGAAATCTTATACCAAACGACGTCTTCTTTACCTCGTACTTCAATCCATGGGATTAATACCACCCCAAGTCCACAGAATTGCCAGGGGCCACATTTCAAACATGACAAAGCAATCTCTTAGACTTCAGTTGTGAAGCTTTCTTTTTTGGCTAAGATTTGTTAAGCTTATAAACTAAGTTAACTTGAACAAGTTCATGGATGCCAGAGACAAACAACCAGGACTTTTATCTCTTGATGAGATGAGATGGTTACTTGCAAGACTTATTGGATTGACAATTCTAGTCTTTTGCTACCTACATTCCGGCTAAACGCAATATTCCTACCCCCAGTGACGTGTACTACTCCCCCCCACAGGTAAAGAAAAAGAAAAAAAAAAACGACGCTTGGTTTTACCAGGCACCATTGAAAAACCCGTGCGCCCTTTTCGGTCGGCGAACGAAACAGTCAAAGCAAAAGGCAAAAGGTAAAAGGTACGGTCTTGGTCATCGGCTACCTCTAGCTCGGTTGTGGTTGGTGAATCCGTGAATGAACGGTGACGGTGGTGAGAACAAAGTCTCTTTGCCGATTGCAATAGTAAGGAAGGGAGGCTGATGACTGGGAGCGGGAGTGGTTGGCAGCCAGGAGCATCCCGGTCCCCGTGCAGGAAGGAGGAGGGACCGGAGGAGAATGGCATGCATTTGGCTGCCTGTGTTGGACTGCTTGCTGGAAAGGGGTTCAGGGTTGAGACTTTCAGGCCCTGTTTAGTTCTCTCCCAAACTGCTAAATTTTTCAAGATTTTTCGTCACATCAAATCTTTGGACGCATGCATGAAGTATTAAATATAAATAAAAAATAAAACTAATTACACAGTTTAGACGAAATCCACGAGACGAATCTTTTAAGCATAATTAGACTATGATTGGACACTAATTGCTAAATAACAACGAAAACGCTACAGTGTCATTTTGCCAAAAATTTCGGCAACCAAACTGGCTCTCAGTTGGGATTCTTTGTCTGTTGTCGACACAAACACGACGGCACACGGCTTTGGCTTTTCAGCCATACATTCACTTTGAGTCTTTGAGCATCCTCCAATAGGCAAAAGCGTGTGTCCACTCTGCATTTTTGGAAGCACAGGGGCCTGCTGCTCTCCTCTGCTTGCTTTGCGGCTGCTAGCTGTATCTGCTTCTTATTCTTGCCATGCCAGCCATGGTCGTTAGCTAGTCATCAGCCAATACCTAGTATGTCTCTCTTCGGAATGCATCGTCATATTCCGAGGAAACTTTGGAACGAATCACAGTACCACTACCACAGACCACACCGCCAGAAACGGGACGGAGAATAGGAGGTGGCGCGGGTCGTGCAGGCACGGCTCTGACTTTTTCTCGGCCACCTCACCATCGGGCAGCGGCGGCCGTCCGCGACTCCTTTTCTCGGCAGCGAGCGCGGAAACGCGTCAGAGCGCACGTCGGCTACCGCGCTACGTCCGGTCCGGGTCCGCCGATGGAGAGCGTCAAAGTCAGCGGCAGCGGGCAGCATGCGGGGGATCGGAGTGGGGGAAGCTGGCGCATGGCGCTGCTGGCCGACGCCGTCCACCGGTCCACGCGCGCACTGGTGACCGGAGGGATACCCGAGGCGATCGATCCGACGACGCGAGGCGAGGGGACACCACCATCACACGACACGAACGGCTCTCGCGGACGCGGCGACGGCTGACTGGTTGGTAAAATTTGCAACTCGTTTTACGGCTATAATTTAAGAAAACCTATGTGACGTAATTAAAACGGATTCTAATGACCACAACGGCATTCCTGGCTAGATTTGCCCCCCGTTCATCCGTGGGCCGTGGCGGCCGATAGGTGGACGATAAAACGTGACGCAGGTCGTGTAGCCACGTGATAGCTAGGGGCTGATTGCGGAAATACACATGGAATAGCGGTGTACTGGGGTAGTGTGGTTTAGGTCTATGTTGGCTGTGATAGAATCTTCTGTAGCAGATCAACGGGCCAGCGTTGCAATAAGATGCGAGCTATCTAACGCATGTTCGCTTGATCATTTCTGTGGCTTATAAGTCGGCTGATGCTGTTTTGTTATGAGAGAAAAATATTATATCATGACTGATAAGCATGGCTGATAAGATCAAGCGAACATGGTCAAAAACGTTTGTGCTCACACATCAATCTCTTCCAAATAAAAGTCCAAACCAACCAACTGACGTGAGTGAGCTATCTAAAACATCATCCGTGCTGATAGTGACACGGACCGTTGGTGACCAAACTATTGACACATCGCGCCTTGCATTGCCTGCGCGGCTGATGAGCCAGGATTTATAAGCACGTAAAAGAGTTCGATTCAGAAAGTAGTACAAAATAGTTCATGACACTGGTAAATAAATTAAAGATATCTATTGAAGCGTAAGGTATTCACTATTCAGGAGCAAGCGAAAATCACACAACATTTGTTTGAACAGAATTACGATTTAGTTGGCCGTTGCCAATGGAACTACGTACTAGCATAAACTGAAAATTTGTAAACACCATCATGTGTTTGGCGCTTCTCTGCTCCGACAAGCATAATAGAAAGCTCAACAAGTAATACATGTAAGGAAGCATTAAAGTTTGAGAATGAAGATGGCTCATTCTGAGCTTGTGAAATCATTAGGATAAACTGAGTAAGCTTAACCATTTTACATTCTCCTCGCCTGCTCAATCACACCAAACATCGGGCCAAGTCCAACTATCATCAGACAGGTCTAGGGCTAGTTAGGTATTTGTTGTTTTTTTTTGTGTGTGGGTTGGGGGAAGGGGGCAACAAACAAACTGTCTGACATGCGACATCGAGAGAGACTTGGGCATTTCACCTTGCCTTGTACCCTTGGTCAGTGTTAGCGTTACATACCATTGACGAGTAATCATACAAAATCACACATAGTGGATTAGGAGTAGCGCATTGTACACAAAGAGTTTATACTAGTTCAAGCTAAGAGCCCAAGTCTACTGAAAGAGGAAAGTCTACGTTGCTTGTGCACTGAGCGCTCAGTTCAGTGTCGATTTGGGGATGCGATGCGGGTGTGAGTGGAAGTTGTGTGTGTAGTGTGTTCCAATGCCCTCATGTGAGTGCTCTCACCTTGACTTACATAGTGGGGGGGCAAGGTTACATGCAGACGGTTTGATGGTAGTCAACAATACTATTGCTCTATAGTACACAATCATATCCAAGTAGCTACCGTAGCTATGATTCTTGTGCGTCATCCTCTATATTTTGGCGGACTTTTGGGTCGCAGTCAGATCTGAAGAGACAACAGGGATGGTGCTCGTCATGTAGCACATTGCCGCCCATGCTAGGCTGGTAGCATAGTGCCAATACAATGGAGAGTATGACGAACACTTCACACAGTCATGCACAATTAAAAGTGCAGAGCATGGCCCGCACAATAGCCTGTCCAGGTATAGCTTCAGAGCCTATTCAAATACTTATCCTCCTGCGTAATGGCTTCCCATATTGTAGAAGATAGCATGTCCCACTCAATCGTTCCTGTACACAAAGTCAGTGTGACACACCCCAGATTAGGTATGTTCTAGCCTAATTGGTTTGGCCTACCTGGGTTGTAATCTTGATGAGAATATCCTTGGCCATTTTTAGCTTCCGTCTGCACCGCTCTTGCAATGACCACAGAGGATGTTATTAGAGAATATGGGATATCTCTAGCGATATGATAGATTAGGATCATATAATTTTGTTTTGCCTTTATCTCTAAGGAAGCTAGGTTTCTTGCCCCCTAAACAATGTATTATATTCCAACATAATTGGTTCACTAAACTTAGCAATACAATCAACTATTCCACCAATTCTATTTCTCTTACAATCTCCAAAAGTTCAACCTGGTCCTTTGCTCTTAGCCCCCCACCTCACTGAGTCATCAGCATGAGTCATCATCAGCCTATACACCCCTTCCAAAACATCATTTTCTTGGGGAACTTTGTAATGAATGCATGCATCACATAAACTAGATCGAATATTTATAAATTTATAACTGTCTTGTTCCATTATATTTATGAATACAGCTTTAAGCTTTTGGTCTATACTATTTTTAGCTCAAAGGTAATGTGCTACTAGACTCACGAGCCACTAAACTCTGAAACATGAATAAAATTCATACTACAAGATGCTTATAGTATCTAAACATGGGCAAAAAAAAAAAAAAAGAAAAGAGGAGCGCCCCCAACAGCACCCGTGGCCTTTTCCTTTCCTAGCGGCGAGCGGCGGCGCCATGCGCCTGCGCTGGTCTCTTTGCCGGCGAGGGGCGAGCGCGGCCCCCACCCCCAGGTATCTCTTCCTTACTTCTGTTCGAAAACGAGCACTCAAACCCTAATGCAGGCTGCTTATACTTGGATCTATGGCACAATTACAAGTATATACATGTATTATACCAAAATTTATCGGGTGTACATGTGTACACCCATGTCCTATACGAGTCCGCCCTGATCACGATGCTTTTTGGTTTCGAAATTTCCCTACATGTTTGCATCCCCTTGGGTCCTTGTGGATGACAAGTATTATCCCCTAAAGGGACTATTTGGACTGAGTTCACTCTATCACTGTAATGATCAAGATTAATGAATATTAGAGAATGCTTTACAGTTTACACATGATCCAGTGGAGGAAAGGGATAAGTCTGATGGTTTGGCTTCATCAAAATTGATTTTGGGCCGCTGCAGCTTATGTTAGCTCGAGGCCCATCAACCTTGTAAAAAACCCTGCATTAATGGACCTTATTAGAGGGTCTGATGGTTTTGTGGCATTGCTTTACTGGTATTAACCCACAGTTTTCTTTAGAAAACAGTATTGGACGATGTTGATTAGAGCGGGTGGTGGTCATCGCATAAGAAGGTCAAAGAAGAATAAAAGAACTTGCAATGATGACAGAGAGACAGCAGAGTCATTGAATCCAGGTCTGCTTCTTCCTCGTTTTTGCACATGTTTTTTTACATCTTTATTTATGTGAGCATTCACAGTTGTGCTGTTTCATGTTTCTTTAACTAGGCGATATTCATCAGGACTCAATACAAGATGTCTGGAGTGAGCTCAGTGAAGAAGTTGCATCAAATTTGTCTGAAAGTGTCGTCTCAGTTGCTGTACTCTGTGGTGATTATTTATGCTGCTCTTAGTTTTCTGAATATATATCTACATTGCTGTATACATGATTCAAATCGCAATGTTGTGTAGGAAGCTCTGTGTTATTTGCATGCTCGGGAATAGCTATAGAATGCCAGGGGTGTGTTACAAGGTTTCTGACTTCAGCGAGTTTGGTTAGAGCTTTAAATGATAAAACAAAACACCCTTCTAACTTGAAGGTTTGCGCTGCAATTCATCCTTTTAGTAAAAAATGATTGTTTAGTTAATATAATCTCGATCAATTTTTTGTTTTTTATTTATCAATATAGGTTGAAGTGCGCTATGAAGGCAATGTTGTCACAGGATTTTTGGGGAAATATGATTTAGATTATGGCCTTGCTATTGTCAATGTCACATCCTGCCTTGATGTTCAAGCTGTACGTCTCACATGTGGTGGAGATGGAATTTCTTCCATGTACAAAGGTAGTAGCTTTAGGGCGTGGCATCTCTGGCAAATTAATGGCTACTGGTGGGATACTGACCCGCGATTCAAGAGAATCTGAAGATAGTGAAGAGCTTATGCTGTCCACTTGTAAAATCTGTGAGGTACACTTGCATTATGATATAATTTAATTCTAATGTGTTTCTCCTATATGCAGTCTCTGAGGCACACTCGAATTATGATAGGGTTATTTTAATGTGTTTCTGTTCCTATATGCAGTAAAGTGTATCTCAGGGGCAAGGCAATAGGAATGTGCTTCCTTTTTCTTTCCCTACATAACTCTTGTTCCATACAACTCCATTGTTTTGCTCCTGTAACCTTTTTTGTGTGAGATTCAAAACAAAAAAAAAACTTTTTGTGTGCCAGGGTTGGGAAGGTGGCCCACTTTTCAATACAGAAGGGAACCTTGTTGGCATGAACCTTTTTTTTGTTAAAGAAAGAACTGTGTTCCTGCCAACAACTATAATCTTTGAACGGTTGGAGCATTTTCGAATATTTCTGAGGAGTGAATTTCTCAAATGGTTGCAGAACTTGAAGGCGTGCAGGTATGCCTTTTATAACTCAACTTCATTTTGTATGTTTGACCATTGTTGGTTCACCCTCTCTTTCATATCCCAATTTAGCCCCCCCCTCGTCGTGACATAAAAGGTGAGCTGTTTTGTATTCCAAAACAACTTGTGTGTCCGTGTGTTTGGTGGTGGTTTGGGCGGTGGGAGGCGGCTGATGTTCCCTTTTTTGAAAACAGTTACTTGATGTTACTTTCGTAGTTTTTTTTTGGCATCAAGTTTTGAGAGGGAACACTCTTTACTTGGTGACATACATTATAAATGCAGCAACTTGTCAGGTTCCTAAATACAGTTTTGTGCAACAAAACTAAAATAGATCAGGCGAAACCATAAGCCAGGGCCATAGTAGAGCAATGAAATGAGCTTATTGGGCCACCATTTTTTAGCCCCTGCTCGGTTGGCCCTACTTTTTTTTTTGAGGTGAACGACAGGGGGGTTTAAAATCAACCCCACCTGATATATTGATACCACAAATGCCGGACTGAACCGGTGGGTGGTGGGGCTTGGCACCCAGTTACAAAGTTACAAGAATTACATGTAGAATGAAAGTGCTACATAGGCAAGTTTTTACACCAGATAGTAGATAGATGAGGTTTGTTCCGGGGGAGGCAGCATCTCCACAGCTTTGCTGACTCTCGGCAGGCAGCAACAAGACGACCGTGGTCTGGGGCCATTTCTCTGAAAACTACATCATGGCGGTGCTTCCATAGCTCCCAACAGATGAGAAGTAGAAGGGTAGCGTGAGCTGACCGTGGCATGTTGACTGGTGCAGTAGATTCCCATATTTGCTGGACATCTGCAACATCCTCAATTCTCCATCCAATTCTCCTCCAAAACTCTATGGCAAAGGGACAGCCCCTGATTATGTGGTCAGCTGTTTCGGAGCTCTGATGGCATATATCGCAGTTGTCTTCTTGAAGCACTCTCTTCTGCATCAAATTAGCTTTGCAATTGATCCTATTCTTAGTGAGGAGCCATCCAAAGAACTTAACCCGAGGGGGGGCAAAGTTATGCCAGATGAACTGGTACAATGGGCACGCACTGTCTCCCCTCAAAAGACGCCCTGCATATCATTCCTGCAAGCTGTCGACACCGAAATTTGGTTTGGAATGGGAAGTCCCCAAGGACAGGAATTATCAAGGAAAGCCGAAAATTTCAACAGGATCGGCTAATCAAGTTGCCGTCGGGATGACGTCATCATAGCAGGGGAATAGGCCCCATTGGCAAGAACGACAAAGCATGGAGCGAAAAGACACGTCGGACTTCATAGAAGGGAAAGATTGGAGTCCAAGTTATCTTAAATTTGGAAGTTTTGATTTTCTTTTCCAAGTTTGTAACCGGTCTTATTCGACCAGGACTTGTAGTCAAGCCTCAGGTATAAATATTGAACCCCGGCTATTGTAATAGACATCTCTCATCGATCAACCAAAACAAGTACCTTTACTTTTCAGCTCAGGCCACCCCTTAGGAGTAGGAGTAGGAGTAGGAGTAGAGTAGATTTCGACGAGTTCTTTGGGCAAGCAGGGCTACATCGGACGACCTGACCTCCGACTTGTTTATGAGTATCCGTCACAACTTATATTGTTACTTGCAAGGCTGCAACAGACGACTGATCTCTTGCGAGTCGCGGTACAAGTTAATTATCGATCTATATTGTTGTTTGTAAGGCTGCAACAGACGATTGTTCTCTTACAAATCGTGGTATAGATTAGTTATCGATTCGTATCAACTTTTACAAGGCTGCAACAGACGACTGATCTCTTGTAAACGTTGGTATCAATCAAAGTTATCGATATTGTGTTAAATAGTTTACTGTTTAATACAATATCATCGATTGCCCGATTTACATTGAGATTCATTGGTCTTATCTTTTTGATCTATCATCTGTTGATTACTATCACTGTTGAATTCAATTCTTGACGTTAGATCCTGTTTTGATGACCAATCTATCTCAATCTTGATTGTACATGGCGGGTGTTTGAAGCCATGTTCTATTAAGAGATAGATTCATTAATTGTAAGTACCCGGTATGATTCCGCTATCAATGCTGCATCAGCTGACTCAATCTGTTGATAGCGTGTTAGATTGGACACTGTCGATTAATAGATCTATCTATTAAGAAGAGCATGGCGTCAGCCACCCGTTATGCCCCCATCGGCTATTTAGCCGATGACTTGAGCTTCCACGTGTATGACATGCTTTCACGATCCCTTTGCGATATAAGTAGATCTATCGATCGCTGGTCTCTGATCTAGGGTTCTACTGTCAATGCTGCATCAGGCGACTCAACCTATTGACGGTACAATAGATTAGGTCTAGTTGTTTGTAAATTTATTTGTATCCAACGGATGAGTGATCATATGCCGTGCGACACGATCACTGTAATCGGCTATTTTAGCCGATAGCCTGCTTTGTTGAGGATGTACTGGCTATTTATATGCTTTTACTTGTTTTTGTCCTGGTTAAAAGCTAGTAAGTCTCTCACATCACATGTATGCTTACGCGTCTACCCTTACATCTTTCGCATGTTTTCATGATCATCGGCTAAGTTAGATCTATGCAACTGAGTAAATAATAATTGCCGATATGTTTGTTTTATTTATATTACATCATGAACATGCTGGATATCGACTCTCTAGTCAATAGCCGTATCGTGCTGGCCACTTGGCTGTATATTTGGAATTGTCTCGACAAACACAGGCATGTTTCACCTTAAATTACTGATCAATTTTCTCTCCTTGTCAATTGCAGGGTCAAATTGACTGGCACGCTCTCGGTCACGGCCATCCGGTCCGGCGCCCTTCCTAAGCCCGGAGAGAGCTTGGGATCTGCTCCACGCGGTTTCTCTCGGCCTGCTGCTGTGTGCCGCTGGCTCCCTGCTGCTGCTTTTTGCTGTCGACACAGATTGGCACGCCCAGTGGGACCACAATCGTCCACATGAACAACGAAGCGATCCTCAAGGTCAACCTTGAAGACCTGCTTGATGACCAGAATGCACTCATTGATCAAGTGGCAGAGGAATTCAGAGAAAAGTGCCTGTTGTCTTACAGTAGGACGCGCGATTCAGTCGTTCAGAAGACTCCCCTACCAAGCGTCCTCTTACATGGTCAAAGTGAAGATGTTGAAGCAAGGACTACTACTCATTTGGTCCACAAGACTGTTCATACAGCCTTTATAAACCACAATAAGGTGTTGGCCAACACGATTGACAATGTTTTGAAAGAAATCTTCTTTGGAGCGCCAGTTGATCAAGTTGGACCAGCATACTCCAATGGCTTTGATCCTTCGGCTGTGGGAAACAACGTACCTGATTCTAGTCAGCAGTCGAATGGTGGGCAGTTCTAACAGCCACTAATACATCAGCTTCCAGGAGGGCAGGCTCAAGATCAGACCCTACAAACAGCAGGGAGGCAAGGTCGAGCTCTGCCAGCCGTAGGTGGGCAAGCTTAGATGACAGGGGGCAACCACTAGCACAACAATCACCAAGTGCCTTTGTCATGCAGACGAATCAGCAACCTACTAAACAAAATCAAGTTTATTCAGTCCAGCAGCCAACCTCTCCAGCTACTCAGCAGGTTGTGCAACGGCCGGCTTAGGGAAGATTTAGTACTTCCTATCAAACGCCTCAGTCGGTCCATAAAATTGCTCCATCAGTGCACACGATCATAAAAAATGTTGATCCTAATTACTTCAATAGTCGATTGTAAGGAATGTGACTCATAATGCTTAGATTGACTATGCAGAGGGATATCACCTGGTTTCTGATGTCAGCACATATGAGCTCATGCCACATTCTGGGTATCAGAATCCTTACAGTTATAATGCTCAGCAACTTCAATAGCTTCAGGCCCAAGGGTAGATGTCTCCGGCTCAGAATCAACAAGTTCAAGGATCTCAAGCTCAGGCTCAAGGGCAGCCGAGACAGGAAGTTGCTGGCATGGATGCTAATGAGTTTGTTCATCGGATAACTGCCATGATGCAAAGCCAGTTTGGTCTAAAACCTAAAGGACAGGTTGGCTTTTACCAGCGCCCATATCCAACTTGGTATGATATTGTGCAACTCCTACCATGCTACAGATGTCTCAAATTTCTCCAAATTCACCGGGGTAGATGAGATGACGTCCATGGAGCATATCAGCCGCTATCTCGTTCAACTTGGAGGGGCATCTGTT
Source organism: Miscanthus lutarioriparius (assembly GCA_904845875.1). Classification (NCBI taxonomy): domain Eukaryota; kingdom Viridiplantae; phylum Streptophyta; class Magnoliopsida; order Poales; family Poaceae; genus Miscanthus; species Miscanthus lutarioriparius. The sequence continues at coordinate 2,957,774 of CAJGYO010000005.1, forward strand.
AAGGAGGCTGAAAGGTCCTAATGGCTAGAGGGGGGGTGAATAGCCTATTAAAATTTTCTACAACAACACTTAGCAAACCGGATAGACAAATATGAGGCGAAGCGAGTGTTGCGCTAGCCTACTAAAAATACAAGCCACCTACCACAATTCTAGTTTCTATAGTCTATATCCACACGATGGCTATGTCACTACACTAAGTTAGTGTGCTCTCAAAGGCTAACTAAAGAGCCACATTAACCAAACTAACAAGTTCTCACGACAAGCTACACTAAAGAGTTTGACAACTAGTTTGCGGTAATATAAAGAGAGAGAGCAAGATTGTTATACCACTGAGTCGAGGAATGAACCAATCAATCACAAGAATGAATACCAATCACATCGGAATCAAATGATGACACAATGATTTTTTACCGTGGTTCACTTGCTTGCCGACAAGCTAGTCCTCGTTGTGCCAATTCACTCACTTGGAGGTTCACACGCTAATTGGCATCACACGCCAAACCCTCAATAGGGTGCCGCACAACCAACACAAGATGAGGTCACACAAGCCACGAGCAATCCATTAGAGTACCTTTTGACACTTCGCCGGGAAAGGTCAAGAACCCCTCACGATCACCACGATCGGAGCCGAGACAAGCACCTTCCTACGCTCGACGATCCTCGCTGCTTCAAGCCATCTAGGTGGCAGCAACCACCAAGAGTAACAAGCGAATCCCATAGCGAAACACGAACACCAAGTGCCTCTTGATGCAATACTCAAGAAATGCACTTGGATTCTCTCCCAATCTCGCAAAGATGATGAATCAATGATGGAGATGAATGGGAGGGCTTTGGCTAAGCTTACAAGGTTGCAATGTCAATGCAAATGGTCAAGAAAGCGAGCTTCAGCTGGCCAAACACGTTTTATAGAGTCTCCATCGAAATAGAGCCGTTGGCCCCTCAGTCCACTGAAAAACGGGGCAACCGAACTCACCGGTCAAGCTGACCGGACGTAGACCCCCAGCGACCGGTCGCTGGATGTGCGCCACGCGTCCCTCACTTTAAACCTCTGCCAATCGATCCCAACGGTCGAAACAGCCCGCGCTCGCGTTAAAAGGACCGAACACGCCGATCCATTGATCGACGTGCCAGCCCCACGTCAGATGCTCACAGCGCCGCGCGCCTCTAACTGATGATCGGACGCGTTGATCAGCAACAACGTCTGCGCGTCAGGTCATTTTCAGAGAGCTCCCCGAGCTCCAAAACCATGACCGGAGGCGTCCGATTTCCCGTGATCGGACGCACATCGGTGTCATGTCTTCACCATGCTCGCCAAGTCACCCACGTCGGCGTACGTCACCTGTGACTGGACGCAGGCCCTACACGTCCGGTCACAATTATTGTGCTGCGTCCGGTCGTAGACCATACACACTCGAGCACGCCACGTTCTTTTATAAATGACCGGACACAGGAACACCGAGTCCGGTCACTTTGCCACCTGCGTCTGGTCACTGTTTCACAGTGACAATCACCTCCTTCACTTCACAAACTTCTCCACCCTTGTCCAAATGAGCCAACCACCAAGTGTATCACCTTGTGCACGTGTATTAGCATATTTTAACAAATATTTTCAAGGGTGTTAGCACTCCACTAGATCATAAATGCATATGCAATGAGTTAGAGTGTCGCAGAACCGACCAATTTATAAGAATACAAGTACAATGGCAATCCGCAAGCGGTCGCACCGTCATACTTGAACCCATATAAACTGGTAGTCCGTCGAGTACCACGACGGGTCTCGATAAACGATTTACAACAACCAAGATCGTACATGATTCAACATACATGCCACATATTACATAAAGTTCACAGATACTTTTCATCATCAGAGTACGAATAAAAGTTATTACAAACCGAGTTTGATCAATAAATCGGAAGCAAATAAGTTCGAAGATAAAGTTTCCAACATAGTTTGATACAGTGCCAAGCTAGATCACGGTCCATAAAAGCAAGGATAGGAATTACTAAAGAAGCCTGCCCAAGGTTTACTCCTCATCCACAGCGGGATAGAAGCAACTCTTGCAATAACCATGATACACAGTGCCATCTGCAACAATGGGAAAATAAACCCTGAGTACGAGAAGGTACTCAGCTAGACTTACCCGTCATGAACCAGAAATAAAATGACTCCAAGGATTATGCAAGGCTCTATAAGTGGACGTAACTTGACAATATTTTGCGAAAAAGGCAACTGATCCGTTGTACAATTATGATTCCTTTACCAAGTTAATTATCACTATCCATTTCTAGATTAGCAACTATCCTGTGCCAAACATGTGGTATATCCTTTAGAAGCATACAATAGTAACCATAGCAGGTATTGTAATTCCATTTTCATCCGAACCATCATGTTACATAACACACGCTTACTACGATGTTGGAGCTAGCCAAGTTTCTCACTATCCGGGAGAGACGGCGATTCAATCGATTTCAACCACCGAATTTATTCCTAACACAAACCCAGTCTACCGACCATGATAGCCTTAGGTCACCTTTGGTACAACTCCGGTACACATTTTCGGCGGGTCCGTCTTGCACAAGCACAATCTAGAACACCGGATGCCGGGATGCTCGGGCCAAGCCTGCGCCCTTGGGCTCTCGGTCGATCGTTCCCGGAAGGAGCGCACAATGAACGATTCCGGCTGAGTTGAATTACTCGACTTGGCGGTCGGAACGAATTATCCGCCCAGCTAAGTGAGAGGCATCGCGTTCAATCTTGTCGGAAGTTCCAACAACGGTATGCGGTCCTTGATCGACACAGACGGGATAGATCCACACCCAAGACCTCCATGTCTTGTTGCTTCTCTATCGACATCCCGCCCGGTCTCCAATTATATTAACCATGGTTCTTTTCCACGATAGCAATTTTAACCAACCGTGCTCCGGTATCCACCTATATCTCGCAGGTGACCGGAAATCACCCGACTTCTACCGGTCTAAGCATGGCTAAACATTTATTCGATCCTAGACCTATACCGGTTAAAGGTGTAATATCTGGACAAGGAATGTACATGCATCAAGTGGTTTCATTCAACTCTTATAACCTAATGCAGCAATCATAAGTACTTAAGTAGATATTTGTAAATTACTGGGAGACTTATAATGCTCGGGCTTGTCTTGCGAAAAGGAAGTAGGCGGTGGTCGACACTCCGGAAGCTCTTGAGGTTCGCGCCACACGCCGAGGCTGCGGCTTGTGGATCCTCCTCGCTAGTTCCTTCCTCGCTTCTTCAATTCCAACAACGTGATCTCTTCCTCCGATCCTAGATGCATGAGTATGGCATAAGTATTACGAATGCATATATGTTAACAAGTGCATCATGTTTATTGAGTAGGTGCATATCTCTTCTCGGTTATTTAATTATCTTTCCATAATGCATCGATTATACCATAAAACAGCAGCTACTTGTTTTACTCATAACGGGAGTTCTACAAATCCAAATCCAGTGATCCTGGACTTTCTGGAAAGCTTATCAAATTCTCTACAACTTTGTTATTAACCATTTTTTACAGTACACATCATTTTCAACATGCCACTCATCAAACTCTAGAATCAGTCCGAAACTATTCAACATGCAACATAAAGTAACGATATTTCTACTTCATGCAATCATTCAAAATTTGACAACATAGAATCCACCAACAGTTTAAAGCATACCAATTACATTTAGAATCATATAATGTGAAGCCCAAACTATTTATTTAATTGCCTTTATCATTTTATTTATATATCTAGGTTAACTAATAAATATATATCAGAAGTACTTAATAAATTCTCAAAATTTACACTGCCTTACTAATGCTATCAAAGGACTACTATAAAAATTTCATGTCATTTTACCAAGTAGAACATCCTATGCAAAATGACAAGGCAAAGAAGGCTTGAAATAGCATAAATGGAAAACCCTATTGAAAAGTGTCAAGCAACAGATTTCCTATTTTTCTTAGCATCCATATGGTACTAGGATTACCTCCAAAAATTTCATGAATTTTGGACTCATAAATAATTTATAAAAATTTATGCAAGGATTGACTATCCATAAAAGAAAAATCTATAACTATAAATCTACTCATGCACTGGTCCCCAAATTTTACCAGAGCTCATATATGCTAAGATTAGCTTACCACAAAAATTTCATAATTTTTGGAGCACAGAGCTCTAGATATAAAATAAACAAATTTGAATGCATTCAAAAGCACATTTCAAATCCCTATTTAAATCTCCAAAACTTTCTACTGTAAATGTTAAAAACATATTTTTCCTAAATACTACACTTCCTAAGGAACACTACAAAATTTATTTCACAAATTTAGGAGCTACCAAACTGAAGATACAAAATTCACAAAACAAGTCAAAATCTGGAATATAATGACCTATCCTATCTCTTCTGTCACGTCACACAATACGGCCCCATTCGCCAGCTTGGACCCACACGTCGTGCGACGACGAAAAGCAGGCAGCTTCACGCTGCGTGGATGTGGCGCCGGCTAAAGCTCGTCGACGGCGAACTCGCCGGCGGTGACATTATCACGACATGACCTAGGTGACCTGGCGCATTGATTGAGCTACCTGGGTGGCCTTCTCGTCGGAGCTAGCAACTACGGCGGCGGCTATGGCGGCACGGCGGGGCGGAACGACGGCGGCACGCCGGAGGAGGCCACGGTGAAGCAAGCTCAAGCTCGGACGAGCATATACTACCTAAGACGCACTCAACGCGTTAGCTAACGCATGGAGAGGTGGACGGTGGCACTCCGCCACGGTGGACGGCCGAGCTCGCGGTGAAGTTCGGCGAGGTCGTGACGCGTTCGCGGTGGCTTACCAAGCTCGGTCAGCGAGCACGGAGGAGGCAGTGGGTCGCTGGGGCACTAGTGGAGGCGTTGCCGGGGTGGAGAAGCAGCGAGGGCGAGCTGGCGTTGGCTATGGCGACGGCGGAGGTGCGGGCCGAGCTCGGTCATCGTCGCCGCCGCGAGGAGGAAGACGGAGCGAAAATGGGAAATGAGGCGCGGGTGGCTCGGACGGGCGCCGGCGGGTTATTGGCTCGCGTCGGCTGCCTTGGCCATGATGGGCAGGAATGTCTTGGTGCCGCGGCATCGCCGCCATGACACGCAGCAGCGCGCTCTGCCGGTGTCGGCCACTGACGCCGTGATTCAGTTCGTCAGTTAAGTCCCGAAGTCGAGCCTGACAGCGAGTTACACGGCGAATTATCTGCTAAACCAAAGCTCCAACATGCAAGCGATCTACACGACTTGTGTAGTCCTATGTACCAGCTACAACTTTGGTTCAAGTACCTCGTTCTAATTCACAACAGAAACGGAGTAATAACACCCCAAACATCGGCTGTCAGTCTGTCAGTCAATCAACAACTTAGAATTTTTTTGTTGAGTCCTGAAATGCTGATTTTCCTGATTTTTGTGGGACCTATTCAAGCATGTTAGAAGCTAAATCAGTCAATGACCCAAAAATAAAAGTTGTTCCTTATGTCAAACCCTACAACTTTGATTTAGTGAACTCCTCCATGCAAGGTCTCTAACACCTAGTTCAACTTTGGTCAAACATGTCACTTTTGAATGATGAAACACATCAAAGCATGGCTTAATGACCAAACTAGCCCTAGCCCTAAATACCAAAGTTCATGAGGATACTCTAAGCATGTTTAAGCAATTTGCAAGGTCATTTAAGCATTTCATGTAGTAGTCACTCATAGAGCTATCCAGGTCAACACATGTAATATTACTTACGTGCTTGATCATAAAAGGTGACCTTCATGAACAAGGTTCCTTTTGTTAACCTAAGTGTAGCTAAGGTGTTTTAGTGACTAACATTACCCACTTGCATTCATTTGCACATGATCATATGCATATGTTCCAAGAAACACGAAATAACAAGCAATGTTTCATATGTTTCGATCACATGTTTCAATTGTAAATGATGATTTATGAATGCTTGATGCTCATGCTCATGTTATGCAAGTCAAGTTTTGCAAAGCTAACACCCGAGGTGTTACATAGAGCATCTAGTAGCACTTTGATAACCGCATTTCGATACGAGTTTCACCTCTCTTAATAGTACGGCTATCGATCTTAAATGTGATCACACTCGCTAAGTATCTCGATCACTAAACCAAAAGGCTCCTATCAAGTTTCACCCTTGCCTTGAGCTTTTTGTTTTTTTCTTTCTTCTTTTCCATGTACAAGCACTTGATCATCATGGCCATCACCACCACTCACATGATCTTCACATTTGTTTCACCACTTGGAATGTGCCACCTATCTCATAATCACTTTGATAGACTAGGTTAGCACATAGAGTTTCATCAATTCACCAAAACCAAACTAGAGCCTTCAGAGACACATAAAGTTAGATTCTTCCCCTCGTCCCTGTCTAAACCGGTCTTCAGTTGGTTTTTATCGCTAGAACCAAACTCAATCAATGGGTGGGCCGATCTGAAGAACAAGTTCCATGCATATTTCTACAGTGGGACGGGTAAGAAGAAGATTACAGACTTGACAAGCATGAGGCAGAAGAACAATGAGTCTGGCTCTGAGTTCGTCCAAAGATTCAGGGAAGTAAGGAGCCGTTGCTACTCATTGAATCTATCTGATGGCCAATTGGCTGAATTGGCCCTTCAAGGGATGTCTCCATTAATCAGGGAGAAATTTGATGGCCAGGAGTTTGAAAGCTTGGCTAATTTAGTTCAGAGAGTGTCTGCCTTTGAGAGTCAGCACCAGACCCTGCGCAAAGAGAAGTATTTGAAGGGTATTGCTGCTGTGATTGATCCCTATGATGCAGACTCTGATGGAGATGATCCAGAAGTCGCAATCACCGAATGGACATGGGGCAAGGCTCCTATATCCTATCCATGGGTGAAGGAGTTAGAAAACACCTACGACTTCGATGTTAAGAAAGCCGACAGGATCTTCAACTTGCTGCAAGAGAAGTAGTTGAGATTACCTACAAATCCTGTGATCCCTTCGGCTGAAGAATTAAAAGGGAAGAAGTACTACAAGTTTCACAACGCTACTAACCATAGTACCAACAAGTACAGAATCTTCGGCTTCCACATTCAGAGGCCATCGAGCAAGGGAAGATCAAGTTTGAGCCAGCTAAGAAACCGACGATGGACATAGATAAGCATCCTTTCCCAGGGGTGCACATGGTGGAGTTCCAGTTGGCTAAAAGGAAGATGAAGGTCTTGACGTCGGCTAAGACCAAAGAAGATGGGTCGGTTGACCCCAAGGTTCAAATATCGGCTAGTGAGTATGAAGAAGCTAAGAAGCAACACGATCAACAAAAGAGTTGATATGAGCAAGGTGAAACATCCAGAGCTGGTGCTATACGTCCTCGTGTGACTTATAGGATCTTGTTGAACAAGTGGCAACGCTAGAAGGAGGACTACCAGTGCCGGCTTGAAGAAGAAGAATATGAGCGTCGGTGCGAGGAAGAAAGGTACGAAAGAGAACAAGCTGAGCTACATTGGAATTGTCCTTTCTTCCGACACTGCTGGAACGAAAGTTTGAAATTGCCTACAAGACGTAACTGCCCAGAGTGCAGTACTCAATATTCAGAGTTTAGGCAGTCTTAAGCCAACCGCCGATCCATCCATGAATGTTTGAGTTTTCAATCTAACAACATGGATCAGCGCATAAAAAATAAAGGAGTCAATGATTGGCTAGGCAAGTGTACATATGATCAGAATTGGGCCGGTCGTGGTGAAGAGAAAGAGTATGTTTGGCAAGAGGGCCAATGGTGTCCAGGAGGTCTAACAAGGAGCCAAAAAGGAAGAGTTCAGCGCTTGAGGAACAGAGAATTAGAAGCTCAGAAGTATAGCATACCTCGGACATGGCGCGTCAAACAAACAGCCGACAAGGGTAAACCATCGGCTAATATTGATATGGTCTTCATCCTACCTGTAGAGTTCAGAGCTCCTTCCAAGCATGAACAAGAAGAATCTGATAGAGAGGAGTATGGTGAAGAAGAATTGGGAGAAGCGATAGCTCAGCTAGCCCTCCAACCCCAACAAGCTACATTTGATAAATCATCTCAGCATCGGCACTTGAAGGATTTATACATGAAAGGATTTGTTGATGGAAAGCCGATGACCAAGATCTTAGTCGATGGGGGTGCTGCTGTCAATCTGATGTCCTATACTACTTTCCGTAAGCTTGGAAAAGGCCCAGAAGATTTGCTTGAAACGGATATGATGTTAAGGGACTTTGGAGGCAATGCATCTAAGACCCGGGGCAGTTAACGTCGAATTGACGATTGAAAGTAAGACCCTACCTACTACTTTCTTCGTCATCGATGGTAAAGGAATGTATAGTCTGCTCTTGGGTCGTGACTGGATCCACACTAATTGTTGTATCCCTTCGACAATGCATCAATGCCTTATCCAATGGCAAGGAGACAACGTCGAAGTGGTTCAAGCCGACACGTCTGTAAGCGTAGCAACCGCCGATCCAGTGTATTGGGAGTTTGCAGACTGTGAATGCTTCTCTGGTAGACTCTGGGAAGGAGGCATCATCAAAATCAACAATGAACGTCAACAACCGATCCAAGCAATCGGCTCTGAGAGTTTATTTTAATAACTTCTTTAGTTGGTGATTATAGAACAACTGAATATTACTTTTGTGAGTTAGTTCGTCAGAATGTAGCCGTTCTATTTCAAGAAGTTAAAATTGGGATCAAACGCACAGATATTTTAAGAAGCTTGACAGCCAGTGATTTTTTTGACTTAGTGTTTAAAATCGTCATCGGCTATTTTGGAAGCAATTTTCATTATAGAATTCAGGGTCCTGGTGATTAAGGGTTAGCGCTTAAGTGCGATCGATTTATGGATCGTCGCTAGGATTGATAGCCGGTACTAGCAAAGTATCCCTTTAGAACAAAAATTAGCAATCTTAAACTAAGCCTAAAGGGCAAAAGCTGGTGTAGCATGCATCGCCTATAGTGCAAAATAAAAGAACGAAAAAGATCGCATGAGAACGACTCAGGAGTGCTCCATCATCATCACAAGGCAATTTGTGTAAAGCCAAATGGGGAGAGCAACACAAAGGAAGTTAATCATTTTATTCATGGTTGAATCCCTAAGTACAAACTACGAGCCGAAGAAGACGTTCACAACATCTCCGGCCGAAGAAAGATTTGCCGCGGCATCTGCATATCTGGTGAAAGCCTCGACCAACTCATGGTGGTCGCCGCCATCAGCAAAGCCAGGCTGAAGTCCTCGGAGTTCATGCCTAGAGTTCACCTGGGCAATCGCCAGGGCAACAGCCGCCCCGTGATGAACGCCATGGAGAGCGATCTCCCCGATGCGCACAGGGATATCCAGGAGGCGACTCACCACCAGATCGCCCCGGGCATTCAGAGCCCTAGCGGCATTGTTCGCCACCAGTTGAAGGGCCTCCAACTCCTTCGTCAGAGCTGTAATGACAAAAGAGGAAATCATCAGGAGAAGCGCGACATGGCATGATGATGAAGGTGCAGAGTTGCTTCTGAAGATCCTACCTGCGACCCTAGCATCAGATTCTGCCAATCGCACCTGGGCGACACTACTCTCCCCCTCCACGGTCGGCAAGGGCGGCTTAGGAAGCAACCAAGGCGGCCTCCAGGCGCTCAGTTTCTTGAGTTGCCTCCCTAGTGGCGACCCAATGCCTCATCCCATTCACGAAGGTAACGCCGGGCATCGTCTCCGCGTTGTATGAATCGATGAAGTCGATGGGGGAAGTTGCGGGCACCGCCGATTGGGCCTTAAACCTCGCCAGAAGATTTTGGACGACGGTCCGGTGACGTTCCTGTGAAGCAAGGTTACCGATTCAAATAGTTATCAGAAGATTGGGGGTGAAATTTGAACATACCTTGGGATGCGGAGGTGCCATCGCGGAGAGAGATCCTCCTCTAGAACGTCGCCAGCAGGATGCTTGCCGTTCGCCATTGCTCTTGGTTAAGGACCAAGTTTTTCTGGTCTAAGGAGGAAGAAGAAAGAGTTGTGCAATGGCAAAAGCGAAAGCAAGTGCGGATGTGACCTTTTGGCTATCCCCTGGAAGTGTGTATTTATGAGCCAAAATTGACACGGGTAGGTTCATCGGGCCTCGTCGGATTGAAGTGCAGTTAATAGAAGGCGAGGGGCCGTTTTGAGAATCAAGGAGGCCACGCATGACCAAATGAGAAAGCAGCAATTGGATGTGAGGAGTTGCCATTCTACATTTTCGTTCGGTTTCGGGCCGCGGATTTGAAAATCCGTTTGCTGCAGTTTTGTGTTACAAACCAGAAACTAGTTCCAAGAGTTAATCAATTGAAGACGGTTATGAGAAAGCCGGTTTGAGGTCTTGGAAGGATCATTGAAAGTCGATCGCTAAACAACGGAAAGTTTATACAAAGTGGGGAAACGCATCGGCTAAATGTTTGCACCTGATGCCTCAAATTGAGTCTAAATAAGAGGTGAATTCAGAACCGCTCAAGTTACAATTGAAGCATCTAGACAAATAGCGCTGGTTTTGGTGACCGCGCTGTCATTCAAGTTCCAGAATGCAAATTTAGAAAGGATTTTGCTTAGTGTGATTTTGGTATTTCCGCTTGACCACAGACGGTCTAGCCCTAAAGAGTTAGCTGATTCGGTCCAATCGGTTGTTTTTGGATCAAGGACCCAAGTTCGAAGTGTTCTGATGAGATCTTCGTTATCAATTTAAATGCTATCACTAAAGGAAATTGGTGACGATGAAGGAAAGCGATTGAAACCAAAACACGAAGAACAAGTACAAAAGAAATTTTTATTCATTTTTCAACATAACCCCTAGTTACAAACTAAGGGCCGAGGAAGACGTTGTTCACGACTTCCTCGGCCAAGGTTATGTTTGCCATAGTGGTGCCGGCCCCCTCGAAGTCATCCACCAGGTCTTGGTAGTCATCGGGGTTCTCCTCCGGGAAGCCGGGCTCCACCAAGCAAAGATCGTGCCCCGAGCGCACCTGGGCTATTGCCAGGGCAACGACACCACCGCGACGGACGCCACGAAGGGCCACCTCCCTGGCGTGCACAAGAACGTCTTGGAGGCGAACCTCCAGCGTGTAGCCCCGGGCGTTCAGGGCGCTGGAGGCGTCGCTTGCCACCAACTGGAGGGCTTCCAGTTGCGTCGTCAGGGCTGAAAACAAAGGAACGCAAGAAACCGTTAGAAGATCGACAAGATGGGAGCATCGAAGATAACTGAGATGTTGAAGATCTTACCGGCGACCCTAGCATCTGACTCCGCCAGTTGTGCCCGGGCCACGTTCTCTTCCGCCTCCGCGGCGAAGAGGGCGACTTAGGAGGCATTCAGGGCGAACTCCAGTTGCCCATTACGCCAAGTGGCCTCGGAATAGCGGCTGACTGCCGCATTCCACTCGCGACGGAAGCGCCGCGTGTCGTCTCCGTCGAAGGAGTCAGCGGAGTCAGAGGAGGAAGCCGCCTGCGCTGCCGATTGGGCGTCACAGGCGGTGCCGGGGTGATTACCACTACAAAATCAAACGGGTCAGCAAAAGGAAATAAGAGATCAAGAACAATTCGATCTTACCCTTGAAGACGGAGGCGCCGACGGGAGGAAGGTTCTCTTCTGGAAGATCACCGGCGATGCGCTTGCCGTGATCCATGCCCCTCCGAATACGGTTTTTGGATCTAAGAGCGAAGGGAGGAGAAGTTACACAGTAACAAGAGCAGAGGCAGGAGCGGATGTGATCCCTCAGCTATTCTTTGGGGACGTATTTATAGCCGGAGTGGGTCACCAATGGATATTTTGAGCTGTGGAGAAATAAATTTGATTCATGGAAGACGGAAGGCCATCTCGGATATCGAGGAGACCACGCATGGCCTAATAAGAGGGCAACAATTACAGAAACAACGGACTTGAAGGCTCTATTCATCAAGATTGATTACAGTTTCATTCAAATCCGGACGTGGATGCAAAATGTTATCCGCTGTAGTTTTGTGTTTCCAGACGTGTCCAGAGGCAGGCCCTAGGATTGATCAATTAGAATTCGATCAACTAAAAGCTAAATTAGCTGATGAGAAAGGCGATTAGTCCGAAAAGATTACCAATATGATAGTTGACAAGGGTAAGACGGATTTGAAGGATAGGCATCAATTGGACTTGAGGAGTAGTAAAAGATCAGCTATGAGCACGAGTCGAATTGGGGAAGAATTGGCTCAAGAGGTCAAGAAAATGATCACCAACAGATAACCGAATGCCATGATCTCCAATTATCCTTGGTCAAGGAGGGGCCAGTGAGGTGAGACTGAAAAAACCCATGAAATAATTTTGGAATAAAATCATTTTATCCCAAAATTGGGGGGCATGTGTTGACACCGAAATTTGGGTCGGGATGGGAAGTCCCCAAGGACAGGAATTATCAGGGAAAGCCGAAAATTTCAACAGCATCGGCTAACCAAGTTGCCGTCAGGATGACGTCATCATACCAGGGGAATAGGCCCCATTGGCAAGAATGACAAGGCACGGAGCTAGAAGACATGTCGGACTTCATATAAGGGAAAGATTGGAGTCCAAGTTATCTTGATTTAGGAAGTTTTGATTTTCTTTTCCAAGTTTGTAACCGGTCTTATTCGATCCAGGACTTGTAGTCAAGCCTCAGGTATAAATATTGAACCCCAGCTATTGTAATAGATATCTCTCATCGATCAACCAAAAGAAGTACCTTTACTTTTCAGCTCAGGCCACCCCTTAGGAGTAGGAGTAGAGTAGATTTCGACGAGTTCTTTGGGCAAGCAGGGCTGCATCGGACGACCTGACCTCCGGCTTGTTTGTGAGTATCCGTCACGACTTATATTGTTACTTGCAAGGCTGCAACAGACGACTGATCTCTTGCGAGTCGCGGTATAAGCTAGTTATCGATCTATATTGTTGTTTGTAAGGCTGCAACAGACGACTGATCTCCTACAAATCGCGGTATAGATTAGTTATCGATTCGTATAAACTTTTACAAGGCTGCAACAGACGACTGATCTCTTGTAAACGTTGGTATCAATCAAAGTTATCGATATTGTGTTAAATAGTTTACTGTTTAATATAATATCACCGATTGCCCGATTTAGATTGAGATTCGTTGGTCTTATCTTTTTGATCTGTCGTCTGCTGATTACTATAACAGTTGAATTCAATTCTTGACGTTAGATCCTATTTTGATGACCAATCTATCTCAATCTTGATTGTACATGGCGGGTGTTTGAAGCCATATTCTATTAAGAGATAGATTCATTGATCGTCAGTACCTGGTATGATTCCGCTATCAATGCTGCATCAGCTGACTCGATCTATTGATAGCGTGTCAGATTGGACACTATCGATTAATAGATCTATCTATTAAGAAGAGCATGGCGTCAGCCACCCGTTATGCCCCCATCGGCTAGTTAGCCGATGACTTGAGCTTCCATGCGTATGACATGCTTTCACGATCCCTTTGTGATATAAGTAGATCTATCGACCGCTTGTCTCTGATCTAGGGTTCTACTGTCAATGTTGTATCTGACGACTCGACCTGTTGACGGTACAATAAATTGGGTCTAGTTGTTTGTTGATTTATTTGTATCCAACGGATGAGTGATCATATGCCGTGAGACATAATCACTGGAATCGGCTTGTTTTAGCCGATAGCCCACTTTGTTGAGGATGTACTGGCTATTTATATGCTTTTACTTGTTTTTGTCCTGGTTAAAAGCTAGTATGTCTCTCACATGTATGCTTACACGTCTACCCTTACATCTTTCGCATGTTTTCATGATCACCGGCTAAGTTAGATCTATACAACTGAGTAAATAATAATTGCCAATATGTTTTGTTTTGTTTACATTACATCATGAACATGCGGGATATCGACTCTCTAGTCGATAGCCCTATCGTGTTGGCCACTTAGCCGTATATTTGGAACTATTTGGACAAACACCGGTATGTTCTACCTTAAATTATTGATCAATTTTCTCTCCTTGTCAATTGCAGGGTCAAATTGACTGGCACGCCCTCGGTCATGACCATCCGGTCCGGCGCCCTTCCTAAGCCCGGAGAGAGCTCAGGATCTGCTCCGCGCGGTTTCTCTCGGCTTGCTGCTGTGTGCCGGTGGCTCCCTGATGCTGCTTTTTGCCGTCGACACAAGCAGCTTCTTGTGGGCATCCTCAAAGAAGCATATCCTCTCATCAGTGCCATTGCTAAGGACTATGTCCTGAAGCATCATCGTCAATTTCTCCAATTCCTCGGCTGCTCGTGAACTTGGCGGCGCTGAAGCTGTGACCTCAGTGGAGCCGATAAGACTTCCTGGACAGAAGTACCATGTCCAGCAAAGTGACTGTGGAGGGCCGGCAAACTTGTAGCCAGAGGTGCCTCATCTAACCAAGTATCCTTCCAGAAATCAGTGCTTCGCCCATCTCTGATGTTGACTCTAGTTATGTGCTGGTATGCTGGCAGTAAATTTCTAAGTGCTTCCCAGTGCGTCCCAGCTAGATCACCCTGCAGGGAGTCCATATGTATCTGCCTTCTTACCCAGGTTGCCCAGGCGGAGCCATCAGGGTGGTGTAGGTGGTGAATGAGCTTCAGAAGTAGACTGGCGTTCTGTGTGTTGAGGCGTCTGATCCCAAGCCCTCCATCCTCTTTGGGCTGACATACGTTTTCCCAAGCTACCAGGCACTGAGCTCTGCTGACTTTGTCCGACGCCGTCCACAAGAAAGCGCTTCTTCTCGTTCCAGTGTTTCACAGACACCTGGAAAATCCAAAGTTGGTGTTTCACTTTTTTTTGTTAGTTTAGCTTTTAAGTTGATTTTGGGCCTCACACTAAAGCTTGTGTTAGGTCAAGATCCATCATCCTTGGCATAAAACCTTTATTAGGGCACTTGAATTAATAGGTGTGATGATTTTGCAGTGTTGGTTTACTGGTTTTGACCCACATTTTTGCCTTTTCTTGAAAAAAACAAAATTGCTTCAGTACTGGTGAGACACTGGTACCTGAGAACAGTGGTGCTGATCTAACAAGATGCTTGAAGAATAATAAAAGAACTGATGATCTCACAAGCTTGAATATTAAGAGGACTGATCTTGAAAAGAAGCTTTATTTGATCAGCTACAGTTGTGCCATATCATGTTTCATTAACTCGGTGACTTGTGTCATGGATCAAATGGTTTTGCATTTGTAATTCATAATAAGTACCGCCTCTTACAGTTATACTTTGATACTTTCATATGTTAGTGTTAATCAAGTAACACTGTTACACTTTGTTTATGGGTATTTTCATGCAGAACCACTTCTGATTTGTCGCTCAGGCTGTCATCAGATTCTAAAATTTACAATTGGATATTATGTACTGAGTTTTGTGGTGATTATTACATGATAGTCACTAGTCAGTATTAGCATATGTCAGTTCCAATAACTTGACTTTACTGCACCAGGAAATAGTGATGTTCCAAAGCCACCAATAGATATGTCTGGTGAGTCAACAGTTGTGAAATTTCTGACTTTTCATATGTTCTTTTTACAGCTATGCTGCACCTTTGTCAGCTAATTGTACTATGTATCTTCAAGCAGATTCTTGTAACATATCTCAAAACGTTGTTGCACTTGCTTCATGCTATGGTGATTTTACAATAATGTGCTATTTAACTGTTTCATATTTATATTTGTTTATCACTAACAAATAGCCAATGTGGTATGCAGGGAAAAAAAGGATTTTTGCATGCACGGGTTTTTTTTATTGAATGGAATGGATGTACAAGTATTCTGACGTCAGCTAGCTTACTGTCAGATTTTGTTGATGACAAGAAGATTCTTGAAGACTTAAGGGTTGGTGCTACTAACTACTCTTATTGATCCTTATTCTTGTAGTATGGTACTGCTTAAGTTTACTACACCATTTTACAGATTAAAGTGTTGCTTCCAACCAAACATATCAGAGAAGGGACATTACAACATTATAATTTACATTACAATGTTGCTCTAGTCAGTGTCAAGGATTTCTGTTCTCCACATCCAATAGATATTGAACATCAGAGGCATAATCGTCCTCGTCAATTAGTATCTGTAGGGCGTTGCATAAAATCAGGCATATTAATGGCTGCAAGAGGAATACATATGAACAGGCTGGGGAGACTTGATTGCAAGTTGCTACAGTACTCCACATGTAAAATCACCAAGGTTCCGCTGTTGATTACTATTTTCCTTTTTTTTGTTGCTTTTACATGGTTGTAGTTAAGTTACATATCTGTTTGGCATTACAAATGACAACCTGTCCATGTCACCTGGTTAGGCTGGGATTGGAGGGCCTGTCGTTGATCTTGATGGGCAATTTATTGGCATGAAGCTTCTATGACATGCAAAGAACTAGACCTCCGTACCTATCATGGGATGTGATTCTTGATGTCTTGGCATATTTTAAGACAAAGCGGTATGTTTGGATTTCCTTCTGGAATTAAGTGGCTTTTATTTAACATGTTCAGGCTTAGAGCGTGCACTTGGCTGCAAGACTAGTGTGAACAGTTCGTTTTAGAATCTTGTTAAAGCAGGTTGCTTCAACCATGATTTTTTGTTAAATCCATCCTTTGATACGTTTGACAGGTCTGTTCCTGAAGTAGGCCATGCTAGTTATTATCAATCTGCTGCCCTGCTTGACTGGACTATTTTTGGAGACAAGAGTCTTCGTCCAAACAGGTATTCTGAATTTGAAATACATCATCATATTCATATTGTGAAGTTTCCATGTCGCGCATGCTTGAACTTCTGCCACAGACATTACATCGTGTGCAAATTGTTGGATTGCAGTTGGCCTGTGCCCAAGGCATTTTGGTGCCCTGCTGAGCTTGCTGGCATGGTGGGTGAGCCGCGTGTTCAAAGGCGAGGCAAACGCAGCCGCCCCAAATTTAGTTATAGAAAAAAATGTGAATTTTCAAAGTTTTTTAATTTTGACGGGTGTTTGAATGATGTGATGTTTGCTTGTTGCTTCTTTGTGTGTTGAGAGTGAGCAAAGTTTTTAAAATGCGTTAGTAGGTCGATTTTCCTTCTCCGACGCGCCGTTATCTTTTTCTACTGTCAAATTCTTTGTTTCTCGGCTCAAGTTTTCATTGGGAGCTTCCTAAAATCTTTTTTTTTGTAACGCAAATCACTCCTTTCAGTTCATCGTCCGTCAATCAATCTCTGGAATTTTTCTAGCTTTTTCTGGAACTTGTTCCTACATGTCTGTGAGCATAATTTAATTTTTAAATGCTTCAAATTATCTTATCATGGGCTCTAAATACTTTATTTGGGTTCCTCATGTTCCATAATGTCTTCGAGAAATTTTCCCGAATTTTCAGAGCTTTCAAGTATTTTTCATAGCTTAAATAATAATTCTAGACTTTTTTGGAATTATTTTATCCACAAAATTAATTAATTTCGAAAATAATAAATCTTTTATTTTTCCCAACGCTCAAAGCCCATGTGCAATAATCCTAATAAATCCTAAAGGTCCCATGCATTTATTTACTCATGGGCTTTGATGATTATTTATGTCCATTAGTAAATGTGGAGGGTGCAACATTAATTAGTACCATATTGTTAGTTGATGTAGATGTGGGGATTTTTTCTCCCTATAAATATATATCAACCCCTTGGACAAAGCTTATCAAAACTATCGTAAGGGGAGCCCTTAATTTGGGAAATCTTTCGTATAGTAAATTAGATTTTTCTCCTTCTTCACTTGTTGTCGCCGCCGCGCTGCCCAACCGCGTGGAGTTCCATCGTGGCCACCTTCCCCAGTCTGGAGTTTGACTATGGCCATATCAAAGTTTCGTGAGCTTTTATCTGTTATTTTTCTTCTTCTTTTTTCTTGTTGCGTTTGATGATGCTTCGGCATTTATTTTTCTCTTTTGTGCCGTGCTGCTCGGGTATAGGCACCGTCGCTGGCATTGTCGGGCGAGCCCTGCTACCTACCGCCTCGCACAAGGGCGAGCGCGCATGAGCACTGTGCACGGTCGCTGCCCAGCCCGGCCATCCTCTCCTTCGTGCAACAAGTCGAACCCACCCCTACGCAGCTCCTGTTGCCATGGCCGTGTGGTGGCTATACGGGAGGCCAATGGATGAAGACGAGGTAACTACGAAATTATTACTAGTTCGTAATATCATCGTCGTATATTCGTTTTAAGTCTGTTTCAAATCGTTCCAATTACGTTAGATTCGTATTGATGTGATCTACGTGCTAGTGTTGTCATTTTTCATGTCAAGTGACTTTTATATACATGCTTAAATATTAATTTGATTAATATGCATGCAACTAGTTTTTATAAATAAAAGCAACATAATTATATACAATGCTCTTTTACAAATAAGTTTTAACATGACTAGTTGATAACATAAATATGTTTCTAAATTATAATATGTTTAGTCTAAATACACATCAAATTTGATTAGATGTTCTCACATGTCAGTTTGTATTTGTGAGTTAAAGTTGAATTGACATAAATGATATCAAAATATTTATAAATAAAATATGATTAGCTTCAACCCAGTCTTTAAGTATAAATATGATTTGTTTAATCTAAATTAATGCTACTCACATAGTTTTTCCTAATTAACATAAATCAAGCTTATAGTCTTCTCTTTTTCTTTATAATATATAACCCTGTAGTCGTTTCTTTACAACCGTAGTTCCGATTAACGTGCTTTTCGTATATGTATGTTCGTAGCGACATGTAGAACATCTTTAAAACCTTTTTACTTCCTGTTTCATATGTTTGGTGTACTGTTCTAATTTAGTTATATTGTTTGCTTCATGTATGATTGCATGGATGCTTGTGTGGTGCTTTATGATCATGTCCGGTCGGTGAGAAGTACGTTGGTGATATAGAAGAAGTTGGTGATCTAGAAAAAGTCTTTTGGAGGTTACGATTCAATAGAAGAAGGATCTAAGTTTAATGCAAGTATAGCATGGGATCATTCTTGTTGTCCCATACACCTTTAATCATTTAATTTACTACCATTAAGGATTTCCTAGTACTTTGTTACCTTGTACCTTGTCACCTATGGGTTATTGCATTGGGTAGTATGATGTTAGTGCTCAGTTAAAGACCATAATCTTGTAACTTGACTAATGTTATATGCAATAAATATTAAAAGATGATTTTTAGCAACATGAAATAAGGGGGCTAGAGCATTATGCTGTTTTTATGGTGCTCTAGATTCCTCTTCCTAAGAACTTATCTGTAAGCGAACATTTGGGACTTACATAACAGCTGTGAGGGCTACATGGCTCTGACTTTAGCTCAGTATGAGGATATTTTCTAGCTTGTTAGAGGTTACCTTTATGGCGTCAGAATGACTTGACGAATCGAGTATAGGACAGCCTCTACTCTTATGTGTATAGACTGTGTGTCATTGTGCCTTTCGATAAGGGGTTCCTATATCTGTTTGCCGAGTGAATCTAGCGGCCCTAACTTGTTACACGAATCTTTGAAAGGTTTCATAGTGAATCTTGCCGACCTTCCTAAGTAGTGGGTCAAGAGGCTGATCACCTTGGGCAAAATGGTAAATCATGACTCACAGTGAAAGTGTACACCCCCTGCAGAGTGTAAAACTGGTATATCAGCCGTGCTTACGGTCACGAGCGGCCTTGGACCCTTACGGAATAGATGATGAATACTGATGATACTGATGATAAAGATGCTTATTAATTATTACTGTTTATACTATTCATTATTTTGTTTACCTGATCATGTGTTTATATGGGGTTGTGATAAACTTGTTGCTACTCCTATGCTAAAATTGTGACAATTAAAAGTTAATCAAAGTTAAACCAATGTCAACTTTTTGAGCCTCATGATCCTCTATATTATATTTATTGAGTATGACATGTACTTACGATTGCTTTACTTTTTAAATCTTTGGATAAAAATCTCGGATGGGTACCATATTGCTAGAGTTTGGAGGAATTAGTCTTGTGATCAATGAGTCAGTTATCTCTGTGGAATTGGAGTCTTCAACCGAAGATCGGAGTTATCTTTTCCGTTGTTTGCTGTCTAAGGTTCTATCCTTTATACTAAGTATGTTATATATTGAGCATTCTCTTTAAATATTATCCTTATTTATAGCTATATATGAGATTTGACTTTATAGGCTCACCTATGGTGTGTATCTGGTTTTGTTTTTAAAACCGGGCTGCTAGACTATGAACAACCAGATTACATGAGAGAGGATTATAAGCCACTACTCTCGAAACATTATTACACAAAAGTAAGTCTTTTAGTTCCCAGATTTAGAATTTGCCGAGCAACAATCATAGTCTCATTTGTTGTTGCCTCCACCACTAGTCTATCTTGATTATTTTTTAATCCTTGTCAGCATTTTCTTCTCTGCAGACAGGCTTTCTCTGCGTGAAACTATTGACTTTTTATCTCTTTGATTTTTATTTGAGCTTTGGTTTACCACCACGTTTTCTGAAGCCCACCCCCTATTCACAATGTTTAAAGGCTCCATCGCAATTGAGCTTCACAAAGCCTTCATCATAATCCACTACTTTTGGTCAGGGTGCCCAGGCCCATACCATTATGTTTCAGAGATGACCATTCCTCCGCATAAGACCTGATTAGTTGTGCACTGCTTCTCGACCCTTGTCCTTCACGAACTCCACACCTCTCCGACCACCAAAGGTACATGATGGTGTGTTGTTTCTTCCTTTAGTTTTAGTCATCCACCACTCTTTGTGAGAGCATGATCCAAAGGAAGGTTCTAGCTGAAGACTCCACAGGCTGCATACATTCTTGCACTTGAAGATGTCCGCCATCTTCATCAAAACATTCAAAGTTTATCAAAACTTTGTTAATAAAGCGCATCATCGTCTAACTAGTATGTATGCCAATCCTCTACATTGGCATGTTGCATCGTTCGGTGGGTGGGCTGCGCTGAGATCTAAACACGGTGGATCCGTGGATGGAGAGGAAGGAGGAGGCTGGCGGGTATCCTGATGAAGAGTGAGGGAGCCTCTCAAATCCATCTTTATCATCGCTGCACGTCGCGCATCCACGTTCCACATCAATATTGAATCCCGATTAGTGAGTGAACAAGGAAGTGAGGTTTGCAGGGAAGACAGGCGACTACTTTATCGCTGGTATCACACACATATATATTCTCTCAATTCGACCTTTATTTAAATGTATGTAAGTGACATCAGTACGTACAGGTAAGGATACATTGTCTTGACACTTTAAAAATTTGTGATTTGATATTTGGTTGAGGGGTCTATAAAAACTTGACTAAATAAAATGAATTATTTTAATATTTAGATAAAATTTACCAAGTTTAGTTTGAGCTAGTGCAACATCTCAACTTAACACGCTTGGCTCGGCCGGTGCAATTGTTAGGAGTAGACAGTTCAAATCTAACTTTGAATATTTTTTGTTCAATTCAATGGGCATTTATCCCAACATCTCGGTTACAGGACAAAATTTTTTTTATTAAGAACAAATATAAAGGCTGAAGCTCCCAGGTTAGCTGTCTCATATGTATAGTGTTGTATTACTATACCGCCATCAAGGTGTATCAGTATCAGATTTCACTTAAGAAGAAGCATGACGTCGGCGCTATAGGACGAAACTCTCCCATCAATGCTAATCATCAGAATAATACAAGTCAAACGAACGGATATTTATCACCTTTTCAATAGCTTTCGGATAACATTATATAAATGCTCTAAAGCAGCTTGAACGCTCTGTACAATACATGCAAGAAGAAACAATACAAAAGTTACCAGCGCATTTTACTCAAATAATTACTTAAGCCAAGAATGTAAAATCATTACCGTGAAAGGGTATATCTTGGCTCCTCTCAATTGCATCTGCTATTGCGAGGAGGATACTTTTGGCAGGCAAATGATACTCAAATGAATAGCACATACTAATAAGCATCCTATATTGCGAGAATACTTTTGGCAGACAAATGATACCAACAAGCATCCCATTCTTGTTAAGAATGGGTGCTTCGAATCCTGACATGTCGCTTGCTATCCTGGTGATGCTGAATAGATTTGCTTCAAATTACCTAATAGTAAATTAAAATTTTCATAACTAGAAGCACGAACTGAAATTCAAATCTGAGAGTTAATTTTGCATTATTAGCAGTACAAACTAAGTTTAGGAAGAAAACTTACATTATAGTCACCGGAGTTATTATATCTTTAACACTCTCATACACATAAAAGCATGTAGTTCTTTGCGAGCTTCTTCCAGTAAATACTAAAAATATCATTATAAAGATGAAATTGGTTTAGCAAGGGTTCATATTTGTCCATATGAAAATTCCACTTCTATTCTCCTCCTTCCCATATGCTCACAAACCAAGCGTGTCTTTTATTACATTAGCAGATCTAGCCTTGCAAGCGACAATAATACCGCATTGGATGATGGATTCTCCTCGAGCATGAACTGTAGCTTTCACCACACTTTTTTCGGTAGTACATAAATATTGGCCTAACAATTTAAGGATACAGAAGTATATTAACAAAAAGAACAACATTTTTTAAAAGATTCATGAATAAATTTTATAGAACTAACTGCTTGACTAAATTACCACAAAGCCAAAATAAGAAGTTGTATAGAAATTACATAGTTAACACACCAAGGTTTTTAAAATTACATATTTAAGAAATCGTATTACAAACTACAAATTTAGTGTGTGATATATAGGAGTATATTATATATAACAAGATGCATGAAGACCACTGTATAAAAACTATCCATCTTTGATTAGTCAATCCTTTAGTTTTATGATGCATCGCACGCTAAATCTCTAGTTTTATTATACTATGGCATGCTTAAATTATAGGAGTATATTATATATAACTAACCTTGGCTAGCCTAAGCAAATGACTAGTGGGAAAGATGGCTGTCTTGGACAGCCTCTATCCTTATTTATAAAGCTATTACACAATCCAAAGATACCTCTAGATATTTTCCCTAAACCACTTAACCATAGGGCCGAAATGGTCTAAGTTTAGTTCCTTGCATCAACGACCACCGTCCCTCCATGAAGAAGCTTCGTCTCGACACAACCTCTCCGATGATGCCACCTGCCCCCCTCCCCCCGAGATCCTCCCCGGGTTTTGAGGCCCAAACTCGGCAAACCCATCGCCCATGGTTTTGAGGTCCAAACCGCCAAACCCACTTGGAGTCACATAGCCACTACGCCTCCTCCAAGATCATGACACGTGTCCCGCTCATCCTCGACCGCCCGATCACCAAATGCTCACGCCCTCGCCATGACTTGGTCAATCGTCATATTGACTTCGGGCAACACCGTCTACGCTTTCATCCTCGCATGTACACTTGGTTGTCGATGTTGCCAAGTGCTAGCCATCCACGGTTCATCCTCCACCCATCCGTCCCTTGGTCAAAACCTCCACGTCCATCCTTCACCGCTCCTGGTCCATCGACACGAACTCACTTGACCTTCTCCATTGCCATTGACCGGTCTCAACGCTCAACACCTACACATCACAAGACAAGAGACATGTTGCACACACCACTACTCATGCCAAGGTTAGTGTCAACAAACTAAACCAAAGCTCGATCATCTCTTGACAATCACCCATCACTCATCCACGTGGGCACATATCTATCATGTGTTTGCAGTAGTTTATGGTTATTGAATTAGTTTTTATAATAATTTATATTGATATTTAGGCAATAGGTTTGGATGATATTTTAATTTATTTTTATAACTACAAAGGTAGGTTCCTTAAATACATATCCAAGATTCCATTTTTATTATCTTTTTTATTATGATATATATGAATATTTGAAAAAAAACAATTTATGGTTACTTTGTATTATCTTTAATGAGTAGAGGTAAGCAACTATAGATACAAATAATACATTGTATTACTTTATGTATTTTCATAATAGCATACGCGGATATTTTTTTTAGAAAAAAAATGGTAGATCCAATAGCTACTATTATTAAATTGAAGGCCAAATATTTTTGATATTTTTAAAAAATGTATTGAATTATTTTTTTAGCGTGTCTCATAAGAATAGATGCCTGCTTGAATTAGTAATATTAATATAAACACGTTGAAGATAGTGTAAAATAAACATGACTAACACACGTGATGATGGTGCAATGCAAAGTGGGCGTTAGTTTATGAAATTATGGCGAAAAAATACATGGAGCAATTGGTAATAATTAAAGTATATCATAACTGGATAAGATAAATGAAAGCATCAAACTGAAGTATCGTGTTTGAGGCCCATACTCCTTTTTCCTATATACTAGAAACAATCCAAATCAAAGAATTTTCTTCTTGCCTGATCCTGTCGGTGATTTGATTTTGATTGAACTGCAATGGCACGTCTTGTTGCCTTTGTTGCCATCAGATAACCCAGAATCAAGATGTTCCAAATCGATCACTAACGACTACTCCGTACGTAGCTGGCTAGCTGCTAGGAGTCTGTTGGATGATAACTGGGTCTAGTCCTTTTTCTCCTTTCTCCTTATGGTTGTGAATTGTGACCGAGCTCCAAGTGATGATATATGATATAGCCACCAACCGATTAAATCCTCCATGGCTAGCTTTACCACTCGGCACCGTGCAGGCCCTCTGGAATATGCAACCATCTGATTGTAGATGTTTATATGGCGAGCCATTGCATATTAAAATTTGCTTGGATCGGAGAGGTCTCACACAGTTGACGTTGTTTACATCAAAATTTAGAAACAAGAACGCGGGAACTCGAAGCTTTTAGGATTGTGTCATCAAAAAATCGATTAGATGAGAATCGGTATCAGCTAATTTAGATGTAATGTCAGAATCGACTATTTTATGGATGACGTCAGCAGACGGCGTCAATGGGCTATACTTAAGTGGCGCCAGGGAGATGTGTCGGACTCTACGAATAAGAAAAATTGGGGTCTAAATTATATTAAGTTAGGAAGTTTTTTTTATTCCAAAAATTGTAATGAGTCATATTTGAGTAGGATTCATGTTTAGCTTCTGGGTATAAATATTAGACCTGGGTTATTGTAAAGGAAACGAAAATTCAATCAACACAACATTTTCGGCTTTCGCAATCGCATTAGGAGTAGGAGTACTATAGATCTCGACGAGTTCTTCAGTGAACATGGCTGCATCGACTGATTGACCTCCAGCTTACTTGTGAGTATCGTCACGACTTGTATTGTGCTTGTAAAGCTGCATCAGCTGATTGATCTTTTATGAGCCATAATATAAGTTAGTTATCGATCTGTATCGTAGTTTGTGGCTGTATCAGCTGATTGATCTCTTATGAATTATAATATAGATCAAAGTTATGGAGCTTATGTTAAATAACTTGTTGTTTAATACAATATCACTATTTATCGAATCTGTTAAGATTAATAAGATTTTCCTTGTTGTTTTTTGTTGATTCACCAGTTATCGATCTTGCTATAAGTAATGTTTTATTAATTATAACAAAATCACCCGATTAAAATAGAGATAGATCGATATCATATCATCTTAATTGATCCTCCTTTGATCTGGTCATGCTTTAAATCTTATAATTGATGACTTAATTCCGCTAGATCGGTTATTTTATATCTATTCCAATCAAATATAGTATGCATCCAAAGACATATTTCAATCTTGAATAAACTCACTAGTTAATAAGATCTAACCTAATGACACTACCATAGCTGCAGCGATCCGGTTGAATCTCACTGGTAAGATTTTATATTAGAAATTATCGATTAGTGGTTTTGTCATGATTGAGATATGTACTCTATTTGTTTGCTATGACTGCATCGGCTATTTTAGCCGATTTGCCTATACTCTCACGCATATAGCATGTTTTCATGAATCTGTCAACATATAGATGGTTTTATAGGTTCTTTGGCTTTAGTTTATTATCATTATCATGGCTGCATCGATCCGATCGAACCTCACTGTTGATAATAATAGATTAGATTCAAATTATTTGTAGATTCATTTATATTAGACAGTCGATTTGTTCGCATGTTATACTCTTTTCATGGATACGCTGAGCCTCATTGAATCGGCTATCTAGCCGTACATTTAGAACTGTTTGGTGCAACATCGACATGTTCTACCTTAAAATACTGATAAGATTTTTTTTCCTCGTCAATTGCAGGTCAAATTGACTGGTACGTCGTTGGGTTTTCAGAATCGACTGGTTCTGTGTTGAAGCCAAGCAGATCTCTAGTCTCGTTCCACTCAGATCTTACGACTTGCTGTGTGTTGATCACATCGTCATATTTTTATGTCAACAGATGTTTTATTTAAAATAAAATAAAATCACACAGCTGATATATGAACATACATGCTATCTCCGGCCTCCTCATCACAAAAGCAGAGATTAGCCAATCAACTCTGAAGCCGGTATCTATCGCCCCGATGTAGGGGTGTTTGGTTGAGCGTCCACCCGAAATCGAACGCCAGGCAGTTCCTTGTGGGTCGTAGAACTTGACAACCTAGCATGAAAGCAACTCCGTACTCCGGCCCATTCCTACAATGAGATGTGACTCTTGATATGTTGCCATATTTACGACAAAACATTATGTATATTTTTTTTTTTTGATATTTAAGTGCTTGTCATCTATTGTATCCAAGTTGCAAGGGTGCACATATGGTTGTACTAAGAGACATTCTATGAGTGGTTTAAGAGCTCGTTGAAGTAGGTCCATGACGGTTATGCACATGGAACGGGTCGCATTTGAGGCCCATGCTCTTATTTTCATTTGGTATATATGTACTCGGAAACAATCCAAGTCAAAGAAGTTGCTTCTTGCATCATCCTGTCGGTGATCTGATTGGGATTTTTTTTTTTGAGCAAGATCTGATTAAGCTGCAACGGCACGCGTCGTTGTTGCGTTTGCCGAATCGGTCTAGGTAGCTAGGAGTCTTGGATGATACACTAACTGTGTCCAGTCCTTTTTCCTTACTGTTGTGATCGCGAGCTCCAAGCGGTGATGATATATATATATATATATATATATATATATATATATATATATATATATATATAGCCACCAACCAGTAATCCTCCATGGCTAGCTTTACCACTCATCACCGTGCAGTCGCTCTGAATGTGCAGCCGTGTCTGATAGATCATGTTTATACAGCGAACCATATTAAAATTCGCTTGGAGATCAAACATCAGTCGATATAAGAACATGCTTTGCTTGCTATTTGAAGCCTCCTCGTCAGAAAAGCGGGGATGATTAGCTTAGCTGCTAACTCTGAAGGACTGAAGCACCCGGTATCTCTCACGCTAATGTAGGGGTGTTCGCATAATTGGTTGAGCACCTGCAAGGCAGCAATCTCAATCCCGGCTAGCCTTCCAGGCTCCCGGCCGAGGCAGCTCCGGCCAGGAGCGAGACCAACAACCGTTGAGACGACGACGACGATTGTGAAGTTGCAAAACCACGTCAAGGATTTCGATTTCATCCCGACGTGACCCGGCCGATCGATGCCCAGGTTTGCCAGCAGAAAGGTTTGGCAGATATGATGTGGAAACTGTTAGTTTGGCAAGCACCCTGCTAATTCAAACCACACATAGGTAGTATACGTATGTACACAGATTCTGGCAGTGCATGCGTGGCTCATATACCTGATGAACAATTACACGGTCTTCAATTCCTGCAGGCTTGCATCGGCACGTACGTACGTTCTCTTCTCCCAGAACTTAATTAACAAGCTAAGGTGAGCATTAGTTTGGCAGGCATCAACATCTGTGAATTTGTCCCAGGGGTTGGCAGGTTGCGTACAAGTACATGGCTCTTAACCACCGCTAGCTAGCTAGCTGTACTTGATTCCTTGCTTCTTCGTTCTTGCCGCTCAGTGGCTACAACAAATAATCGTCGCCCAGCCAACTCGATCGAATAAAAGACGAGTCATGAAAGAAGCTAGCTAGCCCTGTCATGTGCGTCTACGACGACCCCAAAGCACTGCACACTGCACCGCTGGGCTACAGCAACTTTTCCATGGCTTGGACGAATATATACAGAGCAGTCTCTTTCAGTTTGAGCCTGATCTCGATTGCAGTTGAGAGGGACACAGTCTGTGCACCCGCCACCCGCCACCCGCCGGCTGTTTTGTTTTGTCATCTCATCTCATCTCTTGTTTTGTTTTGTCATCTTCCACACCAACTATAGCCTGTCTGTGTGACTATATCTCCATGACTCCATGCCATTTTTTGTGGGCCGATGACGTCTCAAATGGCCAGATCGAGATAGAGCTGCGGGCCGCGTTGCCAACACATGACTTCTCATCTCATGTACGGAGTAGCTAGTAATTAAGTTAGCTATGCTATGGTTGCGTCGTGTTCAGAGGCTAGCAAATACTCCACAGGCTTACTTTGTGCTTGCTGAACTTGCAAGCGAAACAGCTGTCAGACGCGAAAGGTTTGCGTGTGCACAGGACCACAACGACGACATGCATGCTCCATTCATCGGTGCAGTATCACGACGAGAGGCGGCACGTACGATGTGGCGCACACTGTTATAAAACATGTTGATAGCGGTTGAGATCTTTCTCTCTTCGTCTCTTATGATCAATATAGTAGATAAAAGTAGAACACATAAACACAAGAGATATGAAGACTATTCTTTATTTCTCTGAATATTTTTTATTACAACATAGAGCTCCCACATATATATAGTCTGCCAAGACCTAAGAGTTTGGTAAGTGCTCACATACAAACAGACTAGGATTATGATTCATCCTTCTCCTATTCTTCTACGATAGAGTCCATATATTTTACAACACTCCTCCTTGGGCGATTACCATGTTATGCATATGCCTCATTAAAAACTCCATCCAAAAATCCAGTGGAAAAAACGGTTCTTGGAGAAAAGAGTACATCGCATTCGTTAATTGCATTACACATGTTGTCTCATTAAAAACCTTGTGTGAGAAACCTTCAAGTAAAAACTCACATAGGGAAAAATAGTACAACATTTAACCTTCTTGTCATGTATTCTTCAGGATATCTTATTCTTCATGAATAGATATTTATCTTCATGATCTATACATAAACTTTGATGTTTTAGCAAATATGATCTACTTGATCTTTGTAATTCTAGTGGTTTTAATTACCTTCAAGGTAGATTCACTCAAATTGCTCCCTCTCAAAAAGTCATCCTTTAAACTTCATTGTTCATACCACACCTTTCATAAATGTGTGCTTAATAATGGTATACAGTACCATAATACTATATCTTTTAAAATGTTGGCTTATCATTCTTCAATGAATTATAATATGAGTAAACAAGAGCAATATACTTTATGCATAGATAACCACTTATTAGTTGTGCAAAACAAATAAAAATTATCCTTTAGGATAATAAATCTTTTTAGAGGGTTGTGGAGGTAAATAAGTTACATTCAATATCTTCTAGATAGTGAAACAAACTTATACTAGAGTTTGAATACTTATAATTTTTTCTTAGTGGGTTTTTCAATTTTATGTTGTACAAATCTTCAGGATTTTGATTGTACCACTAAATAATAAATTTAGTCTTGCATTTGGTATTTAGGGGATAATTCAATTGATAAAGTCACCATTATTCTTATACCTTCTATGGTATTTTAGAGTATATCAACAATTTGTTGCTAGCTTTACAATATACACTTTCTGAGTGTTTGTATGACACCTTCATGGTATTTAGCATTTCTCATTTTCTTTCTCGGGTCTACATCCACTTCAGGAATTAATGGTGTTTTTTCAAGAATTAACTGGTAAATCCTTCATGAATTAAATCCTTCAAGGATGTTCTCATTCTTAGTGAATAACATTTCTCTTCTATGTGATATATTCTCTACTACATGAGAGATTATTATGTGATATACACAATGTCATAGTGTTATTCACTTACAAAGTCACTCGATGACTATTCCTTCTAGGACATGCTCTTCTTGAGACTTTAATATTCATTTATTTTATTTGCTAGAGATATAGAAGAACATTTATTAGTTCTTAGTAGAAGATTCAACCTCAATTGTTTTCTTCATTGACCCAATATAATCGCTACAGAGCGACTTTGCCATGGACTTTGTTTTTCGGATCCGGGTTCTCATAAGAGAAACATTTGTAATTGTAGAGGTAGCGTTGTCGACAACTATTATTTTCTCCAAACACTCTCACAATGTGAGATTATTCCATCTCTTTGTCATTTCCCAAACAAGAGATAATTTATTATTCTGCGTACCCAACACTATGATGCGCGCGCTTAGTGTGTTGGATTTCATCTTCATGATGATCCTCTTCATGAGGTGCTTAACCTTATTCATGATGTGTTCTCTTCATGAGAATGGAGGGTTTTTATTTTATTTCTATTCAACAAGTATACATTAAACTAGAATCCACATGTGTCCCCGTAGATTTTAGCTTGATAGTATACAACATTTATTTTACTACTAGTAAACACAACTTCTGGTTTATAACTTCAAGTTACTCCTCATTTTTCACAAATATCTGGCATATGCTCCGCTTCATGCTTCACAAGAGTATTAGTCAAACTATTATTTGATTTAGTGCGTGATACTATTCCTGCTTTAAGCTTTAAGGAATATTTTTCTCTTAACACCATTTTCCTCCTATGAAAATAATATTTGGCATTCAACATAGGCTTTCTATCCCCCTAATGCCAATATTAGATCTTTAATAGCATACTTCAAATGATATCTCCTATCATGGGCTTAAAATAATTCAAATTCATGTATCTCCAACTATAAGTGGAGGCCCATTCATGGATGCTATGATGTACTTTTATGGAAAATATTCACGCACATATTTTAACACAGGGGTTATTATTCACGAAATGCAGTGAGCTAGAATACATATACTATACTTAAGAATGTTCAGCATTCCTACAAAATCAGGGATGTTCTCCCCCTAATTTGCACATATCATGGTTTAGAAAACTATTTCATTGTCTAGCTTCTTTATTGTTTAGCCAAAAAATCAATCCAATTACTCATACATAAAAATGGACCATATACTTCAAATGTATAAAATACGCAACATTCAAAATCACATGAAATTTCTTCTAGAAAATTCTACTGCCATTAATGCAGAATTCCCAAAATGCCTTTTTTTCTCAAAAATCCCAAATCATCTAAGTGTGTTATCCACCATCTTAATTCCACAATTATTCATCCCATCAATTGGGTCACTTCTCCATTTAGCTAATTTCATATTAACCGACTCCCCCTGATTTTAGGCTACTTGGCCATAGAAAATGTATTGCTTATGCATGCAACGCATTGAAAGCAAAATATTTCTTAGTTCAATGAGAACTACCGTGCTAGCTAGACAATTTAAAATTATGAGGGGAAAAGGTAGTGGCTACAAGCTACGAATATAGCTTCTATGCTAATATTCATGCAAGAGTGAAGATAGTTGGAGCTCAATGAGAGCACAACATAGTGATACACATTCATGTGTAATGTGGAATGTTGATATTCAATCCAACGTAATAGATAACAACAAAATACAAAGCTACAAGCTTACTTGCAATTAGTGCAATGTAGAGAAAGTTAACTCAGCTGAAAGGGATGCGGCTAGGACTTCAAGTCCTGATACATGCACTTAAAGATAGATTTAGGAAGGCTATGTCTATTAAATATATATTAGCCACATTTTCTTATGCCTTTACCCAAAATTCCTCCCCCTTTTCATGCCATAATTACTTCAAGTAGTAATAAGCTTCATGCATCTATGAATAATCATTTCAAATGTTCCATAGAATTCAATCATACTCCTAGTATTTAATAGTTCTAGCATGAAATTCACATATCCAGTTGAAAGCTCTAGTTTAATTTTGGTAAATTGATGAAACCCTTAGTACTAACCTAGTTTATCAAAGTGACTATGAGATAGGTGGCACATTCTAAGTGGTGGAGCAAATGAAGATCATGACATGACGATGGTGTTGCCATGGTGATGATCAAGTACTTGGACTTGGAAAAGAAGAAAGAAAAACAAAAGGCTCAAGGCAAAGATATAAATGTTAGGAACCATTTTGTTTTGGTGATCAAGACACTTAGTGAGTGTGATCACATTTAGGTTCGATAGCCATACTATTAAGAGGGGTGAGACTCGTATCAAAATGCGGTTATCAAAGTGCCACTAGATGCTCTAACTTATTGCATATGCATTTAGGATCTAGTGGAGTGCTAACACCCTTAAAAACATTTGTGAAAATATGCTAACACATGTGCACAAGGTGATATACTTGATGGTTGGCACATTTGAGCAAGGGTTAGAAACTTTACCGGCGGAGTGTCCGGTCAGTGGAAGTAGTGAAGACGCTGAGCGTCGGTCTTCGATCGACGCTGGGTCACTTCGTGACCGGACGCTAGCGGGGTGCGTCCAGTCCTGCTGACGTGGCAGCGCACAGAGGAGATAGTGAGTGACCGGACACTGGGTGAGTCCGGTCGGGCGTGACCGGACGCGTCTGATCACGAGTGGAACCTTACTGGAAACGACCAGACGTTGGGGTCCTACGTCCGGTCATGGCACTGTGCTGCGTCCGGTCATCACTTGACTATTAGGATCGGGCGCTCAGTATTTGAAGAGAGGGACGATGTGGCAGCCATCCGTTGATCGGACGCTGGAAGGGTGTGTCCGGTCGATTTGATCGGAGCGTCCGGTCACCCCGAGCAGTGCCCAGTGAAGGGGTACTACGGCTCTATTTTGTGGAGGCTTCTATTTAAGCCCCATGGCCGGCTCTAACTCACTCACTTGGCCATTTGCATTGACATAGCAACCTTGTGAGCTTAGCCAAAGCCCTCCCACTCATCTCCATCATAGATTCAACATCTTTGCGAGATTGGGAGTGAATCTAAGTGCATTGCTTGAGTATTTGCAACTAGAGGCATTTGGTGTTCGTGTTTCGCTGCGGGATTCGTTTGTTACTCTTGGTGGTTGCCGTCACCTAGACGGCTTGGAGCAGCAAGGATCGTCGAGCGGAGATTGATGATTGTCTCTGGCTCCAATCGTGATGATTGTGAGGGGTTCTTGACCTTTCCCCGGTGGAGAGCCAAAAGGTACTCTAGAGAATTGCTCGTGGCTTGTGTGATTCTCATCTTGTGTTGGTTGTGCGGCACCCTATTGAGGGTTTGGCGTGTGATGCCAATTAGCGCGTGAACCTCCAAGTTCGTGAATCGCCACAACGAGGACTAGCTTGACGGCAAGCAAGTGAACCTCGGTAAAAAATCACTGTGTCATCATTTAATTCTGAGGCGATTGGTCTTCATTGATATTCACTCTTGTGATTGATTGGTTCATTCCTCGACTCAGCGGTATAACCATCTTGCTCTCTCTCTCTTTATAATACCACAAACTAGTTGTTAAGCTATTTAGTGTAGTTAGTTGTGAGAGCTTGTTAGTTTGGTTAGTGTGGCTCTTAGTTAGCATTTGAGAGCACACTAACTTAGTGTAGTGACATAACTATTATGTGGATAGAAATTATATAAACTAGAATTATGGTAGGTGGTTTGCAATTTTAGTTGGCTAGCGCAACACTTGCTTCGCCTCATAATTATCTAACCGGTTAAGTGTTGTTGTAGAAATTTTTAATAGGCTATTCATCCCCCCTCTAGCCATTAGGACCTTTCACTAGTAAACTATTCAGTGTACAACAACAGATTCAGGGTAGGACATAAATTTCTAGTTTCTAGGCTAAAGTATTAAATACTTAGTTTATGGATTATACTATTTTTTGGCTAAATTATTCATGTGGTTCTAGGAAATTCAATTTCCTTCTACCTACATGGTAGTAATGCACAAAGAACTATAACCTTCATGGTTAATTGAGGCTTCTTTGTGGATAAATCATTGCAAACTTATTTAGATAGGTAAAAATAGATAATAATTTATATGTGAAACATATAAAACTTATTTATTCCATGCAAGATTGACACATGTTACTGCATGTAAGAATTACAACTAAGAATATATAAACACTTCATATTAGTCTTCAAGCTAATAAAGTAACCATTAACTCTTCTATGAGTTTACATAATCCACTTAATTCAATGGGAACTAAAACTTAAAGCACCATCATCACTACTACTAATACTTCAGGATAGTAAGTTTAAAGACATACAAGTCTATAAGCACATAGCTAAACTCTTTTTCAATAGAACCTTTAAATATTCTAATTCTTATCCATTCTTACATGTCTTAGCTTCTATGTTTGACATTTAGCAGCTTCATGCATGCTCTACTTCATAGTTGTGATATGTAATCATGATCCTTCTAGGAGTACAATATATGCAAGTCATATATCTTGATTCACAATGCTGTCCAAAAATTCTAACTCATTTTTTACTTGATATTGAGTAATTATGGATAATACATTTGAATACTTCTAGTACTTCAATGCTCTCGGTCTTTCTATTTCAAGAAATATTTCTTCTGGAATTAGACAAAGTCTTATTTACTATCTCGTCTTCTATGACTTTTAATCACAAAGCTTCAAGCTTATTGTATTTGTTTATAGAGCAACATTATATCCCATATGGTCATATAGCTTGAAAATTTAATTTTTAATATTTCTGGCATTATGCAATCATAATGTAGGATATCTTCTAGAATTCATTGAGTTCCATAAGACCTTCGGGATTTAGCTTGGTCATATACTCATTCTTTGAGAGTAATATAATGGACTATAATGCTTAAGGTCCACTCCACTTCAGTGGCAATAGAATATCCTACTAGAATTTAATAAATGACCATGCTATATAATTCTATCATTCAGGACAAATCTAGGATATTACTTCTTCACGAAGGTATGCATATATTATTATTACTGGAATCATCATGTGCGTATGAGTTTACTGCATGTAAACAGGCGACAAAGTGCAAAAAGATAGCGGATGGTTATACAAAATACTCTTAGAGGCATTCTAGCATTTTTCAGGATTATGGTATATGCAAATTTTCAGAATTAATACCAACCATTCATTCATCCCAAATATTCATTATGCTAGGTAAAACAAATATGAGCGTCTCAAAGGTGATAAGTCTAAGGTCTGCAGGATTTATAGAGAGCTCATATATCTTATACCATGTTTCTAGTGTAATCATTCAAGATTTCATTCTCATAATTACATGATATATAATTCATAATGTGTGATAGATAAATGCATTCAAAAGAGTATAATAAAATATCAACACATGGTACGTATATATAAACATAAATTAAATATTATAAATGCATACAAACAGAAGGATTTTACTGTTCAAAAGCCTACACACAATTTCTTCCAGAAATTTAAGTAACTTGTGGTTCATGTAGCTGCAAGCTTCATGCTTAACCACGGTGACGAGCTGCATGCTAGCATCAAATTAATAATCCGTCATGCATGTTCAAACTGCATGTTCAAAATTTCCTAGGCCAGACAAAAACAAGATCATATATTAGATTAGCATGTAGGAACTACGGGTTTCTAAATCAATCTACTAACTGCTTATCTAACAAATGTATAATCAACATGATCAATCTACTAGATGATTGTACAAGATAGTACTAATACACAACTTCATGTCGTATGTAATGCAACGCCCTTTAGGGCTTCGTTATGCATATTATTGCTGACCAATGCGATGGGATTAGCAAGCAACGTGGGTGGACGATGAGTAGACGGCGTGCAGGCCGCATTGTTTGATGGCATGTGAGCCATGGATGACTCGGCGATGTACAGCCCGTGGAGAATACATCAACATCGTTCGTATCACAAGCCCACGACGGGGGCTTGTGGCATGCGACGGAGGCGGCATGTAGGCCACGATGCTTTGTGAGATCATCGAGAGAGAGAGAGAGCTCAATCAGGCGCGCAGGCGCAGCCGGCGGCGGCGGTGGCGCCCGTCCATGAGACGAGACGCGAGGCGGCAAACACACCCGTGTACGTGTCTCGCCGGCGAAGCAACGAGGAGATACCCGGCCGGGCGCGACCGGTCACCGGTGGTTGGGTTTGTTGGTTACAGTTTCCGGGCGCGGTATCGCGGTTTTGAGCTAGGAGAGGCCGCCGCGCTTGGCGTGCGATCGATTTCACGCGCGCGATGGACGGCCAGATAGACCGCGCGCGCGGCGCGGTGACTTGATGGAGACGTACTCACGCGAGCTACCAATTGTACGTCTACTACACTTGATCCAGTTCGTTCGCCTAACTCGGAGTGCGTGTTTAATTTTTTTTTTCCTGCTTCGGAGTTCGGACCTGGAACTCTCAAATTCTCAATGCAAGGAATCCAAGTCCATCCATTGGGACGATTATCGTTAGGTAACGCCGGGAGGGAAAAGACTGGTACACGCTGATCGTTTTGTATGCCAAACTTTACTGTCTGTAAACCCGGCCGAACTGTATGCAAAGTTAGGAAAATGCATGCTTCGAGTACAAATCAACATGCTCTAGCTTACATTCACACCCAAAATCCACGATATCAAACTAAGGCCGCACTCAAGATCCAACTCTAAGCTACGCACTGTTACATGCAAACCAAATGTTTTGACTCTGTCCGTATCCATGCAATTCGGCGGATGTACGTAAAAATCACGCCCATCCAGGAGACGTTTAATTTTGCACTTGTAAGTGGAGCCACAACGCATTGAAGAATGAATAAGAGGAATGAACGAAAGGAGCCGGTAACATGGAGATTGATGGAGATGAGCTTGTCGTTGACAGATCGAGAGGGACCAAGCACCAACCACACTGTGCACTTGTAGCTCTATATACTTCGTGCAACTATTCTTGTGCATATCCGACCAATTGCTTCCTGTCTTGTTTGGCGCTGTCATCAGATAGTAGTACTATACTAGCATGGGTTCACCTCTCTATTTCATTTCTTGGTTGCCCATTTTCAGTAAAAGGCATGCACTGTTGAATCAACCTCTGTAAATTGCTACAAGCCGACAACTGTTTCTTATTTGTCACCATGTATACCTAGTTTAGAAAACATTTATTATTAGCAGCTGACTACACCCACTTTCTTTCAACCAGGTTCGATCCAGCTTTTGGAATTCTGGCTATCAGTAGTTAATGTGAAGACATAAAACCATGTGAGTGTTTTTATTTTCTTAAAAAATATGCTTCCATGGAATAGTAAAAAGTAATTGAACCTTATACAGATACTATAATAAAAACATCTCTTGTAAGCAACATATAATGTTACAGACCTTATTATTGTCTTGTATATTAAGGTTCCATTTGAATCCACACGGCTTATATGGGGAAAACCAGCTAATAGCTAGTTGTTAACTAGTTAGGTGGTAGATAAGACAATAGCTACTATTATAATAAAAATATTTTAAATTAAACCAACGTGTAATCTTAGAGACCCTATCATTGTCTAGTACTCCATCCATCCATAAAAGAATACAATTATGTGATCCGTGTTGGTCAAAATAGCTCAAGTTTGACCAAGTTTATAGCAAATAGTATTAATATTTATATCTCCAAATAAATTTTAGGTCAAAGTTCAAACTAATTGACTTCTCGGAAAGCGAGAATTGCATTCTTTTGTGGACGGAGGGAGTAGTATATTAAAGCCCCGTTTGGATCACATGGTTTACCTGGGAGAAACCAGCTAATAGTTAATTGTGTAGTTTGGTGGTAGGTAAAACATTAGCTGGTTCATTAACTGGGGAATCAATTATGATCTTAGCTAATTTTCAGTAGCTAACTATTAGCTGTATATGGAGTTGAAACAGACCCTAAATGCCCATGACCGAAAGGAATATATTGCGATCGCATGAAATGATTCATTAGTACTAATCAGTGACATGTGGAAAAGCATCAATTCAAGAAATCAATTATTGACCAAGTTTACACAAATTGATTGGCCTACGTACGTCGGTTGAAGATAATGACGCAGCATGCATCCATAAACAAGTATGCATGTGCTGTATTACAAATATTTTCTCTGCGTGCTATAGCTTATACCATACCAACTAGCAGCAATGAATTCTACACCATTTTTCCGAACCTGGAAGACTTGAATTAATCCACGCGCTCCAACCGAATTGACGTGTCAAATAAAGCTGGCTTTGAACTAGCAGGACTAGACTGGAAGTTGCACGGCTGCAGGTGCCAAAATGGCGCACGTCTGCCAGCAGAAGCTGAAACTGACGCTTGCGGCCATGGAAATAATCCTTCGCCTCGTCAATCCGCAGACTCTTCACCGCCGCGTCTTTCCTGTCACGCTCGGCAGCGACCGCGCCGCCCTGTCCCTGTGCGACGACTCGATCGTCTCTCTCGGCAAGTCCTTATAACCCCGGCCCGACGCAAGAGTGAGACAAATGCCGGCCACAACGACCTAGCTAGCTCGTTCGATCGCGTCCGTTCCATTCCACACCGACCGGCCGCCGGAGCGCGGCATGGCAGCCTCCGCGAAACTGCCCGTCCCGAAGGGCATCGGCGGCATGGATAACGACGACGTCGCGGCGGCGGGCGGAAAGAAGGCGGGCAGGTGGGGGTTCGTGCAGTTCTTCTTCGTGCTCGCCGTCGTCCTCTGCGTGCTCCTCTACGCGCCGCGCGTCCTCGTGCTCAGCCCGTACGGGTACAACATCGACGTCGGGCTCTTCGCGCCGACGACGACCTCTTCGTCGTCGGTGCCGCTGCAGCA
Source organism: Miscanthus lutarioriparius (assembly GCA_904845875.1). Lineage (NCBI taxonomy): Eukaryota > Viridiplantae > Streptophyta > Magnoliopsida > Poales > Poaceae > Miscanthus > Miscanthus lutarioriparius. The sequence goes on from CAJGYO010000005.1 coordinate 2,996,417, forward strand.
GCGCGTTTCTGGCGGCGCCAATGCGGGAGGCGACGGCGGCCGCTTCCGTGAGGTGGTCCTTGACAACGAGGTGCACTCCCCGTGCTCGTCCATGAGCGACCACACCATCTGCTGCGACCGCTCGAGCGTGCACACCGACGTGTGCTTCATGGCCGGCGACGTGCGCACGGACGCCGCGTCGCTGTCGCTCCTGCTGTTCCCGCCGCACCAGCACCGTCATCATCAGGGGCGAAACGGCACGTCAGAGGAGGAGAAGGAGGAGAGGGTGCGGCCCTACCCGCGGAAGTGGGAGCAATTCATCATGGACAAGGTCCCCGAGGTGCGGCTCCGTGTGGCGCCGCGGCGGCGGCCGGAGGAGGAGGAGGAGCACCGGTGCGACGTCCGGCACGACGCGCCGTTGCTCGTCATGTCCGCAGGGGGATACACCGGCAACCTGTTCCACGCGTTCAACGACGGGTTCCTGCCGTCGTGGGTGACGGTGCAGCACCTCCGGCGCCGCGTCGTGCTCGGGGTGCTCTCGTACAACCCCTGGTGGGCCGGCATGTTCAGCGAGGTCATCTCCGGCCTCTCCGACCACCACGTGGTTGACCTCCTCCACGACACGCGCACGCACTGCTTCCCGGGCGCCATCGTGGGGACACGCTACCACGGCATCCTCATCGTTGACCCCGCCAGGCTCCGCGACAACAAGACCATCGTCGACTTCCACCAGATGCTCGCCGACGCGTACGAGAAGCCGCCGCCACTGGAGACGACGACGACGACGACAGTACAGCAGCAGCAGGACCAGCAGCGCCGGCCAAGGCTGGGGATCGTGTCGCGCAAGGGGACGCGGGTGATCGAGAACCAGGCGGCGGTGGCGCGGCTGGCGTCGTCGGTGGGGTTCGACGTGGACATCCTGGAGACGGCCGACGGTCGGCCGCTCTCGGCGTGGTACGCGTCGCTGCGCGCCTGCGACGCGCTGGTGGGCGTGCACGGCGCGGACCTGACCAAGTTCCTGTTCCTGCGGCCGGGGCGCGCGTCGCTCACCCAGATCGCGCCGCTGGGGGTGTCCCCGATCGCGCGGGAGGACTTCGGGGTCCCCGCCGACAGGATGGGGCTGGCGTACGAGCAGTACGAGGTGCTCGCCGCCGAGAGCTCGCTGGCGCGCAAGTACCCGGCGGACGACGCGGTGGTGGCCGACCCGGAGAAGGCGATGCGGGAGAAGGGGTGGGACCTCGTGGCGCGCGTCTACCTCGGCGGCCAGAACGTCACCCTCGACCTAGCCAGGTTCCGCCGGACGCTGGCAAGGATGCACGCGCACGCGTTGCAGCAGCGGCGCCGGCAGTAGAGACGGTGATGGCCGGCCGCGGCAGTTACGTGCGGCTGGCCGGCTAGTGACAGGTACGTACTACGGACGGCAGTGCACCGGGCGGCTGTGGCAGGGCATCGGCAGCTTGACAAGTGTTGTGGTGGTGACCATGCATGCATCACGGTACACGTGCATTTTGGATGGAATGCGCAAAAACGTGTGTTATATATTATTGTATCCTTTGTCGTGTGCAGTGTGCGTGACGGGGTCGGAAATTCCTCGAATGCAGACGACCACTAACGTGACGGTAGCATACCCGATCAAATGTCCGCATACATATGGTGTGATGCACCGTTGACACATACTGTATCTGCAACATTATAAATAACATATCTTGCTAATATCTGCATGCTCCATACATGCATGCATACTCAATTTTTTGGGAGTATGATGTTTGAGAATTTCTTTTATGAAGTCGTCTATACATGTGGGTGTGATTCCCTATCCTACACTAACCTTAGAAGTTTTAGAGTTGTTTTGATTTTTTAGATAATTTTATATTTGCTTTGCTGACCCGATTGAATACATAATCCCTCCGCCACGAAAATATTGGAAGTCTTGAATATTAAATTTGATCAAATATGTATGGAATAACTACTAATATTTACGCGTGTAATAAATATTATTAAATAGTTATGTAATATATTTTTAAAAACCTGTTTATAAAGATATAAGGCCTTGTTTAGTTCCTCCCCTAAAGTTTAGTCCCTACCTCATCGGATGTTTGGACACATGCATAGAGTATTAAATATAAACTTTAAAAAACTAATTACACAGATTGCGACTAATTTGCGAGACGAATTTTTAAGCCTAAGTAGCCATGAATTGACAACAGAAGTACAGTAACCATGTGCTAATGCCGGATTAATTAGGCATAGTAAATTCGTCTCGCGGAGTAAAGAGGACTTCTGAAATTTGTTTTATTATTACTGTTCGAACACTCTAATGTGACACCCCTAAACTTTAGCCCCTGAATTTAAACAAGCCCTAAATATTGGTACTATCTGTTCTATAACCTAGTCAAACTTATGATTGCTTCCCTGCTCCGAATGCGAGTTTTTTCAAAAAAAATTGTGATGGAGGGATTATATTAGTGAGGTTTGTAGCACATACTCCTAGTACTCCCTTTCGTCCCAAAATAAATGAACTTCTAGAATCACTCTAAATCAAACTATTTTAAATTTGATCAACTTTACACGGTGAAAAATAGCAACATTTAGGACATTAAATAAGTATATCACAAAAATATACTCCGTGGTGTATCTAGTGATACTAGTTTGATGATATAAATATTGATTTTTTCTATAAATTTGGTTGAATTTTAAATGCCTTCATTTAGGACAACTTTAAAAGTCGATTTATTCTAAGATAGATGACAAAGTAGATAAACAGTCGGCAAAAATAAATTAACCTACATGCCTGAGGAACTAAAAGTTGGAATGAGCAAGAACTAAGGCAGATTGTTTTTAGGAGTGTCTAGTTATCTGTCGACAGGTTTTATGTAGTCAAATCTGTTAGACTTTTTATAAACTAGTAAAAATGCCCATGTGTTGCAACGGGTTGTCCACATTCACGATGATGCTCTTGTTGTTCACCAACCTCCATGCTTGTGTAATGCCTCCGGTGCTGGTATCTTACATCAAAACTGCCTTGCCCTGTGCATGAGCTCACTATGCATGATGAGCGTGCCTAGTCTTGTGTTGCTAACATGGAGGCCGTTTCTTGTCGACACATTTCAATCTATCTTGAAATTAGACTTGTAGTGTGTTTGGACCTGCGCTTCTCTAATTTGCCTGGGCGTAGGAGGTCTAGAGATTTATCTAACGATCGTGTCATGCATTTTAAGTTGTCTTGTGATAGGACTCTGCATGATGCTCTAACATTTTTTCGTCCACCACTTTTAACTAACTCTGTGAATGTAGAAATGATCCTGTTTTTATATGATATTGGTTCTGGATAGCTAGCTAGATTCGAAGCTAAATAGGAACCTTATTATTAAGAAGGAAGAAGCATAATCCGATGAGACCACGAAGTGGATTTTTGCATGGTGTTGTTCACGCGTGACGGCGTGAGTTATGTTTACAAATTTTTTGCATGCCGGTATTCGGACAAGTCACATGCACACGCGAAGGAAGGGATTGGAGTTGGAGCAAGAATCCAAATGTCACGTTTGCATGTACATGATCCTGATAGGCAAAATAGGAAAAGAAGCGTAAACAAAATACGACGACTGATATTATTTATTGTTTGATTTGATTAGCTCGATGCAGCAAATTGGTTTTATATAAAAAAAAAGATGGTGTATGTCAAAGGATAGAAGTCGTACTTAGACTCATGTATCTAAAATAAACGTGACTTATGGCGGGTGGGATTATAGATGTACCGTGAGACGTATTTGAGATTGAACAGGAGTCTTACATAGATCACGGATGATAGATGGCTCATATAGTACGACGCGTAGATCGAACGTTTGTTATAAAGGAAGAGTAAGATCATGCATGATGGATGGCTAGCACGGCGTCTAGATCGAACGGTTATTATAGAGAAAGAGCCCCCTCAAAAAAAACTCGCTCTTGCTTTTATAGTGTGGTACGACCCAGTAGTCTAGCAGAAATCCTGAAGAGAAATATGACAGATTTAGTAAGCCCTTGTTTAGTTCGTGAAAAGTTTTTCCAAAAAATGCTACAGTACCTAACATATCGAATCTTGCGATACGTGCATGGAGCATTAAATATAGACGAAAAAAACTAATTGCACAATTTGGTTGGAAATTACGAGACGAACGTTTTGAGCCTAATTAGTCCATGATTGGACACTAATTGCCAAATATAAACGAAAGTGCTACAGTAGCCAAATTTTTAACTTTTTGCGAAGTAAACACGAGCTAAATATAATATGTCAATAGATAAGTAGCCAAAGTCTTTTTTTTCTCGGAGAGTAAGCGTCAACTGTGTAGTAGTACTCCAGATTCTACTACACCATGCACACTGGCCGTACCGTTCTTTCCTGGATCTCACCAGATTGCACTGCCGTGCAGGGAATGTTCCCTGGTACCAGAACAGTGCGTGTGCATCATGCGTACAGTAGCCGGCGTACGAAAGTGCAAGTACACTTGTCAGCACGTTCAGTTAGCTGATTCGTTTTGTTGCTAAATCGTAAAAAAATACTGCTGGCTAATTTATGTGAAAGAAAAATACTATTTCAACTAAAAATTTACGATTGTTTACGACCCGCTACGGCTAAACGAAATGGCTGAGGTCAGTGGGCTTGGCCTGCGTGGCGTCCGGACGTGTACTGAAGCTCCCGGTTTCCAGCTGGCCTGCGGGCGCGCGCGGCACCTGTTGCGCAAGCGGGACACCGCAACAAGAACTGCAACTGGGCATGCTGGGTGGCTGGCCTTTCAATTCATCTCACCGAAAGGAAATTAGGCCTGGTTTAGATCAGCTCCAAATTCCAAGTTTTTTCACTCTCTTTCTATCACATCAATTTTTGGACGCATGTATGGAGCATTAAATGTAGGTAAAAAAAATAACTAATTACACAGTTTGGTTGTAAATCGCGAGACGGATCTTTTGAGCCTAGTTAGTCCATGATCGGACAAAGTTTGTCAAATACAAACGAAACGTGCTATAATGTCCAGGTTGCAAAAATTTACAAACTAAACAAGGCCTTAATGTGGTTCCGGGCTTGGGGCCCAGTACGGAAGCGCCTGGCCCAACTGATGCAGATAGAGAGATAGTTGCACTGGCACGGCTCGTGGTGCTATCCATGCTGACATAGGTGTCGGCATGTTTGGTTGTTGACTGTTGAGTCCACCGAACGTTGTATGCAACTCTTATAACTCTTCTAGTTAAATAAAAGAGAGTGGTGTCGTTCAAAAAAACTAATTTAGTTTATTTTCTCATCCAAAACTTAATTAATAAGTTTTATAAAAATGTTGTATATTAGATTTTTTTTTGACAAATAGATCCTTTTTGTAAGTTTTGGATCTATCTGACATCCGTGGTAATAAAAGGACATAAAGTTTAGGCTGCATTTAGAATGGAGGATTTTTTTTTTCCGTTTCATTATTTTTCATATGAAATTCCTACGTTCCAATTAGGCCTTTATCACGTAATACAAAAATTAATTATGTCAAGAATACGTCGGAAAAGACTACCTTGTCTTAGAACTCAAGCGTTTTTTCGGCGACGATGTTGTCTACAGTTTTCTTTGGATCCGTAGCTGTCGCTCCTAATTCCAGTCCCATTACGTACCTACATATCCTATCTGTTTTAAGTTGTAACTTGTAAGTAGTTTTAGTTTTTTTTTTGAAAAGTGTGGAGGTCTGATACAGGTACCCACGACAGACTACATTGGCCGCATCGCAAGGGACAATCCAGCCCACGAGATGATAACTTGCGGCTCGCGGCACAGCTCGACGCACGCCGCAAGACTTTTCGGCGACATCGTGAAGATCATGTAGAATCTGTTAGGATATGCCGAATGTAATATTTCATGTAAATCTTATTTATTACCCGATTAGTTATAGACCTGATAAACATGTAACCCTACCCCGGGCTATATAAGGAGGGTAGGGGACCCCCTCAAAACACACGCAATCATATATGATAGCCAATACAAACCGACGGATACAAGATTAGGGTATTATTACGTCACGCTGACGGCCTGAACCTATCTAAATCTTGTGTCTTGTCACCATCTCGTTCCTGATCTCACTCACCTCTACGACAAATCTACCATCACAGGATACTCCTCGGTGGACTGCCGAGCATCTTTTATCGACAAAAAGCCTCATGCAAGAATTTGCCGGGCATGTATTAATAAAGAAGAAGTATCGTACAACAACAACAACAAAAAACACTATAAAACCACCCACATAGTGGAAGCAACAACATGACACCCACCATAAAAAAAAGCAGCCCACAAAGCCACAAAACAGTGATGAACAAAAGCCACCTTGCACGTCGCAAGGAACATGCAAAGAGCTTGGGTGTGAGGATGGTCCCTACAACGATGCCTCCAAGGAGAAAAACGACATCCATAGATGCCGTCAAACGCCAACCAAGAGACCAAGATTTTTCAACCTAAACCTTGAAGGGTAGACCTCGTGACAATGCCTCCAACGAGGACCGTGGCACCAAAGGCGTCACCATTGCCAGCGTCGACGGAAAGCCGAGCAGGGCTTTCGCCCGAAAGTCTTCCACCCACCAAACTGAAACACCCAGCACAAAGTGTGCCATCGTTGCAACACCAACTTGCCAACGCTATGGTGAGATAATTATTGTATGATTGAACTGTAGCAAAAATTTCATACTCATTGGATCATGTATTGCTTAGTTATAGATTTATTTATATTTAACAAGCATAAACCTGAATAAAATCTATAACTAAGATATATATGATCCAATGAGTATGAAATTTTTACTATAGTTTAAGCATACAATAATTAGCTCACTATAAAAATTTAATCAGAATTGGACCATAGAAACTACAGCTATGAATTATTCAATTTAATTACAGAAAAATATAGATCTAAAGCTACAACAAAAACTTTATACTAAAGCATACCATATTATATGTTCACTGTGTAGATCTACTTATATGAAGTCCAACAAAATTAAATTTTCCATTTTATGATTTTTTCTGTGATTTACTATGATTTTTCAAAGATTCAGCCGAAATAAATAAATAAATAAATAAAGACAACCGCCTTCAAAACCGGGCCAGGGAGGTAAGATGAACGGTTTTAAAAGTTGAGGGAGACGTTTTGCCCGATTTTAGAGTTCAGGGGAAAATGGACTTTCGCGAAAATTGAGAAAGATAATACAGACTTTTTCTAGCTAGAAACATTGAAAGGGCCTCCTGTTTACGGCAATGGGCTCATGCTTCAGCTGGGCCAATCGGCATATAACTCCAACCATGCAATAGTCTTTTTCTTCTAGATATGACCAAAGTTCATTTATTCAAAGAATATGTTTGGTTCCATTAGCACTAAAAATAAACAACTAAAATTAGAACTAGTGGATATAAATAGAGCTGCTAATAAGCATGCTAATTATTACTTGAAGGACTGCTAATTATTAGTTCTATTAGTAGTTTTGGATTGATAATAGGTGCTAATAGTTTATATACACCTTCAACTCACTGTTAAACCACCTACTAGCACAAATAGCCTCCTACTAAAAATTAGAACTAAAAATTAGCGGCTTTTAGATATTAGTTAGCTAATTTAGTGCTAATAGGTTCAAATAGGGAATTTATTCGATGGGCAGACATGACATGTCCACATTGGGATCAGCCGACGTCATAATATGCATCACTCATGAAGTCATGATGTCCATGGTTGTTATGGATCGGGCCAACTAGCCATGAACAAGGCTCCACGGAAAATCCAAATCCATGGCCATGTTTAGTTCCTAAACTTTAGGGTGGCAAAATGCATGTAGCGACACTGTAGCATTTCATTTGTATTTGGTAATAATTGTCCAACCGTTGACTAATTAGGCTCAAAACATTCGTCTCGCAAAGTACAATCAAACTGTGCAATTAGTTTTTGATTTCGTCTACATTTAGTACTTCATGTATGTATCATAAATTTGATGTGACGAAGAATCTTTTTTTTTTACATAGTGTATTTTTTAGGAATTTTAGAGTAACTAAACATGGCCCAAATCCAAATCCAATGCTACCAGAGGCAAGTACGTAAGATTATTAATTAATTAATAACCCTCAAACGCGAATAAATTGAAGCTCTCACGTTGATTCAGCTCCTGTTGGCCACTCTCTACGTGACACGTGCTGCTCTGGCCGGCGAGAGCCTCCGCTTACTGTTCACCTGAGCCCACCCGATCCCTCCGCGTATCTCCGAATGCCGTGTGTCCCGCACATCCAGATGCAAGCCGCTCTTCTCGCGTTATTTTAGGGCGTGTTTAGTTATGTGAAATTTAAGAATTTGGCTACTATAGAATTTTTGTTTTTATTTGATAATTAGTGTTTAATTATGAATTAATTAGGTTTAAAATGTTCGTCTCGTGATTTCCCATCAACCTATATAATTAGTTTTTTTCGCTAATTAATTTAACGCCCCATATACGTATCGCAAAGACGATGTAATAAATATATCAGAAGACTTTTTTTAAAAAACTTTTTAAAACTAAAGCAGACCTAAATAAACAAGACGTTTTTGGTTTGAATTTTTTTTTTCTCAAAACACCAAAGACCAAATGGTAAAACCAACACCACACACACCAAACAAAGGAAAAATCTCCTCCCGTCTCACCTGTTAATTAAAGTAATAAATAAAGAAAGGAAATAAACACCGCGCCTCGACGCCTCCGCAGGAACACGAGGAACACACCGCACCTCGCCGCCTCCGCTTCCGCTCAGATGAAGCGTACGGCCATGCTGGCAGGTACACGCGCAGATCCTCTTCCTCTTCCCCGGCCGCGCCGTGTGCGGATGCCACCACCGGTCCCACTGGCGCCTGCGCCGAGCATCAGGACAGAGAGCACATGGATGGCGATGACGCTTGGGGCGCGGGCAGGCCCGGGGAAGAAGCGCCTGCTACAGGCCACCCTCATCCTCATCTCCGCCGCTAACCATGCGGTTCCCCCAAGGTCTGCCTCGCCGCCGTCCTCGACTACCTCGCCACCTCAGGTTCATGTCTCCTCCTTCATCTTGATCTGGTCTTCGATCTGGACTTGCCTTCAACTCGAGTTGTCCGATCTGGTTACCTATTTTCGTGGCTGCGGCCAATCATGCCAGCCTGTAATGTACTTGGTTTGTCGTGGTGGTATGTACAACTGTTGCTGGGTTGTTCCTATGTCTTGCTTTATTCTGCGCGATACTGCTTACCTCCACTGAGATTGTGTGGTGTTTTGTTTCAGGTTTAGGCTCACTACCTGCTGCGAAGAGAAAAATATTGTGGTGTGCTCCTTGCTAAGTTCCTACCATCCTATCTTTATATTTTATTTTGAAGCCTGTGTTTCTTTATTTAGAATTTACTAGAAAATATGCCTGTGCGTTGTAACGGAAGAACATTTTATTGCGTTGCCGGTGGCACGAGCAGAGATAGTTTCACACTCACCGAGTTACAAATAAGAAGTTGCTAAAATTCTTCTCCAACTAACTTTCCACTTTCCACATTCAGTAGCAAGTTGTTTCCTTCTCTCTCCGGTTTTTTTCGTCACGTGTGTATTTTCTTTGTCCTGGCTCCTTATATCGATTCAGGTCAAGCACGGCCACCATCAACCTGCCGCCATCTACTGATTGGCGAGATGTGTCCGCGCGGCCATTTAGGGCGAGGGTGGGGGTTGCGGCCGGATCTGTTTTAAGCTGTCACCATTGGTTCGCACTCAACTTAATTATCTTTAGACGTGAGTTGTTCTAAGTCGTATATGCACGGCTCATGAGTCCGCATCATATACACAACCCAATACAACTTGGAATCGGACTCCATATCGCGCTAGATGTGAGCTGTTGTAACTCGCATGAGCACGGGTTATATAAGTCTGGATGAAAGAAACTACGCTATTGGGTGGTTAAGGGAAGGTGGACCAAAAAAAAAGGGGCACAAGTAAAAAATTGGAGCATAGTGAGGGTAGATATAGATATAAATAAAAAATTCAGCAAATTAATTACACAAAAGCATAGATCTATAGATACAACAAATTCTTTATACTAAAGCATATGATATTATATGTTTATTGTGTAACCTAGTCAAAAGGAATGTAAAAATACTGGTTTAAAAGAAAAGAAAACAGAAAAGAAAGGAAAAGGGCTGTGTGACTGGGCCATTGGCTTCAGCCCAGACCACAGTGCAGCCAGCCCAAAGCTTAAAAAAAAAAAAAAAGAAGTTTTGTATCAGGAACCCTAAATTTGTTTCTAAAATCGTTTAAGCCCTTTTACTATTTCTTTATCTCTGGTACCTTTGCATCTAGAACGCCGTTATTTATTTCTAATTCCTCCCTTAACTCCTTCTCCTTGTTCCGTAGCTACAATCAAACCACGGTCGGAAGTCACGCCCGATTCCACACGGAGGGGGAGGGAATGGCGAGACCGAGCTACTTTAGGATTAGTAGGTTGGACGAAAATTTAGGGTGGCAAAAATTTTGCCTCTTTAGTATTAGGTATAGATGACATGCGTGCTTGCCTTCATATATACTCTGGTAGACATAATGAAATGCATGGCTGTTTGTGAGATACATATTTGACTACATCAAACCTGTATCTTGATACTGCAAGTTAGCCTTTCCCCTTTTTCCAATGATATTTACTTATGTTTCTGAGATATGGTGATTATCAACTAGGGTTGGTACATATATCTAAATCTATTGCTCTTAGATTTTGTTCCGAAATTTGTTCGGTGCTTATGCTAATTAGCTATTGTTGCATGCTTATACTAATTACCTATTGTTCTATTCCCATGGTATTCCTCAACCAGTGCTTTCTGTGTGACTAGAACAGATGGCCTTCTGTGCACCTTGATGATGAAATTATTTCTTTAATCGTCATATTTAAATTGACTACAACCATTATAGTACGTGCAAGATCTAGACGACATGGTGCTAACGTAATTATATATGTCAGCCAGGGCACGTACATCAGGCAGAGACCATTTGCCAATCATTCAGAAAATAGCTTCTTGTGTTAGTTCCAATATTATTGGTGTATTATGACATTGATTTTTCCCGTGGAGATTTCAAGTTATTATATATTCGTTCATTACAAAGCCTAAAATGGCTTACTATGTTACTTTTCATACTTTAGATTCAGACTATAGAGACTTTGCAATGTTTGTTGACCTCACTGTGCCTGATCAGTTTTTTTGTTTGCCCTAATCTATGGTGGTATGTTGACATTTTCCTGTACATAAGATACCCAGTCGTTGATTAAAAAAAACTCGACCTGTGGGGGTTATGACGGCCCCCGGGTTTTCCCTTTAAGATCTTCTCACATAGATCGGGAAAACCCCTGAACCCCCACCCCCATCCTGACGCAGCGGTATCCGTTGCCCTGTGAGAACCGGGCCGGGCCATAACTGCGCTTTGGCACATGGGGACGGGCGAGGGGATTTTTTTAACCTCAGCCTGAAATTCGCTCCCACGGGGAGTCGAACTCAGGACCTGAGGAATGCCGCTGGGTCACCTAACCGTTTGAGCTAGGCACCCTTTGGCCCAGTCGTTGATTCAGGAAAAAAGATCCTTTCAAGCACTGCCAATCCTAAGCACAGGTAATTTCTTCTACATGTTAGGCTATTGTATTAACATATAATGTAAAATTCATCTGCACCAGTGAGAGCAGTACACTGGTTTTAGATGAAACATGTCTAAAATAACTCTATAAGAAGTACTCTTTCAAACGTATTCCTCTTCCTGTTTGATTCTTTTTACTATCGGCTCCTCATGGATCCTCATTGCAATATTAAGAAGGCCATGTATCATCTACCTCCTTGTGTGGCTGCTATTTTCGAAAGATAGCTTCTATTCATGTGGCTGCCATAATAATGTATATATGTCAGCCAGGTCACGTACATCAGGCAGAGACCATTTGCCAATCATTCAGAAAATAGCTTCTTGTGTTAGTTCCAATATTATTGGTGTATTATGACATTGATTTTTCCCGTGGAGATTTCAAGTTATTATATATTCGTTCATTACAAAGCCTAAAATGGCTTACTATGTTACTTTTCATACTTTAGATTCAGACTATAGAGACTTTGCAAGGTTTGTTGACCTCACTGTGCCTGATCAGTTTTTTTGTTTGCCCTAATCTATGGTGGTATGTTGACATTTTCCTGTACATAAGATACCCAGTTGTTGATTCAGGAAAAAAAGATCCTTTCAGGCACTGCCAATCCGAAGCACTGGTAATTTCTTCTACATGTTAGGCTATTGTATTAACATATAATGTAAAATTCATCTGCACCAGTGAGAGCAGTACACTGGTTTTAGATGAAACATGTCTAAAATAACTCTATAAGAAGTACTCTTTCAAACGTATTCCTCTTCCTATTTGATTCTTTTTTACTATCGGCTCCTCATGGATCCTCATTGCAATATTAAGAAGGCCATGTATCATCTACCTCCTTGTGTGGCTGCTATTTTCGAAAGATAGCTTCTATTCATGTGGCTGCCATAATAATGTACTCATTTTCTTGAGCAAGCACGTGTTGGTTCTGTTGACCTGAATCAGTTAGTTCCAACGAATGTATTTTTAATCCACCATTTAAAATTCTTAGCACCCTATAATCACTGATTTGGAAGCTAGAAAAAAAACAGGAAGACAGTTATTATTGGTAACTTCAAATTGGTTCTATTAATTAAATCTATGTTAGGTCTTATAAAACCATGAGAGATGCATGTTGTATGCATGATAAATTTTAAGTACAACTCCATATGAAAAACTGTACAGCATCTTCAGTTTTCCACTATTTCCTCTTGCTTTTCTTACCAAGGGACAACCATGACTGCATGGTAGTTCTGTTGGATAACTGAGTTAGTGCTTCCGCACCATATTAATACCATTTTTGTCATTTCAGTATATATATAGGTTGTTCAAATGCTTATGCTGGATTTGTGTTGATTGTACCCTAATATGAATCGGGGATTTATCTTTGGTTTCCCACTTCTTCCTTTTCTCAGCAAGGGACAAATATGTGTGCATGGTAGTGCTGTTCAATAGGTGAGTTAGCGCTTCCTCACCACGTTGATATCGTTTTTCTCATTCCAGTATATAGGTTCGTCCCAGCAGACCTTTTTACTGGTAACAGACCAAGGGGTATCTCTAAAATGCCATTAATTGACAGCATTGCTGACAAGCCCTGGTATTGCTTCCGATACTCTATCGTCAGGTCTTCTTGTGGTAGATTACCTGCCCTTTATTTATCTGATGTTGTGAACAATTCCATTTTTAATTATTTTCGTAACACATTATTATGATACTATGCAACATGGATGGCGTCGTATCCAATGAAGTTTGTTTAGTTTTAAGAGTGAGAGTGTGAACCATATTGGAATTAGAATTAGTTACTACACGGAGTCCCTCATTGATCTAACTATTGATGAACGTAGAGGCCGATCATTTCTTTTGGTCGCATCATCTTATATATTTTCTTGAAGAAAAAGTAGTCTCATATAAAAGAAAATTTCTTTGATCTTATGTAACTATGCTTCCAACTTGGTCTGTGCATGATCATGATATAGGCATAAATATTGACAAGCTGCAAAAAAACCATTTTCGAATTGTTTTAGATGTAATTTAATATACCAAGATGAGATAAGTTTGCTATTGTACCCCTGTTCTTTTATCTTTTTAATTAGTGAATAATTTTTAAGCCTAACTTTAGAGAGAAGCTACTCAATGTGCATGGTGTAGGGACGCCACAATTGTCATAGCCTCTATTATGAAATCGTTCTTAAATGATACTATTTTCTATTTTCTAAATAATGGATCATATTTATGCAGACCAATCTGAGGCGATAATATTCTTTGTCAGATGGGAGCCTAAAAATGTTGACACAATATTTTGCTGATAAATAATAGATCTGGTCTTATAGGAATTTTCACTGCATCCCCAGTCCGATATTTTTACCACATTGTAATCAAGATTTTGTTACTCCTATAATCCTGGACTCCATATTTTTACTACATTGTAATCAAGATTTTGTTATTCTTATAATCCTGGACTCGATAAATACAGATATAATGTACTGGTGCTTGCAGAGTTTGCAGAGTTTATATATTGGTGTTGACTGGTGTGCCTTGCAAACTTTTCGTTTTTGCTCTTTTGTCTAGCGACCATGTTCAATATATATAGATACCATCCAGTTATTCCTGATTATGTTATAAATCGTGAATGGTTTTATTCTGTCACAGCTTTTAGTCAAAAAACCAAGACCAAATTTCTTAATCAAGACCAACCAAATGAATGCCAATTCGGTCACAGCTTTTAGTCACATGTTTTCTTAATCATGTCTGATGCCATACGACAAGCTAACATTATGCTCATTCACCCGAAAACAACCTACGAACTTTGGATTTCTAAAGTTATTTCGTGTGGTCTGCCGCGTTGCCTGGTGGCGTGGCCTCAAAACCGGCGCTAAATAGAAGGCCATGCATGTGAACGAGCATCAGCTGTGGAATCGTCCATGGAACTAAAAAATTACCGTGGTCAAAGTATCCGCACGACTTTAGTTAGGAGCGACTTGACCGGGTGCCGACGCAAACGCCACGGCTTTGCGCACAAAACGCGATCAGTGGGACTTTGAGACCTGAGAGGATGGATGGATTCTGATTCTGTCAGCAGCAATCGTGACACGCAGCGTAATCTTGGCAACGCACCTAGTTAACCTATAGTTAAATAATTAACCTGCCCATTACGTCCGACTCGGTCAGTTCAATAACACGTGAGCGTCACAGAATACCATGTTATCTTTGTTTGTTTTAGAATTTTAACTGAGATCACATCAGGGTGAGCCGCGAAGGTCAAGCGGGTAAAAATGAAAAATCGAAGCATGCTGCAGCACGGTGTCAACTGTCAACGCGCTGGCGACCTCGACAGTTACCTACTGCGTAGTATCCATTACTGTTCATGTTCCCTTTGTCTCTTTGAGGCCTGATTTAGTTCTAAAAATTTTCACCCTAAACTATCACATCGAATCTTACGGCACATGTATGGAATATTAAATATAGATGAAAAAAATTAATTGCACAGTTTGATTGGAAATCGCGAGACGAATGTTTTAAGACCAATTAGTCCATGATTAGCCATAAGTGCTACAGTAACTAATGCGTTAATGATGAATTAATTAGGCTTAATAAATTCGTCTCGTAGTTTCCAACGAGCTATGTAATTAGTTTTTTTATTAGTATCCGAAAACCCCTTCCGACATCCCCGAAACATTCGATATGACATCCAAAAATTTTCATTTCGTGATCTAAACGCAACCTAAATTTCCCAACCACCTGCCGGGCAGAATCACCCAAGTTCAAACTTCAAGAGCAAACAGATCATTATCCGTCACCTGAAAACCAATTTCCTGTATACTTTTACTTTTACACGACTATTTGGAACAAATGCGTCCCGAAAAATAAAAATTCCCAAGAATCCTTTAGCATTTGCCAAAAGGAAGGGAAACGGGAAAAGAGGTCTGAACACATGACGGCGTGCGCTCCGAAAGTTGAAATGCCGTAGAAACGTTCAACACCACGAGCCACCCAGCCCACCACCAGCACACAAGCAGGGCGGAAAAAACGAAAAAGCTTCAAGAACACGCGCGCCTTCCTCCCGTTCACTCCATTCGATCCTGATCATCGCCGCCTTCCTCCCTTGTTCCGGCCCGGCGTGCCGCGTGCGTGCTTCCCCACCACTCCACCTGCCGCGATCCGCCACCTAATAACCAACAAAAACCGCCTTCAACTCCAAGCTCCCGCAGACGGCTCCAAAACCGAACCCGCCGCGCTTGTCTGCACGCAACTCGACCGCCTCCAAATCCCGATCCTCCTCCCGCGACACCGACAGCGATGGAAGTGAAGCCGCACACGGCACGGGTCCTGGTGGGCCGCCTGCACGGCGCCACCGCGGCTTGCGACGGGGCCGCGGCGGCGGCGGCGGTGTCCGAGATCCGCCTCGCCTCCAAGGAAGACCCCGAGATCCGGGCGCCGCTAGCGGACGCGGGCGCGGTGCCCCTCCTCGCCGCGCAGCTCCACCACGCGTCGCCCGTGTCCGTGGACGCGGCGGCCGCGCTCCTCAACATCTCCATCTCGGCGCGGGACCAGGTGGCGACGGCTCCCGGCGTGCTGGACGCGCTGACGTCGGCGCTGCGATCCGGCCACGCCGCGCACCACGCAGCGGCCGTGGTCTACAGCCTCCTCTGCGGCGGGGAGTCCCACCGCGCGGCGGTGTGCGCGCGGCGGCCGCTGCTATCGGCGCTGGTGGCGCTCCTCCGCGCGTCGCCCAAGCCCAGCACGCGCGCCACCAAGGACGCGCTCAAGGCGCTGTTCGGCGTGGCGCTGTACCCGCCGAGCCGCGCGACGCTGGTCTCCCTGGGCGTCGTGCAGGCGCTCTTCGCGCTGGTGATGACGGACGAGCGGAACGGCATCGTGGAGGACGCCACCGCCGTGGTCGCGCAGGTGGCCGGGTGCGCCGAGAGCCTCGAGGCGTTCCGGTGGGTGTCCGGGGTGCGCATCCTCCTCGACCTCGTCGAGGCGGGCGGCGCCGCCACGCCCAGGGCAAGGGAGAACGCCGCCGCCGCGCTGCTTAACCTCGTCGTCGCCGGCGGCGAGGCGGCCGCGGCTGAGGTGGTCGCCGTCGGGGGTGCTGAGGAGACCGTGCGCGAGCTCGCGGAGGACAGCGCCGCCAGCCCCCGCGGGAAGGCCAAGGCAGAGGCGCTGCTGCGCGCGCTCGAGGGCGCCGGTCCCGCCGCCAGGAGGCGCGAGCACCGCCTCTCCGATTTCCTCGACGGCCTCGTGCAGTCCGATCCCTACATCTCGTCGCCGGCGTCGGCGTCCACGCACGGCTAGTCAAAGGCTGACGTTTCTGGTTTGAGTTTGATTTAACGACGGTCATCAAATCAAACTCAAACCAGAAACGTTCGAAGTGTAGCTTGGCTAAAAAAATACATAGTCTAATACATTTGTTGATTGATGTGAATACTGGATGTCGTCAAGTTTGTGCAAGATTTGTTCAAACTCTGCCTGCATTCAAACCTTCAAATTAAACCAACCGAATCATAAAAATTTTGGATCTCAGTATGTCACCATGGCCATTAGCATCTCCGTTCTCTGTCTCTCTCTCTCTCTCTCTCTCTCTCTCTTCTTCATGCAAATCCCAACCTCGTTTTTTTCACGGTTAACATGCACATGCGACACACGTGCTTATAAGACATTTGTATTTTTTATTTGCTATTTTCTAGCTTGCTTGTCGTTATCATCTTATCCTAGTATTTCTATGTTTATTTGAAACCAACATTTTTTATTCTTGTATCTGTAAATTTTGTTGTATATAAATTCATTTATTTTTTTGATTTTTCGTTTCAATATATGGGATTTTTTTTGTGAAACATTTGTATTTGTATCCAATTTATTTTTGTTTCGATGAATTCTTTTTCTTTTTTTTTTTTTTCATAATTCTAAATCCGTGGTTAGTTTTTTTAGCAACTTTGTACATGTATATATATATATATATATATATATATATATATATTATTTTCTATTTCTAATTGGACCAAAAGCCCACAGACCCGCTGGTAGCAGCGAGCAGGCCAAGGCCCAAGCTTCCATAATTGCTCCTATCGGCACAAATTTATGTACAGCAGCGCTTCCCAATTCAATGTCTTCCCCATTTCTCTCCAGCTCCTCTCCGTACTCCACCCCAGCTCCAATCCTCCAATCCCGCCATGGTTCCTTGCCATAGATGTCGGGGAACAATACGAGCCAGTCTGAGCACCGCATTGTCAGGGTTAGCCGGGGCTTAGGGCTGGCCACACGCCTGTGTGGCAGGCCAGGGAAGAAGTTGTGCCGTAGAGCACCTCCGTCAATGGCCACGGAGTCAGTAGATCCGCCACGGACGCCGGGCAGGGTGGCTGTGCTGGGTCACACCACGATGCTGCTGGCACAGGCAGGTTGCCGTTGCTAGTCGCGCCTTCGGAGGCCGCCACGGCAGGCCCTCCTTCTCGGCTGCGAGGCGACAAGGGCGCCTTCGGCTCCTACTCGGAGAGTCCAGTGGTGGCTTCAGCAGCTCGCGTCTCCTTGCCGCGCTCTATTTCATGGTAAGTTCAGTCGCTCAGACTCATTGGCTGTCGTAATCTTCCTCATCATCATCTACAGCGGGATTAGCTTTCTAAATAGAGTTGGCATACTGCATTATATATGTAAAAAATACTTTTTCTTTCCAAACTTCGTAAGCAAATTAGCTTTCTAAAATAAGAATTGTAGTGGTGGATCTACAATTTTCAAAAAAAAATAGAAGAAGCTATCTGTGGGGGTATGCCTCCGGTATCCACAAGACATATGGCCGCACCATCAGAGGTGGCCCAGCCCATAAGATCAAGGTGTGCACGGCACTGGTCGACATGCACCGCAAGATATTGTATAGTATCAAATATGATACTTTCCTTGTAATCATACCCCTCCAAAGTATATAAGGAGAGGCAGGGGTCCCTAGTCGACATCTACATACATCCCATATTCAATTCAATACAACAAAGACACAGGACGTAGAGTATTACGTCGGTCAGACGGTCCGAACCTGTCTAAATCGCTCTCTCTACGCCTTGTGTCACCATCCGGTTCCTATCACATGCACCTCCACCGATCAATCTTCCTTCATGGAATACCCCTCGGAGGACTGCCGAGCATCTTTTGTCGTCAGTTGGCGCCCACCGTGGGGCTCATGCGCGCTGATCCCTGGCGAACCAAATGGCGTAACTCAAGATCAACATCCTTCGCGGCAACTCGGCTGATCGCATCGACATCCTTCGACAACCACGGCGCACGTCTTCATACGCGGATTGACACCGCCAAGCTCCGACTACGTCCGTCCTACTCCAACTCGAGATCAACTTCGTTCCAGCTATCAAGCGAGCCGCTAAACGAGCTGCCCGCGTCGCCGACCAGATAACGCCATACGCCGCCGACCAGACATTTTGTCTAAAGCTAAGTCACGCTTTAATATTTTTCTAAATATTCTCCAATCTTCGTATATCGTCATAATGTTTCTCTGAGCTGTTTTCTTCATGTTTGCTCTCCAAACAATTTTCTTTCATGTATACCATCTTAAAGATGATATACAACTAAGTCTAAAGCAAATCCCCGAACAGTCATGTTGATGCTCGGATGATGCTCGGATGTCTCCGTTAGAGTGATCGGCACCTTAGCGACTTTGTTCTCCTCCCTACACAGATAGCGGACTAGAGGGAGGGTGAATAGTCTTTTCTAAAATTAATCCTCTCTTATAAATGCGAATTATCGGGCCAAGACTACACCCTCTATATATATGCTCACTCCTTGCAAAGATACTAATTATGCAACTAAGGTCTAGCACCTTGCAAAGATGCTAAGCTAGCCGAAGCTAGCTTTCTCCTAAACAATTCTAGGAGCAAGGTCACACAAACCTTGTTCTTCCACACGCTAGTAAGCGGGCACAAAGCCAACTAAGCTCACTAGCTCAATAACAAGGCAACCAATGCCTAATTAGAGAGCGCAAAATACTTAGTCAAAATTAAGCAGCTAAGGCTAGAGACTTAGCTACACACTTCTAACACAAGCAAGGGTAACTAGTGGTTTGTATTAAATATAAATACATCTTGTGTAATAACACTAAGTGTTCACATTAACGATCGTCGAGATGCATACGCTATTTCATCACCACTTGGTGCTAATTCTTCTCTGAGTTCATATATTTTACATCATGTACTACCCGTTCTCATATATTTGTATTGTAGGATCATCATCCAGTGATCGGACCACCATCGGCTTGCAGTGCTCGGACTTCAACCTCCACAATCGATCAATCGCTCACTCACACAATCGAATGAAACTATCAAGTATATGTGTGAGGTTCATGTACTTCGTCAAGCGACTAGTTGATCGGATCGTCACGGCCGCTTCTACTCAATGCTCAATTCATCGCCGCACGACCCAGATTGGCCGGACTCGGTCGTGTGTTTCGGACATCGCCAACCACGTGTCTGATTCCAACGGTCGGGGACTCCTCGGCGCCGGACGCTGACATCGCCAGCTATGCTCGGGACTCCTCGGCGCCGGACATCGCCAACTTCTGCGCTTATGTCGATCGGGGACTTTTGGTGCTCGAATCAACTCCAACAACCGCCAGCATGGACTCCTTTTCGGTGCTCGGGCATCCCCCTTGCTCACGCCGAGAACTTCTCGGTGAAAATAGGCTTCTATTTTCGACGTCGCCCGACTAGCCGGGGACTCTCTCGGTGCTCGAAAATGTGCGCCCACCAAGTGTACACCCAGGACTCCATCGGTGCTCGATCCTAGCGACATCGCCTCGACGGCACTAGGACTCCCTCTTGATAGTCTCGGACATCGCCTTCTCTACACACCTATGACCGGGAAATGACTCCTAGGCGCTTGCGCATTCAGATTCTTCAATGTCATGCAACACATGCACCAACACGATCGCCCGGCTAAGCCGAGGACTCCCTTGGTGGTCGGATCTTGCTACGTCTCATCGGTGTGCTTTCAAGCTGCTCCATGCTGTTCGGATCGATTAGTTCAATCTTGTCTTGCTTCACGTTGCTATATCGTCCATCGACGATCTTGGGCCTTTGACTTGCCCTTCACGCTTGCACGTCTGGGTCTTGTCTTGATCTTCGCGCATGATCGATGATCAATGTCGTCTCATGTGCAGCTTTCATCATCACATTTTTTTCTTTCCAACCATTTTCACCTCCATGGCATATGCCATAAGATTCATTCTTTATCTTCCAATAAACACAATTAGTCTCGGGGACTAAGTGGCTACACTTTACGAGCCAGCGGTGAATGTAGTGCTTATTTCTCGATTTACCCTCCTTATTGATAGAGTCTAAGTGGCTACACTTCTTCTAAAGTGGAAGAATTTTATCACCACTTTATCTTGAGCCCCTTACATCCTTCTAGTAAGCCTTACTTGGCCAAGTCCGAGGTCTCCCAACAAGCGGTTAAACTAGTCAAGATTGACTTTCACCGCCTAGGTCATCGCTTAAACTGGTCGACTTCAACTTTCACCATCGCCAGTCACCCTCGGCGCTTAAATTGGTCGGTTTCAACTCCTCCACTTCGGGATCACCGGCTTAAACTCGATCGGCTTCACGACAAACTTCGCTCGGACTTGTCCTTTCAAGACAACGTTGCTCAAAGGATACAAGACGCCGGGGGATTAGCGCCGCCCGATGGGGGTATGCCCCGTATCCACAAGACAAAATATGGGTCGCATCCATTAGAGGTGGCCCATTGTTCAAATCGATCAAGGCGTGCGACATTGATGGTCGACGTCGCAAGCTTTGCACCGCAGATATTCTATAGTACCAAATATGATACTTTTCTTATTGACGGAGTCTAAGTGGCTACCCTTCTCGTGGAAGAATTTTCATATACATCCTTCTAGGAGAGGCTAAGTCCGGTTCACTAGTCGAACATCTACATATATCCCATATTCAATATAATACACCAAAGACACCGCCCGGTCACCGACGTTGGTCGATTATTTCGCTTTTTCGGATCACCAGTCCGAACTCGGCTTCAAATCGATGTCTCTACGCCTTATGTCGCCATCTGGTTCCTATCACGCGCACCTCCACTGATCAATCTACCTTCATGGGATACCCCTTGAAGAACTACCGATCATCTTTTGTCGACACTGTCATAGCAGGATCTGAGCGAACACTCTGAACATCTCATTACTGCAGAAAATAGCAATGATAACCTAGTTCAGTCCAGTTACTGATTGACTAGTTTCTTGTCATCCTGACTGCAGAAAATAGCAATGATAATATAATGTGTTCCCGTATATGTCAGTGCAACTGTTCAAGATGCTGATCGAGCTATTCAACAAAAGAATGGATTTCCTGTTCCTGGTAGGAAAATTAGAGTTAAGCTAGAAATGAATCAGTGCTCCACTGAAGGAACGTTTGCAAAAGAAGGAGAACAGTGAGGCTCCTCTCCTAACAGTTTGCTGCTGCTGAAACTCAGTAGATTGTGGATTTGACTGTCATTTGTTTTATTTGCTTGTGACCAGTGAGATGCAAGTGAAGGACTCCGATTTAAAAGATGAGGCAAACGAGACTTCTCATGCTGGAAAGCATAAGGGGAAATCACATAAAACAGATCCAGGTTGTAATGTAAATTTCTTTGTTTTGTTTAATGTTTTTGCCATGGTTAGTATTTCCCAATACTGAAGCAAGATGTTATGTTGAACCAGAGCAACCACATTTGTTGTCAAAGGATGCTATGGTATCAAAGGAAGCTCCCATTGGCGACCCTGAAAAGGTGAAAAAAATCAGAAAAGCAAAGGTGTGTACTGCAATATTTTATTTCAGAAGTCATCATCTAAATCTAACTTGTTATTTTTTAGTAACATTATTTTTAATCGAACCTGGTTGTTTAGCTATTATCACGCCAAGATCAGGGTGTTCTTTTTGGTTGCCATCAGCCTTACCCCGTAATCGTGCATGATAGTTACGCTGATATTCTCGGTTTCTAGTCTGTCTTTCAACATCTTTATCACAAGACATTACATCAGTAGCTTGTGCTTCACGTTTCCTATTACATCTTATTGAATTTCTATTCTCCAAGCCGACTTCATCCTCTAACAAATATTCGAAAAGGTTAATTGATTTTGAAATAAATAATCCAAACAGACTGTTTTTTAAAAACCAAATAACATGCCACCTTGAACATTGCCATCTGATATTGTGGTCAGAATACCATCTTGTCTTGTGGTCGAAGCCATAACAAGGTTTAGGTTATCTTGTTTATATTGTTAATATGGAGCACTGCAATCAAGGAATTTTAAAGCAATGGTGAAACAAAAAATTAAAGTTAAATGCATAAACTAGAAATATGTTATAGAGTCGAGCGACAAAATTGTAAGCAATTGAGGTTTAGTTGCAACTTGCGGAGAGGTCAGTTTAGTTGCAACATGCAAGTCGGAAAAGAGTAGATTACTTTTTAGAAACACGTAGTTGAAAGAGAGGTCAGAGTAATTTTTATAAACATGCATCGCATATTATATTAATCAATCAATCTTCTGATGTGTTAGGCAGAGAGCTGAAGGTGTCCACGATGGCAGGTCGGCAGCTACTAGCGTGAAGGCGGCGTCGGCCACTGGGACCCGCAGATGAAGCTATAATCTTTTGACGTGTCAGGCAGAGAGCTGATGGTGTCCACGACGGCAGGTCAACACCTACAGATGTGAAGGTGGCGCCGCCGCCGGCGCGTTCACGACACGTGCTGTATGCGGAGTCCCGGAAGGAGGCGGTGGACTTCCTGATCTTCCTGCTGCGTATGTGAGTCCGTGCCTAGGCTCGATATACGTGAGGTTTTATTTTAGGACTATAGGAAGAGGAGGATTACGTGAGGGAAAAATCCAATTTTGTTATTGATTCTTTAATATAGGACAACCGCGAAAAGCAATTCTGGATGGTCGGGACTCGGGAGGGGCGACGTGGGTACGGCGTGAGCGGGTTGGAGAACTATTTGGTAAAAAAAACATGATGAGAGAGGGCGACGGAGTGGTTTTATGTGGCAGGAACGTGTAAGACGTGACTGTAAGACCTTTTTTACATACATGGCCCACCATTAGATTAACATCTACAGTTAGATTTAAAGATATAATCATCCGAGGGTCCTCGAATAAGGTGGGTATGAAACTTTAGGTGAGAGCTATTTTTTAATTCCTTCGCTCTTTTATAGTATAGATATATAAAAAAGAGAAAACACAATGTATAGTCGCATCCAAATTGCAAACTACTCTATTTTCAGCTTTGTTTAGGTTGAATAGCACCAAGAATTGCAGGTGCTTCATTTTTATCGATTTGGAAATCAGATCACTGTACGAGGAAGGATCCTAGGATTGATCCCGTCAACCCCCTCGAGATTTTTCTCAGCATCTCGTCAGCTCCCACTCCCATGCAGTGTACCTGACCTGTCACATCTGTGGCTGTGGCCGCCGTGGAATTGTCCTGCGGTGGCATCGGCGTCGGCAGACGCTATGTTGGACCGGGCCGGGAAAGCCCGGGATCACAGGCATCTTTGCCAAATACGGCCCATTTTATCTCACCTCATCATGGGACAAACACCGGTGTTAACCAGACTCTCGTGAACGTTGGGCCTCGAGATAAAGAGCTGGTCATGTGTTCATGTGGGTCGGTTGGGCCAGGGAACCGGACCGTCGGTTTCTTTCACTGTCGTCAGAGCAAAGGTGCTGCTTAACCGGTATGTGCTGCTTGCTCGTACCTTTTTCGGTGATAATGGAAAGGAGCACATCAATCACTGAATTAGCAACGGAATAATACTAACCACATTCACAATTAACACAGTGGTTTACGTGAAAAACCTCCTCACTCTGGGATGTTAAAACCACGAGACCAACCATTACGCTACAAACTTTCACGGCAATAATCAATAGTGGTTATAACTTATAAATACTCTTCCCCTAGAGGATTACAAGAGGAACAACATTTTCACCAAATTGAACTAGAACAACCACATTCATTTAACAAAATGCATGATGACAGTCAAATAGAGAAGCCACATGTTCTATCCCCCTTTGCTAATCAATTCATATCCACTGAGACCCTAACCACTAACAAAGTTTTAACTCAAATCAACCTGAACCGTTTAACCACCCAGAGTGATCATCTACCACAATTGCTATGGGCTTAAACCACAATAACCCAAGCTAACGAAACCCCTCTTAAATATGATGCTCTACTCAACTTATACTCGAACCAACTAATGAAATTGAAGGCACTCTAAGTGTAGAACAGCCTTACCAAGCTTGGCTTTGGTCCAACCGCATTTGAGCATTCGATTACAAGCTTGAGTCAAACTGGACTCACCAGGTCTTGACAGATTCACTTCTTCTTGTTCTCTCTTATCTCAAGTTATTATTATCTCTATTGAATGATAGCAAACTACTCTATTTCGTTATCTTCATGCAAATCACAAGCTTGGAATGATAGCTCTATTTTTAACTTATTTATTTATGTTCGTATTGTTTTGTTGCTTGTAGCCATGCTCATTATTTATACTTAAAACAAATAAGATCTAAATAAATAACTCCAAATATAGCACCAACATATAGATAACATTTTTAGAAGGAAATCATACTAGTTTCCTTTTTTTATTTAAACTAAATTAGTTATGAACTTTAGAGATTAAGCCAGTGTTTTTGTTATTTTTAGAAAATCGAGAGCTACCTTTGAAACCAGTCAGAGGACTATAGACTACCCGGTTGAAAGCCAGACCTCCATGCAAGTTGAAGTTGGAAGAATATATAGAGCCACACCAAACCACAAGAATTTTGCATAATTATACAATTAGTTGAAGAGCATGTCGAATGCTTTCCCGCTTACTACAAATCGTAGAGATTGGCTAGCTCATGCCCTACCTAGTTGCACCGTACTGAACAAATATGTACTTACTATACTACTTGCATTAATCTAGGACTACCACTTGTTGGAGGTTCATTGCATCCAGGCGGCCGCACCGCTGGGTGAAGGGTGACGAAATGACGAGATCGGCCGGATGCCAAAACAGCTTTAGCAGCTTACTCTTTCTGTCCCTGAGATGTCCTGAAAGAATAGATTTCTAGACTAAAAATGTATACATGAATAAATCAACTTCTAGGCCATCACTGCTCATCAGACCCATTTATTTCCTCAGAGTTTCAAGCGGTCAACATACTCATTTATTCCTACAGGACATCATACTCCAACGGTTGATGTGATGGGTGCAACAACATTTAATATATTATTGGAAACACCAAAACTTATTGCTCTAACCAAGTGGTGACTTCAATTAAAGTTAATAAGCTTAATAAAGGGTAGTAAGGTTTTTTCTTTTATGTGCTAATGTGTCTTCAAACTTACTGGGAATCTATTCTTTCAAGGGCATTCCATAAATATCTGTCGTTTTCGCTTCCCGAAAAACAACTTTAACTATATATATTAAAATATTAATATTTATGGTACATAATTAGTATCATTAGAAAGATCTTTGAATCTAGTTTTTTAATGAATTTATTTAAAGATATAAATATTATACGTATTTTCTACTAATCAAATCAAATTTACGGCACGCACACTGGCAATGACAATTATTTAAGCACTGAGCGAGATCTTCATCGACTCAAACAACGAATCCGTCTCGGCGAAAGGCTGCCTGCAGCAACCATTTCATCTGTCATCTCCAACCCGACTACTGCATCATACAGTACTGCGCAATTTACCCCAGCAACTTTTCTGTCGTTAGAAAGGAGCCGCATGCATAGCAGAGACTTGGTGTAGTTGATGGCACAACAAAGGAGACCTACCACTTGCAGCTTTGCTCTTTCTCGAAACCCAAATGCTCAGCTCTGGCTACAATTATTGAGAGTTTAATTTTAATATATATAAAATGGGTTACCACTTGAAGTACGGAGTAGCTAGCTAGCTGTATATCTAACCATGGCCCATGGTTCAATGCATCCGGCTGCTCACACGACCATCGCGGCTTCGTACAGCAAGTTGCCCTGGAATGTCCTTTTTTTTTTTTGAAACAAGTTGCCCTGGAATGTCCTCTCGAAAGCAATGCAGATTGTTTAGCTAGTGATCCATGGGCAAATTAAAGATTACGTACCTGATCAGGTGAAGTGAATCTCTCTTTGTTAGATGTTACCCTCAAAAGAGAGGCAGGTCAAAGTGAATCTGCCCCGTGCATATATCGACATTTATATATTTCTTTTTTTTATCTAGGAAGCTTTTATTGATATGAAAACCAGTAACGTCGAACACAATTAGCTGATTGTGGCTTATTATTGCAGAGAGAATGGCTTAAGCAACCACATAAACCACGTCGAACCAGCCATTTTGATTATGGAGAGCCGGGCAAATACGATGACATGTCTAAATGTGACAAATATATGCCTAAATGTATTTCTCAACAATTTTTGAATATTTTTACATATGTAGTTAGTATGTATAAAGAAAAATCACAAGATTATCATAAAAAATAGCTAATTTGATGCATTGTTATGCTACGAAATGAATACTTATACTTATAGAGATATTAATATTTTTTGTACTGTGTGTGTTGGGGTGTGTGTGGGTGCGTGGGGCGGGGGGGGGTGGCGAACCCTGCTAGCCCCCTGGTTCCGCGCCTCTGTTCTTATCGAATATCGTTGAAAATTCTTTGTAGCGTTTTATATAGCAGTACCTATCAAGAAACATCGTACCAAGTTGCACGAGGATGTTAAGGCCCCGTTTAGTTACATCCAAAAACCAAAATTTTTCGAATAATCTTGTTGAAAATTCTTTGTAGAGCGTTTTATATAGCACGAGTTTCGACCTAATTAGTCATAATTAACACATCGTTACCGAAAGTTGCACGAGGATGTTAAGTTGCACGAGGATGTTAGCTGGGTTTTCACAGCTAGCTAGGTGCAGTGAACATCATTCATTCCAAGCACTGGGGGGAGACAACCCCTGCTAGCCCCCTGGTTCCGCGCCTCTGTTCATATCGAATATCGTTGAAACTTCTTTGTAGCGTTTTATATAGGAGTACCTGTCAAGAAACATCGTACCAAGTTGCACGAGGATGTTAGCTGGGTTTTCACAGCTATCTAGGTGCAGTGAACATCATTCATTCCAAGCACTGAAGCACAAGCAGTAGCACCTATAGCAGACGTAGGTACGATGTGATGGCCACGCTTTGGGAGCATGGGAGTACCCGGATTTGGGCCTTGCGTGCATGTGCATCTATGGAAAAAAAAAGGGACACAAATCGACACTTACCACGACCACGACTTGCTAAAACCTTTATCTTTTTTTTCCATCCCGTAAATATTTTTGAAGAGCCAGCTACACGAGTATCCGGACAAGTATTCAGCACGTTCGGTCGACGGGTTCGTATTGTTGCTGATTCGTGAAGAAGTACCGTTAACTGATTTGTACGAGAAAAAAACACTACGGTAGATGGAAAACACTGTTCATATGAACAGTGTCCGTATGAGTGGGCTGGTCAGCCCAGCCATTAATAGAGAAGAAGCCATTACAATACAAGGAAAAAAAGCAAAAACAACGACCTCACGGAAGAGGCAACGACAAAACCACTGTCGCAAGAAACACAAGACCCAAAACCCTCGGAAGCAACGGCTAACAAGGACACTCTTCACTCCAAAAAGCACAGGCAATGTAAAATAGAAGGGGGTCCAACCACTAAATATATTCCAAGCAATCTTGGTTCCTAGTTCCTACCCAAATTGACAAATTCTAATTCCAAGCGTATATGTTTATAAGCTCACTGAAAGCTGACCTGCTTCATTGGCACCCACGTGAACCGGTTGCGGATGCATATGCCCATCAATTGACGCCATGAACATATATAAGACGGTGGCGGTGGATAGCACCGGCCTCTTCCTCCTCCTGGTCTCCTTTAATATAATAATCTCAGTCTCAGCCTCTCAGGGCATGCACAGTACATGCTCGATCTTGCAGCTTCTTCTTCTTCTACTAGCAGCTAGCCGGTGGCCAACGATGGAAGGAAGCATGGTGATGCTGCTCCTCGCGACGGCGGCCGTGGTGCTTCTGCTGCTCCCGCTGCTGCTCCCTTCTTCCCTGCCGCCACCGCCGTCGCTGCTGCTGGTCGTCCCTGTCGTGCTGCTGCTCTCGCTGCTTTCCCTCGCTTTCCTTCCCACCCGCGACGACGACGATGCTATCTACGAATCACTCCAGATCCATGCAGTGATGGATGGCCATGGGCACATATGATGCGTGGTTTAACTCGATCGGCTGCGGCAGCGGCAGCAGTCATCCAGCATTCATCACATCATCGATCTGCGTCGCTGCCTCTACGCCGGGCAAGCCAGCAGCGTTTTTGGCTACAATGAGCGACGCGGATCGGGGAGAAGATTGATGCAGCTATAGATGGTGTACGTCCTGGCTGTAATTTTAGTAGGATATCTTGGTTTCTCTTCTCTTCCATGGGTTCTAGAGGTTGTAGAACGAAATGTAATGTGCAAATATATGGATTAAACTAGCAGGCAGGATTTATAGGTGAGGTTGAAGTTGCTAGCACTGCGAATGAACAACATTGTTCTCCTTCATATATTACTAGTACTTGTTACCGCAGCTTGGAATATTATTAAGCTAAATGTATAAAGAGTTCAAATCAAGGGATGGAAAATCGTAGGGCGGCTGATGATCATCAGTGAGCAATAAATACTAGATCGAACAAGTCGTGTTATGGTACGTGTAATTTTCTTTGCATACTATTTTTAACCAACGGTCATCTTTTTTAGCGACCCTAGCTAATTAATAAGCTCTAACTACATAAACGAATTTTCCCTAGGGTATTTTTACCCCTATCTGTCGTTGGTGGCCAGATCTAGTATGGTCAGGGGCAGTGGCCCCCTCTCTCATGAGCGAGGGTGCCGCAGGCGAGGACGGCGATTGCGATGACAAGTCACGCGTGGCTTTTTTTCCTAATTTGTTTTTGACTTTTCACCGGTGATGTCTTCTAGAAATTAAAGATCATTGCAACAAATAAACAAGCAAAAATTCCACCTAAATTGAAGTTTTATGCATCTTTTGTGAACGTATATATATACTTTTTTAGTTAGTATAAGAGTTTTAGTTTTTACGTAGAGTTATTCATGATTGATAGGAAATTTTATTGCTATGTAGTATACTCCTATAAGTTCTAAGTTTTGCAGTGTAATGGCTTCTGGAGAAGAACAACGAATGCATTTAGAGCACTACATGTAGATTTGCGAGTTTCAGCAAGAGGTGTACACTCCTGGTTTTAGTTTGATTTATTACACTTTTTGCACTATTGGCATTGAGTTTCCTTAGTCCATTCATAATGGTGAGTGTGAACTTGTATACGTTGTGAAACAAACCAAGTCATTTTGCTGAGTGTTCGATAGTTTTGCTAGTTTACTTGTATATATCTTTCCCTGATAATAATGATAAAACAATAGCAAAACAGATCGACATCACTGCTAACAAATTAACCAGTTTATTCGTCATAATATTTGGATACGTTTAAAAACGCTACAAACCTCTAGCCGCATGAAAATAAAAGACAGATAGGATTGGAGAAATAGTTTAAAAATGCTGGGTAGCCATTAACTTCATATTCAGCATGTTCATATGTATATAATTGTATCTAACCAATTAAATATCACGATAAAAAACATTTAAATTTTACTTGGAGATTCATTATCTCCTATATTTATGTACACTCATCGATCGAACCTAGCATTGCAAGTGGACCCAAAACTATTTAAGGAAGGATATGGGGCCGGCCAAGAAATAAAGAGGGATGCATGCCAAGTTGATTACTCAAAGCATTGCAGACAGCTTTGTTGTTTCTTGGCTTCGCCGTACCCCTGAAAAGTGACCACTTGCGCATATTGCTCGCTACATCGATCTATTTGGCCAAAAAGGGTAGCGCAATGCAATGCAATGCAATGCAATGCAATGAACCTGGCTACTTGATCAGCTGTGCAAAACTAGCTACGGATAGCCAGCCATGCACACGCATGACAGCTTTTCGCCTTTTCTGCTCGTTGGTCCGTCCATAGCCGATGTATGCACACCGGCCGGCTTGCGGCTAGCCCACTGGATATCTTGCAACTTGCTGCAGCCGCTCACTCTTCAAATCTCTACTAAAACTAATGGGTCTCGCCGTGCACATCCTAGAGCCTGTTTGGTGGAGTTTTTTCTATTTCAGATTCTCGGTGAAACCTGAGTTTTTGATTGCCAATATTTCTCTACGATGATTCTCAGGATAAACTCTGTACATATAGTAACGTTGTATATGGGGTGAATGAGGAAAAAAAAATAGCTCTCCCCTTGTTTATTCCGAGAATCACTTCATAGAATTAAGGTCTATTTGCTAGAACAGCTTCCAAGTTGAATCCAGCAGAAGCTCTGTCAAATAGTTTTTTTTATCGAAAAGTGATTCTTCGCTGATTATGTGAAGTGATTCTTTGAAATGAACTAAGGTGGTGTTTAAATCCAGGAAATAAAGTTTTGGGATGTCACATTGTCGGGTTCATAAACCCGGGGTCCCTCATGGACCTGCTTCCCGGCAAAAGCTCGGCCCAGCAGACAACGTTGCGAACGACGCGCAACTCCTGGGCCGGCCCAAATACCTAACGACAGGGCAGAAGGGCGATCCCGCTCTCTCCGATCGGAAGGCCTGACCAAGGAGAAACAGCGCTCGCTTCCGACTCCAGCCCGCCTCTCCGACCGGAAGGCCTGGCCAAGGAGAGGACGACGCTCGCTTCCGACTCCGGCCCGCCTCTCCGACCGGAAGGCCTGGCTCCGACTCCGACCCGCCTCTCCGACCGGAAGGCCTGGCCAAGGAGAGACGACGCTCGCTTCCGACTCCGACCCGCTTCTCCTACCGGGAGTACACCGAACCTCTGCTTACAGCTCTTTTTCGACCGGCGCGGTCGGAGCCAACTGGGAAACAACCGAACGGGGACGCCCGCTCGGTAAGGACCCAGAGTAGGCGGAGCAAGTAAGACAGGGCACTCAAGTCAACCGCAATACCGAGGACCGTACCCTACACACCTGCAGGACAGTACTATCAGGTCATGTCAGAAGGGTACTTTATAACCTTCCAGACATGTCAGGACCCGGACAATGTTGTGGGCGCCGACATCTGACCTACAGTATGGTAGGCTCCTGCATGACCAGAAGAACACGGTGGAACCAACCGCAAGCATCCAACCATCAACAGTATTGTGGGCGCCGACAAACCACCTTGTACCCGACGGCATGGGTAACAAGACTAGATAGCACACACACTCTCTTTCTCTCGCACTCTCTCTCTCTCTTGTAAAGCCATCCCCTTCATCTATAAAAGGGGATGCACTCTCTCAAAAATAGGACGATTCGATGATTCGGATGACACCCAACGACTCACATAGACAACAGACGATTCTCTCTGCCTGAACTCCAAGGCCAGATAGAGCATACGTCCGAACACTTAGCACACGTTGGAGCTCCCGCCACTCTTGGCCCTTCGGTCTGGAGTCCGACAAGACCTCTGACACCCCCATCTTACTCCCTCTCATTTATAACCCCACAGCAAACTTCGAGCACCTGAGTTCAGCAATAAAGTCACCGACCGACTCAGACTGGACGTAGGACACGTTGCCTGAACCAGTATAAACCATGTGTCATTGGGTGCTAGGCCACATCCAATCACAACGTACGGTAAAACTACAAATATTTACGTGTTGGTCATTTTCTGCACCGACACACATCGTGTGTTACATCGCAGTGTCACATGGGAGTGTTCGGATAGTAATAATAAAATAAATTACAGAAGTCATCAGTAATCCACGAGACGAATTTATTAAGCCTAATCAATCCATCATTAACACATGTTTACTGTAGCACAACATTGTCAAATCATGGACTAATTAGGCTTAAAAAATTCGTCTCGCAAATTAGTCGCAATCTGTGCAATTAGTTATTTTTTTAGTATATATTTAATACTCCATGCATGTGTCTAAACATCCGATGTGATAGGGAGTAAACTTTAGAGGAGAAGCTAAACAAGGCCTAAAGGGTTGGGAGCTGGAAAAAGTAGCTTCTCTTAATTCACATAGAATCGTTGTATGCATAGAGTTTATCCTAAAGAATCAATTTTAGTTAGAATTATTTCTCATAGATAATCAGCTTCTACAAGTCTGGAGGAGGACGAGGAGCTCTGCTAAATAGGCCTTTAGGATGGAATCACTTTTCAATTAAAAAATTGTTCCGCTTGCGATCTTGCTGAGCAATCAGTTAATTAAGTGGCCTGAGAGCCTAAGTTTCAGAACTTCTTCTCCTGAATACAATCTGGAAGTTGCTCTAGGAGCTCTGTAAAATAAACCCTCATATATACAGTTATTAATATCGTACACTAATACTCGTTCAGTTCAATTTATTTCTAAAATCGAACCATGTTTATCCACTTTTTTTTTAGCAAACCGTGTTTATCCACATGAGATGGAATCATGCATATGCATGGCGCCTGTTTGACTCCGGCCGGGCCACCTGTTTGGGCTGCGAGGCTGTACAAAGTTGGGCCAGATGGATGCGACGAGACGCATGCATGGGCCAGCCGGCTCTCCTCCATGGCCCATTCTATTTTTGTTTGTCAAAGAAAAGAAAACAAAAAGGAAGATCATTTCATCCTAGATTGCTCATTAGATTTCCCAACCAAGGGAGGCTATATAAACCCTAGTAGCCAGAGAAAATTTATACGTATTCTAGCTAGATACGACAGGAGTAGTTTAGTGTGGCGCCTAATAAACCTTACCTTATTGCATGCAGCCAGTACAGGTACATTGCACCCGGCCCAGGGGTTAAACTATAAACAAGTACTGCTTGGCATGCACGGCACCAGAGGACACCGATTTCCCAGCACTCGAGACTAGCTAGCTAATGACATGCATGCATCAGGTGACCTGAATCTGGATACAAATCCAAACCAAGCAGGGCTATAGGTTATTAGTAAACCTCCACGCATGCTCGCACGATGATGCGGCCACTACAAGTATGCATCTGGGTACAATAATGCGCGGACTCGCAGAGTGTGGCAACTGGATGCATTATAGATGTGGAAATAAACAGTACTCCTTCGGTTTTAAATTGTAAACATAACATTTAATGCGTATCTAAATATATATATACATTTTGTCTAAATATATAATAAGACTTACAATTTAGAAAAGTCTGAACAACTTACAATTTAGAACGAAGAATAATTGCTTAGCTTTGCTCTCTTTTTTATCTGTTTATAAAATTATATTCCAACATGATACTTTGTAATGGTTTATCCTATTATGATAGGCTTTAGTTATCAATAGGTTTATATGATTTCCAATCCTCATTGATCCTTTTTTTCCCTTTATAATGGATAGGTTTATATGATTTCCAATCCTCATTGATCCTTTTTTTTCCCTTTATAATGGCAGGGATAGCTATTTTTTTAGATGCAGTCATGCAGATTTAATGTGTTGCTACTGACAGACAAATGTAGGTAATCTAGATGCAAATTTAGGTGATTACTCTAAATTGTTTACGATTGGTATATGTGGGAAATTTAAATTAATTAGGCGATTATTAAAATCTGCAATAGATGGCCAGATGTTTCTTATTTTTATGAATAATAGTAATATATCACTAGCTAGCACAGGTTAATCCACATCATATCCCTATCTGAACGAACCATTAATTTGTGAGTTACTGATGAATAGGCCGCGCCCTTCGATCTCTCCCGCTTTTCATAAGGTCCCTGCAATACAACTTATTCAGAGGTTTAGTCCATTATCACTAACCACCAAGCTGTAAACTGCTGTGTGATCGATCTATACTACAAGACAATGCAATTTAGAAGTTATATTAATTTTAGCAGCGCTTGCACTTCGTTCAAAGTTTGAACTTTGAACATGGTCTCCCTGATGAGTTCTGTATGCTGGCTCCCATTGTATGCTTGCATTGCATCATTGTGCCTGCAAAAGATTCTGCGCATGCAAAGCTAAGATAGCTACTGCCAACAAGAGCGTGCAAATTGTGCATGCGTGCTAGCCATTACCTGGGAGATAATCCATGCATGAGTAGATCAGATCTTCAGATGTGTATTGTGTAGTAGTACTAATTTTCATGTACGACTGACGGACTGGGTACGGCTAATTCCAGTTAAAATGCTATCCAATCAACTCGTCATTAGGTAAAATGCATCTTCCCAAATATAACATGGTGGGGTGGCCGGCTAGCTGTATACAGTATGTGCCAGTCGTCTCGCAAGCAGAAATCTTGGCTTTTTCCACATGATACTGGACTGGACTATATATAGCATATATATATTCGTAGCTCCCTGCTGAGAGTAGTGGCCGGCGGCCGGTGGCGGTGACACAGCCACTCATCAGCCTGAGATGGACACGGCGGCGGTGCTGCTGCTGCTTGCGCTGGTCGTCGTCCTCCTCTGGTACCCTCTCGTTCTGCCAGCGCTGCCGCCTTCTCCGCCGGCGCTCTTCGTCTGGATACCGATGCTCATGCTGCTTCTCCTCTTCGCCCTTCCTTTCTTCCCAGCTGATCGTCGTCAGTAACCCACTGGCGAAGCTCACAAGCAGGTTAATCCTCCAAGCGATGATGAGACTTAGGTTACCTAGCTAGGGCACGCATGCATTCTCTGAAGTCACATATTCATATATATGCAGTTGTACAGTCGATCTACATGTAGCTCATGACTTCTCCCTTTGTTGTAGGTCTTTGCATTGATCCTAAAGTGAAACCTTGCCAGCTTGCCTTGTGGAGTAGTGGGAGCGCATCCAAGCGTTGATAGGGGAAAATAATGTGTGATGGGATCCAATCATCCAAAAGCATGTCAGCTGTATCTACAAAATTTGTTTCTTATCATTTGCGCAAATACTTTAGCAGCTACTGTCTTGAATAAATATTTTTCACATATTAATTTATTCTAGTGAAAGAACACGCACAGTACGTATTATATTAGGTACATTTTTCTTCATGAAGGCGTGGGGGAGGGGGTGTTAAAGAAAAACACCCATGGATTATGCACATATTAATCAGGGATATACAGCTACATACGACAGATCCCACTGATATCCAATTTTCTATTGGGGGGATGTTTGACAAGAAAATCTCTGTTTATTATACATGTACATCAACCAATGCTCACACGCCTACAATCTTAGGAGAAACAAGGTATTAGAAATTTCTTATCTTGCACACACTCTGTTATGTCTATCCATGTTAGTGACAAATTATCAATTACTTTATATGTTTCTTTCATCCATATATGTAGTTTTTTTTCCTCCACATCACACCTACGTGTGTATTCAATATGTGTTTACTTGACACCTTAGCTTATGGCTAGCTTTTGTTGCAACCATGTTTTGTGATGTTATGAATCTGGATTTTAACTTCCATTTTTTATCTTCTCAATTGTTGTGAACTTTTTATTTACGTATTATGTTGTAACTCTTATGTTTGTTGTGCCTTTTATTAAAAAAAACTTCTTTTTATTTTATTGAAAACAAGGATTCGAGGATATATAGATAGTCATATATATATAGAGAAATATATATTTTAGTGAAAACTCTTCTTTTTGTATTTTACTTAAAACTCTTATTTGATGGGTATTAATATTATTTAAATGGAGTTGTTAAGGGAACGTTTTTCATGATTGGAAACCTAGAAATATGTATATTATTACGTGCATGCATGTGTACGTTGATTTGCATGGTGACAAATCATGCATGCTTAATTTCAATTAGTATTTTATATATTAATAGTGATAGAAGTGTGTAGAAACATACATAGGCATAATTCATGGATATTTAAACCTTTTAATGATAAGTTGGTAAACCAGATATATATTTATTTTATTTTTCTAATAATAACAGAGGTGGGGTAATTAATTTAGATGCAAATTTAAGGAGGTAACTTAGATTATGTATCTTGATAATGGGGTGAGTAACTTACATGCAAGTTTAGTGAGTTACTTTAGATTATGTTTCACAATGACATATGTGTAATTTAGATGCTTAGATGTAGGAGTTACTATAAGTCGTTTTTTCATAATAACAAAGGAAGGTGATTTTTTTAGAAAACAAAATAGATCTAGTGGGTATTATTTTGAACGGTGATTAGTCAATTGAATTGATGTCTAGGTATTTTCTTGTTTTGTAAGTATTTTTATGATTTATCCTTTTGAATGCATCTCGTGAGAATTAATGTGGTAATAGTAAGATACTAAACATATTTATATGAATAAGCATACTCCTATTTTTCCAAAAAAAAAACAGAGAGAACTTCCCTCCTTGTTTATGAATGTTTGTGGACAAGCAGACAATAAAAGGAAGTGTCTGATGTCTGGTTTGAGAGGCTGAAAACCTTACCTTAAATCAATCATTTTCTCGTGGATATAATAAAAAGTAGTGAACATAACTCTAGTTTACTCCGTACCTCGTTAAGAGTTTTCTAAGAGATTAAACATTGGCAATGCGAGTACTAACTTTAATAATGTGCACACATGCGCGAGCATATATAACTAATAATAAGCTTAAGCTACACATATCTTATGCAAGATTGATTTTTTTAAACGAATTTGTTTTATTAAAGATGAGAAAGTCAAAGATGGCCAAATCAGCACTATACAACGCGCTTTAGCACGCCAACCCCCAAAGTAAAGTATACGTAGAAAAGGATCAAGAAAAAAGAAGAGTTGCCCGGTGTTTTGCTCCGGCCGTTTTCCAAAGCCTTGTGCCGTTATGCAAAATTGATTAGATCATAGAAATTCGCAGGGTCAAGGACATGATTATAGGGTGGGGGTAACAAAAGTAAGGTGCTTGCAGATTTCCATATCTCTTTAAGGTAAAGACCGAATAAATCTTGCTTTTGTCCAACAGCAACAAATATAATTCAAGCGGAGACATTCCAAAAAAAAAAACATATCAAGCGGAGACCACGGGTAGTGCAAGTCTTGCGCTTCACCCACTCTCGTGCGTGCGTGTACAAATCGTATCTCGGAGAGTTGGAGTGATTGATCTCAAGTATCGTTTAGGATCTATCGACTATCGTCCTAGCTTACACGGCTCTGCCCTCCATGCACTGGAGATACATGCGTGTGTGACTCTGTGTACGCACACACATACATACAACGTGTACGCACACACACATATATATATATAAGTGTCAAGTAAGTACAACTATGCGGTTGCGGCATCGAAATCAAGCTTGATTTGCGAGGCCTACGACCGTACCGCATAGCGGCATACATGCATATACGTTATCTATAGTTAGAGATAACGTGACATAAACAAAGCTATGTTTTCGGCGAGCCCCGTTTGGATCATCGGAATTAAATTTATTTTAATAATCTTAATTCATACACATATTAATTAAGCTAATATGGTTGTTTATAGATTATATTTGTATATTATTGTTGCATATACGAGAGAGATACTTATGTGTTGTATGTCTACCATAGAGGAGCGAGTTGAAGAGTATATTATAAGTTACAAAGTAGAAACATAGAATGGTGATATAGAGAATCAATTTCAATCTCTCGCCCTATGAATTTCAGATAAGCTTATATGTGAACTTTGGAAAGTGGTGTAATGTCAAATTCCAAGCCAAATAACCTAATTTATTAAGTAGATTTTAATTCCTCCAAATGAAATGATTCAAACGGCACCTAAGTGGAAGCTTAGCGAGTGCCACGTACTTTTCTCCATCTCAGGAAGAGTGCCATTCTTGCTCCCTCCGCTCTAAAATACATACACGTCACGCTTCTCAAAGAGTAGAACTCTTTTAATTTGACTAATTATATAAAAAATAATATCAATATTTGTATCTCTAAGTAATTTCTTATGAAAAGTACATTCGACGTCAATATAGTAATGCTTATTATACATCGTGATATTAATATTTTTGGATATATATTTGATTAAACTTTAAAACCTCAATGAACGAGATACATTTATTTTGGGACGGAGGGTGTGCCTCCTAAGAAATCAAATATTTTTAATTTTGACCACATATATGTACAAAAGATTATTGGTATTTATAGTGTATGAATAGATAGTTCAAACATATTTTTATAATAAGCTTATTTAGATTTTTATATAAATGTTGTTAATATTTGTTACGAGCCTGGTCAAATTTAAGAAAGCTCATCTGCACAAAATTCTAGATGTTATTTTTTTTACAGAGGGAGAGAGTGTAGAGAGCATCGGATCGAATCCGACGCATGCTCAAAATCTGAACTCCAGAGGAAATTAGTTAGGCCCGTTTCACCGTCGCTGAATAAGCCCAACTACTTGTACACCCTGACTTGGCTTCGGACCTGGATCCACTCCACTTCCCTACCTGCATGCATCCCCGGCGTACGACAGCGCGCAGCCCTCTCAGGCCCCGCTTCGCAGCCTCGTCCCGGTGGGCCTCCGACTTCCCGAGCCGTGCCGGTGGGGCCGGTGGCCCGCTGGGGCCCCCTGCCGTGCCGGTGCCGCGCGCGTCGATCGCCAAAGGCACCGACCGAACGCGACAAGATCCCCGTCACGCGCGGGGCTTTTCGCGCCGGACGGT
Organism: Miscanthus lutarioriparius; assembly: GCA_904845875.1. Lineage (NCBI taxonomy): Eukaryota > Viridiplantae > Streptophyta > Magnoliopsida > Poales > Poaceae > Miscanthus > Miscanthus lutarioriparius. Next base: position 3,035,600 of record CAJGYO010000005.1, read on the forward strand.
TCGCGCCGAACTTTGGCTGGCCACAAGCGTCCTGCCTCGTACGGCCCTACCGCTGCGTGAGCTCGTAGGATGGGGGTCGGCGGAAGAAGATTCGACACCGGTTCAGAGAGTCTCGGAGTCGGTGGAGGGGGGCCGACGTCCCGACGTGGGGATTGGGGGTGGCGGCACAGGCAAGAGAGATACAGACGGAGGTGAGAGAGACGGGAGAGAAAGAATAAAAAAGGTGGAGAAAAAAATATAAAAGATAGCCCAATGATAAGTGGATCCCTAATTCAAAAATAAGGTGGTGTTTGGTTTCTAAATTTTAGTCGTTGTCCCATCGAATATTTGGACACATGTATGGAGTATTAAATATAGACTAATTACGAAACTAATTATATAGTTTGTGACTAATTTGCGAAACGAATCTTTTAAGCATAATTAGTCCATGATTTGACAATATGGTGCTACAGTAACCATATACTAATGACGGATTAATTAGGCTTAAAAAATTCATCTCTTAGAGTACTGACGGATTATGTAATTTGTTTTTTTATTAGTATCCGAACACCTCATGCAACATCTTCACGACACACCTTCTAAATTTTAGTCACTGGATCTAAACACCACGAAGTTGTTTTGTTAAATGTTTCTCTAACGAGTGAAGCTAGAGCTAAATAAAACTACGTCACTGAGAGCTGTACCAAACGGGTCTATGATTTATGCAGTGTGAATTGTGAAACACTGTTGGATTTATAGCACGCCCGTTTGGCATGGCTCCGGTAGCTCCGGCTCCGCTGACAGATCACTATAGAAACACTATAGTTTGGAGCCGATTTTCCCTCTTCTTTCTTCTCTCACTGTAGCTCGGGGGTACTGTTTACGGAGCCAAAATTTTGAGCTTCACCGGTGAAGCCGCTGGCTGTGAGAGGGAGAGGGAAGGAGAGAGAAAACCGGTTCCAGCTACAGTGAATGAACAGTAGAATTGCAGCGGGAGCTGGAGCTGCCGGAGCCATGCCAAACGGGCTCCATAATATGGTCCACGGGAACACACGAGTTCCGTTCCACATGGTATCCAAATTTCAGTACGTGGTCGTGCCGACAGCACACGCGCTAGTAGTACCATGCGATTACAAGTACTACATGCGTTGCAGTGCCAGCCTAGCTTACCAGGTGAAGTGGATGTGGCTTGGCTGTCATACTCATACTGGACCAGATTCGCTGCACTTGAGATGGAGTCTTCCAGACACCATGCTAACTAATCACATGTGTTACGGATTGTTTTCGAGGCTGTGAGTACAACCACCTGGATTAGCAGCAGTACGTGCCGTGCCCCTGCCTGGAAAATTCCCGGCCAAGAACAAAGTGCCGCCAGATAATTACGCACAAACGGATGGTGTGCCGGCGCTAATAACAGACCCCTGTCGGTTCAGTTGACACTTGACAGGAGAGGGTCTGCCGGCGCACCCATGTGTGGTGCCGGAGAATCGGGTTGCACGCCCTCAAACTCAAACGCCCCCACCCCAGCCAGCAAGCCCGCCGTGTCGCCAAGCGTTGGAGGTGGGCCTCTGCCCTCTGCTCTGCCTCCTCGAAGGCTCCGAGCCTCCGACTCAAAAGGAGGGCGCCAGAAGGAAACAAACTCACAAACCCATTGCAGTTTCTACTGCATCCTACTCTACTAATATGCGCCATTCCATATTCGTGACACGGAATCATAATCATAAGTAAGTACCCCACCTCCATCCCCCCAAAAAAAAAATGTCGCGCAATGAATTCGTGCTGATCAAATTTTCTTACATTTGACTAGATTTATAGAAATATTAGCAATATTTATATCTTCAAATAAATTTATTATGAAAATACATTAAGATTGATCTAATCTAATGATACTTATTATGTATCATAAATATTAACATTTCTTATATATATTTAGTCAAAGTTATAAATATTTGACTCATTGAGAAGTGAGAATGATGATCTTTATAGGATGGAGGGACTACTTTTCGATTCTGATGACATTAATTTCTATCAAAAAAATCATGCAGTGTTAAATAAATTTTGATCAGAGAAGCATACTAATTCTAGATAGTGGGAATAACAAGAAGCTATTGCAAATCTCTAAGTTCGTGCTTAGAGCATTTCCAAAAGTTAATCTTAAACTCACTCTCTAAATCCTCGTTTGAATAGTCATTCTAATAGAATTTGTTCTCTGTATTTCTCCACCATACAAAAACTTCTCTTTTTATCTTGTTTAGCACTTTGAAGAACCAGCTCCGCCCTCTATCTTTAGCGAGCAGAGCATTTAAGATTTATTTGAAGAAGTTGTTGCAAGAGATCCCCCCCCCCCCCAAAAAAAAAAAAATCTCTGTTCTTATCAATACATAAATAAATATATAAAGAACCTCTTGCGGTTGCTCTACCACTCCTATAGAAACGAAAAATGGATTTGATGGACAGGATATTATGCCGCTTAATTCAACAAAAAAAATCTCTGTTCTTATCAATACATAAATAAATATATAAAGAACCTCTTGCGGTTGCTCTACCACTCCTATAGAAACGAAAAATGGATTTGATGGACAGGATATTATGCCGCTTAATTCAACACACTCAGGTAGTACTAGCGCATCATATAGAAAGAATCACTATCACTTTAGAACCGTGAGCCGGATGGGAAAAATAAATTCGACTTTGCGGATCAGACAACCGCTGGTTTTGCAAATCCGTTAGGCTGCGTTCAGTTGACAGGGATTCGTGCCGTGGAATCATTCCAGCCAGGATTGCTTGTGTAATTTATATAGAAAGTGCTCACCAGGATTGATTCCTACCCAGAACCAGCCCTAAACGAACAAGCCCTTAGCAGAAACGAAAATTGGTTTTGATGGACAGGATATTAAGCCGCTTAATTCAACACACTCAGGTAGTACTAACGCATCATATAGAAAGAATCACTAGTACTTTAGAACCGTGAGCCGGATGGGAAAAACGTTTCGCAAATCCGTTAGCAGCAGGCAGCTAGTCCTCATCTCACCTCACGCCCTCGATGGCCCTCCCCTGTTCCCCCACCGCAGCCCCGGGGGACAACTGGACAAGGGATTCCTCGATGTCCCAGAAAGAAACGGTCCCGGGTCCCCCAACCAGTCAAGTGCAGCCTTTGTACTGGAACTGGAAGCAGAAGCACAATTGCACAAAAGGATCAAACATGCCCAGTCAAACGGACACACATGACAAAACACCCCATCTGGCCTGCTGCTTCAAGCTGGCCATATATAACTTACCAGCTTCCCAGTTCCTCCATTGGGCATAACATTTTCTCACACACAGTACAACAAATTCCTCACAACAAACATGAAAGCCTAGAAAAAGACTGGAGCCGGGCAGCCATTGGTGGAAGGCAGAAGTTCCATCACAGCGCAGGGCGGTGGCGGCGACGATGAGCAAGGGAGCACTGATGATGTTGCTGGTGGTCACAGTGATCCTCCTGTGCCTGCCATTGGTGCTGCCACCGCTTTCGCCACCACCGCTGTTCCTTCTCTTCGTCCCTGTGGTGATGCTGCTGCTGCTCTTCTCCTTGGTACTCTTCCCGTCTCACCACTGTGCATGCTCTTCTCCGACCTTCCTTCAGTAACAACAATGTCTGACGGCCAGATACTTATTCCTCCTCTCAATCTTTATTCCCAATATATCCATATGCTATTTCCTCACCTTCATTGGTGGGTGTATATATATGATATGTATCATACAACATACAACAGTCAGGTGGCCCTCAGGAGAACTTCTGTTCTACCTTTCAAGCCCAGATGACGCGCCATCTTGGAGTGAAGGGTGATAAACCAATGAAGAAATGAATGCTAACTAGTCATTTTTGTTGTGGAAAGAATTTCCATAATGCTGTGCCTGTGGTAGGCTGTACAGTAGTAAGCCAGCGGTGAGTACCGCTGCACCTACAACAAATCCAGGTGGCAGAGATGATGCCACACCGATATACGGCAGTGGTAGGGTGAAAGCGTAGATGGACAGCGGAACTGCACAAGAAAACCATCATTCATGATCAGTTCATATATCATGCTACAACATCTTACTTGAGTGTCTTCTCTGCACGTGGTAGCAGCAACAAGCATAGTTATAAAAGGAATGTTGGTTTTCTGCTCTAGGCCAGCTGGTGAACTGTCAAAAGCTCAAAAGTTTTTCACTTTGTTCTTAGGTGATATAATTCAAAGACTGCTCTGTACGTGGTAGCAGAAAAACCCATAATTATAAAATGAATGTTGGTTCTGCTCTAGGCCAGCTTCTGAACTGTCAAAGGCTCAAAAGTTTTTCATTTGGTTCCTAAATGATATAATTCAACTGACTGCTGGCAGCATGAACAGGAAGCACCCAACAATGAAGAAGGCTAAACTACTTGCTAGTGTCCGATTGATAGGAATAAAAAACAGCTTTTTTTCACTTTGTTACTAGACGATATAATTCAATGAATGTTGTCATCATGAACAGAAAATACCCAACAATGAAGAAGACTGTAAACTATTTGATAGTATCCGATTGATAGGAATAAGCAGGCCAATGATTTGTTGGCAAGGTTAGTCTGTATGGTAGTCTCTGCTAAACAAGCACAAAAATAAAGTTAATACATGCATAATTTCAGCATGCCTCTTGTACACCTGAAGCTGCTTGTGAGCCTCCTATATATACTTCTATGTTCTCTGTAACTCGTCCATTTGAAGTCTCACTAATTCACTATCAGCCATATCGTTGTCCTTTCTGGTTGTAGTTGAGTGTACCAGAATAATCTACTAAGTTGCAGCTAAGGTACTTATTCATCTTATTCAAAAAACGTGATGCTTCGATCATAGTATCATACCCTGATAGGTGTTGCGTTAAGATAGTAATTATATTCCATCTCGCTATCTATAGAACTATAGGAAGATTTATGTATACCAATTACCCACCATTCCTTGCAAGAACACATAAGCACTGCGCCCAGTTTTTCTTCTCCCGCAAAAGGAAGGCTGACCATAATGTTTAGCCAAACAAAGCAATGATTTGTCAATTGGGACTTTCCAAATATCGGCTTGTGTATGGTTGAAATAAAGGCTTCACAATACAAAGGCTAGACGATATTCAATAAACTGTGTAAAACAGTTTTAAATCAGTTCAACTATGGTGGATACATTAATGCTGTTGTAATCGATGTTTCAAAATGAACCCATCCCTTATATCAATGAAACATGCAGTGGTACTTTAGTGAAGTGTTTTTGCCAGTGGTATGACAGAAATTCCTTTGTCAAAACGTTCAGATGTGCACTTTACCATAGAGTTGAGACATTGTGAAGTTAAAATGAAACCGAAACACAAAACTTGAAAAGTTTGATGTGCTAGCCGCTGGTGTAAGTAAATGGGATGGTGCACTGAAGACAGTATGAAAACCTGAGAATGTAGAAGCCAAGGAAGATATGACTGCCGAGGACATCTTTAGTAGGTGTAGTAATGATATATTGTATCCCATGTTAACCAACACAAATAGTAGTGGTAGTAGTGGTGCCCCTTCACAACCTGCACAGTTCAGAAGTTTAACAATAAGTAAGATGCTTGCTCAGCATGCTTATATGATTCCTTTTATATAAAAAAAAACCAATTATATGCTAATGTGGAAATTCAAAATGAATCAGAATTGCGAAGGATAACATGGTAGTAAAGAAACATCTTACTGAACATTGCTACTGTGAATACATTCTTTAAGACATATTGTAACTACAACTATGAATTCTCACCTACTTAAAAAGTTCAACTCAAACAAGCAGGTGGGATTAGTTATTAAGCACTAACAGAATGGTGGAAACTTCAGAAACTCAACGTAAATGGTAATAAATCATTAGTGCTTAATTCAATTTTAAGAAATATCATGATCTGCATTTACCTTACAAAGACAAAGATTTTTAAAAAAGGACTAGAAAAAATAGCAATACCAGATATTGATCCCATATTTAAGAAGCAGGCTGCACCATCTTTAATGTACGTTGGTAACACATGGAATGGAACTCCCCATAACTTTGACAGGAAAGGCAGCAACAGACACATAAAAAGAGCCTGAAATGGTAATTTGCTAATTATTCTGGATGGATATATACTGCATCCAAAGTATTAGACAACAGGATCGTATTCTTACTTGATAAGCAGAGCCATATGAATTGACAACAAAAAGATCAACTGAGCCACACTAGAAACAAAAGAAGAGTATTGAATTAAGAAAAGGGTCTGACAGAGATGAATGGCTATGAAGATTTGACTAATGAAAGCTCTACATATCATGGTAAATAATGGAAGGAAGTAATTACCTTCAATTTCTTAGAAGCATCTATAAATATTATTTCCTGCAACAATAAACTTTAGTTGGATCAGGTGAAACTGGCAGCTAAAGCGCTGTGGTTAGGTAACTGATTTATTAAAATAGACTTGCTACCTTCAACACTGTATCAGCAGCTTGGAGAAAGAACGATATTATCATTAGCAGCGGCCATAAGATTCCAGTACTTTTAAATGAAGCACTAGTACCAGATCCATTGCACATGCCAAAGTAAGATTCATGTTAAATCCTATTCACGTCAAGGCAAGAGATATTTGAATCAAAAGGAAGACTTCTGGTTTGACATTTGACAATATAACTTGACACAGCTTGCTCATGCTGCTGCAACACAGTTCCTTAATTCCAAACGCTATTCTCTCACTACGGCAGTGACAAGCAAATTAAGGTTTCCAAAATGATCCTTCGCTGAAACACTGTAAGCCATAAAATAATTCCTTAACCCCAAATGCTATAGTTTCTAACCCTAAAACATGCAAAGAACAACAAAGAAGTGTTGCATATGTCAAAGATGATACTTTGCTGAAACATAGTATCAAATCCTCCATGCGAAGGAGATATGTGTGAAAGATTCTTTTTATAGCATGTGTGATTTCCATAATTTGCATATAGATGTTTTATTTTTCCAGCAGCAGAAACGTAGAAATTAATGAAGTATTTTGTACTGTAACACACATGCCACCAGATGGGGGCACATGAACACCCACTGTATGGTTTGTGAGACATTGACGATTTCTGGAGCATAAAAGCAATGCTGTAAACATTCCCAACTAATGATACAAATCTATTTACTCAAGTTCTTATCTTCTGGATTTAACAGAAGGTTTGTTCAAGCGCCCTTTAAGATGGCATCATCAGAAAGAAGAACACAACTTCATGGAATATAGCTGTGAAAATACACTCAGCAGCTTCATTGGATGCTTAGAGACCCACATGAGCTCATCAAGAGATTACTTACCTTGCTACAGTTATTATGACACCAATGGCCACTAGAAAGCATCCTGCTACCTCATTAATTCTATAGCGCCTCTTCAAGAAAATAGCAGATAGAATAAGCTGCCAGACAAGATAGGTCTGCAAAAAAGTAATAAAGAAATTAAGGCATGTGATTAGATATGAATAAACAAAGATTGTAATATAACACTGATAGTGCTCATAACCTGTGACAGTATTGGTATTGAAGCCCCAGAAAGAACAGCTACTCCAACAAAAACAAAACAAAACAAATCAAACTGTGAGGACAAGCTTCATATAGTTCATGTCAAGTAAACTTACTTTCACGAACAAACTACCTAACCAAACTCAAACATCAGTACAGAAGTACAAGTGAAGGTGCGGAACTGTGAACCTAAAGTTGACTTCGACAATTTTCCTAGCTAATTATGCACATGAGTGGCATACGTTTTTAGAAAAACTCTAGCAGCATCGAGTTAATTGTGACAAACGGGTAGACGGATGTTGCTTCAGTCATTACTTGGCCACAAAAAATAAGTTGAATCCGGCTTGAGAAAATTACCTCCAGCTGCCATCCCTGCTGCTGCTCCAAAAGCCTCTAAGAGTCCTACAGCTAGAAAAGGTTTCTGTGGTAGAGACAGCATCTCATCTGTGACAATGCCCGCTTGATATCGAAGATACAGGATTGAGAAATAGACGACTACATATCTGCCAAAATTAGATGATTCAGAGCATGTTATCAGAAACCAATAAATAGTTCAAACAGAGTTTCACAGAAAAGATCATTTCAACTAATTTGTAAAATGCATGATGTTGAACTATAACAGGATCAGAAAGCAAGTCGATAATTGCTCTGATGTCTTTTTCTTTGATATCATAGTGCCTTGGTTCCAATAGAATCTAATTGTAGAGTAACAGCCTCAAAACCATTAAGGAAGTACTGGTATTTACTCAACAAAGGCCAGCGATGCAGTTTAGCTTCTTCTTTTTTTGTGACTTGCGATGCAGTTTAGCTATGCAGACACTGTTATGCATGTTAAATACCGTAAGGGATTAGTGAAGAAATAGGATTATTGCAGCACGATTGATATTGCATATTGTGGCTAATTAAAAAAAAATGCCATGTTGATGCAGGCTATATATATTATACCAGTCATATGAGAAAACTGTAATGTGAGAAATGTCAAATGGCATTGCAGAAGTGAGGTGTGTTACTGCTACACTTGACAAACAAAAGCATATACCCAGATTTCTGGGAATCATGAATTGTAGTAGAAGCAATTACCCATTTTATATTTACTATGAGCTGTGCTACCTTACTGATGCATGCTGGTGCAGTGGTGCTCACTGGCTCACTAGTCACTGATGCATAAGCATAACAACAAATCAATAATAGCACGGTAATAGTTTCTGCTGCTATTTATGTACCGGATTCATATTTATACCCCGTTTGACATGATAAGAGGCCAGCTCATGAGCAACAACCAAAAAATCTCGCCCAGTTATTTTATTCCACGAGACACGTGGGGCCGCAACCGGAAATGATTCACCATCCACGACAGCGAACGGCTTGACGGAGACGACGAATCTCTACTGTTCAAGCTTCCAAGTCCAAGCGACACTGCTGGATCCGATCGGGCACAGCAGCAGCAGCAGCGCGTGCGCCATCTACTACGACGACGACCGATCAATGCGGGCGCAGCAAACGAAGCGAGGAGAGAGAGAGAGAGAGAGGAGAAGGCGCACGGACGCACCCGAACGTGGCGAACTGCGCCAGGAAGAAGGGGTACTGCCGGAGCGGCACGAGCGCGAGCTTGTAGAGGACGCGGTTCCCCGTGCCCATGGCGACGACCGCGGCGGCGGCGATGGCCACCTCCATCCCGGCGCTCCTCCCGACGCCCGCGCTGCTCCTCCCCGCGACCTGCCCCGCCGCGGCGCACCTGCCCCTTCCCAGGCTCGTCCACGCGCGCGCGGACGCCCACGGGTCCGCCGCGATCCACCGCTCGTGCGGCCGCGCCGTCGCCAGCACCAGCGCCTCCCTCCTCCGCAGCGGCATCGCCAGGCCCAGCGCCGCTCCGTCGGCAGAGCGCGGCGCGGGGGCGCGGAGCAGCAGCGGGCGGTGCCGCGCCGCGGAGGGGCGGCACGTAACGGGGGACGGCGCCATCGCGGGGGTGGGTGGGAGGAGCCGGGACGGGACCGCCTGCCTGCGCGGCGGAGTGGCGCAATCGCAGCTAGTTTTTTGTATATGCGCTGGTGGCGGGCTGGCGGAGGAACTGTGGAAGGAATGGAATGGCGAGGGGAGGGAGGAGGAAGGAAGATTCCCGGGCGGAGGCGGAGGCGGAGGCGGAGGCGGGTCGTGCTGTTCTGCTTCGCCTCTGCTGCTGCTTTGCGTCGCGTCCCGTTCTAGTGCTCGTTTACTTTTGGTTTTGGTGGGTGGGTGGAGGGGGCGGCGCGGCCACGCGAGCCCATTGGAGGGGAAAAAGTTTCTCTCTTCTGTTTCAATTTTGGCAGTTTCGATGTTATTGCGCTCGGGTCCTTGGATATTTTTTTATTTCCACATGTGGCCGCATGGTTTTTTTTTCTTTCTCCTGCCGATGTAGTAAGAAGTAAACAAACAGTAGCAATGTAGAGTACTTGCACATAACACTCGCGTTGTAGTTTTAAAACGTGTTTTGTGTCATGCCTACACACCGTCGATTACCAGTGGTCTCATGGATAGGATTAATGATCTTAGATCATGTTTGAATCTATTAGCAGCTAATATAGCTCATAGTTGTATTAGCTAACTAACTATTAGCTACTATTAGCTGGTTTGTTCCAACTAGTAAATTGTTGTTAGTTGGGTATTACCTAACAATTAGCTAGACTATTAGCTTGATCCATTTGAATCCAAAAGAGGTAATTATTAGCAGTGAGCTATTAGCGCCTCATAGATCCAAACATGGCCTTAGACCAAACACATCCTACATACATCAATCAGAGTATCAAGGATTACATGCAGAGGCAGCGTGGTGTTGGGGCATGCAACGATATCTATGATACTAATGTGCGGCGATACAACTGCTAATGCACCGTGCCACACAAGTAGCACGGGTAACCACTATAGACACCCTACTATATTTTATGATGTTCTGAATTGTTATAGTATTTTAGTTGTATCTAGAGTCACCAATGGCGCATTCAAACACACAGATATGAATTATTTTTTTGGTGACCAGGACCCTTTGATCATCTTCACTTTTTCAGTGGGGCATGAGGTCGCGTGAAGCCTATAAACAGTATCCGGTGCAGCGTTGACTTTTTTGTAGTCCACTCGAAGTTTGGCACTGCCACTCCCGACCTGGTGGTACGTGGTAGTAGCAATTTTCGAGCAGGGACGCAGGACCTTTAACCCTTTGCGCAATTATTATTGGCTCACGCTGCATTCCTTCCTGGTCACTGGCCCAGTCATAGGAAAGGTACCACTCCGGGTCTCCAGTAGCGCAGTAGGCAGTAGGTAGAAATGCCTTTTTCATGTGATGGTGCATGGAATGGAATGGGTTTGAGTCCCATTTGGTGCTAGCAGTATTTTTTTCTTTTTTTTTAAATCTTTGCCCTGTCTTTTGGTGCAGCAGCAGCACGGCCAAGCCAGAACATCCAGGTGGTCGGAGGGGGACGCCGGGAGGCGCAGGCCCGCTCATCTTTTGGTCGACAGCGAGAGGGCACGAGGCGGCATCCGGTTACGGGCGGGCGGCACACGCACATCGGCACATGCACACGCTCGCGACCTATCTGGTGGGTGCGCTGTCTTCCGTTCCGTGTCCTTGTTCCACCGGGCCCAGGACAGCGCCAGCAGAATTGCAATTGCTAAAAGAGACACACTGCTACTTGTAACGCAGTTCCGTCACCTGTAGGGTGCGTTCGGCTGGCTGGCTGGCTGGGCTGGGGCAGGCCGGCCGGCGCACTCACATAAACACTGTTCGTATAAACAGTGTTTTTAGGTAGAGTAGTATTTTTTTTCACAGTAATCAATCGAATCGTATTTTAACTTATTTTTCGATCCAACCGAACAGAGGATACGTCTGCCCCGTCGGCGTCGGCGCCATATGGCCAGTGGCCTGGTCGTGGTCGGTCCCCCATTGGCCAACGGCCGGGACGGGACGGGACGGGCCAGCGAGTGGAGGCCGGGCGGGAGCGCGCGGACCCAGCCACGCAGGTCACGGTCAGCGGCTGAGCGGCAGCAGAGGGCGTCCGCGCCCGCGCGCCGCCGCGACGTGTTTGTCTTGTGACTTGTGAGGCGTGCCCGTTTCTGCCTCCTCGACTCCGCACGGCTCTATCCGCTATTCCACTCCACCTCGCGGTCGCGGGCCCCGGACCGGACCGGACCCAGTGCATGCTCTCGATCCTGCTACCTACCTGCGTGTATCCGGCATTTGTCCTGCCTCATCCGTGCCACTCTTTGTTTCCTCCGATTCCTTCCTTCGTTCCTTCCTTCCTTCCTTCCTTTCCTAGTAATTCATTTTTCTATGGAGCCATGGAGGGGAAAACAAACACAAAGACAGCGATGGCTGGTTGATTGAAAACCAGCGGCAGGTGGTTGTTGCTGGTACGGCCTACAGTACCTTGTGTGGGAGAAGCAGCCAGCAGCAGTCGGAAGCAGCCAGCCGAGTACCAGCCGAACACGCCGTAGTTTTATTGAAGGAACTGCTATGTTTCAGGGTCTGATTATTTGTTTGTTTCAGCTACAGAGTCCTATCCACTCCACGTGTGCATATCTCATACATATCTTTCCAGTTAATTATTGATCTCTCCACAGCCATGCCATGCAAATTCTGTCTTCTAACGAGTATTTGGCTCTCTCGGTGCTGCCAACCAACCAACCGATGCACAGAGAGAGAGAGACAGACAGAGAAGAGAACCCAGCCAGCCGACCAGAGCAGACCTCTTTCACAGCCTCTTGGACTTGATGAGGTAGGCGACGGAGCCGGAGGTGGCGAGGGGCACGACGACGTCGTCCGACAGCCAGCCCAGCCCCGGCAGGATCTTCTTGGCCAGCAGCGCGCACGCCGGGGCGCCGAACAGCAGCATGCCCAGCTCCACGCTCGCCTTGCCCACCCTGAAGCTGCCGGCCTTCACCACCTCCCTGCTCATCGCCTCGAACTCCTCCTTCGTCACCTTCCCATCCGACACGTGGTGCTTCTGCATTTACGTATAAATTCAGCACGGCCAGTCACGGCAGATGGAAAAAAATAGAAAACTAAAAAAAAATAGATGAACATGCATGGTTTCATTCAGCTCACGTTATACGCATCCTCGAGGGTTTTCTTCTCTGCTATCCTGTACTGCAGCTGCCCACGTTCCTCGCAGAACATTCTGCAGAAATGCATGTTCAGGCGTTGGGCCAATTCGATCATGCGATTAAACAACGATCGGATTAACAAGAGAATTCTGTGGGTTGTTTGGTAAAAAAAAAATTCTGTGGGGCGGGTTGCAGTTGAGAATTCTGATCATATGATTGTGATTTCCCACGAACGTAACTCTTACTCGATGAGCTCGAAAATGGCGTGGTAGAACTCGTCGAAGGATTGCACGCGGGCAACGACGTCGTCATAGTGATCTTCCATGAACGCAATAAGCTTCTCCGCGTCGCTAGGCGGCTTTGGGCGATTTGCGACTTCATCTGGCTCACCCTTTCCAGCGACCTTTTGGGAGATCTCACTCGCATCTCCGGCTATCAAATCAACGAAAGATCATCACCATCATTATTCGTAAGATATATACCACAATTCTCGATCGATCGAAACGCAGAGGTCACATAACGCAGAAATTCTCTTTTCCACGTCAGCTTACAAGACAATGGATCAAACATGCTGGTAAATTTGCAAATAGAAAAAAGAAAAAGAAAACTAGCATCATCATTTGCACACACGGGTTGTTGCAAGGTAGTACGTACTAAGCAAGACTGCAAGAACGAACATGATCAAAATGCATGGTAGTTCAGCGTAGGTACCTTGTTGCTTCGCCTCAATGTTTTCTTGTTCCATCCCTGATGAAACGCAGGAAGCTGCCTGGTCTACTACTTGTGATCATATTCATAGGACATAGGTTACGTCTATATACACGTCAGGCTGCCAGCCTTGTTCCTTGAGTAGGACATGGACAATGGCATTGCCTGTACACTAAGCAAGAGCAGAAGCCCAGAACGCAAGCCAAAGGCTATAAGAATACGAGAATCTGCTTGCTAACCTCTGCGAGAACCTACATATGTGATAACTCCACTGCAAGCGTTTGGGCAAAGAATAATGCAGGTACGCAAGGTCCTGAATATCCGGGGCTAGAAATTTTTTTGGTCGCTTCAAAGAAAAGTAAATCGCCATAAAAAAGATGGAAGTAAACACTTATTTGTATTAAATAGAGAGAGTGCCTACAGCTTTGATCACACAACATAGCAACAAATTAAAATTACCTGAACCTGAAGACATACCTTGGCAATCAATCACCAATATCCTGGTGCAAAGAGCGGCTTGTTCAGATTCATTTCAGGTTTGAATTGAGCTAATGACGCAACAAGCCTAGATAAATAAGCATACGATGTCACAAGGCCACCCTTTGATGTCATTGACCACGCAGCATAGGCAAGGCCACGTGCAGGTCCGTCTTCATAAATTTGGGGCTCCAGAACGAAATCTAAATTGGGCCCCTAAAGTTTCTAGAATTTGTATGACCAATAAAATTAAGGCACACTTTCAAGTACAATTATCTCTAATTTATTGAGTCTTTCTTGTGTCATAGTAAACCACAACTTGGATTTGAACAACCTCAGCTTAGAAAAGCTACTTTGCCAGAAAATTTTGTATGCAATAGTAAAATTAGGATAAAGGACCTTTAGAATCCTTAAGTAAATTCTAAATGAAAATTAACTACCTACACAAATCTTGTCTATTTGTACCTTTGTATTTGTATAGTGTCAGTACTTTGATATGGCTAGAGAAGAATAGATCTTGTCGCGTCCAGGACAGGATGCCAAGCTAGAATAGGGATGTAAGGAAAATGGACTCAGGTCCATTTACTTTGGATTTTTGTGTTTGATGATCAACACAATTAAATTGGACTAATGAATTTATAAGTGATTGTTTTGTAGTCCAATAGGGTGCAAGACGTGACTTGGACGAAGGCGACGTGATGATCCGATGATCAACACCATAAGCAAGACCTTAGGAGAACAAGAGAAGACCCAAGACATCGAGCAAAGTCCAAGCACGAAGATAGAAACCAAGCCGTACGCAAAATCGCGAAGAAACACTACTGGAGACGGCCTCTTTGCCGAGGGCTTCTGGCTTTGCCGAGGGCTAGATCTCGGGCACTCGGGAAAGGGGGTCTTTGCCGAGGGCCAGCCCTAGGAGCCCTCGGCAAATCTAGGCCCTCGGCAAACAAACGGCCCTCGGCAAAATAAATCTTTGTCGAGGGCCTAGCCCTCGGCAAATTGGCCCTCGGCAAATATGGCCGGATGGGTCACGGCGGCCACTGGCGTCAGTCTTTGCCGAGTGCCCGCCATCAGGCACTCGGCAAAGATTTTTTATTTATTTTCTTAAATATTCTTTGCCGAGGGCCATTGATCAGGCCCTCGGCAAAGATTTTTTTATTTTTTTTAAATATTCTTTGCCAAGAGCCATTGGCCAGGTCCTCTACAAAGACCCCCTTTGCCGAGGGCCAGGTTAGGCCCTCGGCAAATTTTTTTTTGTTTTTTGAACCCAGTTTTTTTGTGGTGCTATAATACATTATTTAAAACTTAATTTTAAAATTTAGGCCAAATTTGACTTTTTTTTATATATTTCCCTAATTTATTTCTTTTCGTTGATTTTTTCGAATATTTTAAATTTGAACTGCAGGTGGATGGAATAATGCAATTTAGTGATTCGAAAAATGTTATTCATGGTATTTGGTGTATGTTAAGTCCCTATCCACGAACTCGCATCAAATTTCGGATATCTTCTTCACGTAACATGACGAGAAACTTGTTGGAAAAGTGTTTTTAAACTTTATAAAATCCATACAAAGTCCGAAAATCATGAAACTTGTCGAGGTGTCATGTTATCGCATGTGTAGGGTGTGGTAAAAATTCGTGGATAGGGACTCAACATACACAAAATACCATGAATAACATTTTTCGAATCACTAAATTGCATTATTCCATCCAACTGCAGTTCAAATTTAAAATATTCGAAAAAAATCAACGAAAAGAAATAAATTAGGGAAATATATAAAAAAAGTCAAATTTGGCCCAAATTTTAAAATTGAGTTTTAAATAATGTATTATAGCACAAAAAAACTGGGTTCAAAAAACAAAAAAAAAATCTTTGCTGAGGGCCTAACCTGGCCCTCGGTAAAGGGGGTCTTTGCCGAGGGCCTCGCCAATGACCCTCGGCAAAGAATATTAAAATACAAAATAAAAAAATCTTTGCCGAGGGCCCTGGATTTGGGCCCTCGGCAAAGGGCCCAACCCTAAATCGGCCAGCGGCCCAAATTCCCCGCCCACAGACAAAAAAAAATCTTTGTCGAGGGCCTAGCCTGACCCTCGGCAAATGGGGTCTTTGTCGAGGGCCTAGCCAATGGCCTTCGGCAAAGAATATTTAAAAAAAATAAAAAATCTTTGTCGAGGGCCCTGGATCTAGGCCCTCGGCAAAAAAACTAGCGTCAATCGGCCAGGCCAAAATTCCCCGCCACACAGATCACATTCTGCCACGCTGCTTGAAGGCTCGCCGCCCGCCTACCTGCCCCGCCCGTGCCCGCCAGCCGCCGCCGCCCTCCTCCCAGCCTCAGCACCACCCACCACCAGCCAGCGCCCCTGCCACGCCGTCACCACCACACCCGCACCATCCATCTCCGCCCTTGCCACCCACCCCAGCCACCCCCGATGCCGCCCTACCGCCCCAGAGCCGCCCGGCGGGCCTCCCGTGGCCCCCTCACGCAAGCCTTCCCGCCCATGCCGACCTCCCCCCGACACTGGCCCCAGGCCGCCCCGTCGCCAGCTGCTGTTGGAGGGGGAAGGCGAGAGGGTGAAGTGGGAGGAAGAAGAGAAGGAGAAGAGGAGAAGGAGGAAGGGGAAGAGAAGGAGAATCCGACGCCGCTCGACCTCGCCGGAGAAGAAAGTGACCCCCGCACCGTGACGCCCGACTCCACCGCAACCCTAGGTAAAGCTCTCGTTGTCGGCCTTCGTGCCGTATGTGGTTGTGTGGGCCTTCGTGCCGTAAATTGATATGAGGGCCTTCGTGCCATTGTGGTTGCCGGCCTTCGTGACGTTGTGAATGTTGGCCATCCTATCGTTTTTGTAGGTTTTGGAAACCTCCCCGTGCAGGGGAGGTGCTGCCGAAATTTTGAACAAACAATAACCTATTGCCTTTTTATGCAGGAGAAGAGCACGTCGGAGGGGACCCGAAGGACCCCGATCGTCTTCGTCGGCGTCGCGGTTCTGCCTGCACTGCGTTGCCTCGCCACTGCGTCGACTCGCCACTGCCCCGCTAGCCTGACTTCACCGACACCCTAGGTATAAATAACCTCTTTTTCCGCATGTCTGTGGTAGCCCGCGCGTAACCCGGTTAGGTGTCTCCCGTCCGAAAGAGATACGGTCGTAGGTATGCGGATCTTTGCATATCTGCGACCGTATCTGTTTTGGATTGTCCACGTTTTTTGGACAGCCCGCGGATGCGTAGATGGGTTAGTTTCCATGGTCCGCTCTGGTCCGAGATGGAGTTTCGGCATCACCTCCCTGTTGTTCTCCGGATACACACTCTCCCTGGCAGGACGTGTATCAGGAGAATAGCGGGGAGGTGCTGCCGAAATTCTATCTCGGAGAGGAGCGGAGCCTGGAAACTGACCTCATCTACGCATCCGCGGGTGGGATTAGGACCTATCCTCACATATTAGACATTAGAAACACCGCGTAGATGCAATTGATGGTCACAATACTCTGTGATGTAAATGTTAAAGGATGGAGGACCGTCAGTGGATGTACATGGGCTGGAGAAGCGGCAATGACTATGACTATGAATGGGTGAAGGGGACAGATCATTTCTTGAAACATGCATTTGGCCCAGGAGCAGGAGGACATTCTCTAGTTTGGTGTCCCTGCAGCAAATGTGACAACAGGAGAAAGATAGACGAGAAGACCATGGGTAGACATCTTGTGTTCAATGGTTATACGCCTGGCTACCAGCAGTGGATCTACCATGGTGAAGCAGATCGTATAAGAGCGGAGGTGGTGAGAGCACGCCTCGAGGCTTTTGATGATGATGCGGGGGTAGCAGACATGCTAGATGATGCCCACCAAGCTCACTTCGCTGAACGACGTGAGAAGGAGGAGATGGAGGAATCCGTAAAGGACTTCTACAAAATGTTGCACTCGGCATAGAAACCCCTTCACAAGCGTACAACGATTTCTCAGCTGGATGCGGTTGGACGCGTAATGGGGTTGAAGGCCGAGTTAAACATGAGTCGAGAAGGCTTCGATAAGATGTTGGCCGTGTTTGGCACCATGCTACCGGAGAAGCAGACTTTGCCGACGAACTTGTACGAGGCAGAGAAACTCCTTCGTATGCTTAAGATGCCATATGACAAGATACATGTTTGTCCAAAGGGGTGCGTCCTATTTAGGAAAGAACACAAGGACGCAAATTACTGTCCGAAAGTGTAAATCCTCCAGGTACCTGGAGGTAGACTCTGGTGATGGTCAGAAAAAGCAGCTTCCGATCCCCGCGAGAGTGCTACGGCACCTTTCTTTCCTACCGAGGATCCAACGGCTATTCATGATCGAGGAATCCGCGAAACAGATGACATGGCACAAAGATGGTAAACGGTACAATCCTAGGAAGATGGTACATCCGTCTGATGCTGAAGCATGGATGTACTTCAATGACAAACATCGTGACAAAGCAGCTGAGGCCCATAATGTACGTGTCGTGCTGGCAACAGATGGGTTCAATCCTTATGGAATGATGGCTGCCCCATACACATGCTGGCCCGTTTTTGTTATCCCCCTCAATCTCCCTCCCGGCATCTCCTTTCAACGGCATAACGTATTCTTGTCGTTGATAATTCCTGGACACCCGGGGAGTAATATGGGTGTGTTCATGGAGCCTGTGATTGATGAATTGATCCACGCTTAGGAGAAGGGGGTATGGACATACGACCGAGCTACAAAGACAAGCTTCAAAATGCACGTTTGGTACCACTACTCCCTGCATGACTTTCTGGCGTATGGGTTATTTGCCGCCTGGTGTGTTCATGGGAAGTTCCCATGCCCAATATGCAAGGAAGCTGTGAGGTTCATTTGGTTGAAGAAGGGTGGCAAGTATTCATCGTTCGACCAGCATCGTCAGTTCCTCCCTCTAGACCATGAATTCAGAGAAGACATCAAGAGCTTTACGAAAGGTGTCAAAGTGACAGACCCTAAACCGTACTTGAGGACTGGTGCCGAGGTTCATGCTTAGATAGATGCTCTTGTGCCCAATGAAGAAGGTGGTTTTGTGGGATATGGTGAGGAACATATGTGGACTCATAAGTCCGACTTGACGAGGCTCCCCTATTTCGATGACCTTCTTCTGCCACATAATATTGATGTAATGCACACTGAAAAGAATATCGCCGAGGCACTTTGGGGAACTCTCATGGACACTGACAAGTCTAAGGACAACGTTAAGGCTAGAGTGGACCTAGCGACGTTGTGCGATAGACCGAATCAAGCGATGCAACCTCCTAGTGTCCGAAACAAGAACTAGAAAAGGCCTAAGGTCAATTTCGTCTTGCAAATCAATCAAAGGAGGGAAGTACTAAAATGGATACAGACGTTAATGTTCCCAGATGGATATGCAGCGAATCTTAGCAGGGGAGTGAACTTAGGCACTCTGCGAGTCAACGGGATGAAGAGTCATGACTACCACATATGGATTGAGCGGCTTCTTCCGGCGATGGTCCAAAGCTATGTCCCTGAGCATGTTTGGCTAGTGCTGGCAGAGTTGAGCTTTTTCTTTCGCCAGCTTTGTGCCAAGGAGATATCTCGGACCGTCGCTCAGGACTTGGAAAAAGCGACACCTGTGTTGCTCTGTAAGCTGGAGAAGATCTTTCCACCCGGCTTCTTCTTGCCGATGCAGCATCTGATTGTGCACCTCCCGTCCGAAGCACGTTTGGGGGGGCCCGTGTAGGCCCGTTGGTGCTATCCAATCGAGAGATGTCTAAAGAGTCTTCGCAAAAAATGTACAAATAAAGCCAGAATTGAGGCTTCCATTGCAGAGGCATGCCTTCGGGAGGAGGTGGCAAACTTCACAACGCAATACTACAAGCCGAACCTTCCTAGCAATCATAATCCACTCCCTCGTTACAATGCTGGCGAAAATAAATCGACCCTCAGCCTTTTCCAAGGCCAACTCGACAGCGCAAGTGGATCAACCCCGAAGCTATTGGGAAATGAAGAGTGGCGCAGTATCACACTATATGTGTTGAATAACCTTACCGAGGTGCAGTCATTCATCAAGTAAGTTCTCAACGAACTTGTTTCAATACACCATCACTATTCTGCATCCAACCCCATTGATTCTCGTTCGGACAGGGAATTTGTTCGTGAATTCTAGCATCAATCAAGGGATCCTACCTCGCATGAACAAGACACCCTTGTTTCGCGGGGTGCGGGAGCAGGGAGGCCTTATTTCATTTCTTGGTTCAAACAAAAGGTAATGTCCAATTTAGCTCGTACGTTCGATCGTCCAAGGTGATCGTACGTTTGATTAATATAACGATCTATCATGCTTCACCTTGCAGGCCCAGACCGGTTCGTCCATGAGTGACGAGTTGAAACAGGTTGCAAACGGCTATGACGTTAGGGTGAAGTCATTTACCGGCTATGACATGAACGGATATCGCTTCCACACAACAAGTTACGAGCAGATTCGGCCCGAACGAAAAACCACAAATAGCGGAGTTTGTACGCCCGGCACTGATGGCCTCGACTATCATGGTAGAGTTGAGAAAATCTATGAACTCTCATTTCATGGAGACAAACCTCTTAAACCTATCATGTTCAAATGCCACTGGTTTAATCCTCGATCAACGAGACGAACCCCTCATCTTGGGCTAGTCGAGATTCGAGAAGATTCCATCTATCCTGGAAAAGATGTCTACATTGTGGCTCAACAGGCCGTGCAGGTGTATTATACTCGATACGCCAACTAAGACAAAGAGGATCTTAAGGGTTGGGCTATTGTGCACCAGGTATCTCCACACGGTAAACTACCTGCCCCAAACGATGATGATTACAACTTCAACGCAAACACATATGATGGACAGTTCTATCAAGAAGATGGGCTACCAGACACGTTTGAGATAGTCTTACCCGAAGCAATCGAAATGGAAGTAGACAACAAAATGGTTGATGGCGAGGTCGATGGAGATGTGGTGGTAAATGCCAAGGACATAGCAATGCTTGAGCGATTACTTCTAGGCAATGACTACGATGACAACATAGAACCTTCGGATAGTGTTGCCCATTTGGACAATTTTGACAGTGATGATGAGACCTATGATCCCAATCATGAAGATTATTGCTAATACATGTAATACTATGTTTTTTTAATTTGTGTTTTGTTTATATATTTTGAATCTATTTCTAATATATATACTAATTAGTCTTGTTCATTCTTTGTGATTGCAGGTGATTGAACAAAGATGACGAGCAGACGTCCACGCCGTGACACGCCCTCGGTTTATGGGAGAGACCGCCCTCTCCTTCGAGGTGAGGGGTCATCATCCAGGGCAGCGTCCGCAAGAGGTGACGAGAGGAGGACCAGGGGCAGCAGCCGCAGAAGGCAGCGGTCTCCTCCCTCACCACGTGACGAGGTGCTGGAGGAGGAGCACGTGACAGCCACGGCCATGTCCTCATCGGAGGACGAGAGGGGTCAGCAAATGGGCGAGGTAGGTGAGGCGCTCGAGGGCAAGGGAGGCGAGGGGCTCAAGGGCGACGGAGGGGGTACCGCTACTCGGACTCCCTACGAGCGAAGTCCCGCGAGCCTCCCTCCGGTTCCGCTTCCTCACAACCGCCCAGTGATTCGGCCTATGGCAAAGAGGTAAGTAACTATAGATGTTATCACAATTACTTCATAAGATATGTTGGAAATCATAAGAGAAACTGATAAATTTTCTTAATCACTTGTGCAGGGCCTGGTTGGTTTTGTCAGGTACTTCAGCACGCACCCCCGTGAGCATCCTTGGTGTTTTGTGCAGGAAATGGTACCCCGGCATTGTGCAACTGTCCAAAGAGCTGGTGGTGCGGGAGCCGGCCTCCAACTGGGACAGGTACGCGCTGGT
Organism: Miscanthus lutarioriparius; assembly: GCA_904845875.1. NCBI lineage: Eukaryota > Viridiplantae > Streptophyta > Magnoliopsida > Poales > Poaceae > Miscanthus > Miscanthus lutarioriparius. The sequence goes on from CAJGYO010000005.1 coordinate 3,057,225, forward strand.
CACGGATGACACTTACCGCAACAAGCAGGAGCGGGTATTGGCGGAGTTTTGGGTAAGTTTCTCTCGCACAACATTGCTTAATACAACTCATTCATTGGTTAAATGTTTTATTGAAATAATGAATGGATACATCGGTTTTGTATGTAGAAAATTTTCAAGGCCGAAGAAGGACTTGAGGCCCAGACGGATCGGGCGGCTGTCGCAGCTTGTAGGAAGTACGTCACCGAGATGCACCACCATGGGCGCGTCCAAGCCCACATAGACTACTACAGGTCGGTACTTAAGTAGTCCCTCCCCAAGCCTCAAGCAAGACTGATTACGCTGACCCGGGACCAGTACCTTGAGGTAGGTGAATAACATTCATAATGATTCGTTTTGATATTAAGTAGGTTCAATTTCATCTTCTTATATGTCAAATACTCGATGACTTGTAGGTGATTCCCTGGTGGTGTCGATCGTATCCCGAGTGCTGGGCCATGATGGTGGACAAGTGGTTATCATAGGACTTTGTTGACACGCACGAGAGGCAGCGAGAACAGCGTCTGATGAGGCAAGGTTCAACTCACCATCAAGGCAGCCGCAGCCTCCCCGGATACAAACAAGCATACGTAAGTGATTTCTTTCATTTATTTTGATGCTCAATTCTGCTTGATTTCTCACCATCTTCCCGTCTTTCTTGCAGGAGGCTGCGCACCCGGGCGAGGAGGTCTCGGAGTTCTCTGCGTGGGCTATGTCTCACATGGGCAGGGCGTCGTCCTCTGTCTCCTTCGACCCGGCTGCCCTGCCCTAGGTGTACTCCGACCCGAACGTGTACACTAAAGTCCAAGAATACACGTCCTCGGTAAGGGAGATCTATGGGGAAGATTACAATGTGCGCACTGAGCCCATTGATGCAGAGACGATCACGAGGCTCGGAGGAGGCAAGAAGCATGGGCGGCTGTGGATTACAGACGGCGCCATCGACTCCACCACTGTTCCCTCCCTCGACGCTATCCGAGCATGGAGCACGAGCTCTAGCCAGCCCATACGCTCACGGCCTTCTCCAGCACTGCAGCAGGTCTAGGCACTCCAGGTAATTCCTGTTTTACTCGTCGTACGTTGATATTTACACACCTAAATTAGATTTGCATTACTGATACATTGGAGTGAAATATTGCAGGCCGAGATGGAAGAAACAAAAAGGCAAAGTCAAGAGCAGAACGTGGAACTGACGGCACAGCTGCAGGCCCAGCAGGTCGCGTTCGAGGCCGCGCAGAAGCAGATGGCGGAGATGATGGTGATCATGCAAAGTCTTGGGCAAGCATCGGGTGTACCTATGCAGTTTTCAGCTCCTCCACCTCCTACTCCTGCAGCTACTCCTATAAGTATGAAAGTTCACTTTTCGCTTGTGCTTTGCATGTATGTCGGCCTTCGTGCCGTTGTGGATGTCGGCGTTCGTGCTGTTGTGGATGTCGGCGTTTGTGCCGTTGTTTCTTGCAGGTTTTGGAAACCTCCCTGTGCAGGGGAGGTGCTGCCAAAATTTTCAATTGAGTCTAATCTTTTTGTATTCCTAGATTATTAGATGCAATCTCTAAGTTTTAATACTGTTTTCCCGGATTACTCACACATGCAATCTATGTTCCTTTGTGCAGCCTCCATCCGCGGGTTCCAATCATCCCGGTAGTGCGTCACCGGCTGATCCCGCCTTTCCTTCACCACCGTCTCATAGGCTACCTTGATGAGGACTAGTGCTAGGTGATGTGGTTGGACTTTATTGTAATATTTGTGGTTTATGGTTCTGACTTGTGCTTGGATTTCATGAACTTGTCATAATAAACATGTGAATGATGATGAATATGTGACTTGTCGTTGTAATATATTGTGATTTGTGGTTCACAATTATGGTTGTGATATATTGTGAGAAAATAGGTTCTGTGTGATATATATATGAAATGCTTGTGTCGATGGAATGCAAAAAACAAAAAAAAAATTATACCTCTTTGCCGAGGGCAATGACCAAGGCCCTCGGCAAAGAAGGGTCCTTTGAGGGTCAAGCCCTCGGCAAAGATTTTTTTTAAAAAATAAAATTTCTGCATATTTCTTTGAGAGGGTCATGGTTGGAGGCCCTCGGCAAGATTACTTTTTAAAAAATTCTTTGCCGAGGGCCTTGGGAAGCCCTCGGCAAAGATTTTCCAAAAAAAAAGAATAATTCTTTGCCGAGGGCCGTCCCATTGCCCTCGGCAAAGATTTTTTGAAAAAATTCTGCACATTTCTTTGCCGAGGCCATGCTTGGAGACCCTCGGCAAAGTATTTTTCAAAAAATTCTTTGCCGAGGGCCCTCGGAGGCGGCCCTCGGCAAGACTCCGTCCCAGCGCCCGGCCGCGACGGCTTTTTTCTTTGCCCAGTGCCGCTCCGACCCTCGGCAAAGGCTTTGCCGAGTGCCCGATAAAGGGCCCTCGGCAAAGACCCTCTTCGCCGACTCAAAATTCCCGAGAGCTCTTTGCTTGAGGCCGCCCTCAACAAAGCCTTTGCCGAGGGTTAATCTTTTTGCAAAGAGGCCGTCTCCAGTAGTGAAACGAGCCCACCGAGGTGACCGGACGCTGGCCACAGTCGATCAAGAGGCTCGGCAATAGGCGCGGCAGCAGCATGACCGGACGGCTCCGATCGAGTCTGAGAGAGGTTCTAGAGCGGCGAAACTATGACCGAACGGACGGCAACATCATCCGATCAATTGATCGCAGCTCTAACGGTCGGGACGACCGGACGCGTCCGGTCAGTAGCAGAAAAGCGGGATTTCGTCCCCAACGGCTACTTTCTCAGTGGGGCTTATAAATAGACCCCCAACTGACCATTTGAGTTGTGTGGAGCTGAGGAAACATATCAAGGGTGTTGATACACCATTTTAGTGATTTCCACTTGCATAGTGCTTAGTGATTCATTAGGTGATTAGCGTAGGTGCTTTGCGAAGTGCTTAGGTTGATTAGACCACCGCTTATGCGCTTGCTCTAGGTTTACGCCTAGCGTTTAGTGAGGTTTGTATACCTCTTACCACTCGGTGCTTGCGCGCACCATTGTTGTACATCGAAGGGGCTTGTAGTCTTGTGAGATCACACCAACCGCGCTTGTGTTATGGCCGCCACCGTGTACCGGAGGGAACAAGGCCCGCGATGTTTCGGCCAGAAGCTTGATAGTGAAGACGGCGGGGAGCATCCGGGAGAGCCTTGCCGGAAAGCACGTCAGAGACCCACTTGCGCGTGGGGAAGGGCCGAGGCTATCCATGGAGTTACCCGACCGGGAGCTTGGCCCTTGCGAAGGATTCCTTGCGAGGGGCTCCAACGAGGACTAGGGGAAAGCTTGCGCGCTTCTCGATACCTCGGTAAAAATACCGGAGTCGTCGACGGGAGTTTGCATATCTTTACCTTGCTCTTTAGTAGGGATGAAAACGGATCGGATACGAACGGATATCACTCATATTATATTTGTTTTTATATTTCTATTCGGATTCGAATTCGGACACGGATAGCGTTCGGATACATATACGAATACGGATTGACTCGGTTACGGATACGAATAATGAGTATCGAATACGGTATGAATCGGATTCGGAGAAGGTCGGATACAAATATCTATTCGGAAATTGAGTAAAAGCGAATATATATATATATATATATATCATACGTGCATAAACCATTACACCACTCTATGAGTCCATAATCCATCTAGATTAAGCCGAAAGACTAAAGAGTAAAGCAACAAATAAGATAAAGATACGAGATACATCATACATCAAACATCATATAAGCACCAATCTTGGCATGAGTAGAAATAGCCAAGCACATTGCTTCATGGGTCTCATGGAGTCATGGTCATGGATTCAAGATCTACAATCCTTATATAGGCCATTTTTTCATTTTGAGAAAGTTTGAACAAAATGTAGTTCAAATTTCACAAGTGTGTGACATAGTTTTAGAAAGTCCATATGAGAGATAAGAATTTGTGACTAGTGTTTGATAAAACTTTCTCAAATGGGAAAATGAGCTATGTAACAATTGTATATCTTGCTGAGATGATCAAACTTGGTATTCAGAGTTTTTTTCATCTGAGGTCATTTAGTGTCTCATTTGAGCAAGTTTGACCAAGTCAAATTTGGTCAAATGAAAAAACAACACTTTGACTCTAGTATTATGAACTCTAAATGACTTCAAATTGAAAAGTTTTGAATACCAAGTTTGTTCAACTCATCAAGATCTACAATTCTTGTTTTGGTCAACTTTCCATTTGAGATAGTTTGGACGGTTCAAATTTGTGATTTTTAAATTTCGATGCTTACAAACTAGTTTTCTGAACCCTAGATTGTCTCAAATTGAAAAGTTTTGAATACCAAGTTTGTTCAGCTCATCAAGATCTACAATCCTTATATAGGCTATTTTTTCATTTGAGAAAGTTTGAACAAAATGTAGTTCAAATTTCACAAATGTGTGACATAGTTTCAGAAAGTTTATATGAGATTCAAGAATTTGTGACTAGTGTTTGATAAAACTTTCTCAAATGAAAAAATGAGCTATGTAACAATTGTATATCTTGCTGAGATGATCAAACTTGGTATTCAGAGTTTTTTCATCTGAGGTCATTTAGTGTCTCATTTGAGCAAGTTTGACCAAGTCAAATTTGGTCAAATGAAAAAACAACACTTTGACTCTAGTATTATGAACTCTAAATGACTTCAAATTGAAAAGTTTTGAATACCAAGTTTGTTCAACTCATCAAGATCTACAATTTTTGTTTTGGTCAACTTTCCATTTGAGATAGTTTGGACGGTTCAAATTTGTGATTTTTAAATTTCGATGTTTACAAACTAGTTTTCGGAACCCTAAATTGTCTCAAATTGAAAAGTTTTGAATACCAAATTTGTTCATCTCATCAAGATATACAATCCTTATATAGGACATTTTTTCATTTGAGAAAGTTTGAACAAAATATAGTTCAAATTTCACAAGTGTGTGACATAGTTTCAGAAAGTCTATATGAGATTCAAGAATTTATTACTAGTGTTTGATAAAACTTTCTCAAATGGGAAAATGAGATATGTAACAATTGTAGATCTTGCTGAGATGATCAAACTTGGTATTCAGAGTTTTTTCATCTGAGGTCATTTAGTGTCTCATTTGAGCAAGTTTGACCAAATCAAATTTGGTCAAATAAAAAAACAACACTTTGACTCTAGTATTATGAACTCTAAATGACTTCAAATTGAAAAGTTTTGAATACCAAGTTTGTTCAACTCATCAAGATCTACAATTGTTGTTTTGGTCAACTTTCCATTTGAGATAGTTTGGATGGTTCAAATTTGTGATTTTTAAATTTTGAATAAATATCCGGATAATATCCGTTTTTAAATATCCGGATATATCCGATACTTATCCGGATTATCCGATATCCGCCGGATATCGATGATATTACATCCGTATTTGATATCCGCCTAAGATATCCGTTTTAGTATCCGTATCCGAAAAAAAACCCGGATATCCGAGTAACTATCCAGATAAGTGTTCATATTTATTCGGTCGAACGGACGGTCGAATAAATATCCGTACCGTTTTCATCCATACTCTTTAGCTTCCGCATTTACATTGGTTATATTTCTCCTTTTGCGGTAGAGATAGCAATACACTAGCAAAACCATAGTTGCACATTTAGATAGTTTATCTTTTGCATAGGTTTTGCTAGGGTTAAAAAAGAGGCTATAGTTAAGAGTTAGAATTTTAAGTTACCTAATTCACTTACTTCTTAGGCGTCACGGTCCCCTACAAGAGACTCGATCAGTGCATCACTGCTTCTGTAGTTTTACATTAGTCGTTAGGTGTCAGGGAGGTGTTGTTGCGTAGATTGACGCTTCAGCAATCGACAGCCTAGCGATCTAGCATATGAATATCCACCGGTGGCCGAGTGGGCACTCAGAGGGCCCAAAGTGGCAAGCACCTACGCTACGCGGCTACACATGCATGTCCTCGACTAGGAGTATGCGATTTGCCAAGTTAACGATCTCTCAGGACGAAGCACTCGCACAATTGTGACTTTGAGGCTGGCTAAAAAAAGCTGCCACTTGGGAGCCCACAAATTTAGGGGATATTGTCTTATATATCTATATACAAATAAAAAGTATCAAATTAGTCGGCAACATTAATGTGTGAGGATATTACTAGTCTTCTATATATATATATATAGACATAGAAGACTTTCTTGTGTCATAGTAAACCGCAACTTTGATTTGAACAACTTCAGCTTAGAAAAGCTACTTTGCCGGAAAGTTTTGTATGCAATAGTAAAATTAGGATAAAGGGTCATACTTGTTAACTTCATAATATCTAGGGGACCTATAGAATCCTTAAGTAAATTCTAAATGAAGATTAACTACCTAAACAAATCCTGTCCATCGGTACCTTTGTATCTGTATAATGTCAGTACTCTGATATGGCTAGAGAAACGAAGAATAGATGTTCCCGTCGCGTCTAGAATAGGAGGCCAAGCCATGAATAGGGGCTTGATCGGTGCTTCACTGCTTTTGTAGTTATATGACTGTGCAGTCTTAGCCATTAGGTGTTAGGGAGGCGTAGTTGCTTAGATCGGCACTTCGGCAATCGGCAGCCAGCGACCCAGCATATGAATAGTAGTCACCAGTGGCTGAGTGGGCATGTAGAAGGCCGGAGCCCAAAGAGGCAAGCACCTATGTGGCTACGCAGTACGCACGCACATCCTAGACAAGGAGTATGCGATTTGCCGAGTTAATGATCTCTCAGGACACAGGTACTCGCACGATTGTGACTTTGTGGCTGGCTAAAAAAAAGTTGCCACTTGGGAGAGCCCACAAATTTAGGAGGCCATATTCCATCCCTATAAGGATATTACTAGTCTTATATATATATAGATAGATAGATAGATAGATAGAGAGAGAACTAAAAAGCATTGAATTAGTCTATAACCTTGTGGAGGTGGGGAAGAGCCCCTCACTCACCACTCTCCTGTTGGCTTCACATAATTATTCAACATATTGATCCATCCCTTTGCAAAACCTTATTGTAGGGGGCACGAGCCCCCTCCCTCTCTACTCTTCTAGTCTCGTTAGCTTCAACGGTTGTTTTCAGCTAGATTTGAATTTTACTTATATAGGAGTACAAATTAATCACATGGCTGATGTCGTTAAGAAGATCCTTGACGTCGGTCTGGCCATCAAGGAGGTCGTTAAGACTGACCGGACCAACGAGAGATAGTGCAAGGGTATCGAGAAGGTCTGTGGATTGGTGCACACGCTACAACGAGCGTAGAGTCAATGATCCAGTCACCCAGTGGTTGCAAGGACGCTCAATTCTGTGTTGGATAGCCTGAAGGATGCTCTAGCACTCGTGAGTCGCTGTGGGAAGAAGAACGCTATTCTTCAGGTCATCACGGTGAAGTTTGAATCGCTGTGAGAAGAAGAACGCTATTCTTCATGTCATCACGGCGAAGTTCTGCACAAGATCTCGCTTGGAACCCTAGCAGTCACCGTGGTTACAGCCATCAACCTCAGCAGGCCCCAGGTAATTAATTAACATACACATATATTACTTATATTATTATATAAAAAACCATAAGTTCTTAATTACTGTATGTATATGTAGAGCGAGTGTAATAATAGACACATATATGTGTAGTTTCAACCTAAATGGTGAATTAAACAAAAAATCTTTTAAATGGCCAAAGTAGTAAAAAAATAGTTTGAATGGTGTGTTTAAATGTGATATAAATGTGCTTGTGCAATTGTATGCATGTTCTGGCACATTTATAATTTTAGTATGGAACTATAGTTCACTGGTACAATGCAAACTTTTAAACCATCTAATTTAAACCATTTAGAAATAGAGTGTGATTGAAATTCACCGAGTAATTAATGGAAATAGATATAAATGTTTTAGCGTTAATGGTTCAATACATGCGGTTCCTCCGCCGCCTCCCCTCCCGCCCCTTGTTCTGCTGCAAATGTGTCTGTCGGTCCTGAAACCGCCTCATCTCGGACTCTAACAACCATAATGCATGTGTAGCCTGAGCGGTCTTAGCTATAGCCTCTCTCATGTTGGCCTCACGTAGTTATTCGACATATTGATCCATCCCTTTGCAAACCTTGTAGGGGGGCACGAGCCCCTCCCTCTCCACTCTCCTCTTGGCCTCACATAGTTATTCGACATATTGATCCATACGCAGTGATCCCAACATGTTAAACCTTGTAGGGGGGCACGAGCCCCTCCCTCTCCACTCTCCTCTTGGCCTCACATAGTTATTCGACATATTGATCCATACGCAGTGATCCCAACATGTTTTGTGACATATTGATCCATACGTAGTGATCCCAATTCCCATCATAGTCTCGTGTGTATACAATGCTCATACGCAGTGATCCGATCATAGTTTTGTGACATATTGATCCATATGCAGTGATCCCATCATAGTACCATGTCTATACAATGATCATTGATTTTGGGTTATATACATCACGTTAGTTGTGTAGTGTTCATTGTTCGCCACCTCGTTTAAATCGTGAGAAAAAACCAAAGTGAACAAACCTGTTCATGGGCTATACAAGTAAATGCTAAACTATGTATAGATCTGTTCATGCATGGGCCGCCCGACCAGACGCACCCGAAAAAAAGCGACCAGTGGCCGAACCTAATTAAAAAAAAACTAGTCCAAAGTAAAAAAAATACAAGAAATAGCCCGACCAGCCAATGTGTCGGGTTAGGCTCGATTCAAAGGGCCAGGCTCCGGGTCAAAGGGCCAAATATTTTGACCCGATCATTTTTTTTTCTGGCCCGAACCAACACAATGTTTGATCAGGTCTACATGTGGGTATATGTGTAGTTTCAACCTAAATGGTGAATTAAACAAAAAATATTTTAAATAGCCGAAGTAGTAAAAAAATAGTTTGAATATGGTGTGTTTAAATGTGTTTTTGCAATTGTATGTATGTCTCAAGACACATTATAATTTTAATATGGAACTATAGTTTACTGGTACAATACAAACATTTAAACCGTCTAATTTAAACCATTTAGACATAGAGTGTGGTTGAAATTCACTAGTAATTAATGGAAATAGATATATATGTTTTTTTTGCGTTAAATGGTTCAATACATGTGGTGTGATTTCGTATTCCAGTAACGCCGAGAGTCCCTCATGTTCGAACTCATCCTAAACACACTGACAGAAAAAGGCACGACTCGTAGACAAATTAATCCACGGGAAACTGGAAACAGCAGGCTAGGTAATATAATTGCAGGAAGGATAATCTAGTGCAGTTGGAGTACGTGACGTGATGAGCATGACAAAAACTGGCTCCGCCCAAACGTACGCCGCCGACGCCGCCCGCCGGTCCGTCACTCCGTCGTCGTCACTGCATGGTGCAGCAGCCGCTGGGTCCGTCGTCGCGGTAGCACGGCGGCGCGTCGTTCGCCATCATCATCCCGTACTGGCGCGCGTCGTACGGTAATAACACGTTGCCGCCGCCGGGCACGTACTGGAGCGCGGGCGCCTGCCAGCCGCCGCCGTACCCGCCGTACGGGTACGAGTACGAGTACCCGGCCAGCGGCGGCGTCGGGCCCAAGTGCACCATCTGCCCGGCAGGCGGGTCCTCCGCCGCGCCGCCGTCGCTGACGACGGCCACGGGCTTCCCGGTCCTGGACTGGATCCGCCACCTGAGCAGCGACGCGTCGAGGGAGGCGCCCTTGACCACCACCAGCCCCGTGTCCACCGACGCCCGCACGTCCTCCACCCCTGCATATAAGCACACCAAACCATCATGCATGTCGAAGACCTAGTAGACGTGAGCCTGCGCTGCGCATGCAGAAGCAGAACAACGGCGGCCGGCAGGCCGGCAGGAGCACGCTGCACGTACGTACCGTGCATGTTCCGGACAGCCTTGCGGATCTTGCGCGCGCATCGGAGGCAGTGCACGTCCATCTCCAGGATGACCGGCGCCATTGCTCCGCTCGCCGTCGCCGCTGAGCCTGCACGTGCTCTGCTCGGTTGTGAATTGTGCGTTCGGTTGTGAATTGTGATGGATGGATATTTTTGCTGGGGTGTGTAGGAAGGAATGGCTTTTTATTTGTAGAGGGAGGGAGGGAGGAGGAGGAGCAAATCAAGCGGCCGGGGAGCAGGGGATTATGCGGGGACTCGAAACCGATTTAATCCGCTCGCTGTCATCGGCCGCGCTCTCGACGCGGCGTCGTCCCCTAAATCTGGTTTCCATGCAGAGTAAATGCGCTGCCAATCTTGCAGGGGGAATGCACACCAGGCCTCCCATGCATGCAGCATGCATGTAATCTGGTAGATTTGTTGCTGCCATTCGTGAATCGTGATCGGGATTTCGGGATCCCCCTCTTGCCATATTGAATCGAATCGAATACGTGCCGTGCGGGGCGCGCTACTCCCCGCAGCCGCCTGATGATCCCCACATATAGCTGCTGCAGAAACAGAAGAAAACTCACTCGCTGCTGCATGATGCTCGTCTCGCGTCGTTCTGCTCGATCGGTCGATTCAACGGATTATTCTTTCAGTTTTAATTTGAGCCTGCTACCTAGCTAGAGTTGCTGAAGCATGAACCTTATAGTACTTGCTTATTAAGTTACTGTAAGTTAGCGAAAGTAAAAAGAGATCGATCGCAAACTGCTACTGCTAGTAAGCTAGATGTTTCTGTAACTGCGGCTGCCGACTGGTGCGATACGATGACTGCTGAGGAGTTCACGTTCACGCATGGAATTTATAGATCCGCATGCATGATCAGTGCCGGTCGTCAAGGACTGAACTTGTTACTCATCGGTCGGCGGTCGCTGTTGACAGGCATGGAAGTATGGAACAGGCACGCTCCTTTTGGAGAACGAAATGTCATTGGTCAAACTAACCTGCTACCTAGCCAAAACAGGTGGATTCCGTTTTAAAATGGCACGACGTTTCTGAGTGATACGCGAGTTTGATCCTTATAGGAGTATCTTCTTCTTCGCTTCGCTAAAAAAACAAGCCGAAACACTGTTCCAGCTGATTTGTTGAGAGAGAAAACACAGTTCCGGCTGAAAAAACAAGCTAAAAGATACGGATTATAAGACAAGCGAACATGGCCTATTAGTCTTGTTTAGGCACCTGAATGAGGCTACTTTAGTAACGGTTGCCAACAACCGGACACTATCATTATCCATTTCCTACGCTGCTTAGCTAGCTAGGTCAAGCTTCACATGCTGCCGTTGCTTACCGTGTTCTGAACTTCTGATGCTCTGTAGACTGTAGTTTCATGCTGCTACTGCAATGGTTTGAGGATGAAAGTGATACATGCAACCGTGGAGCGATTAAGATTTTCTTTTTTTTCCGACGCGCAAAAGCTTTGCCCATGGGGTTTCAGAGAGACAAGAGGTGGCAAATAAATGGACCGATCAAGCATTACAATGCACATGCTGGGCCGAGCATACAAGACCATATGTATAGAAACAGCATATTATGTTCGGTCTGATCCAAAATAAAGGAAGAAAAATGACATCCATCGTCGTTTCGAGATCTGGCGTTTGAAAAGAAATCGGCTAGGAAGGAAAATTTTCACCCAAGGTGTGATATAGACAGACAGATCTTGATATACCAAATAGATATACAATCAATACATATATTTTATGGTAGAGTTAATGGATCAAACTAATCTGCTATATATTGTAGATGCTTGTGTTTTTTTTTTCATATAAACTTGGTTAAAAGTTGAAGCTGTTACCAATTTGTTGTCAGCTGACTGTACATCTGCATAACTCTACCAATGGTCTTGTTTGCAGATCGAAGAGAATGGCAAATAAAAATAATCTGAATTGCTAATTATTTTTCCTAGGAACTGGGAACAGATACACGTCGCCTCCACAATGAAGGTCTCGTTCTTATTCTCCCTTTGCGAAGGATAAGCCTCGATTAAAATGATGGTTACTGGTTTTTCATACAAAGAATCTCGTTTTTCATACATGATTACTGATTAAAAGAAGAAACAGAATTGGTTACTGATTAAAAGAAGAAACAGAATTAAAAGAACAATGGCCATATACATACAAACAACCTCGTTTTTCATACATGATCTGACACAGAAACTAGTACCAATTAACAATTTGAATTAGGACACTAATGAACAAATCAAAACAAGCACCAAAATAAGTAAATCACACGCACAATACAATCTGCTAATTACGGTACGCTATGCATCCATTATGACCTTGAATTCCTCGAAGCTGAGCACCCCGTCGCCGTTGAGATCAAACCTGCAGATCATGGCCCTGCACTCATCAATGTCCTGGTGGTAGCCCAGCCTGGAGAGCATCCGCTTCAGGCTCAGCGGCGTGATGCACCCTTCGCCTTCCATGGCGTACATCCCGAACGCCTCCCTGAGCTCCCGCCGCCGCTGGCCCTCGTCCTCCTCCTCCGCCTCCGCCGCCGCCGTCCCCGCCAGCGCCAGCACAAGGAGCTCCTCCTGGCTCAGCAGCCCGTCGCCGTCGGCGTCCGCCGACGCCACCAGGCGGTCCACCTCCTCCGCCGACACGTCCTCGCCCAGCGCCGCCTTCATGCAGAGGCGCAGCTCGGCCGCCGACAGCTTGCCGTCGCCGTCCCGGTCCAGCGCCGAGAACACGCGGCTGAACTCGGATGATGCGTACACCGCCATTGATCTTCTTCAACCTTGGCAAGCTTCAGCGATTGGTTTTAGTAGTTTCCTTTCCAGGCAAGCTACGCGAATGACTATCGGGAACTTTGCCTTTGCTGATCTGGTCTGTCTGCAAGACTGCAACTGCAATGGCACACTCAGGCGCTCGGTTCTTGCAGCTATTATGACTTTATGAGCTGCAATCATGCATGCGTTGCGTGCCAATGGTGGGTTCGTGTTGATACATTCAAGGCATAAAGAACGGGTCACTACCTGACAGTGCCAAGAAAATTTCTTAGCGTAGCACCATGGGTTGGGTCTTTCTTTGCAATAGTCAATTGCTGAGAGTAGAAGAGCTGCAGCCGATTCCGACAGATAGGAACCTCGTCAGCTGCTCCGGCCTGCAGAGAGTCTGACGTCTCTAGAATAGTGCATGACTAGCCGGCCGGCGTTGATAAATTCCTGATCTTGCTTTGAGTCTGGGCTGCTTCGTTCGCTCTGTTTGGTCTTCTTCTCTTTTTTTGGTTTAATTTGACACAGAATGTTCTGTGATCCAACTGACCAACTTTTATTCATGGAATGATTAGGTGGAATGCTTGAATATGCCATCAGGAACATTATGCTATGAGAATTGAGAAATGCCTGGCCAAAGCTGCACTATGCGATGGCTTCTTTTTTTTTTGAACAAGGAGACAGACAGGTGAGCAGTATTACCGACACTGACAGTTCACCCGTCTGTAACATAATTTTGCACGCAGTCGCTGTACTGCACACTAGGGAGGAAGAGAAGAGGAGCTGGCCGGACGACGAACGCCGCAGCCGGATTTAAAATTGGGACGCCAGCCAGTCTGTTACAGCCGGCGTGCAAGAACTCCAGCCAGTGTCAGCTGTTTGACCAAACACATAGTTGGGTCCAATTAATCCGTTCAACACAGCCCAGTAATTGAAAACCGCCGGTCACTTTTCCAGTCAAAAAATGCTTAGGCCTTGTTTAGATGCATCCCAAATTCCAAGTTTTTTCACTCTCTCTCCATCACATCAATTTTTAGCCGCTTGCATGGAGTATTAAATGTAGGTAAAAAAAATAACTAATTACACAGTTTAGTTGGAAATCACGAGATGAATCTTTTGAGCCTAGTTGGTCCACGATTGGACAATATTTGTCAAATAAGACGAAAGTGGTACTATTCATCGGGTTGAAATTTTTTCAGCATCTAAACGAGGCCTTACTTCCTTTTATTATACCCTAAGAAAGGTACACGATGCTACTAACAAATTACTACTGAACATGCATAATCCTTCCAAGCAGTCACAGTTACTAGTAGCTGACTATAAATCCTGACGCAGATGCTCTCTCAGTCAGTCACCAGGCGCGATCGAGCTGCCGATCCAGTTCAAGAGCCCAACCAAACACGACACAATGCTGGTGCTGTTCGGCCACTATGGCGACGGCGAGGTCTCGGCGTCCGAGCTGCGGGCAGTGCCGGCCCTAGGGGTAGGGCAGGAGGTACGACGGTCGAGGGCCCAAGCGGAGAAACACTACCGTAATCCTGAAATTTACCGAGAGTTTTTATATTTGCCGAGTGTATTCATTCGGGCACTCGGCGAACAAGTTCTTTACCGAATGCCGCGCTAAAAACCTGTTCATGGGCTATACAAGTAAATGCTAAACTATGTATAGATCTGTTCATGCATGACCGCCCGACCAGACGCACCCGGAAAAAACCGACCAGTTGCCGATCCCAATTAAAAAAACTAGTCCAAAGTAAAAAAAAAAATACAAGAAATAGCCCGACCAGCCAATGTGTCGAGTTAGGCTCGATTCAAAGGGCCAAATATTTTGATCTGATCATTTTTTTTCTGGCCCGAACTAACACAATGTTTGATCAGGTCTACATGTGGGTATATGTGTAGTTTCAACCTATATGGTGAATTAAACAAAAAGTCTTTTAAATAGCCGAAGTAGTAAAAAAATAGTTTGAATGGTGTGTTTAAATGTGTTTGTGCAATTGTATGTATGTCTCAAGGCACATTATAATTTTAATATGGAACTATAGTTTACTGGTACAATACAAACATTTTAACCGTCTAATTTAAACCATTTAGACATAGAGTGTGGTTGAAATTCACTAGTAATTAATGGAAATAGATATATATGTTTTTGCGTTAAATGGTTCAATACACGTCGTGTGATTTCGTATTCCAGTAACGCCGAGAGTCCCTCATGTTCGAACTCATCCTAAACACACTGACAGAAAAAGGCACGACTCGTAGACAAATTAATCCACGGGAAACTGGAAACAGCAGGCTAGGTGATATAATTGTAGGAAGGATAATCTAGTGCAGTTGGAGTACGTGACGTGATGAGCATGACAAAAACTGGCTCCGCCCAAACGTACGCCGCCCGCCGGTCCGTCACTCCGTCGTCGTCACTGCATGGTGCAGCAGCCGCTGGGTCCGTCGTCGCGGTAGCACGGCGGCGCGTCGTTCGCCATCATCATCCCGTACTGGCGCGCGTCGTACGGGAATAACGCGTTGCCGCCGCCGGGCACGTACTGGAGCGCGGGCGCCTGCCAGCCGCCGCCGTACCCGCCGTACGGGTACGAGTACGAGTACCCGGCCAGCGGCGGCGTCGGGCCCAAGTGCACCATCTGCCCGGCAGGCGGGTCCTCCGCCGCGCCGCCGTCGCTGACGACGGCCACGGGCTTCCCGGTCCTGGACTGGATCCGCCACCTGAGCAGCGACGCGTCGAGGGAGGCGCCCTTGACCACCACCAGCCCCGTGTCCACTGACACCCGCACGTCCTCCACCTCTGCATATAAGCACACCAAACCATCATGCATGTCAGACGACCTAGTAGACGTGAGCCTGCGCTGCGCATGCAGAAGCAGAACAACGGCGGCCGGCAGGCCAGCAGGAGCACGCTGCACGTACGTACCGTGCATGTTCCGGACAGCCTTGCGGATCTTGCGCGCGCATCGGAGGCAGTGCACGTCCATCTCCAGGATGACCGGCGCCATTGCTCCGCTCGCCGTCGCCGCCGCTGAGCCTGCACGTGCGGATGAGTTCGGTTGTGAATTGTGATGGATGGATATTTTTTGCTGGGGTGTGTAGGAAGGAATGGCTTTTTATTTGTAGAGGGAGGGAGGGAGGGAGGGAGGAGGAGCAAATCAGGCGGCCGGGGAGCAGGGGATTATGCGGGGACTCGAAACCGATTTAATCCGCTCGCTGTCATCGGCCGCGCTCTCGACGCGGCGTCCCCTAAATCTGGTTTCCATGCAGAGTAAATGCGCTGCCAATCTTGCAGGGCGAATGCACACCAGGCCTCCCAAGCATGTAACCTGGTAGATTTGTTGCTGCCATTCGTGAATCGTGATCGGGATCCCCCTCTTGCCATATTGAATTGAATCGAATACGTGCCGTGCCGTGCGCGCTACTCCCCGCAGCCGCCTGATGATCCCCACATATAGCTGCTGCAGAAACAGGAGAAGAAAACTCACTCGCTGCTGCATGATGCTCGTCTCGCGTCGTTCTGCTCGATCGGTCGATTCAACGGATTATTCTTTCAGTTTTAATTTGAGCCTGTAAAGCCATTTCATTTCAACAGAACATGAATCCAGTTACTTAGCTAGAGTTGCTGAAGCATGAACCTTATAGTACTTGCTTATTAAGTGACTGTAATTTAGCGAAAGTAAAAAGAGATCGATCGCAAACTGCTACTGCTAGTAAGCTAGATGTTTCTGTAACTGCGGCTGCCGACTGGTGCGATACGATGACTGCTGAGGAGTTCACGTTCACGCATGGAATTTATAGATCCGCATGCATGATCAGTGCCTCCCGTCAAGGACTGGACTTGTTACTCATCGGTCGGCGGTCGCTGTTGACAGGCATGGAAGTATGGAACAGGCACGCTCCTTTTGGAGAACGAAATGTCATTGGTCAAACTAACCTGCTACCTAGGCCAAAACAGGTGGATTCCGTTTTAAAATGGCACGACGTTTCTGAGTGATACGCGAGTTTGATCCTTATAGGAGTATCTTCTTCTTCTTCTATTAGTCTTGTTTAGGCACCTGAATTAGGCTACTTTAGTAACGGTTGCCAACAACCGGAAACTATCATTATCCATTTCCTACGCTGCTTAGCTAGCTAGGTCAAGCTTCACATGCTGCCGTTACTTACCGTGTTCTGAACTTCTGATGCTCTGTAGACTGTAGTTTCATGCTGCTACTGCAATGGTTTGAGGATGAAAGTGATAGATGCAACCGTGGAGCGATTAAGATTTTCTTTTTTTTTCCGACGCGCAAAAGCTTTGCCCATGGGGTTTCAGAGAGACAAGAGGTGGCAAATAAATGGACCGATCAAGCATTACAATGCACATGCTGGGCCGAGCATACAAGACCATATGTATAGAAACAGCATATTATGTTCGGTCTGATCCAAAATAAAGGAAGAAAAATGACATCCATCGTCGTTTCGAGATCTGGCGTTTGAAAAGAAATCGGCTAGGAAGGAAAAATTTCACCCAAGGTGTGATATAGACAGACAGATCTTGATACACCAAATAGATATACAATCAATACATATATTTTATGGTAGAGTTAATGGATCAAACTAATCTGCTATATATTGTAGATGCTTGTGTTTTTTTTTCATATAAACTTGGTTAAAAGTTGAAGCTGTTACCAATTTGTTGTCAGCTGACTTTACATCTGCATAACTCTACCAATGGTCTTGTTTGCAGATCGAAGAGAATGGCAAATAAAAATAATCTGAATTGCTAATTATTTTTCCTAGGAACTGGGAACAGATACACGTCGCCTCCACAATGAAGGTCTCGTTCTTATTCTCCCTTTGCGAAGGATAAGCCTCGATTAAAATGATGGTTACTGGTTTTTCATACAAAGAATCTCGTTTTTCATACATGATTACTGATTAAAAGAAGAAACAGAATTGGTTACTGATTAAAAGAAGAAACAGAATCAAAAGAACAATGGCCATATACATACAAACAATCTCGTTTTTCATACATGATCTGACACAGAAACTAGTACCAATTGACAATTTGAATTAGGACACTAATGAACAAATCAAAACAAGCACCAAAATAAGTAAATCACACGCACAATACAATCTGCTAATTACGGTACGCTATGCATCCATCATGACCTTGAATTCCTCGAAGCTGATCACCCCGTCGCCGTTGAGATCAAACCTGCAGATCATGGCCCTGCACTCATCGATGTCCTGGTGGGAGCCCAGCCTGGAGAGCATCCGCTTCAGGCTCAGCGGCGTGATGCACCCTTCGCCTTCCATGGCGTACATCCCGAACGCCTCCCTGAGCTCCCGCCGCCGCTCGCCCTCGTCCTCCTCCTCCGCCTCCGCCGCCGCCGTCCCCGCCAGCGCCAGCACAAGGAGCTCCTCCTGGCTCAGCAGCCCGTCGCCGTCGGCGTCCGCCGACGCCACCAGGCGGTCCGCCTCCTCCGCCGACACGTCCTCGCCCAGCGCCGCCTTCATGCAGAGGCGCAGCTCGGCCGCCGACAGCTTGCCGTCGCCGTCCCGGTCCAGCGCCGAGAACACGCGGCTGAACTCGGATGATGCGTACACCGCCATTGATCTTCTTCAACCTTGGCAAGGTTCAGCGATTGGTTTTAGTAGTTTCCTTTTCAGGCAAGCTACGCGAATGACTATCGGGAACTTAGCCTTTGCTGATCTGGTCTGTCTGCAAGACTGCAACTGCAATGGCACGCTCAAGCGCTCGGTTCTTGCAGCTATTATGACTTTATGAGCTGCAATCATGCATGCGTTGCGTGCCAATGGTGGGTTCGTGTTGATACATTCAAGGCATAAAGAACGGGTCACTACCTGACAGTGCCAAGAAAATTTCTTAGCGTAGCACCATGGGTTGGGTCTTTCTTTGCAATAGTCAATTGCTGAGAGTAGAAGAGCTGCAGCCGATTCCGACAGATAGGGACCTCGTCAGCTGCTCCGGCCTGCAGAGAGTCTGACGTCTCTAGAATAGTGCATGACTAGCCGGCCGGCGTTGATAAATTCCTGATCTTGCTTTGAGTCTGGGCTGCTTCGTTCGCTCTGTTTGGTCTTCTTCTCTTTTTTGGTTTAATTTGACACAGAATGTTCTGTGATCCAACTGACCAACTTTTATTCATGGAATGATTAGGTGGAATGCTTGAATATGCCATCAGGAACATTATGCTATGAGAATTGAGAAATGCCTGGCCAAAGCTGCACTATGCGATGGCTTCTTTTTTTTTTTGAACAAGGAGACAGACAGGTGAGCAGTATCACGGACACTGACAGTTCACCCGTCTGTAACATAAGGCCCCGTTTAGATTCCAAAATTTTTTGCACAGTACCTGTCACATCGAATCTTGCGGCACATGTATGGAGTACTAAATGTAGACGAAAAAAAAAACTAATTGCACAGTTAGGTGAGAAATCGCGAGACGAAACTTTTGAACCTAATTAGTCCATAATTAGACAATAATTACCAAATACAAACGAAAGTGTTACAGTAGCCAAAAATTCCAAAAAAATTGGATCTAAACGGGCCTTAATTTTGCACGCAGTCGCTGTACTGCACACTAGGGAGGAAGAGAAGAGGAGCTGGCCGGACGACGAACGCCGCAGCCGGATTTAAAATTGGGACGCCAGCCAGTCTGTTACAGCCGGCGTGCAAGAACTCCAGCCAGTGTCAGCTGTTTGACCAAACACATAGTTGGGTCCAATTAATCCGTTCAACACAGCCCAGTAATTGAAAACCGCCGGTCACTTTTCCAGTCAAAAAATGCTTACTTCCTTTTATTATACCCTAAGAAAGGTACACGATGCTACTAACAAATTACTACTGAACATGCATAATCCTTCCAAGCAGTCCCAGTTACTAGTAGCTGTGATCAGTCGAGCGAGAGGCAAGGTTAAGAAGAGCCCCTCCTAAATGTTTTTTCGGCTTCAGCTGTGACCTGATCACGCTGTTGATAGTAGTAGTGCCGTCGCTGTTGATGTTGCCGCCATGATGCCGGGTTCACGATGGCTGGCTACCGGTCATTTATTGATGTCACCGTTGTAGTCGCTCGGCTCACAGTGGCTACCTGGTCGTTATTGGAGTTGTCGATGTAGTCGCTCGGTGTTCACAGCCGCTACCTGGCCACTGTTGTCACCTTTCTTGGTTCTTATTGGTGGATGCTTTGCCACCGCGGCTTCGTCTTCTGAGTGGGTAGCCTTTGTGTTGAGTTTTTTTTGCAGATCCTGTCGGTTAGGTCTATGGTGATGGATCCTCTCCCTACCTCTCTTGCTTGTTTTCTTGTTTACTTGTATCGGGTGTTTGGGGTCTTGGTAATCTTGGGATTACCGGGATGCCTGTTGTTGTATTTGTTTACCGAACTCTATTTCATCTTAATAAAAAACAGGCTATATGCCCGATTGAGGAAAAAAAAAGATAGTGGCATAGTAGGAAGAATCCTGTCTGGGCCACGCTGCATTGCCTGAAGCCTGATGGGCCGATGGGCCCAGGATGGGCTGCCAGGTCCAGAAGCTGTCTAGGAGGCCATGATCCAAACATGTTCGTTATTATTTTATTTGTTTGTCAACGTGAACGTGGTTTTTTGCTTATATATCATCATCAAGAAGTTGCGATAGGAATTCAGCGTCGGCAAAAACTCAACATCAGCATCGGCAGGCGCCCTCACAAGCAGTTACCACGTGACAAAGTGTACTAAATTAAAAAAAAAACAACTTGCGCGAGCGTGAATTACGTAGCAGGTGCAATGCAAAAAGCAAACAGGAGTGGATAACAAACCGGGGGATCTACCATCTACGTCACCACCACGTGGGCTTGGCGTCAGCTGCCCGCGGAATCTAGAACCTTTTCACGGAACTTTCACCGGAGTTCATTTTAAAATTCACACACGCGCTGAGTTCTATAGTTGAACGCCCGTCCACGACGAAAGGTTGGTTCAATATGAACGACAGGAGTGACTGGCTGCTGATCAATCTTTCAAACGCTCGCGCGCGTGCCCACGAATTCCCCGTTTGCCATTCGGATCAAAGTCACACATAAAAGATCTTATTGGAACATTAACATGTGTCGGGATTCGCATGGCAGGATATACTCACTCCGTCCCAAAATATCTGTCGTTTTCGTTTTTTGATAAACAACTTTAACAAAATATATATATAAAATATTAATATTTATGGTACATAATTGATATCATTGCAAATATCTATGAATCTAGTTTTTTAATAAAATTATTTATTAAGATTTATTGTAATATTGGTATCATTAGAAAGATCTTTGAATCTAGTTTTTTAATAAAATCGGAGATATAAATATTGCATGCACTAAAAAAACCAAAAGCGACACATAATTTGGGACATGGGAACTACAGTAGATTGAAAGAGTCTCGGGGTGGTTGGTTGGGGAACAACCATGTGTCAGGATTCACGTGCAACAGGACGGAGACGAACGGCACGAGAGAAATCCCCCTGACATCACTCTGTTTATGGCACTGTGTGCCCAACAACGCTTGTGTGCATAACTTGTTCTAAAAAATATTAAATCAGAACGCTTTCTAAAACTAAATGTCTAAAAAACGTTAAAATGTTTTATAATTTGAAACGAAATGAGTAGTTAAAAGAAATTTTGTTATTAAGTTTATAGAACTACTAAAACAAGTATGTGGAATGAAATACGTGTCCGAAGGGTCACGGTCGTGAAATAAAAAATCTGTGAAAACGTAAATTACAACAAAAATAAAAGTGCGCGACCGTGGAAGGATCTACTCGGTCCAGAGAGCATGGCTCCCTGAGTCTCGGAGAGTCGGTCCCTCGGTCGGAGGACGGGCGGCGGCTTCGAACTCGAAGGACGCGGAGCGCCGTACTACCTGCGAATCGGATGAGAAAGCCACCTGCGCGGACCGACTCCAAGTCGGACCGGAGAACACGCCAATAACGTCAAGCTCGGAACATCCGCCGCTTCTTCCTCTGCCTGCCTTCGTAGCGCGTGGCGTGCGTGAGCTCTTCTTTTCTCCTCTCCACCCCACGGAATCTTGTATATTCCCACTCATCAGCCCAAACCAGGCACCCGCATGCCGCTGAGCGCACGCTGAAACGTCGTCGTATACGCCACGGAATTTCCAAGAGTTCCCAGTCATTTCTGTTCTGTAGGTGGGGTGGGGATTTTTTATTTAGTCCACTGGGCATTCAATTCGGTCGCGCGCCGCCTCCCCCGTCCTTCTTCTTCCTCGGTCCAAGCTGCCACACGGCAGCCTCGATCTCCCTTCTGGCGTTCTCCCGCCATGCCTTGAAGCTTCCAAATGCGCGTCGCGCTCATTAATGGAGTGTGCTATATATATATACTCCTCACCCTCGCAAACACCATTGTTCGCAGCACCTAGCTACGTAGCTTATTCATAGCAGCAGGCAATACTAGAGCGTAGCGGATCGGATCGAAAGCCGCCGACAAGGAGGAAGAAGAAGAAGAAGCAAAGCTAGCCCATCCAGCAGCACCGATTCGACGACCTGACCACCATCGCACCTCGGCAAAGACACCGATCGAGGATGGTTGTCGCCTCGTCGTCGTCCGCGAGCAGCATCAGCAGCGAGCTGGGGTCGCTGTTCGCGGCGTTCGACGCGGACGCGGACGGGCGGATCTCGGCGTCCGAGCTGCGCGAGTGCGTGCGGGCGACGCTGGGGGCCGAGGCGGCCGTGTCGGCGGAGGAGGCGGAGGCGCTGGTGGCGGACGCGGACGCGGACGGCGACGGGCTGCTGGACGCCGCCGAGTTCGCCCGGCTCGTGGCGCGCCTGCAGCAGGACGCCGGCGAGGAGGACCGGCACCGGGGCCTGCGCCTGGCGTTCGGCATGTACTCCGAGACCGAGAATAATAGTATGGAGGGGCAAGCAGGGTGCATCACCCCCACCAGCCTGAGACGGATGCTCGCCAGGCTCGGCGCGCACCAGGACGTCGACGAGTGCCGCGCCATGATCTGCAGGTTCGACCTCGACGGCGACGGCGTGCTTAGCTTCGACGAGTTCAAGATCATGATGAACGCCGCTTGATGACGCTGCTGCTGCTGCTGCTGCTGGTGTTCGTGCTTGCTTGTTCATATGGGGTTGCTTCATCATTCATTCATTTATTCATTGGTTAATTCGTTGTTTGTGTATGAAATATAAGTTTTTAGTTGCAGCTAGGATTGTTAGCTATGTCAGTGTGATGTGCATAGTCGTTATTATTCGTTGATGGCTTCAGCGTGCAGTGCTGTGCTCCATGCATGTATACAGTGTACCAGCTCCGTTGTGAAGCTGCAATTGCCCATTGTTTGTTTGATGTGTCATTATCTAAAAGAAACATTGAATTTGTAGCCTTGATGAAACGTCAAACTTCAAAGTGTGTACACGTTGAACGATACGGAGAGTAGAAGTGTAGAACAGTGCGCATGGCATTTTCACGTCGTCACTTAAGTTACCTGCTGCTGCCGTTAACCGCCTGAAACCTGAAGGAAAGCGAGCTAGGAAGCTGATCAGCATCAGCTTCAGCCAGCGCGGAAACGGGGCGTCATTTATGACGACGAAACGCGGCCCAAACGGAAACCAATGGCCCCGTTCCGCCCTGTGACGGGACTATGATGCCTGTGCTGGTGTGTGGCGCAAACGCCAATCTTTTGGTCGAACCACGGTGGTGTGTCACACATGAGATGAGGGATGACCGGATCACCACCGGTAGCAGTAGGTGACTACCACCCTGTTCCGTTTGGACTTATTTGTTTGATAAGCCATGGTTAAAAATACCGTTGGTTAATTTAGTGTGAAAGAAAAATACTATTCGTTGGTTGAAAAGTACGGTTTATAAGTCGAATAAGCCCAAACAAACAGGGCGCACATTAGATTTGATGTACTGATGTGGTGCCACCGTGCCAGTGGTCCCAGCTGAAATGGTTTTTGTCAAGATGTGTTTTTGTTTTAGGGCGTGCCGATTTGGTACAATGAACTGGTTTATATTAGATCTTTTAAGGTATCATTTGGTTGACAGATAATGTAGGGCAGGACGATCTCATCTCTGTTTTGAGGTATGGACAGTTCTATTTCTTGTTTGGTTGAGGAGGGTTAAGACGGGCCTGTTTTCTGTTTGGTCCAGATACATCAAAAGTAGAATCAACTACCTGACAGGTAGAGCCCACGTGCTCGTCTCTTCTCATGCTTCTTACTCCTTTTTTCCATTGACATGTGGGACCCACTTGTCAATTTTTTATTTTCTCTCTCTTTTTCTTCCTCTTCCTTATCCCTTCGTTCTCCTTATCCCAACCGTACGCAGCGCGAAGCCCCGCTTCTCTTCCTCCGCTGGCACTTGGCCGTGCGCCCGGTCGTCTTCCCTGCTCCACTGTGTGCTGAGGCCAGGGGCGGAGCTGGTCGCACGGGCGCCGGGGTCGGGTAGCCCTCGGCCGCGCGCACAGGGGGGGGGGGCGGAGACGGAGCGCGTTGGGGCTAGCAGGAGCCGAAGCTCACCAGGCGGCCGGTCATGCTCGTCTTCCTCCACACCTCCGCACGTAGGCGTAGGTGAACTCGGTCGCGCGTGCTCCTTCCTCCCCTTCTCCGCCGGCCGACGCTCCTTCCTCTCCTTCTCCATCGGACCTCGCCAGTGCCTAGGCAGCGGTCTCGTCCTCATGCTCCTCACGCACGAGTTGATAACGCTCGTCCCAGTTGGGACGTCCTCGTCTGTCGTTTTTTCGGGGGCAAGCTGAGCCCAAATCTCACGGAAATATTCTTACGTGGGATGTCCTCACTCCCGATAGCCTCCCAACCAAACACCGCGCATCTTGGGTCCGTCTCATCCCATCCCTCATGGTCCTCGCATCCAAACACACGGTTAAGCATGAGGATTCAGGACTGTATAAAGCCTCTAGCGGCCTTAAGATGGGACCCACGCCGTATAAAGGCCTTGGCTTGTTATGTATAAAGCCCGTAGGGCCTTTTTTGTGAGTATACAGAGAGCTTTATTGGCTAGACAGGCACATAATTACAATCGGCATTTATAGGCCGGGCTTTGAGCACACGTAGGAGCTCTCCCCAGCCAAGCCGCAGAATGTTTACATTGTCTATCTAATATTGCTAAAGCATTTGCTACATGGTTACCATCTCTCTTTACTTGGGAAATTCTCCAACTATTAAGTGATCGAGCGAGCCCCTTTGCCTCAATGATGATCGGGCTTAGCTCTAATCTGTCTCCAGCTCCTCCCCAACTTCAACATGATTAGTGCGCAATCAGACTCTAAAATCGCCTGTGCCATTCGCCATTGGGTGGCCCAACGCAGACCCTCCACACATGCCAACGCCTCGGACTCCGCCGCACTGGCACACCTTTCGAAGTAACGCCATGCCGAGAAGAGTACTGCAGTGCCGTCTCTCGCAATGGTGTCCATGCCCGCCTCTCCTGTCTGTTCCGAGAAAGATCGTCGAAGTTCAGCTTGATCGTAGAGGCCTTAAGTGTAGGCCACAAAGCAAAAAAAAAAAAAAAAAAAAAAAAAAATCACAGCCACCACTGCTCATTTCCCTTTCATGTCCCTGGGTCCATCTTCCCTGTCGCTGTAGAAAAAGTATATATTTTATTCATTATGTCCGGATCTCTACCTTTTTTGAGTTAAGAGTCAAGCGTAGAGTCGGTCATGCGGGGTGTGTTTGTTTCGAGCAACCAGGTGATTCTATTTTTTCCTCCTCACTTTTTATATTTGGTTTGTGGAATGAAATGAGTTGATTCATCACCACATCATTCCTCACAAGCTAATAATTAGTGTATGCATGAGGATGAGTTGAATCTACCAAAATTCATAGGATGAACTCATGATGCATCACCTCATGAAGAATGGGGTGACTCCACAAACCAAACAGTCGTGTATATGACCAACCGTAAGAAGCTTCCAACCTTTAAATTTCACACACTACCGATCATCCCCTTATGGCACTCACAATGTAACTTAGACATCAACCATTCCAATATGTGGTTTGTTGTAGTAGTTTCTACATAGACTAAAATTTAATGAGCATTTGCATGTACCACAAACAAAGGAACATGTGTGGCAAGGTAATATGTGGCATAGTATGCATCACAACTCACTGTACATAAAACAGATACATCTTTCATCTAAATATAGATACCTTCGTCCATTAAAATAAAAATAGAAATATAAATACTAATGGCATGCACCTAAACAGCCATGACATAGAGATATCGTCGTCCATTACAATAAGAATAGAAATATAGATAGCAACGACAAAATAATTAGATAATAGTATTTAGATAATCTCTAGTCGTCGCTTCAGAAGTCTTACTGCCTGCCAAAATATGTCCAACGTCCTCCAGATAGAAGCCATCGACATTCTCAAGTCCTAATCATCAACCTGTAAAATAAGATGAGTGAGTTAGTAAAATAACAACTTCGTTGTAAGAAAATGAGATGGACAATACATTAACAGAACTACAGTAATATATATATAGTTACAGGAAAGTATTCATGTAACTGTATAAGTTGTGAAAGTTTTAAGCATTAAGGCTAGTATATATATATAAATAAATATTTCTACCTAATTGGTTCAGGATTAACCAATATGATACCTTACGAAATAAAGCAAATCTTAGACTCTCCAGACTCCGGTGCTTTGTTTCTCGCAGCCAAAGCTTCTGCAATAAGCTGATCAGTAGGCACAAGCATCGGCTCTGTATATGTGTCTAGCATTTTACACTTAGGGTGTGTTTGGTTGAGCTGTGGCTGTGGGAAAAACTGTTGTGGGCTGTGAGCTGTGGAAAAACTGTTGCGGGCTATGAGCTATAGAAAAGTTGAAAGCTGTTTGGTTAAACAAGTATAAAATATACCTTCTATCTTTATCTCTCTTGAAACAACTATGGAAGAGCTTTTTATTCAACCAATTTTGAAAAGCAGAAAGCCAAAAGCAGGGTCAAACCAGCTTTCAAAAATATACTACAGAAAAGCAGCTGTTTCTAAAAAAAACAGCCTCCAAAAGCAGCCTCTTTGGTTGGGCTTTTGGCTTTTGGCTTTTAGGGCCAAAAGTCAAAGCCAAAAGCCCAACCAAACGGACCCTTAGTTTGTTGATGAGCTACTTCATTATTAAGCTTAGCTGCTTCAATCTTCTTATCAGCCAAGCTTTGCTGAATTCAGTCATCTTCTCTCTCTGTCCTAGCCTCGTTGCTTACTTCAATGGAATTTTCAAGTTTTTCACCGAAAGCAGCCAAAGCATCAGTTCCCTTCCCTTTGCCATTACGTTCATATTCTTGGCTTTCTTATGGCCCATTGGTCGCTTTTTCTTCCAAATTCACCACTTGGGCTGGGTTAGTCTTTGCATTGTTTTCCTTTTCCTTGTTTAATATGCTGACCACTTCTTATCATGGCGTACTACCCTCCATATATGCTCGAAAGTGAAGGGCTTATCATTGTTTTGACCGTCATCGGCATACATCTCCTTTGCTTTTTCCTTGATCTTGTCTAATCCCACTTTGCCACACTCTAGTAGTTCTTACCCAACATCCATGGAAATCACATGATGGTTTCTTAATACGTTCCCAACGGATTTTCAGTTGGTTTCGATTTCTCTTAGGACTACTTTCTATGGTGTAGTTGTATGTTTTAGTTACATCTGCCCAATACTGATCTACCTTCCTACCAGTTCCATCGACTGGATCCTTTGAATTGTGCAACCAAGCACTGGACTAATATTACAAAAAGTTAAATACACCGACGGCCCTTAAACTTGTGACCCTGTGCCACTTAGGTCCACAAACTCTCAAAACCAATATCTGCCCTCTTGAACTTGTTAAGTCGTGCACTGCAGGTCCATACCCCTTCGAGAGGTGCTTACTAGAATAATTTTTTTTTTTGCAAAAACCACCCTGCCATAGTTATCTTCTACCTCTAGTCATCCTTGCTCAGGCTGTGTGCGCTGCGAGGGATGGTGAAGCTGCAGGCGCTGCTAAGGGGCCAGCTGGTGCGGCGGCAGGCCAACCCGATGCTCCGGCGAATGTAGGCACTCGTCTAGGGCTCATGCTGAGGAGAACGACGTTAGGATCGTGGAGGTGGACGACGGCCCGCCGAGGGCAGGCGCGCCGCACAGTGGCCGCTGCTGCCACTACTCAGACGTCGATGCTGTCGAGCCGCACGCCGGCGAAGTCCGAGCTGTGCCACAATGTCTCACCGATGTTGTCGTCGCTGACGGACGCGAGCGTGCGGACGCTGATCGGCCGGTTCGACGACGCGTCCTTGACCTCCGCGTCCGAGCCGATGCCGATGCCGATGCCAAGCTGGCGCAAGACGTGGCGCGCGGACCTGCTGTTCTTCCCGAGCTACGTGGCCAACATAGCAACATGGAGTCGTCTCGCACGGAGGGCGACCGCGTGGCGAAGCAGCAGCTGCCACTACTCGATGTCAACGACGTCGAGCTGCATGGAGAGACGAAGTCCAAGCTATGCTACAATGTCTCACCGACGCCATCGTCGCTGACGGACGCGAGCACGCTGACGCTGAGCGGCCGGTTCGACAACGTGTCCTTCACCACCTCCGTCAGTCTTGGCGAGTGAGAGTCTGAATTGGTCCTAGGATCGGGCCTTTACAATTTACATCAAGGAGAAGGGCAAAAGGCAGATGTTCGTCGCGATAGGCTCCGCCATCGGCGAGGCGATCAGGAACCATAGGGCGCGGTTGCCGGACAAGACCGTCAATGTCAATGGCGTGTACCATCACCTCAAGGACTGCAAGCTCGATGTCCCCACGGACAAGCTGAGGTACGTCACTCACTCCCCAACATGTAGCAAGCAGAAGCAGCGTTTCAAGGATATACGTGGTATGACGAGGCGAACACGTTGGCGTTTGAGCTTCGTTCGTTCAAGCTCTTGAACAAGGCATGCTTGCTCCGTGACACCAAGGAGGACGCACCCTGCAATGGCTCGGACACGGCAACGTCCAAGCAGCACGGCCACCATGGGAAGAGGCTATGCACGGTGCACCAGGTGGAGCAGCTCAAGTCGGCGATCGCGCCGTGAAGCGGTCCGATACTATGGACCGACGCCTCGGCTCGAGCGGGCTCACCATAAAGCAGCTCATCGGTGGGGGGTGAAAGGTCCTAATGGCTAGAGGGGGGTAAATAGCCTAATAAAAATTTCTACAACAACACTTATCAAACCGGTTAGACAATTATGAGGCGAAGCAAGTGTTACGCTAGCCTACTAAAAATACAAGCCACCTACCACAATTCTAGTTGATATAGTTTCTATCCACACAATAGCTATGCCACTACACTAAGTTAGTGTGCTCTCAAAGGCTAACTAAAGAGCCACACTAACCAAACTGACAAGTTCTCACAACTAGCTACACTAAAGATCTTGACAACTAGTTTGCGGTAATATAAAGAGAGTGAGCAAGAAGGTTATACCGCCTTGTCGAGGAAGGAGCCAATCAATCACAAGAATGAAAAACAATGAAGATCAGTCACCTCGGAATAAATGATGAACACAATATTTTTTTATCGAGGTTCACTTGCTTGCCGGCAAGCTACTCCTCGTTGTGGCGATTCACTCACTTGGAGGTTCACGTGCTAATTGGCATCACACGTCAAACCCTCAATAGGGTGCCGCACAACAAACACAAGATGAGGATCACACAAGCCAGGAGCAATTTACTAGAGTGCCTTTTGGCTCTCCACCGGGGAAAGGTCAAGAACCCCTCACAATCACCACGATCGGAGCCGGAGACAATCACCAACCTCAGCTCGATGATCCTCGCTGCTCCAAGCCGTCTAGGTGGCGGCAACCACCAAGAGTAACAAGCGAATCCCATAGCGAAACACGAACACCAAGTGCCTCTAGATGCAAACACTCAAGTAATGCACTTGGATTCTCTCCCAATCTCACAAAGATGATGAATCAATGATGGAGATGAGTGGAAGGGCTTTGGTTAAGCTCACAAGGTTGCTATGTCAATGCAAATGGCCAAGGAAGTGAGCTAGAGCCAGCCATAGGGCTTAAACAGAAGCCCCCATGAAATAGAGCCGTTGTACCCCTTCACTGGGCACAACGCGGGGAGATCGGACGCTCCGGTCGTATTGACCGGACGCTAGACCTCAGCGCCCGGTCACGCGATGTTTGCCACGTGTCCCCTCTCTTCAAATGTCGATCGCCCGATCTCAACGGTCAAGTGATGACCGAACGCAGCAACTCAAAGTAACCGGACGCTGAACCCCAGCGTCCGGTCGTTTCTAGTAAGCATCTAGAGACGACTTTTCACGACCGGACGCGTCCGGTCATGCTCGACCGGACACACCCAGCGTCCGGTCACACGGTGACTCTTCTGTGCGCTGCCACATCAGTCGGACCGGACGCACCCCTCCAGCGTCCGGTCACTAAGCGACCCAGCGTCCGGTCAGAGACCGACGCCAGCATCTTCATGCTCCACCTGACCGGACGCGCCGGTCCTACCGAGACCAACGTCCGGTCACTTACAGTGACCTCCGTCTTTTCTATCTAGGATGCCGGTGAAGTTCCTAACCCTTGCTCAAATGTGCCAACCACCAAGTGTATCACCTTGTGCACATGTGTTAGCATATTTTCACAAACATTTTCAAGGGTGTTAGCACTCAACTAGATCCTAAATGCATATGCAATGAGGTAGAGCATCTAGTGGCACTTTGATAACCGCATTTCGATACGAGTTTCATCCCTCTTAATAGTACGGCTATCGATCCTAAATGTGATCACACTCACTAAGTGTCTCGATCACCAAAACAAAATGGCTCCTAACATTTATACCTTTGCCTTGAGCCTTTTGTTTTTCTCTTTCTACTTTTCAAGTCCAAGCACTTGATCATCACCATGGCATCACCATCATCATGTCATGGTCTTCATTTGCTTCATCACTTGGAATGTGCTACCTATCTCATGATCACTTGATAAACTAGGTTAGCACTTAGGGTTTCATCAATTCACCGAAACCAAACTAGAGCTTTCAGGGGGTGCGCAGCGACGACGGCGGCTGGCGCTGCGCGGGGTCACCATCTCGGTGTTATGGCTAGTGCCGCAGTTTACGCTTGTGGGGCTCGCCGAGGCGTTCGGCGTCATCTGGGAGATCGACTTCTTCTACACAGAGCTGCCCACGAGCATGGCTAGCTTCAGCATGTCGCTGTTGTACACCAACGCTGCCATTGTGGTCCCCGCGCTGATGACGGAGGTAGAAGATAACTGTGGCAAGGTGGTTTTTGTAAAAAATTATCCTAGTCAGCATCCTATTAAAGGGTATGGGCCTGCGGTGCACGACTTAACAAGTTTAGGAGTCTAGATTTCAGTTTTGAGAGTTCATGGACCTAATTGACACAGGACCACAAGTTCAAGGGCCGTCGGTGTATTTAACTCTATTAAAAAAACAAAACAGATGCATAGTTTCATTACTATGGGCTGGCATGGACATATCTTGGAAGTTTACAAAGTTGCAAAGATAACTTACCAATCAAAAATCTTTATCACGTAACCACAGTTCAATCGCTTATCAATCCTTAACTCCTAGATGCTGTCATCATCACCAATGTCAATTGTCTCGTTGTCAACTTGTCTTGTGCATCTATATCACGTACTGGATTGCTTGCAACTGGTGACGGGGTTCCTTTAGAGAACATGGATCATTTGGAGACATTGTAGGCTGCCTCATGTAGCACCTACAAAATAATTTTTTTTTCTGGAAAATTATTTCCATTTGATTGCAAATACTTTGTGAACCCTCTTGGTGCTGGTGGGTATAACCTGAAAATGAAAAATATAAACTTCAATAACTCTAACTATGACAGAGAAGGCAAACAAATACAATAAATCAGCAGAGAGAAAACCAGTAGCAGTATTATGACTAATGTTGATGCTAATTTATTGTGAGAGAAAAACATTGTTATTTCACTGAAACGATACGGCCTATAAATTCAACCGAAAGCCAATAGCAGCTTACCCTTCGCTGGTAGATGATCACCATCCACCGACGGGCGAAGCACGGATTGAAGGAGAATAGTTGCCGGGATCACCGGTAGCTTGCGCAGTGGATGTACCAGTACGGGCAGCAGGGACACGAGCACCTTGAACACATACGCTACAGTAGTACGGGCAGCAGGAACACCATTGCCTCGCCGGGAGCTTGGATTAGGATTTCTTGTTCTTTTTTTCCAAGCCCAACGCTTCTTTTCCTGCTGATTCATTCGCTCAGAGTTTGGGGGATGCATTTTGGGTCACGGAGGTTTGGGGAGAGATCAATTTCTCCTCCACCCCACGGATTCTTGTATTCCCACCCAGGCCAAACCAGCCACCCGCTGCGCGTACGCTGAAACGTCGTCGCATACGCCACGGAATTTCCAATGTTCCCAATTCCCATCCACCTTTTCACTCCACTTTCTGGCCTTTTTTCAGTTTGTTTGGACCCAGTCCACTCTTTGGTCCGGGTATACGTACGTACACCTATCTATATCTATTGAAGTCGACCGCCGCCTCCCCCGGCCTTCTTCTTTCCTCGGTCCAATGCAAGCTGCCACACGGCAGCCTCTCCCTTCTGGCGTTCTCCCGCCATGCCGTGAAGCTTCCAAATGCGCGTCGCCTCATTAATTACTTGTTCTCTATGAAGTGTGCTATATATACGCCTCACCCTCGCAACACCATGGTTGGCAGCACCTAGCTACGTAGTTTACGGCACTATATCGCTTGAGCTTATCAGCCGAATCAACCCTATTCTTTTAATCATAAAACAGTCCTGCCGAATAGAACCAAACCTATCCCATCCAGCATCGCCGACTCGACGAATTGACCACCATCGCATCTCAGCAAAGACACCGATCGAGGATGGTTGTCGCCGCGCCGTCGTCGCAATCTTGCAGCATCAGCATCAGCAGCAGCAGCGAGCTGGGGTCGCTGTTCGCGGCGTTCGACGCGGACGCGGACGGGCGGATCTCGGCGTCCGAGCTGCGCGAGTGCATGCGGGCGACGCTGGGGGCCGAGGCGGCCGTGTCGGCGGAGGAGGCGGAGGCGCTGGTGGCGGACGCGGACGCGGACGGCGACGGGCTGCTGGACGCCGCCGAGTTCGCCCGGCTCGTGGCGCGCCTGCAGCAGGACGCCGGCGAGGAGGACCGGCACCGGGGCCTGCGCCTGGCGTTCGGCATGTACTCCGAGACCGAGAATAATATGGAGGCCGGGTGCATCACCCCCGCCAGCCTGAGGCGGATGCTCGCCAGGCTCGGCGCGCACCAGGACGTCGACGAGTGCAGGCACATGATCTGCAGGTTCGACCTCGACGGCGACGGCGTGCTTAGCTTCGACGAGTTCAAGATCATGATGAACGCCGCCTGATGACGCTGCTGCTGCTGGTGGTGGTGTTCGTGCTTGCTTGTTCATATGGGGTTGCTTCATCATTCATTCATTATTTGGTTAATTCGTTGTTTGTGTATGAAATAAGTAATTAGTTGCAGCTAGGATTGTAAGCTATGTTGTGATGTGCATAGTCGTTATTCGTTGATATGTTCAGCGTGCAGTGCTGTTCTTACCAGTTCCTTCCCTTGTGAAGCTGAATTGCCCATTGTTTATTTGATTTGTCACTATCTAAAAGAAATACTGATTTGTAGCCTTGAAAGTTCAAACTTCAAAGTGTGTGCATGGAGTCTAGAACAGTGCGTAGGTCCCTCGTCGTGTCGTGTGCATCTGACTTTTTCACGTCGTCTCTAACCTTGTGCTGCGGTCAACAATCCGACGAAACCTGAAGGAAAGCGAGCTAGGAAGGTGATCAGCGTCGCATCAGCTTCAGCCAGCGCGCCAACGGGGCGTCATTTATGACGAGGAAACGCGGCCCAAACGGAAACCAATGGGCCCAGTTCCGCCTGTGACGACGGGACGTTCCCGCGTGTTCGTGGTCGGCGGTGGGCCAGGCGGCCAGGCCCGTGTGTGTGGTGCAAACGCCAATCTTTTCCGGCAACGTGGTCGCGCGGCGGTGGTGTCACGTGTCACGGATGACCGAATCACCGCCACCGGTAGCAGCATTGGGCGACCGAGGGCTCGTTTACATCCAGTGCGTAGAGTTACGGTGTCACATCGGGCATAGGGCGGCATATAGAATATTGTATGGGATGTTCAGACACTAAAAAAAGTAAATTACAGAACTCATTAATAATCTATGAGACGGATTTATTAAGTCTAATTAATCTATCATTAGCACATGTGTTATTGTAGTACCATATTGTTAAATCATAGACTAAATAGGCTTAAAAGATTTGTCTCGTAAATTAATCACAAACTGTGTAATTAGTTATTTTTTAGTTTATATTTAATACTCTATATGTGTCAAATATTAAATAGGATATGAAGTAAACTTTAGAACGAGAAATTAAAAAAGACCTGAGCAGGTATAATGTGGTACTAGTGGTCTCGGCTGAAATGGTCCTGGTCAAGATGTGTTTTGTTTTAGGCCCCGCCGATTTTGATAAAATGAACTTGTTTCATTGAATGTTCTGGTTTAGATTAGTAGCCGGTTCGATTGGCTGGTTTGTTTACGTGAGAGAAGAAGTACTGCTGGCTGGTTCATGAACAGTGTTTATGTGAGAGGGCTGGCCAGCCAGCCGCTCCCAGTCGATCGGGCTGTAGTTTCCCAGAGCAAACTTGACTGTGGCTCTGTTCGCTCGTCTTAGAGCCATATTTTTTAACGAAGGAACAATATTTTTTTCTCATAATAATGCAGCGAATAGAGCCTGTATCTAATAGTTGACTGGGAGTGAGCTAGACTTTTCCCACCTAAGGTTTTGTTTGGATGCGCATGTATTCGTCTCATTCTACATATGTTGAAGTGAATTGGAGTAAAATTAAACTAAATTCTATTCCATTTCACTCCAATATATATGGATTAAGATGGATACACATATATTAGATCGACATCAATCTACTCCAATCCACCCAAACACATATAGTTTAAGATAAATTCAATAACACCCAAACAAGA
The DNA here is from genome assembly GCA_904845875.1 of Miscanthus lutarioriparius. Taxonomy (NCBI): domain Eukaryota; kingdom Viridiplantae; phylum Streptophyta; class Magnoliopsida; order Poales; family Poaceae; genus Miscanthus; species Miscanthus lutarioriparius. The sequence continues at coordinate 3,091,899 of CAJGYO010000005.1, forward strand.
CCTAGAAGTACGAAACCATCGAATGGGTCTGATTCACACGGTAATTATTGCTAGAAGGCGATTCCTGCTGAAGGTGAATATGCTAGATAAAGCAAAAGCAATCACCATGTATGTGTTTAGTTGCTACTCAAAATCCAAAAAAGTGCTACAATATCTATCACATGAATCTTTGAAAATTTGAGCTAATTAGTCCATGATTGAACACTATTTGCCAAATAAAAACGAATGTGCTACAGTAGCCCAAATTCTCAAATTCAGGGAACTAAACACGCTCTTCAATGTTTTGAAAATCTATTTATGGCCATATTTGGTACAGCTTATCTAGGCAGTGCTCTCCAGATAAGCTACATAAATTGAGTAAAAAAGGCAGTTAAAATAAGCTGGTCTGATCCAGCTTCTATTGTTTAGTACAAATGGGAGCTGTGGGAATAAACGTGGTCAGAATAAGTCTTGAAAAACGTAGTGTTTGGTTGTTGATTTTAGCTTATTTTGACCATAAGCAGCTTATAAGCTGTACCAAACAGGTTCTATGTCCATTTGCAGTTATTTCCCATCATTTTCGCTATACTTATTTTTTTTCCTTGGTCTCATGTTTTAGAAATCCGATTTGTTTGGTTGTGGCTTGTCGTAAACGATCATAAATTTTCAGTCAGAACAATATTTTTCTCTCACACAATCCAGCCAGCTGTACTTCCTCACAAACCAGCAACGAAATGAACCAACCAACCGATCAGGTTGCCTCCACAAACCCGCTAGCCGTCAGATCCGGCCAAGACGCGATATGACCGTCCAATCGAGGCGTATCGGGTATCTCACCCGTTAAGCCGTCGTCGCGAATCCTCGCGAACCCGCTCGCGGGCGACTCCCACAACTGCCTCTTCCTCCTGGCGCGGGCGCTGCGTTCCCGGCCATATCCCAGCGAGGGTGAGGGCCCCGGCGACCCCGGTGCAGGCAGTGTACGGGCACGACGAACCCGGCTGCTCCGGTCCCGACCATCCCGGCGCGGGCGGGGGGCCCTGCGGCCCCTGCGACCCTGGCGCAGTCGGCGGTACGGGCGTGGCGACTCCGGCCACCCCAGAGCCATCTCGACGCGGACGGGGGCCCCAGTGGCCGCGACGACCCCGGCACAGGCGGGGTGCGGGCGCGACATCTCCAGCCGCTCCGGTCCCGGCCATCCCGTGGACCTCGGCCGCCCTTGCCGATCACCGCCGGAGAGATGGCCCGCCCTGTTCCTGCCAAAGAGCCGGCCTCCCTCTCTGACTGTTCTGGCATCCCGACCCCTAGACCACCTGTCACAGGCTCACAGCTGCGGTCGCGGCCGCGACCACCATCATCTCAAATGTCGTGGTAGATGTCAACATGGAGGCTGCACACAACATATTTGATGAAATGCCCGTCCAGGTATATCCTGGTGAATGCAAACAGTGCTTGTTTCTTCTTCTGTTCGTCTTTTATTAAATGCAAGTGCACAAGATAGTGCAATGAGTAGGGCTTGCAGAGTTTAGCTGAAGACCCATTAAGGCTGCAACAAGGTGCACCAAAATTACTTCTCCCTTTATTTTAAATGTGAAGCTAAAAGCACAAGGAAAACAAATATTAGAGAGGACATTGCTGCATTCCAATCGCAATATATGTTCTTTTGCTTTCTGGACTGCACAATAGGGTTCAGAGAACTGGTATGCTTTATCATTCGAGGTACTCTGTATGCCATTTGGGAACCACACTTATCTGAGGTGGTCAATTCAATTTGCTTCTCTCATTGACTGTTCTGAAATAATCAATCATACTTGCAGAATCCGAACATGGCCAGATCCGTCCTCCCTCCCGTCGAATCTGTGCAGAGCACCAAGTAGGAAACCACCGGAGGCCAAGGACGGCGGTGGCATGGTGGAGGATTGGGGCCACGCCGCCAGGGGCAGCGATGGTGCTGGCCACTGCCTCCTGCGCGTCTGCTCCCCGTACTCCGCCTCCCTCCGCTCTGTTGTGGCGCTGCACAGGCAGCGCCGCCCGCTACCCTGCCGGACGGGCCAAACCCTAAACTCCGGCGTGCGCTCTCTCCCCTTCCCTCAACTCCCTCTCCTCACTGCGGGGATCCTGGCCCCCTCCCCCTCTTCGTTGCAGCGGATGGGCAAAACCCTAAACTTCTTTTGCTCCTGCCCTTCTCTTGTTTTAAATTGTGCAGATCATGTGCAGAACTAATGTCCTTCATGTTATCTACTGAAGTTTTGGGATTGTGCAATGATGAACCGATATCCATCGCCACCTCTTTCCACTTTCTTTTAGGTCTGAAACATCCAGAACTAAGGTTATGGTGTGTGCTTACCCTGGGGCATAAGGCTTGGTCAGTGCCTCTATGTTTTTCTGATTCTTGCAAAACAATATGTTGATTCTTTAACCTAAAGAAATTCACTCAACGAATTACACAATCACTACTTTTCTGTTGTTTATGAGGAAACTGATGGTTAATGACACAGTGTTGAGAACAGGAAAGCCAGTGTTGAGGACAAGAAAGGTAATGTTTGTGTTGATTTTTGCATGTAGTTGTGTAGGCTCCTTGTTTTTTCCTCTAACTGCGTTGTGGCTATTTTCATGCAGCCTCTCTCAATTGAATTGGGGCTTGGCATTCTTGGAACAATTTTGATGGAATTCAGTTACATAGATGTTATAAACACATAGTAGTATGAATTCAGGTAGATAAAAGTAATAAACACATAGCGGTATGAACATATTTTTTTCTGTTTTATCTGCAGCTTGCAAATGGTTCACCAGGTCTGGGATGGCGATAATATTAGATGGTGTGTCAGGTTGGTACACATTTGATGAGCTGATCTCATGTTGACTACCTTCAGGTCATATATAGAACTCAAGTAGCATCGTTTCTTCTTTCTATGAGCACAGCCATGTCTGGTCGCCATTTGGGCGTTTCTGGACCTCTCTGTAATTGACCGGACTCTGGTTTGCTGTGTTCGGTCGTTTTCACCAGCGCGTCCGGTCGCTTCAACTCATGTGGATTAGATCCATTTCCTCTGTAACTTTCATGAGGGGCCCTCATTTATATCACCGTGTCCACACCGCCTTGCCCTCACCGCGACTGCATCTATGTCGTCGCGCCCATGCCTGCGCCTCCACCACCGAGCCCACGTCGTACTGCCCTAGCCGACCTATCGCCCTCGCATCTCCATCGATGCGCCCGCGCCTACGCCTCCACCACCAGAGTCTCCTCCTCGCCTTGACTCGTCGGCGTCTCGGCTCCCTTTGGCATCCTCGCGCATCTTGTCTCGGCGTCCCGTGCTCGCTGCTCCGGTGATTCTCTTGGCCAGCTACCATTCCTCCTAGTGCTCCACCTTGACGTCTAGCGCCATACACCGACATTTCTGTGACCTACATCGCCCCTATCTTGTTCTAGTTACCTTGATTCATGGTGCCTCTGTGTTTGTCAGTGATTTACCTTTTTACAGGGATTCTTCTTGTTCTAAGGTAGTAAGCCAAATTCATTCTATTCGTACCTCACTACTTGCTTCTGATTAGGATCTCGCTCATCTCTAGAATATAATGTGATGCTTATATGTATTCCATCTATTTCTATCCATGCAGCGAGACGGTTCGTTTGAGGTTACTTAGCAGTTGCCAGTGGCAGTTAAACTCGGGGCCAAGCCCGCGAGTACGAAATAGAGGCCAAGCCTCTTGAGTGTCAGTGGTTCTTGTCAGCTTTAGAGATGGCACACTGCAAGAATGTCGGGGGTAGTCCCGGGGATGAAGATCCAAGGCCACCGCTTCGCCTGACTACTCAGCAAAAAGGAAAGGCGAAAAAGACTACAAAGAAGAAGCGCAAGTTCGATGATGTTGTGGCAGAGAGGGCTACAGCTATGGCAGCCGCCTCAGAGCAAGCCAAGAGAGGTGGATGTGGCAGTGGCATTCGCATAGACAATCAGTTGTCACTAGCTCAGAGGGCCGTCGTCGAGAGGATTGAGGCTAGTCTTGGTAGTCCACCCGGGACTATCACGCTTGGATGGTAGTGTGTCTCTTTAGAGGACGCTCCAAAGGTCTCTCATGTAGAGGAGAGTCAGACTTAGGGGTGACTGAGCAGCAAACACAGTCGACAGAGCAGACAGAGGATGCTCAACAGGAAGAGCAGGTTGAGGAGGCAGAGCAGGCAACACAACCACAGCTTCGACGCTTTAGTCACACACGCACTCAGGTGTCACCGAGGCCTTAGACATAGAGGCGGGGCTCTCGTCCACCTCTCATACCATAGGGTCCGCCTCCCGTGGTACACCTTGACCTAAGGGCAGCCATAGCCAGACAGGTGCAACAGCTATGGTTCATACAGTTTGAGGATTGGTTTCCACCTTGGTGGGATGAGCGCGCCTCAGAGCACTTCTACACTGTGTTGCAAGAGGACTTCTATAGTGCATATCTCAACAATGGTGTTGCCTTTAGATCTCAGCGGGTCCGCTCCATAGACTCTTTAGTTGTAGCTACAGGCAAGCAGATTTGTCCCCACCTTTCTCATCAGTCAGGCTTATCAAATCTCCTTGGACGGACTGGTCAGTATGTTCCATCTTAGGTCCGTGAGTTCTACTCCTCCTTGTGGATTGACCCAAGTCATAGGTTTATTCATTTTGCTTTTTAAGGGCGTGACTATAGGCTCAAGAGCTCGAGGGTCAGAGAGATACTGAGGATTCCAGAGTCACCTATTCATCTTCATGAGGTATGCTACGGACAGACAAAGCCTCCGAGACGTCCTCACGGCGGACTTGTGCCACCTACAGATCTTGTCAGACCGTACTTCACAGAGTTGTTTAGCGAGGGGTCGAGCAGGACACCACATGACCTTACACCTACAGCTCAGCTCCTTGATGCTATTATGAGGATGACTCTACTCCCAAGGATGGGCTACTGCAAGGGCCTGACTCAAATTTAGCTGTGGCTAGTGCATTACCTGGTGTCTGAGACTGTCTTTGATATTTGGGATGTGATGCTTTCAGAGATGTAGGACACACTAGCATAGGGCTTCAAAGGTCACCGTCAGCTGCCTTATGCTCATTGGACCACTTTCCTACTTCGAAAGGCAGTTCCACATGAGTCCCCAGAGACAATGGCAGAGTGGACATGTGCTACCATTGAGTTTCCACAGTATGACATGAGCTAGATGCTATGTCATAGTCGTACAAGGACACCTCACCAGCCGAGCCATCGCCCAGAGGTATTAGAGATAGCAGCTCAGTAGGATAAGATCATCAGGGCATTATAGAGGCAGAGGAGCAGCTAGATGCTCAACAGGAAGATGTGGTCGAGAACAACACTATTGATAGCTCAGATAATGACAATCAGTCGATTCTATAGATGACTCCTCAACCACATGACGGAGAGGCTAGTGGCTCCAGCTCAGCTCCACCACAGCCGCCATAGATTGACCTAGCACTTCTAACTATACTTGAGCGGATGAGACAGGACCAAGCACACCAGGCATAGGAGACCGCAATTGCACTTGCTCAGGTTTAGGCACAATAGGATGAGTTTCAGTGGCAGCAGCAGGCCATGCAGCAACAACAGCTTATGATTCAACAGTAGTTACTCAGCTTCATGCAGCATGTATTCACTACTATTGGGGTTGCTCCTCAATAGTCTACACTTCAGATAGGCTAGACTCCAGCTGTATAGCCTAGTGGGCTTCCGAGTCAGAGACAACGAGCTCCTCAATTTGCCTCACCTATAGAGCAGGTGTCTCAGTGTTTGCTTCACCAGGGACAGCTCAAGGTCCGTAATTTACTCCCATTGTTACGGGCTTCACTCCGACTCAAACTTCTTCGACGTTAGTGACGGACACCCCTAGTCTCCAAGAGTCTCGGTGCTACCTTCAGTGAGCTTATAGGGTAGCCTACACCTCTAGTGTTCCGAGTCTCTATCCCTACCATAGCTGCTCCAGCTATTGGGACTACCAAGATGATTATGTCGTCTGTTCCATCATCTGAGCCACCTCAGACAATCACTCCTACACTTGAGGCTTTAGCGACAGCGACAGCGGTAGATGTGGCTCCACTTCTTGCAGTGACACCTCCAGAGTCACAGGCCATGCCAGTTACTGAGCAGATCTAGACCACTTCACCTTCACTTCCACCGACAGTGGGTCAGACCACTCAAAGTTTAGGGTCAGAGGGTGATGCGGCTCAGTTTTAGATCTCTCATTGCACCTCAGTGCCCGACTCAACTGCTCCTGCCATACCATCCGACCCTTAGGTTTTGGTGTTTGTCGTCTAAGGGGGAGAGGGAGCGAGTATGTTAGATCTAGGGGGAGCGTGTGAGATGGTCTCGATTCATTTCGTTTGGCCTTTTGTGTGTGTTACTTCATGCATTTATGTGATGGTGAGGCTTATGTGACTTGGGTGCTCTCTACATTGATATATATATATATGTCATGTCACTTGGTTATGCTCATTTGCTGTGCTTCCACGTTTTACTCAATTTCAAATGAGATTTACTTCATGTACTCATGCTTAATTCATATCTTTTGAGTACACCATATTGGCTTGGGTTATACAAGCATGTCTAACTCCTTTGTTCTTATTATCAAATGCTTATATGAACCAAGCATGTTGAAAACCTCACTCATCTCTTTTATATATTCAAGGTTGGGTTATCATCAATCACCAAAAATGGGGAGATTGAAAGCATCTAGGCCCCTAGTTGGGTTTTGGTGATTAATGACGACACGAAATTACTATGACTAACGTGTGTTTTGCAGAGGCAATTTGAGTTAGGTCATGGTAATGGAAATTGATTGAACAATCATGGTTGTCATGCCCCTCTTGATAAAAATCATTTTGGTTTTCAAAGGATGGACGACAAGGTTAAGGACGGACTAGTTCTAAGTGTCGTTTGGCGTTAGAGAGATACTTAGAGTAGTTTAGCTCTTTGTTTTTCCTTTGGCCATACTATTAAGGGAGGTATGGACTAGTAGCTTGACCTAGGTGGGTCTAATAGATTAGGTGTGGTGCACACGTGTCAAACTTAGCACTAGGTAGCTCAGAAATAGCCCTAAGATCGATAGAAGTCAACTTCATACTCGAAGGATTTTGAATTAGAAGTGAATGGAGGGTCAAATAACTGACCGGACGTTGGTTTGGTTGTGACCAGACGCAGCTTGAAGAGTCCGGTCAGTTCATTTGATCAGTAGCTACAGTCATGTACTGACCAGTCGCTAAATAGTACATGACTGGACGCTAGGGTGCCTACGTCTGATCAACATCAGAGTCCATCCATAGGGGCATTTTGCTGACCGAAAACGTCTAGTGGGTGATGACCGGACGTAGGTCAGAGTCCGGTCAGAGCTAACGGCTCTCTCTAACATAGTGACGTGTACTACTGACCGGAGCGTCCGGTCACCCTGAAACTTGCTGAGTTGGTCTCCAACCGTTATGTTTTGAATGAGGGGATATAAATACTTATCCCACTCATTCATTGGAGGCCTCTTGCTTAATTGTTCAGCTGTGAAACACCTTTGGAGTTCAAGAGAGAGCAAGAGCCTAGCGTGGTGATTGAGAGTTTATAATCCAAGATTAAGGACATCACTAGTGCATAGGAAGTAGCAAGTGTGCATCCACCTTTCTCATTAGGCTTGTCTTGGTCAAGTGAGAGTTCATGCTTGTTACTCTTGGTGATCGCCATCACCTAGATGGCTCAATGGTGGTTGGGTGCTTGGTGATCATTCAACGAAGCTTGTAGATGATCCAAGTCATGTTGTAAGCGGTTGTGGACGATTCACCGTGATGGAGTATCAAAGAATCAGCCTATAGAGAGCACTTGATCCTTGCGTGGATCAAGGGGGAGCAACACCCTTGCGTGGGTGCTCCAACGAGGACTAGTGGGGAGTGGCAACTCTCCGATACCTCGGGAAAATATCGCCGTGTTCCTTTTCCTCTCTTTATTTTGAGCATTTACATTTGAGCAATTCATTTCATGTCTTTATATTCCTATAATTGCTATTCTAGAGTAGGATTGGAACCTATGGTGCAAAACTTTTGTACGATAGAACAATAGAAACACATTCTAGACACAAGGGGTGAAATAGGATAAGTGCAGGGCTTAATTATAGCAAAAAATTAGAATTAGCCCAATTCACTCTCCTCAATTGGTATCAGAGCCTTGTGCTCCCTAAATTAGACTTAACCGCCTATAGCAAGATGTCCCACGGGGATGGACCCTCCTCCTATCTTTGAGGGAGATGATTTTCCTTATTGAAAAATTCACATGGAGACATACCTAGAGGCTTTAGATGTTGGAGTTCTTAGAGCCACCTCACAAGGCTTTCCAAAACCTAAGGATCCTGCCAACCTTCAAGGGGATGAGGTTAACTATGGGATGTTCAAATGAAGCAGTAGCGGAAGCAAATATAGTTTGAAACGAATATCTCACACCATCGTTCAAATACTTTGCTAATTTACGATCATAACCCACAAAAGTATCATCGAGGATTAATGAGAAGCGCCTTGCTCAGGGCCTACTCCTCATCCACGGTGGGACAGAAGTAGTTCTTACTAAATATGTCAATGGGGCCCCGTTCCCCGATTCCCCGTGGGGAATTCACCCATTAGGGGACGGGGATGGTATAAATTTTGTCCCCATGGGGATTTAAACGGTAGAAAATTGGTCCCCGTCGGGTCTGGCGGGGATAGGGATGGTTTGGTGTCCCCGTCCCCGTTCCCCATATCCCCGGCCCACTAAGCTGCTACGCAGGCACGCACCAGTAAGCCAAAGCCCACCTAAAGGCCCAACGCTGCCGAATATATATACTACGGCTAACCCTAGTTCTATCTATCTCACCTCCCGCACCAGACACACTCCACCGCCGCGCCAACACAGCACCACCACCAGCCTCCGTCTCTGTCTCGCCCTCTCCCTTTCAGGTGGTTAGGCACTCAGGCCTCATCTTCCACTTTCAGCAGTCCGCTCTCCCTCCCTCCCTCCCTCTTGCACACCCTCCTCCCCCCCCTTCACGGCGCCGTCCTCCCTCCATAGCGGCGTCCTCTCTCCTCCCTTCGGTGTGGATCATGGCAGAGCGGCCCTCACAGCGCTCGGTGGCGCAGACCCATGCCGAGGCCAGGTGGATCTATGGCGGGGCAATGTGGATCCAGGCTAGGCCCAGGCGGATCCTTGGTGTGGTGGCCCACCCGTGGCGGCATCGCATGGGGCAACACGACCTCCCTCTCGCGGGTGCGGGCGGTGGCGTTCCCCGGCGATGGATCCTCCCTCTCCCTCGAGCTCTATGGTGGATCTGGCCAAGGAGCACCTCCAGCGCCGGTGGATCCTCCCTCTCCCTCGAGCTCTGCCACGGATCTAGCCAAGGAGCACCTCCAGTGGCACCTCCCTCTCCCTTGAGCTCGGCGGCGGATCTGGCCGAGGAGCACCTCCAGCGGCTTCTCCAGGCGGATCTGCGACCATGGTGGTCAGATCCGCGGGCGAGGTGGCCGCTCCTGGCTACGTGCTCATCGATGGCATCCACGACGGCGGCGGCGAGCGTGCTTCACGTGTTGCGGGGATGGGGATCCCCAGGGATTAAATCCCCGAGCGGGGACGGGGATGGGGAAGAAGTGCTCCCCATGAGCCTTCACGGGGACGGGGACGGGGACGGGGGAAATTTGCCCCTGCGGGGACGGGGATGGGGCGGTAACCCCCGACAAGGAATTCCCTGTTGACATTTTGAGTTCTTACAATATCCATGATAGACTGTATTATCTACAACAAGTGGGGAAATAAACCCTGAGTAAAAGAAGGTACTCAACCATACTTACCCATCATAAACCAAAAATAATGTGACTCCAAGGATCATGCAAGGCTTTATAAGTGGAGCTAGCTTAACAATATTTTGTATAAAAAGCCAATAGTTCAACTATACATTTTATAATTCGGGTATCAAGTTATTTATAGCTATTCACCTCTAGATTAACAATGAACATGTGTCAAATATGTGATATATCATTATGTGGCATCACAATAATAACCATAGCTGGTGTAGCATTCTCATGTCCAATATAACCATTAAATTCCATAGTCCAGTTACTACGATGCTTGGACTAGTCGAGTTTCTCACTATCCGGAGAGAGACGGCGATTCGAATCGGTTGCAACCAGTTGGGCAGTTATTCCTAACACAAACCCACACTTCCCTGTCGGGGTCGCGTTGGGTCACCTTTGGTATAACTTAGGAACACATTTCGTAGGTTCGATCAGCACCGCATAACTAGGGACAACCAGCTGCCAGGATGTTCAGACCTGGACTACCCTTAGGCTCACGTCTGACTCCCCACACATTCTTATTACCATCCAGAGTGCACATTCTAACAGAACGAGGCTCGACCTGAGTTGAGCTAATCGGCTTCTACGGTCGAACGAGTTATTCGGCCAGCTAAGTGAGAGGCATGCGTTCAATCTCGACAGAAATGCCAACAACGGTACGGTCCTTAATCGATACGGACAGGACCAACATAGCCAAACCAATACCATTGCATATAAGTTCTCGCCCGATCTCCACTTAATAACACCCCAAGGTTATTTTCTACGATAGCAAATGTAACCAACTGTGCTCCGGTATGCACCTATATCTCGTAGGTGACAGGAAATCACCCGACTTCTATCGATCTAAGCATGGCTAAGCATATATTCGATTCTAGACCTACATAGGGTTCAAGGTATATTTCTAGACAAGGTAGTTCTATGCATCAAGTGTTTCCAACCAACTCTTATAACCTAATGCATTAAACATAAATGACTCAAGTAATATTTGTAAAAGCATAGGAGGCTTAGAATACTCCGGGGCTTGCCTTTCAAAAAGGAGGTAGGCCATGATCGAGGCACTCCGATAATTCCACGGGAGCTTGCTCCTCGCTTTTGGGGGCTACCTGCTGTGGTGCCTCCTAATTCTCCTCAGCCTCAAACTCTAAGAGTGTGATTCCTTCTGGCGATCCTATATGCATGAGCGCAAAATAAGATATAAGAATGCACGGTAATAATATGGATGATATGATATGATGCATAAACATAAATGTCCTTAACAACAAGGTATTAGGGTGATTACAAGATTAACTTCTTTTACTGAGTAGGTGCATATCTCTTCTCTAGTAATTAAACAAACATCCATTTAAAGTATTTTCTGGAGTGCAAGACAACAACTACTTGTTTTCACCATAACTGGAATTTTATACACTCATATAACATGATCTTAGACTTTCCTGGAAAGCTTATAAAATTTTCTACAACTTTCTTGTAATCATCTTAAGGTGATTCAGTAGCTATCTCGGTCAAACAATTCAATCTTCTAGATCTATCCAGAGGATAAGCAAATCTGACAGCAGACTTCTAACAGCTATAACTTTCAAACCATCAGGCCTACAACCATGAAATTTTAGGGCGAGACAAATGAGTAAGTTATCTACAACTTTGTTATTAACAAGATTCATAGCAAACTTCATCTTCATTATGAAAACACCATGACAACAGAAACTATACATGCAGTCATCCAATTGAATTATAGAGCCATAATTAACTAGTTGCCTATAACCAATTATTTTTGAGCACCACTACTAACATCAATAGATCATATGCATCACAAGCACCCTAGAAAACATCATGGTTAATCCCAAATAATTTATTTATATTCATTTATTAATTTTTCTTATATAATAGGGTGATTTAGGGGATAAATATTTCCATTGCTCAATAAATTCGAGAAAATTAAGTAGGTTACATATAACCCCAATAGTCTACTGTATAAATTTCATGCCATTTGGATAAGTATAGCAATCTCTATAAAAATGACAAGTTATATTGGCTTATTTTAGCAAAAATAGTTTAGCCTAGTGAAAAGTGTCAAACAACAGATTTAATATTTTCTTACTTTCATTCTAGCATAAGAACATTATGTAAAATTTGCATGATCATATGTTATATATTTTTTACCCCATTTATTTTCACTAGAAAGTAGCAAATAATCAAGGTTAAATAGAAAGATCATATTTCAAGCATGTCTTATGTAGGTTTAGTATTTTTCTAGCTAGATCATGCCAACACAAGACCCATAAAATTGGAATCACAATTTTAGCACTTTCCTAGCTCAAGTTATGTATTTTACAAGATAGAAACAAATTTAAAAGTACTTATCTAGCTTAATTTAATTCCCTTAGAAAAATACCCCAAACAGTAGGTTTCGTATTTTTATCAAATAGTACACTTCATGATGAATCCAACAAATTTTGGATTATCTCATGTGGACACTCCTAACTCAAGATATAATTTTTTAAATTTTGCATTCCAATCTATGAAAATAAATAAAGAAAATCAATTTCAAATCGGTCCCAGCAACTAGGTACACCCGGTCTATGCACCCACGGCGACTGACAGTGGGGGCCCGCAAGTCAACCAGTCCCACACCTCAGTGACATAGGAGCAGAGCGCGTGGCGTTTGACCGGCGATAACTCATCGACGGCGAGGTCACCGACGGTGAGGTCTTCACCACTACACTCGCCTCGTCAAGCCGCATCGAGGGGTACCCTCAGTTGGCTCGGCGCATCACTAGAGCAACCTCGCCGGCGAGCATGGCGGCTCGGCGATGGCGCTCGATGGCGGACTCACCGTCTCCAGCGATGGCACAGCCAAGCGAGCGTGGCTACAGCTTCTACAGACCCTAGCAGAGCTCTATGGTGCGGATCGAGCCATGGTGAAGCGGCGGTGAGCTCCAACCACGTGCATGGCGGCACAGCGGCGCACAGCGCACGCGGCGGCGCTTGCCGTTCCGACGAGACGGTGGTTGGTGACGGTTCTCCGTCTTCGGGGAAGATACAAAAGTTCTAGACGACACGACAACGGGCACTAGAGGGAGCTAAAGGTGGCTGGTGAGGTCGGCGACGGCAAGCTCGTGCGCGTTGCCATGGCGGACGCACACGGCGCTGGTTGCGCGTTCCGGTGTGGTGGCGGCGGTAACAGTTAAACCAGCTTCAGCCTTAGCATCTAGACCCTACAACAAGGACCAGATAAGGGAGAGAGAGGTTGGAGATGCTACGGTGGTGGCTAGCCACGGGCGAGCTCGGAGCTCAGCGGCGCTCCACGGCCGTGGCGGCGACGACGACGTGAAATATGGCTTTACATGTGCTTGTCTAGTGGCGCTAACTGCTCGGGGAGGTGGAGTAGATCACGGCGGGGCTACGTGCGAGGTGGATTGGGTGATGGTGTGGTGGTGGTGGCAAGCACTGCCGGTGACGACGCGACGGTGGTGGCGAGCGCTGCCGGTGACGACGCGGTGGTGGCGCTACGCTTTGTTCTGCTCCGGAGCCGCGTGCGAGCGAGATGGAGATGGCGAGGGCAAAAGTGAGGGCGTGAGGGCGTGAGTGGTCGAGTGCTCGCCCTTATGGCACGGCAGGGCGGCCCGGCGCCGGCGTAAGGTCGCCAGATGGTGCGCCTGGCCTGCGCGCGGTCGGCCACCGAACCTGGCCGATTTGAATCGGTGAAGTCGATTGAGTCAACTGAAACCACCATCATCCCTCTCCTCTATCTCCTAATATGTGGTGAATTTGTAAAAACTTCAGTAATACAAAGTGTAGAGCTACATGAGTACTACAAGATTGCTTAAAGGAGTTTTGTCTAATTCACAATGGTTTTTTAACTACAATGCTCCAAAGTAGGCTACTTTGTCCCTAAACAGCATTTCATTGCTACTTTGGAGCTATTTTTTATTATGTTAGGCACTGAATTAGCTCATGACCCTAAAACAAAGTTTGTTACCCATGTCAAGAACTACAACTTTTATTAAGGGTGCACTGCCATGCAAACACTCTATGCTACAGTTCAACTTTGGTCAAAGTAGGATCATGAAAAATGACATTATGAGTAAATTAGGACTTAGAAGCAAAATTGGCCCATGTCATGATTACGAACATTGTTCCATTTACCATACTAGATCACAAGCATATGCATGTATATAATCCCTTGCATTGGTCACACATGATCACAAGCATATGCATGTATATAATCAACATCACATGTGATATGTAAAGATTAAGATGAAATTTCATATGCTCATGCTCATGAATGCTTGGATGGTGCTTGTGCTCATGAAATGCAAGTACCAAATGCAATGCTTAACACTAGAGTGTTAAAAAACCATATCGATATTAGCATCTTTGCCAAGTAGCCATAAATAAAACACCTGAATACTCTGTTAGTTTTAATATATTCTAATTTTTAGAGAATTTACTTTATCTTATTGATGGCACGCTACTACTTTAGTTTGCCATTGAATGAGTGCCATTTAACAATTCACATTGTGGGAATATACAAACTCACAGTGGCATTACAACGAGTTCATAACACTAGCCTCTGGCGCGGCAACGCCGCGCAAGTTTTCTAGTAACGTTGATTTGGCATGTCTGTGCAGTACATGCCAACTGTATAGTTGGCCTCTAGTTTTTAGAAGGTTTCTCTTTCTCCTATCTGCGATCTTTGTTGCTTGGGGATGCGTCAATGGATAGACGACTAGGCTAGCGAAGTTGCGGGCCTGTGAGATATTGCGAGGTGGAGATGGCAATGGGTACCCGTAACCCGAGTATCGCATGTTAATTTGTGTAGTTTTGTTTCTATGTTATAATTGTTGATGCCTATTCACAAATAATTGACCACGTATGATTTTAATACTATAATGTATTCATGCTTTTTGGTTCGTAGCGGGTATGTATCCGGGTACTGGTTACGCGTCGGGTATTTTTACCCTCGTGGGTATGGGTATGGGTAAATTCTTTACCTGCACAAGGGTATGGGTATTTTAGCCGATCATGCACTGTTTTCTTTCATGGCATGGCAACTGCTAAGTGTCATAGTCTGCAGCCCCTTACCAGGTCGAGGAAGCTTGGAGGCCCCGAAAAACGGCCCACCACCTTTGGGCCTTTTTCATCGCGTTCCAAGGAAACACGGCTCGCCAAGAAAGAATAAAAAAAAATCTCAGTTTTTTAATACTCAATAATTTAAAGTTTGATTAAATACATATAATATACATAATATTAAATAACTATTATTAGATCTATCATTTCTATGGATTCTATTTGGAGGTATAAATATTTGTATTACTTTTTATAAATTAAGTTAAATCTGAAATTGATTGATTTTTAGAGAAATGATATATGTGCGTTTTTTTAAACGAACGACGAACCATGTGTATACGTATGAGATGGAGCCAAGCACGCAAGGGACTAATAGCTACTGTCTCACTAGATATCATGAGGCAGACTAGGATCGTATCGCATAGCAGCAGCACCGATAACGATCGATCGGCACACTACCAAAAAAGGAGAAAAAAAAAGGAGAAGTGCTGTTGCTTTGGCTTTGGCTTTGGCTTTTGCTTTTGCTTTGAGAGCACATTATTGCTATAGGCTAGGCTAGCTGGTCAATTAAGCTGGAACTAGCATTAGCGACAGGATCTTTTTGTTTTAAGTAGAGCAATAGGATTAGTGGCCGGGATGCAGGTGCGTTGCGATAGTTTTTTAATTCAGGAGAGACAAATTAGGGTCTGTACGTTTGGACGACGATCATTTTGGATTAAAAATGACTAAAGTTTAGTCCTAGACCATACAAACAAATAAGATAAACGAATTTTTAGTTTAGTCTAACTAATACAGTAATCGTTAGTCCACTCAGTAGTATATTATGTATTCAAACAGCGATTTAAATTTTAGTTAGACTAACAACTAGTACAAGTGATCTACACGTGCCCTTGGCTACGCCTGCTGTGTGCTGTCATGCGTAGGTATAACCACTAATAATCTGCCGCCATATGGTTCAGTAATAATCCACGTAGCACGGTAGCACAGGGGCAGAATAAAGTGTGTGTAGAGCACGGCGCGGCGGTGGGTGTCATTCAAAACAGTGCGGTGGCGGTGGTGCTTTCACAACGATCAGAAGGACAAGCACATCTTTAGTCAGGGTCTGTTTGGTTTTGCACATCCTAAAGTTTAGTTACCAGCTCCTAAACTTTAGTTATCCCTGTTTGGTTTGGTGGACTATAAGAGATTAAAAGAGGTCTTTTAGTCCATTTTAGCCAGGGTATTTGGCTCCAAAGTAACTAAAAGGTGATATTTAGTCTCATTTAGCAATATTTGAGTGACTAGTTGACGTACTAAAGCCTATTTAGTCTCATTTAGTCAAAATATTTGGGTAAAAAATGACTAAATGGGACTAGATTTAGGAGGTGAAAAGTGAACCAAACACCCCCCGCTCCCCTTTGTTATCTTTATTAGTACATAAAAAAATATTTTAGTTAGTTCCCCTAGTTGGGATCATTTCCTTTTGGGTTATTTGGATTCATGCCATTATAATTTTCGATGTTTGGAGAACTGTACAGTATACTGCTTCCAAGCCGATTTTGAAATATGCCATTAAATTTATCGTTCTGATTAATCTATCGTGGAATCGGATAGACTAGCTCAATTACTGGTTCCATAATTAATGAAGATGTATACTTCATCGAAGATAATCCCCCAGGTAGGTGCACGCTGGGCCCACTATGTCATCTTCTTCTTCCTTCCTCCTCATCTTCCCTAATGAGAAGATGCTCGATGTTGCGATCCCGTGGGTGGTATTGATTTGAAATGCACTTTTAGAAGATGTCGGCGCGTTTCGATGGTGCCGATTATACAATCTTTGGTTAGAAGTGGTTCAGCAGCGCTTCTACTCTCCGCTGTGTTACTGCTCCCGAGGAAGATTCACTAATATGACAGCTAATTCTCATGCCTTTACTCCCTCCCCTCAGTCCTTATATAAATCATCCGGCGCAGAGGCTTTCTTCACCACCTGTTTCCTCGCACCGACACACGGAGATGCCCCACCTCCAACGTCCATTTCTTCCTATGAGGCCATCTAAAACAAGGTTCTCACTGTCGGACAATTTGAGTATCACGCCAGAAAATCAAAGATCCTACGCCGTTTGTTTGTGTTCGCCAGCGCCTGCATCAACAACTTGTTTTTAACTGTGTACCCATCCGCTGCTAAACAATGCTGGTCAAGCTCTTTTTGAGATCTTAAATAGACAAGCTGGCACAAATTTTGTTTCTATTGACCCTATGGGTCCCGTAATTCTACCATGGAGGCAAATATTTTTCGTGACATGCTGGGGTGGGGAGAGGCTTTGAAACGATGACATGTGGGCCCCGTAGATGTGTCGATGATAATGAGAGGAGAGAGGTATGATGAAGTATAGTCCTTTTTATCGTCACCGACAAACCGAAAAGCTGCCACAAGACCATCACCGTGATTATGTGGCATATTCGTGAGAAACGGAGAATTGTAATGGCGTGCTTCAAAATAGGCGAATAGTAATGGCATTTTTTCGAACATCGAAAATTAGAATGGCATGAATCCAAATAACCCCTTTTTGTTAATTAATTATTACAGCACAAGCACTTGACGCGTGCATTACTGTACAGTATACTGCTCCCAAGGCGAGCCTCAGGGCCTTGCAACGTTATCGTCTGATTAATCTATCGTGGGGCCGGGATAGCTAGCCCAATTACTGGTTCCATAATAATATTTGCCACAATATGGTACTCTTGCTACAGCAGAATCATGGGAAGAAGTGGGGACGGAGCCTGCCAACTGAAAATGGAGATGGCGTACGCTGGCTAGTTGAGCGCTTGGGAAGATCGAAAGCTACAAACTTGGGTCATCATCAGCCATATGCATGAGTGGCGGATCCCTCGGGAGCCTTAAATCACATGTAAAATACTGTTTATTAGTCTCTAAATCACCATTATTTTCTTAACTCCAACCCTAATCTTCATTATTTAGCCCCCGAGCTTATCCTGGATCCGCCCCTATGCATCACTGCCTCTGCATCATCGCCTGGACGTGCCATGCCGTTTAATTTGTGCTGATAGCTCCACGCTCATGAATGATTATTACATGCATGGAATCAATTAAAGCATCGGAAAAGGATCGGATATATGCGATAGAAGATGATCGTGACGAAAGGCCCAGCACTTATTTAACTAATCTAGTCTTACTGTACTCATGCATCAGCAGCTCCACGCACACGGATATGTAGTAATAATGCAACTCGATCATTATTTTTTTCCGTCGTGCTCGTGCCAGCGCGCAGCTGAAATGGACAAGATTCTTTTTTCGTTTATTTGAACACTACAAGATCGTCGTACGTAAACTCATTCCTGTGTGTGTGTGTGTGTGTGTACATACGGAGTATTATATATAGGAGTATGTATGTACGTACCTGCCCATCCACGCACAAATATCACACTACGATACCTGTCAGTGTTGTCGGTAGAAATAAATAAAAGCACGCGATCGGTCAGGTGCTCAGGCTTCTTCAAGCTGAGAGACCGACGTGCGTGTTTCTTGCACGGCCGTGGCCCGGGGCCGGTGCTTTCAATTCGGATCGGTTCCTTCCTTTTGCAGCAGAAATATATAAATAAATAAATAAACCCAGCAGGTGCGGCAGCGGCAAGCATGCATGCACTGCACGCCTGCCTTGGTTGCTTTCGTTGGGCTAGACACGGCGAAACGAAAGCGGCACGCATGCATGTTCCCACTAGCTAGTCCCAACACACACACACAACACCTGGCGTCCTACCTACAGGCTGGCCTGATTGAGCATCTATCAATCTTTCCCACTCCCACCGGAACGTGACTGAACATGGGTCCACAGCACCGCATCGATCAGACGACCATCCTCCTCGTAACTCCTCCCCTACGTTCTTGGTTCCCACCGCACCGCTTACCTTGCTCGAGACCTCGAGTACACGTCCAGAACGGAGTCACGGACCAGAAGCGGTGGATCTAGGATTTCATCTCAGGATACGTCGTACAAAAAAAAAATCATATATAATTCGGTAAAAACCATTTATAAATTTGATAAAAATTCATAAAATTTATAATGTAATTCCGTATATATGTACTAAATAATGATATATACGTCTTAAATTCAAAAATTAAGTTGGAAAGTTTAATGAATTATTACAATAATTCAAATACCATTATGATATATAGTTCAAAATATATGAATAAAAGAGAGTAAGAGACTTACGATGCTGGTTCTGATTTTTTTAGGTGATGCTTCCTAAGTGACATAAATGTATAGATTATATTATTTTCATGAGAAAATATGTTACTCAATGAATAATTAAATGAATGATGAGTAATAACAAGTAATTAAGTTGTAAGTTTTTAGAAAAAAAATGATAATAAATAATTAAAACCGGCAAACCTGGTGAGGTCTTAGACTCATGAAGACGTCTCTGTGCTACCTGCTGGCTTCTCCCTCAGGAACAAAACACCGGCAGCAGCACTTGTCCGGGAAACCAGAACGCTAGCAGCAGACGCCAGGTTCTTTTTCAGAACCAGAACGGCATAACCACATCCTGGCTTCTCTTTCAGGGTCAGCCGCGGCACTTTGGAATTCCTTAATTACGATAGAAAATCATGGAGGCTGGTGCGGGCGCACTGGGATGGGATCGGTGGATTGCGAGTTCGTGAAGCAGAGGATCAGAGAGGAAGAGGCGAGGCGGCGGCGGCGCTTGTAATCGCGACTTCGCAATGCACGGAGCAGAGGCAGGCCTTGTGACCTTGGTACTGTTCGCTTCTCTTATAATCAGTCTTTTTCAGTTTTTTTTTCAGTGAGAACAATGTTTTTCTCTCACAACAAATCAGTCGGAACAGTGTTTCAGCTTGTTTTTCCAGCGAAACGAACGAGACCCTTTTCTTTTACATTATTAGCAGATGTATTACTACTAATATGGGCTGGGCCACATACCTGGCATACCCTGTAGATCCATCTCAGTCACCGATGATATCTTTTATTTTACTCCCATGTATATATCCTGTACATTCAAAATTATAAGGCGTTTTAATTTTTCTAGGTACATTTATTTTTTAGAAACGAACCCGTAGGAGAGCTGCTCGCTATATTGAAAAGAAGGGGACGCCCAGACGGGCACTGTACAGCCAAACCAATATACATCAACCATAAAAAGCGAAAGAAGAAAAAAAGACGTGCACTAGGAAAAGGGCTGATCAAAATTGTGGGCAGTGGTGATTCACAAAATTATCTGGGTGCTTTGCTCCCACCATGATCCACACTCTCGCCTCTTTCTTGATTTTCTAAAGCACCTCAAAGTTTGTGGACTCTGCGCGTTAGAATATTCTCGCATTTCTTTCCTTCCAAATTTCCCAACAAACTAGGATGATGATAGAACGGAGGCCTCTCCCGTTTGCACTAGGCACAGCTGACTTGGCCGTCCACCACTTGTCGAGGGGGTCACTAGGCGGCCAGGCATTCGGGTGCAATTATGATTTGCCGTCCAGATGGCGATTTCGCTCTACAAATGCTTCGTGAACGTACAGTCTTTGAAAAGGTGCATGCCTGATTCTGCATTTAGGCCCCATTCGCTTCGCTGAAAAAACAAACTAAAATACTGTTCCGGCTGATTTGTTGTAAGAGAAAAACACGGTTTCGGCTGAAAAAATAAGTTGAAAAGTACGGATTATAAGAGAAACGAACAGGGCCTTAGTCTACAAAGTGGGCAGATCCTTTGATTTGGTCAGTTCCGGACTTCCAATCTGTCAGCAGTTCAGATTCAGTTCTGTATGGCAAGCCAGCTGAAGAATTTGCATTTAGGCGGCGCCCACGGTTTTCCCTATAATGGTTTCGAAGTTATTGCGGGTTGTGCCTATACACTAGGCGTGGTAAGCAGACGAAGCGGAATATTCTCCATTTTCTTTGAATTTCCATCTGGCGTCCCCATTCTCAACGTAATGTGCGTGGTCTCTCGCCATAGACATGTGTACTCTGGGCAGAAAAGCTTGGATACCGTAGGTTGATGTCGCATATCCAATTGTTGGCAAGTAGAGCTTGGTGCAGCGTTCTGTTTTTTTTCTCTTGGAGATGGAGAAGAGATGTGGCGCTACATCATAGGGTCGTTGCCCATGTAGCCATCCACTCTTCCAAAACGACTAGATATATTGGGCATGTTCGCTTGTCTGAATTTTGGAGGAATCTGGATGGTTTGGATAAATGCTGGAGGAATTTGTGAGAGAAAAACACTGTTCCGGATGAAAAAATAAGCGGATCAAGCCGGGTTTAAGGGCACGCGAACGGGGATTGTATATTTACATCCTCCCTCCGTCCCTAAATAATTATCGTTTTCACTTTCCGGGAAGTATAACTTTGACTAAATTTATACTAAAAATATTAATATTTATGGTACATAATTAATATCATTAGATAGATCATTGAATCTATTTTCATAATAAATTTATTTAGAGATATAAATGTTGCTAGTATTTTCTATAAATCTATTTAAACTTCTGGCACGCAAACCAATAACGATAAATATTTAGGGACAAAGGAAGCACATAGCAAAAGTTATGTATTTAGAAAAGATAAAACATCTCATAATTTGGAATGCAGAGAGTACATATTTATTTTGACAGCAACAAGCTGATGTAAGCATAACGTAGGAGATGCCACCAGATTTGTACAGATTTATGCTGGTGTGGGGAAGTGACTAAAGAGGCAAGCTGTGAACTTAAGGGGCTTTCAAGACATTTTATGAGACAATAATGAAGTGGCCTAGGTACTCCTGATATAGTGTATATGTATAGCTAACTATTATATGAGTTGGCTTTAGCTAGATAAGCTGTAGATGATATGTCAATGACATACAGTAAATAATTGGCTTAGTTTAAGCCATGCTCTAAAGAAATGGAAACAAATAAATGTCCTTAGCATTCCTGATGTTTATATTCATATATAAATAGTTTTTTTAAGTATTCGACCTTGATCAAAGCAATTCTCATGAAAAAAAAAATCCTTCAGGTTTAGGCCCTGTCTAGCAGAGAGATATAGATTAAGGGCCCCTTCAGTTAGGCTAAATCCTAGCCGGAATCGTTCCTGGTGATGCTTTGCTATATAAAATACAGCAGCGTTCCTGGTCGGATCAATTCCAGGGCTTGATCCCGTGCAAACCGAACGTGCCCTAAAGGAAAAGATTGTACATATTTCATAGAGCTGGATATTCAAAAATACACAAAGTCTGCGAATCTAGAGCTATAATTAGACATGAGCTGTTTCTTCTGTCTATCTACTTCTCGACCTATGTTATTCATAAGCCAAACCCTTTTAAAAGTTTTTACTAGGAAAATCTATGCAAAATATATTATATTAAGTAATTCAGAGATGAAGTTCTTTTTATACAATGAATATAAACGATACTTATGATTTGTCAATTAGTCTACAAAAGATTTAGATATTAACGGTCAAAGCTAAGAAAATAGTTTTGCTTCGAATGAATTTAGATGGATCCTAAAAATCCATATACGAAGTCGAGGTAGGAGGAAGGTATGTCAAATGGGGTCTTAATATGTCCTAAAATTATTCTCAGCAATAATGCTAATGCACATGAACCATATAGGAGTCCTAAGAGGCCATAATGGTGCGCTAATGCACTTGAACAAGAGTTCTAGCAATTGTCAATGGTTAATGCGTGGAATGAACCCGTTGACGATACTAGTAGCAAGATTATGGGATGAACTTATAAGGATACATGAATTCCTTTATTTTGTCACGGCTAGCTGCTGATTTGTAATATCGGTAGGAATGGAATTGATGAGGGAATCGTTTTCTTTGCGCTACGCCTATGCACCGAGCTAGGATTCCGTCATGCTAATGCACCGGCACCCATGGTGAAATTTTCGTATTTTGGACTCTTTTGAAAACAATTTTTAGAAAAATACCAACGTCAAAACATTTTCTGAAAATAGACCATTTTAGGCGTCTTAGCACATGACGCCGAGATATGAGGCTCGGCGTCGTGTCACTCGACGCCGAGGTATTGCCACGTCACGGACGACCGGGGTCGTCGTCGACACGTTGGCGCGTGGGTCCGAGACGTCGGCGTCGTGTCAGCCGATGCCAAGTACCCAACCTCGGCGCGGTCTGACTGCGCGCCGAGCTCTGGCCCCATCCGGAGCGCGGCCCAGGCGGCCCAACAAAGCACGGTGGCCCAGCAGCTCGGCGTTGGGTCACTTAACGCCGAGCCTCCAGACCTCGGCGTGACCCGACTCAACGCCGAGGTCTGGACCCTTTAGGCCGCGCCGAGGCCCCTTCTTCTTCCTGCCTTCATTCTGAAACCGCCGGCTACAAGTACTGTTGCAGTCACTGAAAGGGCTACAAGTCTATTTGAAAACTCACTGAAAAGCCTAGATTCGTTTACTGTTGTATCCGTATACGCAATGAATTAATATTAGAGTGATGTACTGTATTTAGATGAAGTGACAAAACACAGGTGTAGCCTTTTCAGATGAAATGGCCAGTCATGGTTGTAGGCTTTTCAGATGAAGCATCTAGCCTTTGCAGATTCAATAAATGAGTACGCACACATGTTTTTTGTCAAGTAGCATTCATGGTGAACCTGCCTTCATCTCTATATATAGTGCTCCATGTCTTGCTCCACATCCACACAACTTGTTTTCTGGTTTAGTTTTAGCAAATGTCGAGCGGAAGTTCCTCGAGTGGAAAGGGTTTCGGCGGAGGGAGAGGAAAGGGGGTGAGGAAGGGGCCTCCGATTGTGTGGGAGGGTTCTCTGGGTCCTGATTCTTTTGAAGAACCAATAGAGGAATTTCCTTTGGAGAGAAAGAGTGACTTCACCCGTGAGAGACCTCTTAGATCATACGAGAAGCGCATTGAAGATTGGCCAAAATGTCGCCACGGTTTGGATTGCGTTGTGCAGATGTACAACGACTGTGACGGTGGAGGCCGTCGTTTCTTCAGATGCCCGCGAGGATTTGTATTGCCTTTGAACTCTCTCCTTTTTTAGATTTGCATTTAATTTCTAGTAGTACTTATTGGTAGATGAGTTTTCAGGATTCAAGCTGTCCAGATAACTGTGGCTTCACTAGATGGGTCGACCCTCCTCCTATCTATCCCCATCAACAGTACATCACATATCTATAGGGACACATCTTTGACCTAGAGTATGGCCCTGGAAGTGGTAACAGGGACAAGTCGAACGACGACAACAGCAATGATGCAGAGGAGGCACTATGCAATAATCCGTACTGCGAGTGCCCGTACCATAAGAAGGACGGACCTCCTTCTCCACCGCCACCGCCACCACCATCGCCTCCGTCAACTGGAGAATACTATGGGGAAGGCGCAACTCAGTTCAATATGTGGGAGCATTATTAGGACCAACATTTGTTAGTCAATCCGAATGTGGAATGCTTGTATGAGTTGTTCTTTTCAATCTCGTAAGGCATGCTAGGTTTAGTTTGCAACATGCCCTTGTTAGTTTTTATGTGAGTGTGTACCCTTTGCAATGTCTCAGATCACTTGTTTCTTTCAATCCCCCTAAGGCATGCTAGGTTTAGTTTTGCGACATGCCATTGTTACTTTTGATGTGAGTGTAATCGTTGTGCCTCCGCTATTTCATAAATTACAGGTTTACCTACCTCTAAGTTTCATGTACTATGGTTGATTCCCAAACCGAAAAAAAAAGATTTGAGTCTCTCTAAAAATAGGGGATTGAAATCGAACCAACAATCGGTTTTTCCTGCGAGGAACAAACATACAAACATAAATATAACTTGTCTACTCTTATTAGTATAACTCGTGTTAGTCGAAGAGGAATCGTTGAGAAAGATTTTCATTTGAATCATGCAAATAGGATCGCAACATATACCAAATGGTTTGGGTTTTGTTGGGGTGAGGCTCTCGGCGTTGAGTCGGCCCACGCCGACCCTAGGGTTTGGCTCGGCCGTGGGTGAGGTGTCTTTGAGGCTCGGCGTTGAGTCGTCCCACGCCGACCCTAGGGTTTGGCTCACTGTTTATGAGTTGGGCTGAGGCTCGGCGTCGAGTCGGCCCACGCCAACCCTAGGGTTTGGCAACGGCCGTGGCCAGGTTTGGCGAACCTCGGCTTAGTCGTGTAACGCCGAGTTTCATGGCTCGGCGTCAATTTACCCCACACCGAGCTTGGGCACCTCGGCGCTCGATGCAAGGGTTTCCAAGATGTACCGTGGTCGGCGTGAAATGACTAAACGCCGAGGTTGGGCACCTCGGCGCTTCGGTGAATTGTTTTCCAAGATGTACCGTGGGTCGGCGTCAAATGACTAAACGCCGAGCCCCAGGTTCACCAAAATATACCATCTCTTCTTTGATTTGCTTCACTATTTCCCACTACTCTAATCACCGACGATGACCTTGTGCCAACAACGGACTGAGCTCGCTAGCTCCCCGACTCTCCTAAGCCGCTTCATCCCTTTGCGCGTGCTTGCCATGTCACCGTGGATCCAACAGAGGTTGATCGTAACATGGAGGATGGGGATGATGACACCCTCTTCCTTGTGAGTTGCGACGGAGGCCCTTAATAGCTGGAAAAATGAAACATGGCGACGTTCCACACATTCACATAACACATGACCACACCGACAGACACATTCATTCAACATCCGTACATACATAAGGTCCAACACATTAAGCATCCAACATAGTCCAACACATTCAACATCCAACATAGTCCATACATATGCTTCATCAATCAACAAACATAGTCCAAACATAGTACAAGGTCCAATGCATACATAGTCCATGCACAAAATAAAGCATATGAAGTCTTTGGATCTTTTATCGCTCCTTGTACCTTAACGTGGACGGTGAGCGTAACGCTTTCCCCTCCCAAACGGATAGGTACCAGGAGTGTACCTGTCCACTGGTCTGAAGCGTCCTATGTGGACGTCCAGAACCGGAGGGGCCTTGAGTTCCTTGGGGTGCATCTCCAAGCTGGGACATGCCAATCTCATCATACTCATGATCATAGTACTCTCCCTGTCCTTCATCATCTTCATCATCATAATGACCATGTCCTTGACCACCCTCTGCGATGAGTTGCTTTGCATGTGAAGAAGAAGTCCACGCCACCATGTGCACCATGTGAAGATGAAGTCCCTCCAACATGTGTAGTAGAAGGTCCAGCACCAAGCTGTTGTGGGACTGCCACATCCGGGGAACGTCTACATCCAAGGCGTGCAGCTACCTTTCGTAGGCGATGCATGGCACGCTGCATTTTGAAAGCACTATTAGTAAGTGGGGTTGGTCGCAAAACTATATAAAGATGTAACATCAACTGAATGAGAGGAGACTACCTGAATGTGCTGTCGTAACATGGAGGCCTCATCAGGATCGCCCACAGGAATCATCAATGCCCTTCCTTGGTCGGCCACTGTCCTCATTATCTCCATGCTCTATGCAACAAAAACAATAATTTAAGTCTCCATCACAGTAAAGACCTCAGAGATTGAAATAGTTGTATCACTTACAGCTCTGGCTAACGCAGGGGCGATCTCAACTTGCCTGCCTTCTCGGGTAGCTTGGTCATATGGGTTGTTGCCCTCATCCTCGCTCGCAATGTCAGCAATGTCTTGCTCCGTCCAAGCGGGCCTCAATTGAAGCCTTGTTCGTTGACCAAACCAAACAAGGTAATCATGGAATGCCTTGTCACGATGGACGGCGTGGATGCCCATGTTGTTCTGCTCCATCAACATCCACTCATCAATGTAGCGCTGATGCTCCAGCTGCCAGTTGGTGATCTTCTTATTTTTTTGTCTGTTGAACCTGCAAATTTTACACCAAATCGGCAATATGAAGGCCTACTCAATGATTCTTTCATGTGAAACGAACAAAATATTGTATGTTACGTACTTGTGGAGCTGCCAACCGGTGGAGAAATCATCGGGCGGAGAAGGCTGCAGCCTACCAAACTGCCGTGCTACACGGTGAGGGAGATGGTACTCCACTGCATAGAAACAAATAAGGGGGGTCCTCATCGTCCAGACGTCCTCGTCTGCCATGCACAAGGCGCTCAAGTTGAGATCCGTTACTTGCCTCCGCCGATATGGGCTCCATTGAACCTGTACACAACGTCGTCATCAACTAGTCGACACTCAATTTGTGCACATATCCTCGATTAGGGCAAAAGGGTGGGAAACTTACATGCTGTGGCAAAAGGGTGTCTAGCTCATTGGTGAAGCTAATGTACGCGTGGCGTGACACGTGGTATGTTCCGTGGGCTCGCTCGTAGAGGTGTGCCACGGTAGGGGCGACAACTGCGTCTCCTTGAGGAAACCAAGGTTGTGGGGGATCAAGCTGATGCGGTCTCCCAACTGGAAGCCTCTCCCACATCCAAATCTGCAAAAAAAGAGTGGAAACATGAATGTTAATCACTTTTGTTAAGAAAAAACATTGAATTATAGTGGAAACTTGTACAACTTTGCTTTATTACCTGCAACAGTGTGATGCACCCTGACATTGTAGCGTGCGTGCCTCCAGGACGGCGGCAAGCCTCGCAAAGCTGACGGTACAGGAAGGCAAGTATAGCCGAGCCCCAACTCCTATTGCCGGTATCCTCCCAGTTCAAAAGGCACGGGATGTACATCCAGGACGCCGTGTCTCCAGTGCCGTCAGGGACGAGAACCATACCTAACATGTGGAGGATGTAGGCCCGACAGTAGTATGTCACGGTCTCAGCGTCTACGTTCGGTGGGCACTCCTAAAACTACTGACGAAGCCACCTCGGGGACACCCCACTGCTGCGTCGTTTCTTGCCAGCCTCAACTACCGCTAGGGGCCGTCCCAAGAAGTGCTCAACCCGCTGCTACCATCCTTCAGACTCCGTGTCTCCTGTCACTGGGAATCCTCGGATTTTGACTCCAAGGATCATGGCAACGTCCTCGAGAGTGACCGTCATCTCCCCGCATGGTAGGTGAAAGCTATGTGTCTCCGGACGCCACCGATCTATCAACGCCGTCAGCACCGCTGGGTTGAAAGGTGGCGTGCCTCGACGACAAACATGAGCAACGGTAGCAAGGTTCGCCAGCTTCAGGAGGGGCGTGTACCTCTCATCGTAGACCATGGTCGTAGAGGCCTCATGTGTCATTGGCCTCAGCACATTCAAAACCTGCAAAAAAAAGACAAGCATGAAAAAGTATTGGTTCATGTCACTTTATAAAGAGCATGGACTATAGAGCAAAACATGAACAATGCAATGTTTTCATACGAATTGTTGAATATACCTCTCCGTTCTCGATCCTCCGAGCCCGGTGGTGCTCATCGAACCTTGGATCAAGAAGGGGGAACCGATCCATCCTGCAACATAAGCAATGCCAAACCATTAGTATAAGTTAAAGCATGTGTATGTGGTACGAAGTAACATAAAAATAAAAAAACAAAAGTAAACCAATGTACCATTACACAAAGCAATTCTAGTAGCTAGCTTGATGGATACCTGTTGTCTAAGTAGTTCAGGACATTTTCTCTTATTGTGGCCCGGCTTATGGCAACCAGAGCAACGGCTCTTTTGGGTGTCCTCTACAAAATGTCTCCCAACCTTACTCGTGGTTGATCTACCTTTCGTGGCTCGGTCCATGTCCATCCTGAACCGCTTCCGCCGCCTAGGTCCTCTACTCTTCCAGAATAAACCAAGATCAGCCACATACTTGGGGCCATCATAAGTAGGCCATTGACTCTCGTCAAGAAATGGCTCGAACTGAGGATTCCAGGTGCTCATTAGGTTCCTCAAAGAGAACTCCGCGGCCATACGGGGAGGGACCTTAGGGTCAACACGTCTAAGGCGACAGGCTGTAATCATGTGGGAGCAAGGCCTATGGTATATGATCGGTTTTCCACACGTACACTTGTTCTCATTGATCACTACTTTATGTTTTCGAGCACCCCGGTCTTCACCACCAATGTTAGTTCCGCCACCCTCTAGAATCTCATATCCATGGTTGATCGGATCGAAACATGAACCCTTCTGTCGTTTAGACTTTTTCTTTGAGAAAGCTAGTTCCTGATATGCTAAAAGTTGCCAAGCTTTGCCTGCTGTCCATAGAGACCTCGCATGCTTCTTCCTCGAAACGAACCAAGAATTCAACTTGTAGAAGGTGAATGAGGCAATAGCAGTCACAGGCAGACCACGACAACCTCTTAGAAGGCTGTTGAACATCTCTGCCATGTTACTAGTCATGAAGTCCCATCTCCAACCACCCGTGTCATATGCAAGTGACCACTTATCCTTCGACGCCATCAACTCGCTCAAGAATTGCCTGCCATCAACATTTGTGGCTAACTTGGGGCATCTAACTTGTCTTTGAATAATTGAACCTCTTGTTTGCTGCAAACCTCCTCAAATAATTTGAAGTTGTCCTTTGTGTGATCACGCCTTATAAGATTCTCGAGCAAAGTGTGCTGGTGCACCACCGGTGATGTATTTGGTCAGAACAGAGAATCTCTTGTTCTCGGCATTCGAATGCCAACATGCCTATCGGATATCACACAAACATCACGTCCCGGACCAATTACCACTTGTCTTACTAGCACGAGAAACCAACACCAACTATCCGTGTCCTCCTTCCGAACAATCGCAAAAGGCCAATGGCACAAGTCTGGTCCTCTTCATCTATCCCAATACAAATAAGCATTGTGCCTTCAAATTTCCACAGAAGAAAGGTCCCGTCAATTGAGACGACGGGCATGCAATGCTTGAATGCTTCGATGCTCTCGCCTGAACGCCCAAAACGCCCTTCCAAATACACGGCTATCATTCCTTGTTTCACCCTCCTTAGGTAAATACTCAAGTGCATCCCGTGATTTACAGACCCTCATTATGCGTTCAACATTACGGGGAGGCGCTCATAAGCTTCTTCCCAATTTCCAAATATTATTTCCAAAGTGCACGCTTTGCCCTCCATGCTTTCCCATACTTGACATAGTAATTGTACCGTTGGAAGATGATCTCAACCAACGCAGAACACACCGTAATGGTTGGCATATGCTTCACCACAGGGCATAATTGCCTTGCAATGAACCTAGAATTGAGTCAGTAGATGGTTCTCTTACGCTTTCGTGATGGGCACAAACATGTGGTTGCTTCAATCGAGGTAATCTTCCATTTGCACGCCTTCGTCTTCCTAGCACATACTCTCCAACCACAACTTGTTGTTCTTCACAAGCAACAAGTGTACCTCTTCTCCTTGAATGAATTGATGACCCTAAAAGGTCGGTTATGTACAATGGAGTACTCTTGCAACCATGATTTCAACTCATCCATGGTAGCAAACAATATGCCCTTCCGTATGATGAGGCAACCGCTAACATCAGGCACAGTTGTATCACTTGGCCCACCATCGACTCATCGCCCTATGACCATGGCTAAGGTCCTCGAAATCACCAACTAGTGGATCTCTCAAGGCAAGACCCTAGACAATATCTCTATTTCCCTTAAATTCAGACGACCAACAGGGCGATCGTCATCAGAGTCTTCGGCTATCTCCTCTATGAAGGACTCATCATCTCCAGCTATCTCCATATCAAAACGGTTCGTAGCCCTAGCATCACCAAAGTCTTCTTCACTACTAAGATCATCTTCGTCGCTAAGCTCATCCTCAATAGAAAAGTCTCCGCTAGCGTCGTCCAAACCTTCTTCTGCATCAACAATTACATAATCATCATCCTCTTCATCACTATCATGATTGCCCTCACCATCGCAACCGGATTCTCTTCCTCATCTCCACCGTAGCCTAGTTGTGTGACAAGTATTTCTTCTTCAGGCAAAGGACCATAACCTATGTGAGCGAAGGAAGATGGCCATGCTTCGAAGTTATCATTTCCTAAGCCGGACTCCTTACTTACTACTAAATCCAAAGATCGCACTTCTGAGGCCAATACAACTGCCTTGTAATCATTCCATTCAGTCTCGCTTGTAATTTTGAGCAACCGCTTGATCCGAGACCCTTCGATGACCCAACATCTATGACACCTTCAAACTGAACACGCACGTCTCCTTCATTCCAGCCTAACTTAATCTTCACTCGCTCCACTAACTGGGTCAAAGATGGTGTTTTAGAAAAAATCAACAACTCCTCACACATGTCCAGAAATTCCAAACAATCATCTCTTGTCCTAACAATACAGCTTCCATGATGCAACCTCACTAATTTATCCATCTACAGCCATCACACAACAAGTAGTGTAACATATGAATATATTTCAATCCAATAAGTAGAAACTAAAATATATCATTTCATCGTTTTTCAACCCCAACAACATAATCATTTCTAGTCATAACAAATTGAAATGTAATGACCAACAAATAAATAAAATACATAGTAACCCTAATGACCAACAAATAACTAACCCTAATAACACCTACAATAAACAAATAACCCTAATGACCAAAATAACTAGAAACCAAACTAACCTAACATGTTCATCACATAAAACAGTTAAACAACAATGCACTCAATCATCCTAAGCCATACATTTTGCAAATGCAAACACAAATATACCAAATCACCAAACAACCATGATTCCACATGATTAGGGACAATGTAAGCACATCTACGCGGATAGAATGGAGGAGGAGAGGGACCATTACCTCGAGAAAGCTTCGGGAGCCGAGATCGTGGCACCGGGGGTCGATTTTGGAGGTTAGGGTTTGCTGGCGGCGCGGGGGAGAAGAGAAAGAGAGGGAGGCCGGCGGTTTCAGAATGAAGGGAGGAAAAAGAAGGGGCCTCGGCGCGGCCTAAAGGGTCCAGACCTCGGCGTTGAGTCGGATCACGCCGAGGTCTGGAGGCTCGGCGTTAAGTGACCCAACGCCGAGCTGCTGGGCCACCGTGCTTTGTTGGGCCGCCTGGGCCGCGCTCCGGATGAAGCCAGATCTCGGCGCGCAGTCAGACCGCGCCGAGGTTGGGTACTTGGCGTCGGCTGACACGACGCCGACGTCGCGGACCCACGCGCCAACGTGTCGACGACGACCCCGGTCGTCCGTGATGTGGCAATACCTCGGCGTCGAGTGACACGACGCCGAGCCTCATATCTCGGCGTCATGTGCTAAGACGCCTAAAAATAGTCTATTTTCAGAAAATGTTTTGACGTTGGTATTTTTCTAAAAATTATTTTCAAAAGAGTCCAAAATACGAAAATTTCACGGCACCCATGCACCTCGGGTATAGTGGACCGCGTCCATGCGAGTGTATCCATTCCATCCGCAACCGGACAACCGTCACCTCCCCACTCCGCACCCAATAAAACGCCACGCCACGCCACCACCACCGCCGGGGTCCATCCATCACTCACGAGCACGAGCTCCCAGCCCAGACCAGACCAGAGGCCTCCCTGCTCACACTCCCTCCCTCCCCCCCCAATCCTCCTCCCGACCCCACTGTGCCACTGGACATTCGGTCGCAGCGAACAAGGAAGGAACAATGGCGGCGGCTCGCGCCCGCCCGCCGCCACGGAGCCTCGCGCCGCCCGTCGCCGTGCTCCTCCTCCTCCTCCTCCTCCTGACCGGCGCTGCGGGATCGACATCAACGACGAGCCCCATCAAGACGGTGGTGGTGCTGGTGATGGAGAACCGGTCGTTCGACCACATGCTGGGATGGATGAAGCGTCTCAACCCCGAGATCGACGGCGTGACGGGTCGCGAGTGGAACCCGGCCAACACGTCGGACCCGTCGTCGGGGCGCGTCTACTTCGGCGACGGCGCGGCGTACGTGGACCCGGACCCGGGCCACTCGTTCCAGGAGATCCGGCAGCAGATCTTCGGCTCCGACGACGCGTCCGGCCCGCCCCGGATGGACGGCTTCGTGCAGCAGTCGCGGTCCATCGGCGGCGGCAACATGACCGACGCCGTCATGCACGGGTTCGCCCCCGACAGCGTCGCCGTCTACCGCGAGCTGGTGTCGCAGTTCGCCGTCTGCGACCGGTGGTTCGCGTCCGTGCCGTCGTCCACGCAGCCCAACCGGTTGTTCGTCCACTCCGGAACGTCCGGCGGCGCCACCAGCAACAACCCGACGTACGTGCCTCGTATATACACTATACTATACGTGCTGCTGCATTTCTTCTTTTTATTTTTATTTGAGTGCTCTTTTTATTTATTTGTTATTCGTGCACATTTATTATTCCATATCTGTGCTGTCCACTGTCCACTGTCTGGCTCCTGCTCTTTTAGTTCTTTTTTTTGTCGTATTTAATAATTTAGCAGATGATTTTTCGAGCTGGCATATATTACTGCGTTCCGTCTGGGTGCGTGTGGACGATCGACCACCGTAGGAAATTTGCAACGGGTTGGTTGCCAACCTTGTTAGCATTGATTGAATTATTGATCGATAGATGGATGCTAGTGCAGTGCGGGTGTCAAATCTGTTGCATGCTCACTAGCTAGTCACTAGAGTTAACATAGCCTATGTAGCACTTGTTGTCTTACTAATAAAAGGATAGTACCTCGGTCCCATGTTTTGTTTTTCATTTTGTCTTTTAATTTTTTGTTGACTTAAGGTTTATCTATACTTTTTTGTTGAAACAATGCTATAACACTTGTAACGCCTGAAATAATGTCCTAGGTGTGACCTTGTTGGTGTACTTGCATGCATTACGTAGTGGTCAAATCATAAGTCAATCAATATCTGACAAAATAATCGTACATCTCATTTCTCAAGTTGTGATTTTTTTAAAAAAAAAAATTGGCTGATTTTATAAGAAAAAAGTATCAACAGTAATATATTTAGATAGATTTATTATGAAAACAAATGTCATGATTAATGTAGTGATAGTTATATATCATAAACATTGGTAAGTTTTGTTATATATTTGGTTAGATTTGAAGTTTTGACTTGTTAAGAAATGAGCTGTGCATTTCCTTTGGCTTTTGTCACTGTAGACTGTAGTACAGTACTGTGATCTCACTCTCGTCAGTGGATGCGCATGCGGATCGAGCAGGTCGGTGCGTCGGCTCAAGCTAGCCACTTGCTGCTGCTGCTGAGCTGAGAGGATTCAGCTCCGCACTGCTCCTGTTGGTAGACACTGTTACTGTACTAGTAACACTACTGCCATAGCTAAAGAAGAGGTTTATCAGCGAAACAAGCCCAAGCGAACCAGACGATTACTCGTGTTCATTAGACTAGTATAGTAGTAGGCTCTATCAACTTCTTTTTAGATTCAGATTCAACTAGAGGTTGCTTCCACGAGTTCAAAAAGGGATAAAGCAAAAGGCCTGACAATCGATATAAAAAAGAAAAAGGAGAAAAACAAACAAAACAGGGCTTCTGCTTTCTAGATTCCATTCCATCTGTAATGCCTGAAACGCTGAAGCTAAAGCTTAGCAGGTAAGTAAGCATCGGATCAAAGCCAGGTGCAGTTTCGATCCATTTCAGCAGCAATCAACCAAATTCGTAAAGGAAAAAGGCCCAGCCATATGGGCCGTTGCACACATGACACCAACAACGGCCGCCCATCACATTCGGCCCAGATTCTCTCGGATGGGCCCTGACACCAGCTTTTTGTTTTTTCCACCGCAGGCTGCTGGCGGAGGGGTACCCGCAGCGGACCATCTTCGACAACCTCCACGACGCCGGGCTCTCCTTCGGCGTCTACTTCCAGGACGTGCCCGCGGTGCTCTTCTACAGGAACCTCCGCAAGCTCAAGTACCTGCTGGACTTCCACCCGCTCCGCCCTTCCTTCGCCGACCACGCCAGCCGTGGCGTGCTCCCCAACTACGCCGTCATCGAGCAGCACTACCTGGACTCGAAGCTGGACCCGGCCAACGACGACCACCCGTCGCACGACGTGTACCAGGGCCAGATGCTGGTCAAGTACGTCTACGAGACGCTGCGCGCGTCCCCGCAGTGGAACCAGACGCTGCTGGTCATCACCTACGACGAGCACGGCGGGTTCTTCGACCACGTCCCCACGCCCGTCGCCGGCGTGCCCAGCCCCGACGGCATCGTCGGCCCGCCGCCGTACAACTTCACCTTCGACCGCCTCGGCGTCCGCGTCCCGGCCATCCTCGTCTCCCCCTGGATCGAGAAGGGCACGGTCGTCCACGCGCCCCAGGGCCCGACGCCGACGTCGCAGTACGAGCACTCGTCCATCCCGGCCACGGTGAAGAGGATCTTCAACCTGCCGCAGGATTTCCTGACGAAGCGGGACGCGTGGGCGGGGACCTTCGAGGGCGTGGCGCAGGGGAGGACCGAGCCCAGGACGGACTGCCCCGAGCAGCTGCCGACGCCGACGAGGATCAGGCAGACGGAGGCCGACGAGGAGGCCAAGCTCAGCGAGTTCCAGCAGGAGATCATCCAGCTCGCCTCCGTGCTCAACGGGGACCACCAGCTCGCTAGCCTGCAGGACCGGATCAGGGACGAGATGAACGTCAGGGAAGGCATCGACTACATGAAGGCCGCCGTCAAGCGCTACTTCGAGGCCGGCGCGTCCGCCAGGCGGATGGGCGTCGACGGCGAGCAGATCGTCAAGATGAGGCCATCCCTCACCACCAGGATCCAACGCCCATAGAAACTCTGATCAAAGCATACAAATTGGATTGGATTACAAATATACAGACCACAGTCAGTTAGGATGTGCCCGTGCTATAGATCAAAATATTCGTGTGCTCTGTGCTGTACAAACGAATTTTAATTAGTATGGTGATACAGATTCGCGCTGTGCTTGGGAAGATGGGCAAAAGAGATTGTCCCTTCAAATGCGTGTCGTTGAATTTGCACTTATAAAAGGTTCGCCTGCTTCTAGCAAATACTCCACGGTGTCCAAATCATACGAATTTTCAAACTTCGTGGTAAGTAAAATTTATCTAGAACTACTACCAAAAGCATTTCTAGGGAGGTAAAAAAAATTAGTCCCACCATTTTAAATTATAAATCACTTGATAGAGGTGGTTTCTTTTACCGCTTCTAAGCAATCTTGTATAGAAATCAACGTATCGGTGCGAAATGTGGCCCACAGCTAAATATTTTTAGCTTTATCGTGCGTTATGATCGGATGTGGCCTAACACACGATGACACATGATTTATACTAGTTCAGGCAACGTGCCCTATATCCAGTTTCAGTCGGTCGGTGACTTTATTCTTGAACCCAGGTGCTCGAAGTTTGCTGTGGGGTTACAAACGAGTAAGGAATGAGAAGGAGGTGTTAGAGGACCGGTCGGAGTCTGATACAAGTGGATGAGAGTGATGGATGCTCTAACGTGCGCTAAGTATTGGAGAATATGCTCTATGTGTCCGAGCTTATCAGCTATTGAGAGCATGTAGACTATGTAGCTATCGAGCTGTTGAGCTATTTTTTTAGCCGTGGAGTTCTCGAGTCCTCCAGTCATCCCCTTCAGTCCTCTAGTTGTCGGGAGAGAGCGCATCCCCTTTTATAGTTGAAGGGGATGACCTTACAAGCCAGAGAGAAAAAGCGAGAGTGCATACGGGCGCTCCCTAGTCTTGTTGCCCACACGCATCGAGTATGGGATGGCCACCGTCGCCCGCCATACTGTTTACGCTGCCAGCGCCAACAATACTGTTTATGCTGCCAACGCCCACAATATTGTTTATGCTTTGACACGTCTGGCAGGATGTAGAGTGCTCGCCTGGTACGGTAAACGCCAGCGCCCACAATATTGTTTATACTCTGACGCGTCTAGCAGGCTGTAGAGTGTTCGCCTAGCATGGCCCGACGACACCGTCCTGCAGGTGCGCAAGGCATGGCAGGGTACGGTCCTCGATATTACGGTTGACTTGAGCACCTTACCTTATCTACTCCGCCTGCTCCCCGGGCCCACACCGAGCGGGTGTCCCCGGTCGGTAGTTTCCAGTCGGCCCCGACCGTGTCGGTCAGGAAAGAGCAGCGAGCAAAGGTCCGGCATATCCTCGGTCGAAGTAACGGTGTTGGAGTCGGGCTACGGTCCTACCTCGGCCAGGCCTTCCGGTCGGGGCTCCGACCAGATCTCCTGGCCGAAGGTGTCGGTCGGGGACCGGATCATGGTCTTGGCCTGTCATCGTGTATCTAGGACGGCCCAGACGCGCGCTGTCGCTGCGCCGCCTGCTGGACCAAGTATTGCAGGGAAACGGGTCCATTGGGGACCCCGGGTTTATGAACCCGACAGGAGCCGCCGAGCCCCTTTGGGGCTTCTGTGAAGCCATGAAGGGGCTGTTGAGTTGCCGCTTTTAAGGGCGTATGGGAGTACGATGCTAGAAGATCTCTCATAAGGAGAGAGCATCGTACGTCTCGAACGGCCCCTATCCCAGATTCTGAATCAGAGGACGGAGAGATGGAGGAGAGCATTGTAGCGGGATAACAAGGATCTTGGCTCCCTTGTTCTGCTTCATGCCCCAACGTATGGAGCAGTCCTGGGGCTATTTACACAAGCTTTGTGTGTTATTGTAAAAGCCTAGAACTTGTGTCTTTGGCTTAATGAAAGCTTGTATTTGCTTTATAATTCATGTGCCCATTACGCCGTGGAGGCGGGCTATTTATTGGAGCTTCGACGTTTTCCCCCTTGGTTTGTTGTACCAAGTAGGGTAACCAAGTAGGATTCAGGTGCCCAGCCTCCACGGGGAGGACTGGCAAAGGCCGTGGAGGCGCGTAGAGTGGATACGGGCTCCCAGCCTCCGTGGGGAGGACTGGCGAAGGCCGCGGAGGCGCGCCAGAGGGATATTGGCACCTAGCCCCTGAGGAGAGGACTGGCGAAGGCCGCGAAGGCGCGCCGTGCAGACATAGGCGCCCGACCACTGAGGAGGAGACTCACTGTTAATCCGTTTTCCGTCGGGTGCGCGCGAGCGCACCTGGTGGGTGTAGCCCCCGAGCCTACGACCGACAGGGGAGTGGACTCTTGTGTCTCTTCCGGTCGGGGTGTTCGCCCATGTTCGTTCCAACCGCAACCTATGTGGTCGGTCGGGTTCCCGAGTCGGGATCTGGCGGCTCGAGCCCCTGAGCCACAAGGGGTCGGTCGTGGTCGATCGCATGATTTCCTGCATCACCCCGTTCGCAGTTTCCGCAACCAGAGGGGTTGAGCTGACACCACTTGCCTCGATGGCTCGGGTGGTGGGCTCGGTGAGCTCGCTAACGGGCATGTCCGAGTGGAATCCGGATCCATCGTTCATGATGAGGTCGGCAAAGCCTTCATGTGGCACTCCGATGCTTCTTAACCCGCCTCCCGGTAGATGCCTGATTCGTTCCGGAGAGCGACTCAAGTGGCCCGACGACCTCCCCTCGATGGAGATTCTGTGGGAACGGCTCGAGGTCAGGATCGAACAAGAAGGTTGAGATGACCCTATCTGCTCTTGAGCGGGTTGGGCAAGGGCCGCTTGGGCTCATCTGTGTTTTCTCCCATGGCTCTATTTGACACGAGGCGGCCTCAAGCCCTTTGTAGGCCAGCCTTCGAACCCTGGTCGGTCGCCGCTCATATCGAATGAGACGACTACCGCTTCGTGACGCAACGCGAAGCGTTGTGATACAATAATTGCATATGCAATGCTCGGATGTATGGGACGAATGTATGGATGAATATATGACTGAATGTATGAATGCATGCATGAGAATGGATGAATGAATGCCCATGCACTGGAAAAGTAAAATGAGGGTTGGTAAAATTACCTCGATGGCTGGAGTGACGGGTTCGGGGAGCTCCTATCGGATATGTCCAAGTGAAATCCAGGTCCATCGTTCGTGATGGAGTCGGCATAACCTGCATGCGGCATCCCACTGCTGCTTACCTATCTCTCGGCAGCTGCCTAAGCCATCCAATTAACTCGGGTGACCCATTGGCCTCTCCTCGATGGAGATTCCATCGGTGGGCCCCTCCAAACCCTGCATGGGAAGGCGGAGGGTCGTTTGCGTGTGGTTGCGCCTTGTTTCCTGTGCCCCGAGTTGTGGTAGTGGTGGGCCCCGCCTAGGCCACATCCCGTTAGCCAGGTGATGTCCCATCGGGCAGGCCATGTCCCGTCAGCCAGGGCCACATCCTGCCACACGCTTTTCCACATTAAATAGGGGGGAAGGGAGAGGGTTTTCCTTCCGTTCTTTTGCCTTTCTTCAATCGCTGCCATTTCTCCTTCATTCTTTTTGCCAAGCCTGTTCGTGTGCCGCGGTGGTTTCTAGGGGAGAGGAGGGCAGAGCGAGGGAGAGAAAAAACTCATAGATTTGTTCATAAATCCAAGGTGCGATGTCAAACTGGAGGCCTTCCAATGTGGATGAGGAGGTGCTGGCCGCCTTCGCCAAGAAGGGGCTGCTCCCATCGAAGGAAGTGGCGTATTAGAGGGCTCCCATGCTGGGGGAGGTTGTTTCGCAACCCCGGGCTGACAAGGTCGTGTCCTTCCTCACCTTCCACGGGGGTGGGCTCGGGGTACCCCACGCACTGGTTCCTGCACGGGCTCCTCAATGAGTGGGGCCTGGAGTTGCAGCACCTCAACCTGACTGGGGTGCTGCACATCACCGGCTTCGTCACCGTCTACGAGGCCTTCCTCAGGATGGAGCCGCACGTGGACCTCTTCCGACAGATCTTCAGCGGGCGGGCCCTATCCGAGGGGAAACAGCCTAGAATCACTCCGGTCGGCGAGTTTGCCCTGCAGAAGCGGCCTAAGCCGTCGGTCCTCTACCTGGCGTACTCCCCCAGTGACTCCAATCGGGGATGGCACAGCAAGTGGTTCTACATCAGGAACCCGGCGGAAGCGCCATTCCCAACGTTCACCAGGGAGAGGCCGAAGAGGAGGGAAAGTTGGTCGTGGGGTCCTACCCATCGGTAGAACAAGCTGGACATCATTGAGACGG
Organism: Miscanthus lutarioriparius; assembly: GCA_904845875.1. Taxonomy (NCBI): domain Eukaryota; kingdom Viridiplantae; phylum Streptophyta; class Magnoliopsida; order Poales; family Poaceae; genus Miscanthus; species Miscanthus lutarioriparius. The sequence continues at coordinate 3,131,537 of CAJGYO010000005.1, forward strand.
AGCTTCGAAGGCTCGTGCGGCATGGCCTCGATGGGTTGTGGGTCTTCCACCTTCTTCTGCCATCGGGTCGCCCCATTGGCGGAGAGAACACGACCGATATGGGAATACTCCGGCCCAATGGATCTCGACCGCATGTCACCGCTAGAGTTGTCAAGGGATGAAGTCTAGAGTTATCTCGATCGGGTGCTGTAGTTGGGGGATGATGAGTCCCTCGAAGGGACGCCTAGACCTCTCCATGCCACGAAGCTGTCCGATCTGGTATACTCCTTTCCCCATGACCTTTTTCCTTTCTGTTTTGATCTTTAGACTAATTTTAAGCCACCTGTTTCTCAGGGGCTCACGGGGTATAAATCCCAGTCGCATCTTCCGAGAGGGTCGGAAGGCGCGGCTCAGCAAGCCGCCCAGAGGGAGGTCACGCTTGCCAAGAAGAATAAGAAGACCGCGAAGGTCTAGAGGAGGTTTGATAAGGAGAAGGAGATCAACCGGTGAGTCCGTGGTGGCAAGAGCCAAAGCGACGTGGAGGCGGAGCTCGAGTCGGAGGAACCTATGGAGACGGGTGATGATGCGAGTTCCTCAGAGGACGATGGAGATAGGGGCACTGCTGTGACCTTGGTGGAGCGTCATGAGCCTGCGGCTATGCCCATCGGTAGTGGGCGTGGTACAGAGATGCGCGGCAACGTTCCTGAGTCGAGGAAGCCCGCTGCGAGCAAAGAAGCCGCCCTCGAACGAGAGGCGAAGCGGGCATAGTCGCCGCACCGTTCGAAGGCGTCGTCGGCTTCGTGGCCTCCTGCTCCGAGTGTGGTTGAGCACGCCGGTCGGTCGGGAGGACATGATCGTTCCTCTGTGTCTTCAGGGTCAACACGTGTGCGCGACCCCCAACGGGGAGATGCCCCGCCAATTGCTCCGGTGGTTTTGCCACGAGCTAGCAGCCGCGACCGTTTGTGGGCCAAACGGGGACCAGCAGGGTCACCCCGACCCTCGGTTGATCCGAGGGGGCACGGGTCATGACCCCCGAGCGATCCTCGTTCGGTCGGCTCATCGTCAGCCGATCGAGGCTTCAAGGTTCTGCCGCTTTCATTTGGGTATGTACTCATGCTTCTATTTGTTCTCATAGTTGAGTTTTTGAGCGTGACTAACCTGTGCTTGTGTGGCAGTGGCCAGGAGCCGACAGGACTGGGGATCTCCCTGCCTCCCGTGTGAGAAGAGTGGAGACCCAGCTTGTGGCGAGTTGCGATGAGTGAAGGGGGAAGCATGTTGGTGGCGGCGTGACGTTCCTTAATGGGGGTTGCGCCTTCCTAGCCGATCGTGAGCACGGCAGCGGCCGTGATGGTGGCAAGCCCCGTGGTGATGGCGGAGGCTAGGTCGGAGGTGACTCTTGCGGTCCCTCCCCCGTCGGTTGTAGAGGAGGAGAGGAGGGAAGCTAGGCTCCCTATCTCGCCTGGCGGAGGAGCTCACGGTCCGTCTGCCTAGTCAGAGCTGGAGGCGGAGCAGCCGTCGATGAGCTGTGGAGTCCTGGTGGTGTCCATCCCCTTCAGTGGCGAGGAAGACACCGGGGTGGAGCCACCAGCCATCCCGCCGTCCCGGGAGTTGGTGATGATCCGGTCGTCGCTTGATATTGCGATGGCTGGATCTTCCAGCTAGTCGGGTGTGGCCCGTGAGCTGATGTGGCCTTGCCCTGGCAAGCCGGAAAAGGCCTGGTTAGTCCTTCGTGATGAGGAGGAGGCAAATCTTTGGCACCTGCTCGAGGAGAGATGACTGTTGATGGAGTCCGATCTTGCCCTTAACAAGGCAAAGCTTAAGGAGGCCTTGGAGAGGGTTGAGCTCATCCATCAGGCCGTGATTATCGACCTGACATGTGTTGTCGAGGTAAGTTTTCTACGTTCCTGGTGTTGTCTTTGATTCCTTGGCATTTAAACGGTTGTCTCAGCACACCTGCTTCTTTGTCTCGCGGGACCTAGAGATGATGTCGATCCGTAAGTCCTGGTTTCTTTGGGAGGAGCATGGTCAGATGGAGCAAGAAGCAGTGGCGTTGTGGTGGGTCGAGAAGCTCAGGCACAAGCTGGAGTCCGCCCGCCGTGAGTCCCAAGACTGGGCGGCCGAGGCGACAGGAGCACGGGTGGTGGAGCTATGTGCGGTTGAGCGGGCGACTGCTGCCGAGCAGAAACTCGACGCGGCGAACGCCCACTTGGCGAAGACCGAGGCGGCCCTCAGGACGTCCCTAGAGGCTCTAGAAGTGGAGCGGAAGGCCCAGTCGAACACCAAACGGGAGGTCGTTTCGCTCCGGTGCAGATGCTCGAGGTAGAGGAGTCGAACACTCGGCTACTCGAGAGGGTGACCCGGCAAGAGGAAGGACTTTCTGTTCTCAAAAGCGCCCATCAAGGTATGTACCTGCTCTGCCCTCGATTGATATCTTGAATTTTTCTTTTCCTTGCTCCTGAATTTGTCGTCCATTTCCAGAACTAGGTGGAAAGATCGGCTCTCTGGAGCAAGAGCTGAAGATGGTCAAAGCGGCGATCGGTCGGAGAGCGGAGGCGCTAGCCCAGTCCCTTGAGAAGCGACGCACTCTCAAGGGAGAGCACAACCATCTTCGCAACATTGCACAGGTGGTGGTCTCTGAGGTGTTTGGGTTGGGACCGAGCACCAGTACGCCCGTTGTCCAGCTGGCGGAGGTCCCGAATGAAGTTCAGGCGCTCATCTCCAACGACATGTTCTACGGGACGTCGGGGGTGCTGACCTCGGTGGTGACCCACTTCCCTGATCTGGACTTCTCGGCCATCTGCAGAGGAAATCCATGCACCGGGGGAAAGTTTGGTGCCACACACACAGGTGGTCGCTGAGTAGGTCACCGCGCAGTAGGTGATAGAGGCTCACCGTTCGACCGTGGTCGCAGATGTGCGCCGAGAAGACGTCGTCCAGCCTATGAAGGGAGCAGAGCTGGGTCAGAGGCGAGCATCGTTCCGCCCCCAACCGACTCGGACTTCGTCCCAACCACGGCCGAGCCGGGCGCCGTCGTCCCAACCACAACCGAGCTACCTTCGTCCTCACCAACCACACCGTCAACCGACACCGCTGGGGGGCCATAATAGAGTTAGAGTAGAAATAGTAAGTTTATGTAAAAGATAAATTCATGGGGAGTCCTCGGGTGAACAGTTTTACATTCGTGAATATTTTAAGTTTGTTTTGTGATGAAATCACTCATGAGGGGAAGCTTGTCCCATCAGCCCTTGTTTTTATCCTTGAGTAGATTTGTTTTTTCCTTTCTTTTTCGCACCTGCCCGTTGACCCGTAGGCTACAACCTTAAGAACTCGGGCGTGGCCCGAGAGGCTCAGCTGCTCGTAACCGTAGGTCATGGTGGGGTGTGATCGGTCGGGAGGCTAAAGCGCAAGTTATGTAGGGTAATCAAAGGAACGAGATGCCCTTTTGTTTGTTCGACACCCTTTTGTTTGGGCGTAAAGTGTTACTACATGATAGTAAAAAAAGGGTGTGGTATTGCACCCCCGTGGAGCCCCCAAGCGACCTAGGCCGAGGGTGCTTGGGCTAGGGCGCTGTAGGAGCAAGCATTGAATAGAAATAAACGGTAAAACCGAGCTTTAGGGAAAGAAACGACGTAACTGTTCGATGTTCCAAGTGTTGGTGAGAACGTTGCCGTTGTCGTCCTTCAGTCGATAGGCGCTCGGTCGGATCACCTGGGCCACCACGTACAGTCCTTCCTATGGCGGAGAGACCTTATGTTTGCCCTTGGTTAAATGGGTCCTCCGGAGTACGAGATCACCAAACTCGAGGATCCTCCCCCTAATTTGTCTTTCATGGTACCTGCGGAGAGTTTGCTGGTAACGAGCGGAGCGGATGACGGTCGTCTCACGAGCCTCCTCGAACAGGTCAAACACATCCTGTTGAGCCTCCACAGCTCGGTCTCGGTCGAAGGCCTTTACTCTTGGGGTGCCATGATCGATGTCGGATGGCAACACTGCTTTGGTTCCATATGTCAGGAAGAAAGGGGTGAACCCCGTGGATCGGTTTGGGTCGTTCTTAGGCTCCAAAGGATCGCTGGGACCTCTGCAACCCATCGCTCGGCACACTTTTTGAGTCAGTCGAAGATGCAGGGCTTGAGTCCTTGGAGGACCATGCCATTGGCCCGCTCGGCCTGACTGTTAGTACGCAGGTGTCCCATCGAGGCCCAATCAATCCTGATGCCATATCCATCATAGAAGTCCAGGAACTTCTTCCCAGTGAAGTTTGTTCTGTGGTCGGTGATGATATAGTTAGGGACATCAAACCGATAGATGATGTCGAGGAAGAACTTGACCGCCTCTTCCGAGCGGATATTGGTGATGGGCTTCGCCTCTATCCACATGGTGAACTTGTCCACCGCCACGAGTAGGTGAGTGAAGCCACCCATGGCCTTTTTTAGGGGTCCGACCATGTCGAGGCCCCAGACCACGAATGTCTAGGTGATGGGGATGGTATGAAGCTCCTGCGCTGGTAGGTGAGTTTGTCGAGCGTAGAACTGGCATCCTTCACACCTACAGAAAACCTCCTATGCATCTCGTAGCACATTGGGCTAGTAAAACCCTTGGCAAAAGGCTTTCCAGACCAGCGACCTTAGGGCCTCGTGATGTCCACAGATTCTGGCATGGACTTTGAGGAGAAGTTGTTTCCCCTGGTCGGTCAGGATTCACTTCATGAGCACTCCCGACGGACTTCGCTTGTAAAGTTCGTTACTAATGGTGACGAACGTCTTGGCGCGGTGAGCGATTCATCATGCTTAAGTCCTTTCTGGTGGGAGAACCTCCTCGAGGAGGTAGGCGAGCAGTGGTGCTCTCCAGTCGGCCGGATCGAGTGCCATTACGGCGATGTTGTCGGGCGACGTTGCCATGGAGGCACCACGGTCAGAGCCCCCGAGCGCTCGGTCAGGGTCGGGGCATGTCGGGGGGTCGGAGCCCTCGAGTGCCAGATTGGTGTTGGAGCACGTATAGATCGGATCCTCTCGGATGCGGGCAGACGGCTCGTGGAGGTCGTTTACAAAGACCCCATCGGCGGGCAATTCCCGTTTGGCCATCAATTTTGCGAGGAAGTTTACGGCGTCATTGTCCTTTTGAGGGACATGATGCAGCTCGATCCCTCAGAACTTGTCCTCGATCTTGCGCACCTCCTGGCAGTACGACGCCATGAGAGGGCTCTTACAGGAGGACTCCTTCATGACTTAGTCGATGACCAACTCTGAGTCACCGTGGACATACAGCCGCTTGGCGCCGAGCTCGATGACGATGCGCAGTCCATTAATGAGGGCCTCATACTCTATGGCATTGTTCGAGGCTGAAAAATGGAGATGGATCGCGTAGCGGAGCCTGCTCCCATCCGGGGAGATCAGAACCACTCTAGGCCCTAAGCCGAGCGCCATGACTGACCCGTCGAAGTACTTCGTCTAGTACTTGTGAGTGACGTTTGGGGTCGGGAGCTAGACTTCCATCCATTCGGCGATGAAGTTGGCAAGAGCCTGAGACTTAATAGCGGTGCGGGGGACATACCAGATGTCGTGCCCATGAGCTCTAGTGCCCACTTAGAGATTCGGCCGATGGCATCACGGTTATGGACAACCTCCCCAAGTGGGTATGAGGTGGCGACTAAGACCTCATGGTCGATGAAGTAGTGCAGGAGCTTTTGGGTCACCATCAGCATGGCATACAGAAGCTTCTAAACCTGGGGGTAGCGAATTTTGGCATCGGTGAGTACCTCACCGATGAAGTACACCGGTCGTTGGACCTTCAGGGGGTGTCCCGGCTCCTCCCTCTCGACGACAAGGGCGGCGCTCACAACGTGGTTGCTTGCCACGATGTAGAGGAAGGATTCTCCCCGTTCGGGAGCGACGAGGATTGGGGCCAACGTCAGTGATGCTTTGAGGCTTTTCAAAGCCTATTGTGCCTCCTTTTTCTAGATGAATGCATCTGTTTTCTTAAGAAGTTTCTAAAGAGGCATCCCCCTGTTCACCTAGTCGGGAGATGAACCGGCTCAGGGCGGCTAAATAGCCGGTGAGCCTCTGTACGCCCTTGACGTTGCGTATAGGGCCCATGATGGAGATGGCTATGATTTTTTTGGGGTTGGCTTCGATGCCGCGCTTGGACACGATGTATCCGAGCAGCTTCCCCTTTGGAACCCCAAAAACACATTTTTTGGAATTCAATTTGATGCTGAACTTTCGGAGGTTCGCGAAAGTGGTGGCCAAGTATGCGATCAGGTCGCTAGCCTGAGTTGTTTTCACCACTATGTCATCTACATAGACGGCGATTGTTGGTTTTGGCCGCTTGACTTGGTCATGTTGGTCGGGCGGGTCTATTTGGTAGGCGAAGCACCGCTGCTTGCACCGTTGATAGGTAGCGCTAGCATTTTTTGGACCGAAAGGCATGGTTACGTAACAATATGAACCATATGGGGTGATGAATGAAGTCGTGACCTGGTTGAACTCTTTCATCGTGATCTAGTGGTAGACTGAGTAGGCATCCAGGAAGGAGAGGATTTCGCACCCTGAGGTGGAGTCGTCTATCTAATCTATGCGTGGTAAAGGGAAGTGGTCCTTTGGGCTCGCCTTGTTGAGGCTAGTATAGTCAACACACATTCTCCATTTCCCATTCTTCTTTTGCACAAGAATGGGATCAGCTAGCTAGTCGGAGTGGTATACCTCTTTGATGAATCCGACTGCCAAAAGTCTAGCAATCTCCTCGTCTATGGCTCTGCGCCTCTCGTCGTCAAAGTGATGCAGGCGTTGCTTGGCGGGCTTTGAGCCTAGGACGACGCATAGTGCATGCTTGGCGACCTCCCTCGGTATGCCCGGCATGTCAGAAGGCTTCCATGTGAAGACATCATGATTTGCGCGTAGGAAGTCGGCGAGCTCGCTTTCCTATTTGGTGGGGAGCTTGGTCCCAATCCGCACTGTCTTGGTTGGGTTGCTAGGGTTGATCTCTACCACCTTGGTTTCCTTGGTCGGATGGAAGGTGCTTAAGGAGGTCTGCCCATTGCGGTCAGGGACTACTGGAGTCGCCAAATTCTCGAGCTCCGGGAGCTCAGTGGAGTTGATGACGGCAGTGGTGAGATCGTAATGCTTGCGGTCGCACGTGTAGGCTTACAAGAAGGTGCTACCTATGGTGATGATGTTGTTCGGCCTCGACATCTTTAGCTTGAGGTAGGTGTAGTTAGGGATCACCATGAACTTGGCGTAGCATGGCCGCCATAAGATGGCGTGGTAGGACCCTGAAAAGTCCACTACCTCAAAGGTTAGGACCTCTGAGCTGAAGTTGGCGCGGTCGCCAAATGTGACAGGCAGGTCGATCTGCCCGAGTGGGTATGCCTGCATCCCCAGGATCATGCTATAGAAGGGAGAGCTCACTAGGCGGAGCTCCGACTAGGGGATACGCATGGCGTCGAGGGTGTCAACGTAGAGAATGTTGAGGCCACTACCTCTGTCCATCAGCACCTTAGTGAGGTGCTTCTTGTGGATGATGGGGTCGACGATGAGCGGGTAGCGACCCGATCGAGCGACGTGGGAAGGATGGTCTCCCTGATCAAAAGTGATCGGGGAGTCCGACCAGCTAAGGAAAGAGGGGATGGCCGACTCGGCGGCGCATGCCTCTCTATAGCTTACCTTGTGCTGGCGCTTGGAGTGGATGGCGTCGGATCCCCCAAAGATTATGATGCATTCCTTAGGGTCAGGGAAGCCATCTTCATCCTTGCCCGTTGCACCTCGTTTCTTGGCTATCGCCTCCTTGCCTTTCCCTTCCTTTGGCTTGGCGGCTTGCCACAGGAAGCGCTTGAGCAGCTCATAGTCCCTATAGAGGTGTTTGACAGGATAGACGTGGTTGGCGCATGGACTCTCCATGAGCTTGTCGAAGTGGTCAGGCTGGCCCTGCTAGGACTGCGTGCCCGCGCGGTCGATCGCGACGACCAAAGCTAGGTTGATCGGTTGGCGTCGATCCTTCTTGTTCTTCTTGCCCTTTTGTGTGGTGGGGCACTCGTCTTGGTCCTCACGCTTGGCCTTGCCCCTGTCCTGACCGCTGCTAAAGACCGCCCCTACCGCATCCTCGTTGAAGGCGTGGTTCGTGGCGATGTCGAGCAGGTCGCGGGTGGTATGGGGCCTCACACAGCTGAGGTTATGGATCAGGGACTGGTAGGTTGTCCTAGAGCAGAACGCGCTGACGACATCCGCGTCGACGACATCAGGAAGGGAGTTGCACTGCTTTGAGAACCTATGGATGTAATCCCACAGGGACTCGTTGGGCTCCTGCCGACAGCTCTTGAGGTCCTAGGAATTCCCAGGATGGACACACGTCCCCTAGAAATTTCTGACGAAGACCCTCTTGAGATCCGCCCAGTCACGGATGCTGTTGGGCGGAAGGAATTCGAGCCATGATCGAACATGCTCCTCCACACATACGGAAAGGTACTGGATGATGAAGTGGTCATCATCCACTACTCCGGCTTGGCAAGCGAGCTAGAAGTCTTCAAGCCATATACCGGGGTTTGTCTCCTCGGTGTATCTGGCGATGTTGGTGGGCGGTCGGAAGCGTTGTGGGAACGGCGCTTTCAAGATGCGGCGACCAAAGGCCCGTGGCCTGGGTTGTCTAGGCTAGGGCTTCGGTTGTTCGGTCGACCGCCATGCCTGGGGTGCGTGTCCTCACACTCCTTGATGGTCAGGTCGGGGCCTGCATCGCCTGCTCTCGCCGCCATTCGATGGACGTCATCATCGCGCTGGGCGTGGCGTCAATTGTTGATGCTGCTGCGAGCATCATGGTTTGGCCTGAGCCATTCACGCATAGGTGGTTAGTGTGGAGCGAGCGCCGGGTCAGCTGTGGTGCAGCCGCGGCCTCCTGCTCCACGCTCGGCAATTGCTGTGGCGAGTGGACGGAGCGATTCGACTAGTGTGGCCCCAGTCCCTTGGTTGGGCAAGAGGCCACGTGCCGGTGTCATGATGTGGAGCTTTTCGCCTGCTGAACGATGATGGTCTCCACCAGCACCCGGAGGTTCCGGTGGATCGCCTGCTCCTTGGGTCGGCAAGCTCGGGGAGGCCCCGTAGAAGCATCGCCGCAGCGGCGATGTTCTGGCCAGCCCGAGCAAACTGAGGGGGTTTGTCCTCTCCGTCCAGGATGTTACGCTGGACCTGACGGGCACGACCTCGAGCGCCGCTCGCTGAGTTATGCGCATGTGGCACAACGTGATGTGCCGGGCGCGCCGGCGCAAGCGGCGGCTGGCTCTGCCGCCTTTGTCATAAGTCCTCGCCGTGCTCCTGCGCACGTGCTAGGGCCAGCGCATGGCGGTCTAGAGGGGTGTGAGTCTACAGAGACTCCACTACCTCTGGTGGTTGTCCCAGGGCGTCCGCCATAGCGCACTCCCAGGACAGAGGGTGGCCAGGTGCCATGACGTCACCGATGCTGGAGCCGTCGCTTTCGACCTCGTCATCGACGAGGTCATGGAAGGAGGCAGGAGCGTAGCCCGCCATCCCACAAACTCGTACGTGAGAGGGGGCGGCGTCGGCATCCTTTGGAGCCCCCGTGCGGATGCGTCCACGGGGGACGCGAAGCCGTAGGGGGACCGGTTGCACGGCGGCAGCGGTGGGGACAACGGGGTCCCTCCAGAGAGTTGGCGGAAGGTGTTAAACAGTGAGTAAAGAACAATATGTACATCAATCACCGTGGGGTTTTAGCCCAGCATGGGCTCAAAGCGAAGCGCGGGTGTCTCAATGTTGAGGTCATCACGTGGCTCGGGGCCGGTGGAGGGCGCTCCTCCTCCTGTGGGCGCCGGGACAAGCGCCTCCTCCTCGTGGAGGCGGAGTACGCCGAGCTGGTCGGCGACGAAGTCCAGACTCCCAAAGAGGAAGGTCTGGCGTGGCACGAAGACGGGAGGAACCCACATCCCAGCAAGTGGGAGCGTGGGAAACTCTAGTGAGCCGAAGCGAATTGTATCGCTCGAGCCCGCCATGCCAAAGATGGTGGAAAGGTGGGCCATCTAATGACCAAAAGCGTGAACGCACGGCATCTCTACCCACGGACGGCGCCAACTGTCGGTGCAAAATATGCCCAACAAGTAAATATTTATAGTTTTGCCATGCGTTGTGTTCGAATGTGGCCAAGCACACGACGACACATGATTTATACTGGTTCAGGCAACGTGCCCTACATCCAGTTTCAGTCGGACGGTGACTTTATTCCTGAGTCTAGGTGCTTGAAGTTTGTTGTGGGGTTAGAAATGAGTAAGGAATGAGAAGGGGGTGTTAGAGGACCGGTCGGACTCTGATCAAAGTGGATGAGAGTGACGGATGCTCTAACATGCGCTAAGTATTGGAGCGTATGCTCTATGTGTCCGAGCTTATCAGCTGTTGAGAGAGTGTAGACTGTGTAGCTGTCGAGCTCTAGAGTCGTCGAGTTGTCGAGCTGTTGAGCTATTTTTTTAGCCGTGGAGTTCACGAGTCCACTAGTCGCCCCCTTCAGTCCTCTAGTCGTTGGGAGAGAGTGCATCCTCTTTTATGGTTGAAGGGGATGGCCTTACAAGTCAGAGAGAAAAAGAGAGAGTGCATACGGACGCTGCCTAGTCTTGTTGCCCACGCCATCGGGTATGGGATGGCCACCGTCGCCCGCCATACTGTTTATGCTACCAGCGCCAACAATACTGTTTATGCTGCTAGTGCCCACAATAATGTTTATGCTCTGACGCGTCTGGCAGGATGTAGAGTGTTCGCCTGGTACGGCAAACGCTAGCGCCCACAATACTGTTTATGCTCTGACGCATCTGGCAGGCTGTAGAGTGTTTGCTTGGCATGGCCCGACGACACTGTCCTGCAGGTGCGCAAGGCATGGCAGGGTACGGTCCTCGGTATTGCGGTTGACTTGAGCGCCTTACCTTATCTGCTCCGCCTGCTCCCCGGGTCCACACCGAGCGGGCGTCCTTGGTCGGTCGTTTCCAGTCGGCCCCGACCGTGTCGGTCGGTAAAGAGCAGCGAGCAAAGGTTCGGCATATCCTCGGTCGGAGGAACGGTATCAGAGTCGGACTGCGGTCCTATCTCGGCCAGGCCTTCCGGTCGGGGCTCCGACCAGGTCTCCTGGCCAGAGATGCTGGTCGGGGATCGCATCGTGGTCTTGGCCTGTCATCGTGTATCTGGGCCGGTCCAGACGCGCGTTGTCGCTGCGCCGCATGCTGGGCCAAGTATTGCAGGGAAACGGGTCCATTAAGGATCCCGGGTTTATAAACCCGACACAACAACTTTTAGAGACTGGTATGCAAGTGTGGTTGGTAATGTGGCTTGCCTCTAGGAAAATTATTGTACTGCCTCTATTTCAAATTCTAAGTTATTTTAATTTTTCTAGATACATAACATTTTTGCTATGTAACTAGATATAGGTTATGCTTAGAAACATAGCAAAAGTTGTGTATTTAAAAACGATAAAACGACTTATAATTTGGAGTGGAGGGAGTAGAAATTTAAAATGGATAGTGAAAAATAACCACAAAATTCGTTTAATCCTAAGAGAAGTTCATTAACTAAGCACCATGGTTGTAGATCAATCACCATTCATGCGATTTTACTGTAACTTTTGGTCACAAATGAAAACAATTGTGGTCACAATATAGCCGACAACATAACAACAAAGCACCATGTAACAAACAGGCCAGCAGCTCAACGGCGTCAATATTTGTTCTACAATTTGTTTGAGGAAGGCTTGAAGAGTTGATGGATGATGGTGTGATGACCGGCGTCTAGCAGCTGCTTGAGACAAACAGTGCCTCCAGCAAACATGAGGAACTATGGATCCAGAAGAGAAGGCACAAAATGATCCAAAATTTAAATTTACAAAGAGAGCCAAGAATTTGAATAATTTGTGAGAAATTTAGATTTTTTTTTACCAAGTTATGGAGGTAGCTGACCAAGAGAAAACTAAGAGCGTGTTTGGTTCGCGGCCACAACTCACCGCACAGCACCGCAGTTTTGGCGGCTGTTTGGTTGGGTGCCGCACTTACGACGTGCCGCTGAGTGACCACACGCTGGTAGTTCATTTTTCACACCACACCCTGCCAAAAAGCGACGAGCAAAACAGCCGCCGTAGTCTTGGCGCCACCCTGCTATGGCTCGACGGCTCAGGCGAAGGCCAAACAGGCCCAAAAGTTGTCTTCTAACTTAGTTTTTTTTTGTTTTAGAGAATGGAGTGTGTCGATCAATCACCATTTGGAGTGTGTCGATCAATCACCATTTCATTCTTGACAGAGTAAATGAGATTATATTCTGCTAAATTTTAGGGTTAACGGACTATAGTATGATATATTACTATTTATCTTATCTAGAATTGGTTGATTCGGGTGTGTTTGATTGGTTGGATATACATGGATGGGAGATGGCCATCCATGGATGAATATTGTTTGGTTTGGTGTATTGGCTGGACATGGATATCCACGACAAATAATATTCCTGCCAGATGTTGGATATGGTGGCCACAAAAAAAAACTAGCGGATAAGCTTATCCATGTTCTCTGGTCATTGTCATTAGCAAATAAATTAAGGATTATTATTATGTTATATTATTAATTAGTAATTATAATGACAAAGTTAGTTTAGATAAGTGCTAATATATTGATTAGCACATATTTTATATGATAATTATGGTGGTAGTAGTGCTAATTAGCATATTTTATTTTAAATTAATGATTATAAAGACAAAATTAGTGTCCGTGTATATTTATTAGTGCATAATAAGTTGTTATCATTTTTCAATAATAAACATAATTAGTCAACTATCCTCATTTTATCCACTCTCATCCATCCAACCAAATAGACAACGTAGATAGCCATATCCCGATATCCATAGATATCCATATCCCATCCACATTAATCCTACACGTTACTATATATAAACCTACCACACCATCGCGCCGAGTTGGACTTCGTTTTGTTTGACATTTGCACGCGGATAGTGGCGATCCACCATTGTTGGAGAATGGAGACGCGGTCAGATATGACGGCATGGATGTGCGGCTCCCGTGCCCTCGCCAGCTGAGTCCAACGCGGCAGCCATAGCACGCCGCGCGGAGCAGCTCGCCGTTTGCCTTTCAACTCGTCATCCACGTCGCAGCACTACCCCCTGCCTCCCGCAAAGGCGCAAACCCACAGAGACCTCAGACTTGCGCGGACTCAGGATGCCAACGGCTCCAAACGACGATCATAGTCGTCGTCTTCCAGCCCAACCACCGACACTATGGAGTGCAGTTTTCGTGGTGCACCGTCGTCAGCTTCCAACGATGCGGCTAGTGATCGCAGAGAAGGGTTCAGAACAGCAGAAACCACATGACCTGGACCTGTGCTCTGTCTGTCATCTTCATGCATGCGTCTAGATCTTAGTCAGACACCCACCCAACCTTATGTCTTGTATGCGTGTGTATGCACTTTAATCCACTTGTTCCATTTCAATCTACTTCAACACATGTGGATTGAAACGAATACATGCGCATCCAACCAGGCCTTAGCGGATCCGTCGTCCATGCCGTTCCATAGAGCTTCATCACACGTATTCTGGCTAGGCGAGGCTATGTATGCATTAAGCACTATGCACACAAGCAGGTCCCAGTCTCACGCGGCAATGTAATGATTTCCCCTTGAAACATTTCCTCTGCATACAAGAAATATGCATCCTCTCCGTCAATCAATACCCTTTAGGCATGGTTCGGTTAACCGTTCCCGGCTCTTCCATGCCATGATTGATTCCAGCCCAGCGTAAATTATTGAATAGTTGCCGGCCAGGAACAATTCCATGCCATTCCGGGGTCCAAACGAACGGGCCCTTAAAAAGAAAGAGAGAGAAACGCTGCGAGCATGTAAATATGTAATGCATCGGCCACTTAAGTTCCATCTGATCTCCTCGGTGCTCAGTCGTGAATCGTGATGCATAATAATCTTCAGTCTTCACCATCACTCCATCAAGAACGATGCACACCCTCCTTGTCCTCCTTAACACATCCTATAAATACAGAACACTTCCAAGTAGTAGCATCCAACCCTCGTACCGCTTCTCCCTAACCACCTCCGATCCTACGAGAAGCTGCTTGCTCGGAGCTACCAACGACAATGTCGCCGCAGAGGCTCTCGGTCCTCCTCGTGCTCCTGTCCAGCCTCTTGGCCCCTTCCACTGCCGTGCGCAGCTCGACGCTGTTCCTGGCGCGCTCTCCTCACTCCGTGTCTCCCAGCGTCGGGGCACCGGTCGCCCACGCTCGCCGCGCAGTCAGCGTCCGACGCAGCTCGCGCGGCCACGCTCGCGTCTGGGGACCCGGCCGGGGCCGCTGGTCAGTGACGCAGCCAAGAAAGGGCCACGCCACTCGTTCGTGCCGATCGCGCCGGGCCTGCAGCTCCTCAGCATCCCCAGCTACGTCGCCCGCGCGCGGCTCAGCACGCCGGCCCAGCCGCTCCTCGTCGCCATCGACCCCAGCAACGACGCCGCGTGGGTGCCGTGCACCGCCTGCGCGGGCTGCGCCCCGGCCCCGGCGCCGTCGTTCGACCCGACGCGGTCCTCCACGTACCGCCCCGTGCGCTGCGGCGCGCCGCAGTGCTCGCAGGTTCCCAGCCCGTCGTGCCCCAGGGGTGCGTGCGCGTTCAACATGTCGTACGCGGCGTCCACGTTCCAGGCGCTGCTCGGGCAGGACGCGCTCGCGCTCGACGTTGTCGTGGCGGCCTACACGTTCGGGTGCCTCCACGTCGTCACGGGCAACCCGGTTCCGCCGCAGGGGCTCATCGGCTTCGGCCGCGGGCCGCTCTCGTTCATGTCGCAGACAAAGGACGTGTACGGCTCCGTCTTCTCCTACTGCCTGCCGAGCTACAAGTCCTCCAACTTCTCCGGCACGCTCAGGCTCGGTCCCGCTGGGCAACCGAAGCGGATCAAGACGACGCCGTTGCTGTCCAACCCGCACCGCCCTTCGCTCTACTACGTCAACAAGGTCGGGATCCGCGTCGGCAGCAAGCCCGTGCCGGTCCCGGCGTCGGCTCTCGCGTTCGACCCGGCCAGCGGCCGCGGCACCATCGTCGACGCTGGGACGATGTTCACGCGGCTGTCCGCGCCTGTGTACGCCGCCGTGCGCGACGCGTTCCGCCGCCGGTGGCCGCCGGTGGCCGACCCGCTCGGCGGCTTCGACACGTGCTACAACGTGACCGTCTCCGTGGCGACCGTCACGTTCGTGTTCGACGGGCAGGTGTCGGTGACGCTGCCCGAGGAGAACGTGGTGATCCGCAGCTCGTCGGGCGGCATCACTTGCCTGGCGATGGCGGCGGGGCCGCCGGACGGCATCGACGCGGCGCTCAATGTGCTGGCCAGCATGCAGCAGCAGAACCACCGCGTGCTGTTCGACGTCGCCAATGGCCGCGTCGGTTTCTCACGCGTTCGGCTGGCTGGCTGGCTGAAATCAATAGAACCTAAATGAATCTATTGTGTACACAAGTGTTCAAATTCCAGTGGCGCTGCGGCGCTGCCACAGCGTGACTTCTAGCATGCATCCCTCGTTCATTGCTATCAGCGTTTGGAACGGGGGTTTAATCACAGGCCCTTGTTTAATCGTCTGCTCAAGAACGTGTGACTTAAGAATTTTAGTGTTCACTTTTATCATCGGTAATGGTACAAACACGACGTCCGACGACTCTTTCCACACGGGCGCGTGGTGTGACGTGCACCACAACTTTGCCTTTTTTATTCCATATCATTTCCATGTCTCTTATTCTCATCCACTCATCGCTTTCTTATCTGCTTCCACTGCGTTAATGTTCTTCTCTATGCTCTATTTCCCTTTCTCTACATTGCTTTGTTTCCACGAGTGACGCAACCAGATCCTTAGGCCTAGTTGTTCGTGAAGACGAGGAGGTACCTAGAGGTGGCTCGCATAAGCCTAGAGATGTCCCTTGCGGTGGAAGGTGTATCTGGCTAAAACGCCACCACCAGCGCGCCGCCCACCGACCGTCGCTGTGTGCTGCCCCACACCGCCCCTTGTGCTACGCTACCCAACACGTTGCGTTGCAGCGAAGCTCAAGCGCCGATGAGTCCACCCACCGATGACCTCCACGCGCCCACCACCCACCCTTTGCGCTCACCATGCACTCATGCTGCCCCCACACCCGCTCTCTGTGCGCGCCGCCTAGCTCCGTGTTGTCGGCGAGCACACACGTGACCTCCACGCGCCGACGAGCCTCCATTTGTGAAGCGACATGGAGATGTTTGCCCTGAAAGAGCATGTTGCAAACGTATGTTTCGAGTGTTTCAGATGTTTCAAAAGTGTGTTGCAAGTATTTTATACCGATGTTGCAAAAGTAGATCGGGATGCATATGTTGCAATGGTTGCACACATATGTTGCAAATGTCTGTTACCAATCTTTCGTCTGTGTTTTCGGACGTATGTTGTAAATGCGTTTATCTGGATGTTGCATAGGTTTCACACATATGTTGCATGTGGTTTATTTGTATGTTGCGTATGTTTGCAAATGTTTTCAAGTGTTTTCCGGTGTTTTTTCAAGTGTTTTAGAAGGATGTTGCAAGTGTGTGTTTCTATGTTTCAATTGTTTTTAGACATATGTTGCAAGTATTTTATCCGAATGTTGCATATGTTGCAATGGCTACACATATGTTGCAAGCATATGTTTCAAATGTTTCGTATGTTTTAGGCGTATGTTGCAGCAAGTTCTCCATGTTGCAAGTGTTTCATGAGGCGCAGGCAGTCCCCATGGGGTGGGCGGCCTTGAGGCGTGTGTAGTAGGCGGGTAGATTTGAGGCCTGCTGAAGACGGCGTGATGAAGCAAAGCAAAGCGCAGAGAGAGAGCCAGAGCAGGGCATGGGAAAGCAATAGTAGGGCGAGCTGGCGCGACGAACAACAGCACGGTAGGCATGCATGCTATGATGCGCGTCCGTGAGTGGGGGCAACCGAAGGGAGCGCGTGGGCCACACGGGCGAGCACGCATTGGGCTGAAGCGGCGGGCGCGATGCGGTGTTCGGACACGCGCTTATGTCCGGACATGCTGGCGCTAGTTAGCCCCTTTTATCATTTATACAATTATAGTTCATGTTAACTTTGTTTCAATTTTTTCTAATTCTAATCTAGAAAAACACACCAAGATCTATAAATTTGAATGCACTACAAAAAATATTTCAACAAAATAATTAAATGGTATAGATGTTAGTGCCTTTTCACTAGAAAGTTTTTTTTTCAAAATTAGACAAGTTTGGCTTATAATAAAAATAGAGTGGACTGTAATATAGAATGGACGTAGTACTCGTATAACTACTGAAATTCAACAGGCAAGGCTCAATCACAGGACAATGACATAGCCTATATCGAATAAGAGTTATCCAATAAGAGTTTGGGGGTGTGCATATACTTGTTGTTGACTTATGTATTGCTAAATTTTGTGAATTAATATATACTTTTAATTGACGAAACAGCCAAAATAGTACAAAATTAGAATATTCAATTCAATCCGACTGAGTGTATAAGTATATGAATAAATTTTGCGCATAGAAATGGCATGTACTCCTAGTTTTTTTTTTATCAAACATAATCTCAATTATGGTTTTATCAGCGGGATACCTTCAGTGCTCCTTTGAATGCGGGATTTTTTTCCATTCCTATGTTTTTCTTATGAAAAATGAACTGATTACTAAGAAATTTCTGTTGAATTTTCGTGAAATTCATGCGTTTCAAAAGGACCCTCAGTGTGTAAATCTTGGGCTGCAGCTCGGTTAAATCCATGGGCTTTAAGACGTCCTAGGCCTAAGACTTCTAGCTGGGCCTGGGGCAGGGATACTACCGCTGCCTTGGTATTGATTCTGCAGACCAGGCCTGCCTTGGTTTAAATCCCTGGGCCTTGTGGAAAGAGTAACAAAATAAAATCGACTTTTTTTTAACGCCAAAGTCTACGGAGCTCCTGCGATTGCTTAATGTTGGTATCGACAGTTTTGGACAAGGAGTAGATCATCAGCCTGCGCACGAGCCTATGGAGCACCTGTAGTTTCCTGGTAGTTTCCTAAGCTGGAGTTATTTCTTTGATGTAATGTAGACTTTGTAATTCTTCATTTGCTCCCCTCTTACACGATACTACGATGTATATACAGCAATGCTCCTGCTTGTGTTTTTTCATTGAAAATAAATGTTCCTCGAACCTTGAAGAATTAAACGGAATGCCCGTCTATCTCAGTATCTTCTTTTCCAGCAAGGTCTAGTTTTTTTTTTTTTTTTTTGAGAAAATCCAGCAAGGTCTAGCTGCGTCGATAGAGCGCGAGGCGGTGGCCATGGACCGGTTTCCTTTCTTATTTCCCAGCCCGGCCCATACAAGAAACAGATCCAGGCAGGCCTCCAAACAGCCCATATCAAAACCGCCAGCCCCGGAAAGGTGGGACATAGTATGGGCTTTACAGATTCATGTTTTCTAATACACCACCGCCTGCTCGTACACTATACCAGCCTGTCTGTGTGTCCGCTTAAACTCTGGGCAGCCAGAGCCAGAGGCAGAGGCAGAGGCAGTCCGTCAGGCGTCAGTGAGACTAGCAAGGTCCACGCCGGCGGTCACGTGACGGGGGACAGGCACTGAGGCAGGTTATCGTGGCGCAGAAATGGAGTCCGTACAGTACGGTGGGGGACTAGCGAGGCGCAGGACGGCAGAAAAGGGAGCCGGACGCCGGAGCGCGGGAAGCGGAAGCAGAAGCAGTAAAGAGAAGGAAGCGGATAGGACAGGCCCAGCGCTGCGCTCCCCTAGGCGGTCTCATGTGCCTCGGCGTGCACTAGGCCGACGAGCCACGAGGCCCATTCGGCCGAGTGCAGGACCAGCAGCGGGCCGCTCGGCTGCATTCCACAGGCCTGGCCCGCTGACACCCCCCTGAGCGGCTGAGCCTGCGGCCGTGAACCGATCCACATCCACCACGGACTGTCCACCGTTCACGCGGGCGCGGCTCCGGCGCCTCGTCACGCGCGCGTGCCAAGGCACCAGTGCGTGAGCGAGGCAACGGTTGACTCGAGGGCGATGGCCACACGAGACGAGGGGTCAGCGGGGCTTCGAAACGGGCGTTGCCGCGTCGGCGTCGTTCGTCGTCCACTGAAGCCTGCGCCTGCCCGGATGGAACAAGTTTACTCCTCCGTCCGTCCAGGAAAAACGTAATTTAGCACACTATCATGGTCTAGTATTTTAAATTTAATCAATTATAAATAAAAAATGTATAAATATTTATGATATTATATAAGTTTCATTGGATAGATTCGTTTTTTACTCCCTCCGTTCTCTAAATATATTTTTATTGTCTTAATAAAATTTTTTAAAGTTCTTTTGTAAAAGTGATATAGTAGATTCATCTCGAAATTGGTTAAACGTGATGACCAAAGCGCCGTCCCAACAAACTTCACCAAGGCTATGTTTAGTTCATGAAATTTGGGAATTTTGTTATCAGAAATTTTTCGCTTTTATGTGCAGCATTAGTGTTCAAACATAGACTAATTTTTGGCTCAAAACATCTTAGATACTTCAATGTATAAAAAAAATTTGTCTAATTTAAGTATGTTCAATAAAAAATTCGATATATACTGAAAACTTTTTGAGATTTTGGGGTGAAACTGAACACGCGCTTATATAAGTTTCATTGAATTAATTAAGAAATGTATTTTTATAATAAATTATTTTAGAACAGTAAATGTGGATAATATTCATAAAAATTAGTCAAACATGAACTACTTTATGAACGCGCGTATCGAGATGGAGACGGACGTTCCAGCACCCGGCGAGAGACGCGGGTCTTCACGTGAGTGAGACGGCACGCAAGTGGGGTGTGGGGGGCACGCGGCTCCGGCGCGGGCGGCGGACGTGTCGGCGTTCGGGGAGGCGACGAGGGGGCTGCGGCTGGCCAGTGGGCACGGCACGGCACGGCACGGCAGGACAGCTTTCATTAAATAAACGGCGTCGGGGCTCGGGGCGTGGCCTGCCTCTGCCGCCTGTGTGCCTGCGGCTGTGGGCACTGCCCGTGCCAGGGTTTAGTTATTGTGGTCGTTGTCCGGCTGCGGCGTGGGTGGCTGTCCGCCTGTCCCCAATGGCAGAAAGCCAGCGGCCCGTAGCCTAGAGAGGCCCCCCCTCTTTCCACTTCCGCTTCGCTTCGCCTGGCCCTGGCCTGCCCGCGCGGGGCTCGACGTGCTGCTCCTCGGAAACCACGGCTTCCAAAGACACGCGAGAGACGCGCCTGCGGCCTGCCGTGGCGCCGCTCCGCTTCTCCCGTCCCTGTGCCGCGCAGGGCACGGGCGCCGCGGCTGCGTGCCACGCGCGCGCACATGAACCACGCTGCCGTGCCCGGTTGGCCCTGCTGCACTGCACGCCTCCCCCGTCGCCGTCTGGCCTCTGGACGCGCCGAAAGTTTCTTTCTTTCCTCGTGCCTGGGTTGGGCCCCCAAGCGTGCTTCTGCTCCCCAACGCCACTGCTCGCGACACCCGCGGCCACGGCACGGCAGTGTCTCACTTCGCGTGCGAATTGAGAGGTCTGGTACCAGTGACGTGCCAGACAGATTGAAGGCGGTTGGCGGTACAAGCTGCAGTTCAGCGCTTCCAATACGAAAACAAGCACTTCCAACTATATTGAAATGTATTAGTATTCATGATGAATATTTATTGTCATTGGATTAAACATATAATATATTTTTATAATAAACTTATTTAAATATACGTATATCGATACTAATTTCTATTGTTTTAAGTTTTGACTCTTTAATAATTGATACATGTATTATTTGGGATGGAGGGAGTACGGGGGGATAGCACTCTAGGCTTACGTATGCAAAATGCCAGATTCGACTGGATTAGGGGGACCCACGGTAGTTACAACATCATATTCCTTTCGTTTCTAAATAAATCAATTTCTAAAGTTGTCTTAAATAAAAAAAATCTATGTTCAACTAAATGTGTATAAAAAATACAAATGTTTATGACATTGAATGAGTATATTATAAAAATATAGTTTACGGTGTTTTTAATCATACTAATGTGGTGTCATAAATCTAAGCGCTCTTTCCTATAAATATGATCAAACTTCAAATATTGACTTAAGATAACTATAAGGTCTGATTTATTCAGGCGACAAAGGGAGGGAGTACAACTACCTGAAAAGATACAATTTCATCAAACCTTGATTTATGTTATGTCTGTAACGGAGGGAGTACCCAACTCAAAATAAACTACCCAAAGTTACAAAAAAAAAAAGAAATGAACTAACCAGCAAAAAAAAAAATATTAACCATCTTTCTCGAGTTACTACTATCTGTGGCGGGTTGAGCCTAGCTCAAACGTTTGCGAACTGTCGTGGAACTTGGGCATTTGGTTTCAACTTGACACGAACACTTGTATTTTTCTAAATTTGTTAAATAACTTATCGGTACTATTTATTTAGTGGTAGGCGACATTTTGGTTAACAGCAAGGCACCGTTGACATATGGGCGCGTTTGATTCTTAGCCTCACCACGCCAGAACTCATCCCACCACAGCTTTGGCACGTTGTGCTGATGTTTGCCTCATGCCGCAACTTCGGCACGCCGCAGACACGCCACAGCTTCATAGCTCATTTTCGCGCCTCCACTCTGCAAAAGCATGGCAGACGTTTTGTCCGCTGCAGCTTCAGGGCCACCAGAAGTTCGGTTCGGCTAACTGAGGCTAAGAACCAAACGCGCACCTATTTGTTTAGAAGTAGGATCAGGCCGATAAGAAACAACCCATAAGAAATGCTCCTACAGTCCTACTACTTACTAAAGCAGGAAACAACTCTCGCTCGAGACTGATCCTGTCCCACGGATGCGCATGTATGGACTCTCATAATTTTCGCGTGTACCTCATCCGCCTGCACTCGTGCATGCAGACTGCAAGCGGGTGCACTACTTACAGTGCACTCAGAAGCAAAGGATCCGATGATGGATTGATGCCCCATGCCCATACAAGGAGAAGAAGCCTCAGTGCTTCAGCCTTCAGTGGATGTGGATGGACGCACATGATGCACCAATAATTGCCCCTCCTCCATCCATCTCTCCAGCGACTTCCTCTCGCAGTGTCCGTGTCCTATCCTACGCACTTCTGCCGTTCTACGCAGCGAGTGAGCAGCAGAGCAGTGTGACGGGCACGGAGCTCAGCTGGTGTCGTGGTCCGGTGGCGAGCCACTACTAGCTATAGAGCACAGCAGGTATGGAGCGGAATGGGAAGAAAAAGGCCCTCGGTTCGGTTGGGTTCACCCTTTCTCGCAGCTGATGCCGTCTTTCTGTCCTCCCTTTTGTCTTGTCACCACTCACGGGTTCACGGCTCCACCACTTGGTAGACACTTTGCGGCATGCAAAGAAATAATCTTTGCCGGTCGATCCGTGCCATCATTTCATTTCTAAACACCTGCAAATCTTGGCATGCACCCACCAGCACAATCTAGAGGATGCGGCCCCAGAGTACCTGCCTTTCGTCCGTTCGTCGGCATGCACCGTGGATGCATGATGGCTCATGGAGGAGCAGACTGTACTCTACGCGTCCACACCGGCTGTCAACGGATGGCATGGCAGCAGCGGAGAAGACGAAGGTGAATGAATGCGCCTCGTTCGTCGAAACGGGCAAAGTCGTCACATGCAGCCACGAAACGAAACCGACGCCCTGACGACCTCGAGAGCAAGAGATGCCTTCCAGGTCCTGGGCAGAGCTGCGCTTTCCGCCTTTCCCGCATCTCGAACAGCTTTCCCCGCCCGCCACCCCGATCGGCGACACTTGGACAGGCTTCCCGACCGCCAAGAGCGGCGCCGGGCTGGATGGCTCGCCGATCACCGCGGCGCAGCAATTTGCCGGTCTAATTAACCGCCAACCCGTTCTGGAGTTCTGGACCATGCATTGCTGTTTTCTTTCTTATGATGGAAATGGACCATTATTAGATTTTGTTTTATTACTCGTAGTAATGATAGTTAATAATCGTAATCTGAGTCGGACACGACACGACGCTGATCACCTCTGTCTCTTCCGGCCCAGACTGTTAGGGACCAATGATCAGTGGAATTTCTATGGGATTAGTCGGGCAGAAAAGTTCGTGGTCTGTGCTGCAGTCTGCTGCGCTACAAGAGCCAGCATTACTCCTGGTCGGAGTACTCCAAACATAAGACCCCATCAGGTCTCTGCTGCTTGTACCGAGTAGTATGTACGTACACACGCTGTATGGGAGTACTGTGCATTAGTAGCGTGTAGTACATCATCATCGAACACAGCGCACGGCCCACGACTCAGAACAAGCAACTTTAGGAGCCAGAATCAAGCCTTTGCTCATTTTTGTAAAAAGACTCATTGCTCGTACAACAACTCTACTGCAGCGCGCAGGTTGAAGTAAAAGCTGGAGCCGGACACAGCTCCACAAAACGACAAATCCAGTGTTAGCATGGAACAACGCACGAAAGCCTTGGGTGATGGCCTGGGTGGGCATCATCGCTTGCCCTGCAGGCCGAACACTACCGGCGCCCTGTTCGCTCGTTGATTTTTGTCGGACCTTATCAGTGAGTTAACAGTGTTTTTCTCTCACACCAAACTAACACCGGTAGGACTTATCAGTTCAGAAACCAACCAGCGAATAGACGTATGCCCCCAATCACCAGGCACGACCCAGAAAAACGTGGCCGCCGCCGCCGCCACCGCCTTAGAAAAATCCACTCGATCTCCCGAATGAAGGGTATGTTTGAATTTCCTTGTCATCGTGAGAATTTGTGTTTTGGATAAAGAAAAAAATAAGTGTGTATAAAATACAGTTAATACGCATCCGTTAAAAAAAGGATACATCCCTTAAGTGAGAATTTGTATTGTAGACATGAATTGAGCCAAAGTTACTTAACTTTGACTAAATCTGTTTAAATACTATAAATATTTATAACTCTGAATAAATGTACTATAAGAATACATTCTATAGTTCATTTAACAAAATCTATTCGGTATCATAAATGTTAATATTCTGGTGTACATATTCGATCACATTCATTTGGATACGCTGAGAGTAAAGGCGCAATTGGTTGCCGGTGCAGCTAAGCCAGGCTCGCACCTGCCATCCAGTCCCACTAGAACCAGGCGCAGGTGGTACAAAAGGCAGTTGTTTGGCAGGTCGAGTCGACAGGGCAGCGATATTGTTTGGATGGGTGAATGAACCGATTACTTCCACTCAAAAATGCTAAATTTTTCTAGATTTTTCGTCACATCGAATCTTTGGACGCATGCATGAAGCATTAAATATAAATAAAAAAAATAAAACTAATTACACAGTTTAGACGAAATCCACGAGACGAATCTTTTAAGCCTAATTAGACTATGATTGGACACTAATTGCCAAATAACAACGAAAACTACTACAGTATCGTTTTGCAAAAAAATTCGCCATCTAAACTGGCCCCAACTTTTAAGTTGGAAAGCCAAATTAATCAGGCGATGGACGCGCGCGCTTGCACGACGCGAGCCAGGCCCGCCGAAAATGAGATCGATTTCCGTTTCCAGGCAGCCAGGCTAGAGCAGCATTTTTGCATCCGTGGAACCGGGCCCAAACAAGCATACAATCAACCAATTATCCGCTTCATGCATCTCAACGCCTAGGATGCTCTGTATTCACGCCCTATGTGTTCATACTGTGTATCTGTTCCTCACTTGCCCGTGTTTAGTTCAAAAAAAAAAGTGCTACAGTAACCATCACATCGAATCTTACGATACGTGCATGGAGCATTAAATGTAGATGAAAAAAAAACTAATTACACAGTTTGGTAAATATGTTATAGTAGCCAAATTCCAACTTTTCCCCCAACTAAACACAGCCTTGGTAAATGTGTTATAGGACTTTATTAATGTTGGTGTTGTTTTTGCCAAATGACACTCTTTAAATGTGGTAATTATGTCTAAAGCATGTAGGTATTAAAATAACACTTTTCCGCGAGTAGATTGGAGAGAATAGTTAAAACTTAAAAGTGACAATTCTGGTCATTACTATTCTTTGAGAAGTTAATTTTTTGTTTTAACTAATGAAACTATGAAAACAATACCCAAAAAGAAACGTGCAACCATATTCGAATACAGTTGTAGTCATAGCCAAAACATTGATCGGCAGTCGTGGTGGCGACAGGTATCTACACACTCTGTTTGATTATTAGGTTATCTGGTACTTCAGCGTTAGTACATCCCAGTGACCTAATTAATTGTTGGTTCCGTGTTTTCAGCGGATCTTTCCGTCTGAGGACGTTGAAAAAGTACTCGCCCTATTCGTTTGGGACTCTTTAGTTTATAAGACGTACTGTTTCGAGTCAACGAATATTATTTTTCTCTCACACCAAATCAGCTAATAATACTTTTAGACATGACTTATCAGTCAAATAAGCTCAAGCAAATAGGACGATTATTCACTGATTTGTTATGAGAGAAAAAATATCGTTGCTTTGCTGAAAAAGTACAGCCATAACACAAGCGTACAGAGCCGTTCTCGGCGGCTTTGGCTTTGCACCAGATGCCGCGCGCGCCTCTTGGAATTGGCGAACTGCCGCACTACGGCACCACGGCAGGAATGAGATCCGAGATCTACCGAGCGAGCGCTCCTCCGCAGTCCAAGCTTGGTGTTTATATATAGGAAAACTACAAGAACCGACGGTGAACAACTTCAGTCCGGCCGGTTCCATGCCATAAACTATGCCAAGTTGCCGAGTTTAATTTTGCGAGAGTTGAACGAAGACGGTGCGAAAGGAGAGGCCCGGATCCGAGGAGAGAAGCCGGCGGGCCAAGGAAAGGACCACGTCACCACTCACCACGCGGACGCGCGGCTGAGGCGGCGGCACGGTGCTCTAGGACCAAAAGATGGTGGCATCGCTTCGATCGAGTCCCAACGGAGGGCAGAGAAAGAGAATGGGAAAGCCAAGCACATCGCCTCTTTGGTTTTCTTCTTTCCATGTGGACGCAGACGCACGTCGCCGTCGCAGGCTCGCAGCTAATCGGGTGGAACGACATGTACTCCAAGTACACGTGGACGATGGACTCACGAGTCGGACACAGCCATAGCCAGATGCTGGTTAGCAAGCTAGCTAGACCAGAGAGCCGGCCGGCGCTACCGTACGGCCGGCATGCAGTAGAGTAGAGCGGCATGGAGCACACACGGCATAGGCATATGTCCCTGCACGTTTGTCGTCACGATTTATATGTCAATAACTTTAACTCGATTTATAAAAATTACGTATAATATTTTTATCTTAAAATAAATTTATTAAAAAACTATATTTAAATATCTATCGAACAATACTAATTATATATTATAAATATTAATATTTTTTAATATATATTTAGCCAAGTTTGTTTGTTGGAAAACGAAAACGACTTACGTAGGTTTAGGGACGGAGGGAGTAGACCGACGGCAAACGTAGCAATCTCGCAGCGGGAAAAGGCAGGCAAGATAGTGGCGACTGGTGATAGTGGTGACTGGTGACGGGGAGAGACGGAGGGAGACCTCTGCCTGTCGGCCTGTCCGTACGGACGAGCGGGCCCCGCGCCACCAATAATTCTCCGGCCCCCGGGGCCCCGCAGAAGGAAGAAGGGCAGCGACGTCCTTGTGGCCGAGGACGAGGACGACGCAAACGGAAAGGAGCGCGGGCGGCGCGGTCGACCACCGCCCGCCCGGCCCCCAGCGGCAGACCGGGGCGTCAGCCACGCAATATGTACCATCGCTCGCGTACACGGCAAGGATTGCTAGCTAGCAGTACAGTAAGCAGTAGCAGCTGCTTCCACGGCATGACGGCACACTGCTTGATGTCACCGGTGACCGGCCGTCGTTTGTACGTACGTACACCGGCGCATACTTTTTCTCCCTCGTGCTGACATGTCGCGGAGGAACGCGGCGCACGCGATCGAGTGCACGACCGGAAGCGGCGCCGGCGGACACGTCGGCGGCGCCGGTGCGCTGACGCACATGCATATCTACGTATCACGGGCTCTCTCTCCGCTCTCCTCGTCTCCCGTCCAGTGGCAAACTCGAGTATGCACGCACGTACGTACGTACGACGTACGGGTACAACAACAGTTAAGGATGCGTTTGATTACGTGGATATCCCGGGATGGGATGCGACCATCCATGGATATTGTTGTAACATGGCCACCACGAGTGGCGGAGACCTGCGCAGTCCGCAGGATGCGGGGGCACCTCCGACCAGGAGGGCGAAGGCCGCCTCACCTCCAAACTAATTAAACAACGATCTTGCCTAATTGTGTGCAGTTACTGAAGCGCGGGCGCCCGGGGACCGCACGAGCGCGCCAGCCTGGCCCCCGCGCGGCCGGGCGGAGACCCACGGTTGACGTCTCCGACCGGACCGGCGGAGACCCGCCAAGACGACGGCGCGCCCCTGAAGGTGGAGGCCAGAACGCGCTAGCATGGCCCCTGCGCGGCCGGGCGGAGGCCTGCGGATGATGCCTCCCACCGGACCGGCGGAGACCCGCCAGAACAGCACGGCGCGCTACTGAAGAGGAGGCCAACGTCGGCCGACAATGGCCCTCACATGGCGCCGGGCGGAGACCATGGGAGATGTCTCCGACCGCCGGCGGAGACCCGCCGAGGCAGCTGGGCGCCCACGAGATGGAGCCCAAAGACAGGGGACCCACCCTTTGGGCGAGATCAAGCATGGTGGGCCGATCGCTCATGGAGGCCCATTACTCGGAGACGGTATGGCAGGATTGCCCCGCAAACAAGAGGCTAGCGGCGGAATATTCCAGGGATGTACTGTAGCAGTTGAGGGGCATTGTAATAAATTCTGTCATGAAGTAGTTGAGCCCTATAAATAGGGAACACTTGTAACCGTGCAGGGGGTTGAAAAAGGCATTAATGTAACCCGAGCTTTCCGTGCCCTTTCCCTTACACGCCCAGTGATCGTTCCTGTCAACCGAGCCTCCGCCTGAGGACAGTCGTCCATGGGCGGAGGCCCCCAGTTACCTGTCTGAAACCGCATGTTTCAACAGATATCTAATGTTTGGTTCGGTGGATCATTGGAATTGGAAAATCTCTGGACAGGGAATATACCATAAGATGTTGAATTTCCTAGTTTGTAAAAATCTCGCAGACCAACTTATCCATATTGTCGGATACCAGAAAATGGGGTACCCCAAGCAAATATCGAAGAACTGCTTAGACCCTAAAAACAGAACCAACGGAATGAACAAACGAGGTCTCGGCCGAAATCTCCGATTCGCCCGAGACCCCGTCGCCGAGCCCCAGCGGAAGCAAACGATTCTCCGACTACGCCGAGAGACGCCTCGCCGAGGCCCCTCATCGAGACCCCCCCCGCCGGGGCCTCGGAAGAAGTGCCGATTCTCCGATTCAGCAGCGAGGCCGGCTCGACACCAGCCTCGTGGCCGCCTCTTCAACCAAACCGCTCGACCAAACGTCGCATCCAAGCACCCAACCACTCCGATGACGGCGCTTTGCACAAAGATGCAATGGTGATGACCGACTACACGCCAATCGCGTCAACCTCCCGCCATCTGCGGCGGCAGCAGAGTAGGGGTT
Source organism: Miscanthus lutarioriparius (assembly GCA_904845875.1). Classification (NCBI taxonomy): domain Eukaryota; kingdom Viridiplantae; phylum Streptophyta; class Magnoliopsida; order Poales; family Poaceae; genus Miscanthus; species Miscanthus lutarioriparius. The sequence goes on from CAJGYO010000005.1 coordinate 3,160,072, forward strand.
ACCACCCACTTTGTCTTCGCCTAACTCCTGCACCAAGGACATCACAACGTGGGGAGTCAGAGCAGGTTCCTGTAGCCTCGGAATCAGCGGACCGACCGCTCCGTCCCACCCGAGCCCCCTCGATAGGGCCTCGGATCCACTGATCTTACTCCCTCGCCTCGCCCGTCGCCCTCGCTCGAGACCCCCCCCCAGTAGGCTCTCGGACGACCAGCGCGCGCTCCGCCTCGCCCAAGGCCGGGCTCGTCCGCAACCTCGTCGCCTCCGCCTCAAAAGTATCTCTGGCAGTCATCACATCCGACAATGCGCCACCGCACCCGCTTCGTAAAGCCACGATCGGCGGTCTTGCGCCGCAGAGAGCGACGAGACAACGGTCAGATCACCTTTTCTACCATCCCTTACTGACAATACAGGTACCGTATCCTGTAGGCTCACGTCTCGCACTATTCCGCCTGATGGCTGCTGAGACCCGCATCTGCACCTGGGTCACTTCTCAGGCCTCGGCACGGCAGGCCTCGGCACAACAGGTCTCGGTACGGCAGGCCTCGGCACAACAGGCCTCGGCACGACCGGCTACGAAGGCCGCCGAGCCTCTGCAATCCACCAAGTCAATAAATGCGCAACATGTTACTTGCAGTGAAGACCATACCGATTAGACATCTACGGGAACTCCCACGACAACGCCATGCTGCTCCAGGAGTAAATACGTCATCGAATAGTCCTTACTCCACGTGTAGCTCTCTTATGTACTCCTGGTTTCCTCCCTGCGGCTATAAAAGGAGGCAGCCAGGACCGTTTCCAGGACGACGGATAGAATCACAGATACTCACACGAACAACACGCCTCGTTCTATAATTCATATCACCTCCCCCCATAGAGACCTGGGATGAATTCCCTCTCTCGCCTAGCTTGTAACCCCCTACTACGAGCACCCCGGTGCAAGGAATACAAGAACACCTTCTCAGACTGGACGTAGGGCATCCATTGCTCGAACCAGTATAAACCTTGTGTCTCTTTGCATCTCCATCCGGAATTGGGAGCAGGTAGCACAAATTCACTAGTCGGTTAAGGACCCCGGTTCCAAAACACCGGCGATTAGCGCGCCGGTAGGGGCCTCTGCGTGTCGACTTAGTCATCCCACCGAGTTCGGATGGCGATCCGTGTGATCGTTATGTCTCGGGACGATCGTCTGCAGTTCAGAGACTAGAATTCATGTCTCTAGGGCACGAGTACGACATGGTACTCCTCTCACCCAGAGCGCCATCGACCGACGACGACGCGTTTGCACCGGCAGCCCAGCGCGGGCGGCGCCGCGCCCGCCCGCTCGCGTCAAGCTCGCTGAAGCGCCACGCGGGTGAGTCCACCCTAACACCACGCAAGTACGTAACGCGATCTGTGCTCCACCGAATCCCATACCCCATCGCTGCACAAAGTCCTCAGACGGGGACTGTCCGGCTTAAGCCTCGGCAGGGGAAAGGGCGGTGGCGCATCGCGACACCCATCATCAAGCTCATCCCGCCCTCCTCCCGGAGCCAGCTCGACGAAGCGAGCATGGCGATGGCGCCATCCCCGTACCCTTTCGGGCTGACCAATGTCGCCGCCTCCTACGCCACCGCCCTCATCTCCATTCATCAACGTCATGCCCATAACCCCATAGTCACAACTCTAATCCACCCCCACTCTGACTCCTCGGAGGAGGACGAGGCGTGGGTTGGAGCAGACTTCTCCGGGATTCGCGACCCTGAGGCGATGCACCGCTTCATGATCGCAAGCGACTACTGCTTCGGCCATTCCGATTCCGACGGCGAGGACGCTTATGACCCGACTCGTGAGTGTTTCCACGTCGGACTCGGAATGCCGAGCACGGGCAACAATGGAGGTAGGGCATCCAATGCCACACCACCACGCACGGGGTCCCCGCCAGCAGCGGCAGGTATCCCCACCCCCGAGCAACTTCGACGCATAGACCTAGAGCAGCTCCGTGAGCTTCAAGCCAAGGTCGAGCAAGATCGACTCCTCCTGCAGCAACTCTGAGCCACCCTCGAGGAAGAGCAGCGGGCGCGGCGATGGTGGAACGGCCCGGCTGGGGGCTCGCGACGTCAACCGCCGCATTAACGATGATGAAGGGGGCGAGCAACCCCCTGTCTTCAATCACGCTAGCTAGAAGGTCGCTGCGGCGGCAATACTGGTCCGAGCGATGCCCGAGCCCTCTACCATGGAGGGGCGACGAGTCCACGGCGAACTCTAGGGCCTTCTCGAGACTACCGCGGTGCAGCAGGCCGAAAGCTCCGCGTCTCGACGACGCGGGGACACCTCAAAACAGCCCTCGGTGCACAACCGCCTCAGGGCCCCCTCGGTGCACGACCGCCTCAGGGCCGCCTCGGTGCACGACCGCCTCGACGACCAATGCGAGGCGCAAAATGGCCACCACATGGGCGGCAGACGACGGCGCCATGACCACGATGGGGCCGCCTGGGGCTACCGAGTGCACCGAGGTGATCGCTATGACAGTGGGGAGGACCGCAGTCCTTCTCCCGGGCCGCCTGGCCCTAGAGTTTTCAGTAAGGCCGTCCATGGCGCCGCTTCCGGCCCGGTTTTGTCGACCAATGAATCTCTCAAAGTACAATGGCGAGACCAACCCCGAAGCTATGGTTGGCCGACTACCGTCGTCTTTGTCACTAGGCGGTGCGGACGATGACTGCTTTCGTCATCCGCAACCTCCCCTATTCTGTCGGACTCTCGCGCGAGCTTGGCTCGAACACCTTCCCCCTATGCAAATCCACGACTGGCGCGACTTGGTAAAGGTCTTCGTCGGGAATTTCCAGGGCACCTACACATGCCCTGGGAACTCCTAGGACCTCAAGAGCTGCCGCTAGAGACCGGACGAGTCTCTCCAAGACTTCATCCGACGTTTCTCCAAGCAATGCACCGAGTTGCCCAGCATCGGCGACTCAGAAATCGTCCAGGCATTCCTCTCCGGCACCACCTGTCGAGACCTGGTCCGAGAATTAGGCCGGAGCGTACCGACCACGGCATCCGCACTCCTCGACATCGCCACCAGCTTCGCCTCTAGCGAAGAGGCCATCGGGGCCATCTTCCCCAATAATGACTCCAAGGGGAAGAGGCGAGAGGAGACCCCTGGGGTCTCGATGTCTCGGCCCCCCCCAGAAAAAGAAGGGACGCCAGGAGAAACAGGAGGTTCTCGAGGCCGGGCTCGTCGCGGCCGCAGACCGCAAGAATCCCCGAGGCCTAGGGCTCTTCGACAACATGCTTAAAAGACCTTGCCTATACCATCAAGGCTCGGTAAAGCACACCCTCGAGGAGTGCACCATGCTCCGGCGATACTACGCCAAGCTCGGGCTCCCCAACGACGATGCCAAGAAGAGGGGCCAGGACGACGGAGACAACGACAAGGGCGACGGGTTCCCCGAGGTACACAATGCCTTCATGATCTTCGATGGGCCCTCGACGTGCCTCACGGTGCGACAGCGAAAAAGGGAACACCGAGAGGTCTTCTCGGTTAAGGTGGCCACTCCCCGGTACCTCGACTGGTCTCGGGAGGCGATCACCTTCGATCGGGATGACCACCCTGATCATGTCCCAAACCCCGGCCAGTACCCACTCGTCGTTGACCCGATCATCGGGAACACCCGACTCACCAAGGTGTTGATGGACGGAGGCAGCGGCCTCAACATCCTGTACGCCAACACGCTGGAGCTCCTAGGGCTCGACCGGTCACAACTCCGAGGCGACGCCGCGCCCTTCCACGACATCATGCCAGGGATGCGCGCACGACCCCTCGGGTGCATAGACTTACCCGTCTGCTTCGGCACCCCCTCCAACTACCGCAAGGAGACCCTCACCTTCGAGGTGGTGGGGTTCAAGGGGACTTATCACGCCATCCTGGGACGGCCGTGCTACGCCAAGTTCATGGTGGTCCTGAACTACACCTACCTCAAGCTCAAGATGCCAGGCCCCAACGGTGTCATCACTAATGACTCCACGTACGAGCATGCATACGACTGCGACGTCGAGTGCATTGAGTACGCCGAGGCTATAGTGGAGTCCGAGGCCCTCATCGCCAACCTCGACCAGCTTGGCAGCGAGGTGCCTGATTCGAAGCGTCATGTCGGGACGTTCGAGCCCGCGGAGGCCGTCAAGCTTGTCCCGGTCGACCCCACTTGCTCAAACAACCGAGTGCTGAGGGTCAGCGCGACCCTCGGCAGCAAATAGGGGGTCGTGCTCGTCGACTTTCTTCGCGCGAACGCCGACATATTCGCATGGAGTCCCTCGGACATGCCGGGCATACCGAGGGAAGTCACCGAGCACACCCTCGACATCCAGGCCGGCTCCAGACCAGTGAAGCAACGCCTGCGCCGATTCGATGAGGAGAAGCGCAGGGCCATTGGTGAGGAGGTACAGACGCTTTTGGCGGCCGGATTCCTCAAGGAAGTGTCACATCCGGAGTGGTTAGCTAATCCCGTATTAGTTAAGAAGAAAAATGGAAAATGGAGAATGTGTGTGGACTACACCGGTCTGAACAAAGCATGCCCAAAAGTCCCGTTTCCATTACCTCGAATCGATCAAATCGTTGACTCCACTGCGGGATGCGAGACCCTGTCCTTCCTTGATGCCTATTCCGGCTACCATCAAATCAAAATGAAGGAGTCCGACCAGCTCGCAACTTCTTTCATCACCCCATTTGGCCTATACTGCTATACGACTATGCCGTTCGGTCTCAGAAATGCGGGGGCCACGTACCAACGGTGTATGACCCGGGTCTTTGGCAAGCACATCGGACGAACCGTTGAGGCCTACGTGGACGACGTCGTTGTCAAATCCAAGCGGGCCAATGACCTCGTCAATGACCTAGAGGTAGCCTTCAAATGCCTCAGGGAGAAGGGCGTCAAGCTCAACCCCAAAAAGTGTGTCTTCGGGGTCCCCCGAGGCATGCTCCTGGGATTCATAGTCTCAGAGCGCGGCATCGAGGCCAACCCGGAAAAGGTCTCTGTCGTGACCAATATGGGGCCGATCCGAGACCTCAAGGGAGTATAGAAGGTTATGGGATGTCTAGCGGCCCGAGCCGCTTCATCTCGCGCCTCGTGAAAAAGGCTTACCTCATGCTGTCTCTTGAGAAAATCCGGCGCTTTTCCGGACCCCGAGGCCGAGGAAGCACTCACCAAACTCAAAGCGCTGCTCTCCAACCCCCGTTCGGTACCACCGATCGAAGACGAGGCCCTCTTACTCTCGTCACCGCAACGACCCAAGTGGTCGGTAGCGGCCGTGTAGTGGTCGAGAGGCGGAAGAAGGGCACGCTCTACCCGTCCCAATGACCTGTCTACTTCATCGGTGAGGTGCTTTCCGATACCAAGACGCGCTACCCCACATCCGAAACTAATCTACACCATAATCTTGGCTCGACGCAAGTCAAGGCTGCGTCACTACTTGAGTCCCATCCAAAGGACTGTGGTGTCATCTTTCCCTTGGGAGAGATAATCCATAACCGGGAGGCCTCGTGAAGGATTTCCAAATGGGCCGTGGAACTCATGGGGGAAGCCCTATCTTTCGCACCCCGAAAAGCCATTAAGTCTCAGGTCTTGGGCGATTTTGTGGCAGAATGGACCGATACCCAACTACCACCTATTCAAGTCCAGGCGAAGTACTGGACCATGTACTTCGACGGGTCTCTGATGAAGACCGGAGCAGGCGCGGGTCTGCTCTTCATCTCACCCCTTGGAGTCCATATGCGCTACGTAATCCGACTACACTTCGCCGCCTCCAACAATGCGGCTGAATACGAGGCCCTCGTCAACGGCCTGCAGATCGCCATTGAACTTGGGGTACGGCGTCTCGACGTTTGAGGCGATTCACAGCTTGTCATCATCCAAGTGATGAAAGAATCAAACTACCATGACCTCAAGATGGAGGCGTACTGCACGATGGTACGCCGCCTAGAGGACAAGTTCGATGGCCTCGAACTCAATCACATCGCACGAAAGTTCAACGAGGCCGCGGATGAACTGGCAAAGATGGCGTCGGCACGGACCCCGGTCCCCCCGAACATCTTCGCCAGAGACCTCCACAAGCCATCCGTCGACTATGACTCGGCGAAGGTAGAGGGCCCATCGGCCGAGCCCCCCACAGGGCCCGAGGCCCCCTTTGCCACCGAGACCTCGCCGCCCGAGCCCGAGTCCATGGCAATTGACGCAGAGGCTCCCGAGGCCGATCGAGGAACGGACTGGCGAGTCCCTTTTCTTGATCGCCTCGTGCGAGGAGAGCTTCCCGCGGACAGGACCGAGGCCCGACGGCTTGCGCGACGAGCCAAGACGTATGTCATCTACAACGGCGAGTTGTATAGGCATAGCCCGTTTGGTATTCTCCAACGGTGCATCACCACCGAGGCTGGCCAATCATTACTCTGGGACTTGCATGCGGGAGCCTGCGGGCACCACGCAGCCTCCTCGGCGCTAGTGGGAAACGCCTTCCGCCAAGGTTTCTCTCGCCCAACAATGATGGGCGATGCCACGGGCTAGTATGCTCCTGCGAAGGATGCCATTACTACACTCGACAGACGCGCACCTCCCGCCCAAGCCCTCCAAACCATCCCTATCACATGACCATTCACCGTGTGAAATTTGGACATGGTTGGGCCTCTGCGAGAAGGCACACAGGGGCTATACCCATCCGCCAGTAGCCATCGACAAATTCTCCAAATGGATCGAGGCTCGTCCAATCACCCAAATCAAATTCGAGCAAGCAAAGGTTTTTTCTTTACGGATATCATCCACGTTTCGAATCCCAAATACCATCATCACCGACAACGGGACGCAATTCACCGGCCACAAGTTCTTGACGTTCTGCGACAACCACCACATCCGTGTGGTCTGGTCGGCCGTAGGACACCCTAGGACAAACGGCCAAGTAGAACGTGCCAACGGCATGATCCTACAAGGCCTCAAGCCAAGAATCTACAACCGGTTGAAAAAGTTTGGCAAGAAATGGCTTGCCGAACTCCCCTCGGTCATTTGGAGCCTGAGGAATACACCGAGCCAAGCCACGGGATTCACACCGTTCTTCCTGGTCTATGGGGCCGAGGCCATCCTCCCCACCGACTTGGAGTACGGCTCCCCAAGACTACAGGCCTACAACGAGCAAAGCAACCGCACTGCCCGTGAGGACGCCCTCGACCAACTTGAGAAAGCCCGAGACGTTGCCCTGCTACACTCGGCCAAATACCAAAAAGCCCTCGACGCTACCAAGCCCTAAGCACATTCGGAGCCGAGACACAAGGAGGGCGACACAGTCTTGAGGCCGAGGCAGAGCAGCAAGGACCGCCACAAGTGACCCCCACCATGGGAAGGGCCGTACATCGTCGCCCAAGTACTAAAGCCCGGAACCTACAAGCTGGCCAATGAGAAGGGCGAAATCTTCACCAACGCTTGGAACATAGAACAGCTACGTCGTTTCTACCCTTAAGTTTCCAAACGTTGTTTACATTGTTTCTCGAAATACAATAAAGAAGCGTTCTTTAAGTTGTTACAATCTTTTGAGGCCCCCCCTTTATAGGCAACTCGATTGTATGGAACCTAAGGACCAAAAGTTCGTCTCAAAGGCAAAATACCGGCTGAGCCATGAGAATGACCTACGCCTTTGGGCTACGGCAGCTCCCTCGCCACCTTTTCGCCCAAGAGACAGCTTAGGCTCCGAGGAAGTTTTTTGCAAAGAGCTTGTCTATCGATAGGGGCTCGATGTCACAATAACGCTACGAGAGAGACTCGGCTCTGCCTCTGCAGAGCCGAGCCTCCCTCGGGGGCTAAAAAGGGGGGGAACCCCCTAAGTCCCAGACGCCGTTTCTTAACCGCCTTTCGAAAATTTCCACGCCAAACTCTCTCGCGCTCCGGCAGGACCGTCGCAAGAAACCTAAGGACCAAAAGCGTGTCCTAAGGCCAAAGGGCCGATCGAGCCATGAGAACAGCCTACGCCCCCGGGCTACGGCAACTCCCTCGCCACCCTTCGCCAAGGGACGGCCTAGGCTCCGAGGAAGTTCTCTGCGGGTATCCAAGAACGAGACAGGGGGCACAGGCTCAGAAATGGAATAAGAAAGCGGTTAAAAAACACACATACGCAAGTACTTTAAAAGGCCTCGACGGCCACAAAACGTCACGGTATGACAATTAAACCAATCCGTTTACATGGCCCCTGCTAGCCCAGGTCAAAGCTCAGGGAGCGGCGGCTGGCGCGGGAGGAACCACCTCTTCTTCAAACAGGCTGGCCAACGCTGTGTCGGGCGCCTCCACCGCCTCCATCAGCTTCGCGACCTCTGCGTCGGCCTCCTCGTCATCTTCTGGCAAAATGTAGCCGTCGCCGACAAATTTCGAGGTTGACGGCGTGGTGCGAGGAGACGACGGCCGTAGCGCTTTGACACCGTGTGCAACGCAACGCCCCGAGCCTCTCGTGGATGCAACATTCAACGCAATCAGCGGCTCCCAAGGGAGCTGCTGGTTGATTGGACCCCTCGACCTCCAGAGCCTCGCGCAGCGGCGGTATCGCAGGCGGCGCTGCGCAGAGCCTCGTGCTCCTAGACCTCAACGTCCAAAGACGCCGCTTGCGCTGCGATGGACGCCTCAGCTGCCTGGGAGGCCTCTTTCTCCAGACCTACACCATGACAAAGAGTCAGGGGTCGAACGCAAGCCAGAGCAAACGGATCACGGAGCGTGGTTCAGCGGAACTTACCCTCGGCTTTGTTCTTCCAGGCTAAGGCCTCGACTCGAGAGGCCTCGGCCGCCTTGGTAGCCTCTGCCAAAGCGGCTTTCGTCAGCTGATGTTCACTCTGCTCTGTGCCCAGCTGCCCGGCGGTGACCTTGGCAGAGGCCATTGCTTCTCGGGCCCAGAACTTGAGGGAATCTCGCTCCTCCTCCAGCTCCTTGATCTTCGCCACCAAAGGGGTAGCTTGCTCCTTAGCCATGGCCACCTCGGCCTTCAGGTCGACACACAAGGCGAGGCCCTCCACTTCAAAGACTCACTTGCACCGACAATAGCTCCTCAGGCGTCGGCAGCAGCGAGCCCTTTGCCACGGAGCTGCGCCCAGACTCCCATCTCCCTTCGTAGGAACAACGATTTCCCAAGGGACCGAGTCTCGAGCTCCTGAGACAGGCAAAGACGTACGTCAAACACCGCAAGGGGGGCTCGGAGAAAAAACAACACGACACGAGAAAGGGAAGTGCGTACCTAGGTAACACCGGGCAGGTCCCTTTGCATAACAGACATCGCTGTCTGCATCGACTGCACCGCCAGTTGGCGGTATTGCTCGAGGGTGTCCCAGCGCCCCCCCTCAGCAACGTCCTCAAGGGCAAACACAGTCTCCCCCTCAGGGTCGGCCCGGTTTCCCCATGCAACACGCGGGTGATTCCACCCGCGGGGCTGGTCGGACCGGACAAGGACCAAACTCCCCTCGGCAGAGTTGGGACCGGCCTCCTCGATCAGGTGCAACACGCCGCCTCCTTCCCCGGAAGAATCCTCGAGAGAGATCGTCAATCGAATGAGCGCGTGCCGCCCCGCCCGCCTCTCTCATCCCAACCGCCTCGGCCTCAACGGGCCCGGGGCTCTCGCCTCTGCCATCTCTACCTCGGTGGCGGCATCCACCGCCTGCAGCCTCGAAGCCTTGGGGCTCGGCCTCATCCCGATGGCCCCAGCAGAAGGTGGACGCCTCGGCCTCATTCGCCCCCAAGACCCATGACCTCGGCTGGGCGTGGACTAGTCCTCCCCACTGCCTCCGTGGCCACCTCGGCGCCCTTTCTTGAGAGCAGCCGGCTCCTCGGGCGGCCCCATCCGACGCCGCCATGCCATGATGCCACCACCGCCTCACCGCTGCCGATGAGCGGTGGAGCTGGTGCTCACCTTGAGTGCCTTATGCGGCGCCAAGGCAGGTTCCTCCACCCGGCGCTTCTGGCTGGAAATGAAGGATTTCCTAAAGGTCAGCGTACGACCAGGGGGCAAGCAGGAAATACTACAAACTCCATCAAAAAAATAGACTTACCGCGAACGAGGAAGCAATCGCTTCTGCATAGCGTCCCTCCTCTGCAACGGCGGCGGTGGCGGTGGTAGCACGGCTTCTGTATCTGCCGATACCGGCTGGTCTCCGCCGTACCCCGACACCCCCTCAACCGTCCACAAAGACGATTGAGCCGCCCTCGGCGTCGCTTGCTCCACCTCCTCCGCCGAGCCCACCGGGCTGACAGCACACGTCTCGAGCGTGTCGTCCTCGACAACAAGACGGGTGTCTACCAGAGACACCCCAGCGCCACCTCCGTAACATCGGGGAGGTGGTCCAGGGTACCCTTCCCTTCCTCGACCACGCCAACATCACCGGAGGAACCCGACACCGATACTGAGGGAGACGACTCCAACGGGAGACCGTCGAGCCTCTGTTGCCGGCGGCGTGCGTCCAGCTTTTTTCGCGCTCAAGGATCCTCTTCGTGCGCCTTGCCACCTTGGCGTCTTTCTTCTTCTTCTGCTCCTCGGCGTACGCCCTATTCACGGCTCCCCACTGGGCATCCTCAGGAACGGGCGGCGGGGAGCTTCGCACGTTCCTTATCCCCTGCAGAAACGATGAAATAAGGCAACGGGCGAAAAAAGCAATAAGCAAGAAGGCCGCGAAGGCCTCGGCAACAACCAACTTACCAGGGAAATGTACCCCCACGACGGGCGCATCGGGAACGGCAGCAAGCCATCAATCTTCGGTTTCCCATCCACTGCCTCCCTTACTCGACGTGGATCTCCTCATCCAAGATGGGCGGGCGGACATCTTGATGCCTTCGATCGAATCGCGCGGGTCATCTTAAGCAGCGCCCGCCGCCGAGCCATCGGCGGCAACAACACCCTCCGGCGGTGAAAAGCCGCCACGACCACGGCCGCCGTAAGGCGCAATCACGCAACTTCCCGGGGCCCTCGGGCGGTTCCACTGGGTTGATCGGGCTTGATGACGCCAGTACCCCACTTCTCCTACCGACTCTCCACAACCCACCCGGTGTAAGGGGAAGCCCGCCGTCGTCGTTATGAAGGTAGAACCACCATCATACCAACGACGGTTGGATGATGCCACTGGCCGGGATGTAGAGGTGTCGCCGGTCTTGGCGCACTGAAGGGTGCAACCACCGACCCTCGCCGCCTTCCGAGCCCCCTTCGCTCTCGCCGACTTGGTGGTAAAACCGCCCCAAAACAAATGGAGCCATAGCTCCCAGTGGGGAGCGATCCCCAGGTACCCCTCACAAATGACGGCGAAGATGGCCGTCTGTGCGATGGAGTTGGGGCTGAAGTTGTGGAGCTCCATGCCGTAGTAGTGCGGGAGCGCCCGCATAAACTGGTCCACCAACAAGCCGAGGCCTCGCTCATGGAAGACGACGAAGCTCACCACGTAGCCATCACGTGGCCTCGGCTCCGACTCATTCCTGGAGCAATCCACTCGCTCGTCGAAATCGGTGATCGGGCGGAGGAGACCGGCGGCGTCACCAAATGATCGCAGCTTCTCCACGGTGATGTCGACCGCTCCCGAGGATCCACCGGAGAATGACAGACCGCCAGCCATTGCGCGGTGGAGGACGTCTACACTGACGATAAATCTCTCTCTCTCTTTCAATCGATCTCTCTCGCCTTTCTTCTCCCCGGCCGCTTTAAGCTCAAAGCAACGGCTTGGAAGCGGCGAAAGCAAATGCAGGCAAGGTAAGGAGGGGAGGGGCGAGGCTCTTTACGTATTTATGCAGGGGTAAGATGAAACCGCTGGGCGACGAAATCGGGGAAGTTTCCCTCAGATCTGGCGCATATAATCCAGATCCGATATCTCCGCCCACGTGCCCACCTTCTCCACATTTAATCGCGCAGACGGTTATGTCCCATCCACTGACACCACGTCGCGCGAAAGAACGGCTCGAAGACCGCCTCAAAAGATGCGCGTGGTGTTGTTAGCCGATGGAAGGAAATACCCCCGACCGATTCCTTCCGAGCTAAGAAACGGCACCGAGCCCGCTTCTGGTCCAGAGGTTCAAGGTCAGGCCATTTATGGTCTCGGCACCACCTTAGGACGACAGAGTCGTCGGGACAACTATGGGTGAGCCTGCACATGGCCGAGGCCCGAACAAGCGATTGCTTGGGATGCCCTAAGTCGTGTCCGAGACCAAAGCAGGAGTTCTCTAAAGGGATCCCACCGTGGGGAGGCACCGAGCCCCTAGGGCCAATCAAACGGCCCTGGCACCCGCTAGAGAAGCCTTATGGTACTTTTTGGAGCACGTCTCTGGACCACTAGCCGACCCCTATCGAATGGGCACGGGCCTCCACTCGGACTTACCCGATAAAAGCTCACCGGAAATGTCATCGCTCGCACCCACCGAGGGTAGCCTGGCATGTTCCCCCCCCCTTTCGAGCGAAAAAAGAAGCGAGGGTCGTACAAAAAGCCGGGGGAACTCCCGATCGCCCTCTCGCTCGCTGCTGAGGCTCGGGGCTCTTCTTCTGCAACCTTGACGAGACCCAATGGCCTAGGCTCGCACGCCAAGAAGGGCTCGGCAAACAACCCCTCCTTCCGAAAGCGAAAAGGAAGCGCGAGGGTCGTACAAAAAGCCAGGGGAACTCCTGATAGCCTCTCTCGCTCCGCGCGGAGGCTCGGAGGCTCTTCCTGCAACCTTGACGCACGCAAGGGCTCGGCAGGCTCGGGTGCTCCTCCTGCACCCCAAACAAGCGACCCGAGCTCGCTCTCATGGGTCAAGCAAATGCGATAGAGCACCTTACTCAACGAAGAAAAGCCCCTAAAGGAGTAAACTCACTCCTCTAGGGCCTCGAAGAGCTACACACGGCCGGAGTGCCACATGCACACCCACCGGAATCATGAGTGTAAAACAAACCCAACAAAAGCCACCGAGAAACGAAAGTCTCGAAAAAATCTCGGGAGAGTATCCCACACTCCCGCCCGAGGCTCGGGGCTACTTGTCGGATACCGTAAAATGGGGTACCCCAAGCAAAGATCAAGAACTGCTTAGATCCTAAAAAAAGCAAACCAACGGAATGAACAACGAGGTCTCGGCCGAAATCTCCGATTCGCCCGAGACCCCGTCGCCGAGCCCTGGGCCGAAGCAAACGATTCTCCGACTACTTTGAGACCACCTCGCCGAGGCCCCTCGTCGAGACCCCGCCTGCCTGTGGCCTCGGAAGAAGTGTCGATTCTCCGATTCACGCGAGGCCGGCTCGACACCACCCGTGTGGCCGCCTCTTCAACCAAACCGCTCGACCAAACGTCGCATCCAAGCACCCAACCACTCCGGCAGACGACGATGGCACGGCACGATGCAGCGGCGTGACCGACTTACACGCCACGCCGATCGCGTCAACCTCCCGCCATCTCGCGCGGCCAGCCAGAGTAGGGGTTACCGACCACCGTGTCTTTGCCTAACTCCCCGCACCAAGGACATCGCAACGTGGGGAGTCGAGCGGTTCCTCAGTAGCCTCGGAATCGGCGGACCGACCGCTCCGTCCCACCCGAGCCCCTCGGCGGGGCCTCGGATCCACGATCTTACTCCGCCTCGCCCGTCCGCCTCGCCCGAGACCCCCCCCGGTAGGGCCTCGGACGAATTGGCCGCGCTCCGCCTCGCCCAAGGCCGGGCTCGTCCCGCAACCTCGTCGCCTCCGCCTCAAAAGTATCTCTGGCGGTCGTCGCATCCGATTAATGCGCCACCGCACCCACTACGTAAGCCACGATCGGCGGTCTTGGCATAGCAGGGAGCGACGGGACAACGGTCGATCACCTTTTCTACCATCCCTTCATCGACAATACAGTATCAGATCCTGTAGGCTCACGTCTCGCACTATTCCGCCTGATGGCTGCTGAGACCCGCATCTGCACCTGGGTCACTTCTCAGGCCTCGGCACGGCAGGCCTCGGCACAATAGGTCTCGGCACGGCGGCGGCCCTCGGCTGCAACAGCCCTCGGCACACGACAGGCCTCGACACGACCGGCCACGAAGGCCGCCGCCTCCTCGCAATCCACCAAGTCAATAAATGCGCAGACATGTTACTTGGACAAAGATGAAGACCATACCGATTAGACATCTACGGGAACTCCCACGACAACGCCATGCTGCTCCAGGAGTAAATACGTCATCGAATAGTCCTTACTCCACGTGTAGCTCTCTTATGTACTCCTGGTTTCCTCCCTACGGCTATAAAAGGAGGCAGGTAGGACCGTTTCCAGGACGACGGATAGAATCACAGATACTCGCACGAACAACACGCCTCGTTCTGTAATTCATATCACCTCCCCCACAGAGACCTAGGACGAATTCCCTCTCTCGCCTAGCTTGTAACCCCCTACTACGAGCACCCCGGTGCAAGGAATACAAGAACACCTTCTCAGACTGAACGTAGGGCATCCATTGCCCGAACCAGTATAAACCTTGTGTCTCTTTGCATCTCCATCCGGAATTGGGAGCACACAACACAAATTCACTAGTCGGTTAAGGACCCCCGGTTCCGAAACACCGACACATATCTTCTAATCTTTATTATTAGTAAATAAATTAAGAATTATTAGTATGTTATATTATTACTTAGTAATTATGAAGGTAGGGTTAGTTTTGATAAGTGCTAATACATTGATTAGTGCATGTTTCGTGTGCTAATTAGGTTATTAGTGGTGCTAATTAACATATTTATTTTAAATTAGTGATTATCATGATAAAATTAGTACTACTGCATATTTGTTATTGCCTCATTAGTTGTTATTATTTTTCAATAATACATATAATTAGTCAACTATTCTCGTCCCATCCACCTTCATTCATCCAACCAAACAGGAAAAAATAGCTCATCCTATCTATCCATCCAAAAGATGCATCATAGCCTCGTCACAATGTTCGTGGATCGCCATGTCCCATCAACTTCGTCCTAAAACCAAGGACACCCTAGGAATGTGCTCCGATCCTACACTACACACGCGTACTGTACATAGTATAGGGAGTCCTTGCCAGGCTTTCACTTGCATTCACAGCAGGCTCGCCGGTCGGGACCTTACAGCGGTAGCGCGTATACGGCCGGGACTAGCGGCGGCCTTGTCGTCTGCTGTATGTCGTCGAGCGAGCATACACTATGGACAATGCATGCACTAGCACTACTGTACATGCAGTGTGCCACCAGTACATGCAAGGCCAAGCCACCGACGCCTGCGTCCTCCTAGTACGTCGCGCGCGGGCATGCAGTAGTAAAGACTCCGAGTGGATGGAGCCAATGCAATGCAATCTTTCGTTTCTTCTCCGGGCAAGCTGCGCAAGGGCAGCGCAGGCCGTTGCAGCAGCGGGCGCAGTTTGCTCACGCCACTAGCGTAACTCCGGCTCTGCCACCTCGCCTTCCGCTTCCTGGAGGCTGGAGCTGGAACCCTGCCAACCCGTACCTACGTACGCCGCCACCAATAATGTGTGCATTCCCTCCCCCATCTTTGCTCAATCTTTCCTCTGGAGACAACCCTTCCCCGTGAGTAGTGGCAGAGCAGCAGAGCCAGAAAACTTGTTTTCTCTTGTTTTCTCCGTTGTTGAGGGTAGGATGGTAATGACACTGTTTTTATTTTCTCCAAATTTGGTTGATTTCAAATTTTATACTGCAAAATTTTACTCTACTTTGGAGGATAGGGATGGGTGGAGCCTGCAGCAGTTATAGGGCATGTTTGGTTTGTTGTGGTCGAGCCTGGCTCTGGCTGGATAGGCTGAGCCCATGTAGGGAGGTGGTGTTTGGTGGATTGGGTGCAAAGAGTATGGCCGATACGAATAGTAGGTTGATTACATGCAAGAATCAGTCTGACTGAAAAGGAGATGCAAGTTAGGTTGTTTGGTTGCTTGTACAGATTCTAGGTTTAGATACATCCCATCCCCGTGCTTAGGTTACATCAATTTCCAAACTAACATAAGAATTACAAGAACTTGAAGTAATATAATTATATCTTTTGCTGGGTAACCAACATAGTTCTTGACCTTGATGTTGTCAACCATCTTGAACTCTCCTTTGGTAAGGGCAGCTATTGCCTCTTCTTTAGTCTTGTTTTTCCTTATGGAGAGCCCTTGGGAACCCATGACTTGTTCATAGCATTCTTCCCGAGTCGCAAAAACACCAGTGCGCCACCCTTTAGCCACAACATACCACACCTTAATTGTGCTAAAAAATCAAATAAACAGGAGAATTAGTCGGTAAAATGAGGTACAATTGAAGAACAAAAAAGGTCAAAGACAACCAAAGGTGTTTGATAAAGTAATATTTGGCCTTAGAACTAACAATATATAATTTGACATCACAAGCAACGATCGTAAGCCTAGAATCAATAAGAACATATCTTTCACTTCACACGCAATAACCACTACTACTGAAATCATTTTTGGAGACGGTCGTTTTTTATTATCGAAGGCGGACAAAACACCTCCAAAATTGATCCCATTAACAGGTTAAGGGAGATGGACGTCGTGCCCCGTTAATAATATTTACGGAGGCCGACGCCTTAACATGCCCGCCTCCACTAATGATCTCTAGAAAAACCATAGAAACCAAAAAATCAGTGACTCCTAGGAATCAAACTAGCGACGTGACGTTCAACACTACACCACACACTCGTCTGTGACAATATGTAACATGCTATCTTTTTATATAAACATTTGACAATCTTATACCGAATATTTTGGCTACTAAATGAACCCAAATGAAAAATCTTTTAGCTACGAAGTTTTAAATCTGGTTAAGGACTACAACTTTGGTATAGGATGCCTCTCCATCCAAGGTTGTTTGAAAAAAATCAAAAATTAAATATCAAAATATGTGAATTTAAAACAAACATTCGAGACTCTAAATGACTTCAAATAAAAATTCTATCAATAACAAACATGTAACTCAGGTCGGCTACTACAACTTTGGTATATTAACTATGTGAACATTCGAGATCATTTAAGAATTCTAAATTTTGAATCTTAAAATATATAAACTTAGAGCACATATTTTGGACTCTAAACAACCTCACATAAAAAACATTTCAACGATTGCCCAGCACCTCACGTCAGTACTAACCGTCAAAGTACTCTGACTAGGGCCCCTTTAGAATGTAGAGTTTTTTTTTCTCGTTCCATGTGTTTTTTCTGTGAAAAATTAACTGACCTATTTAAAATTCGTGCACTATTCCTTTGGCATTATTGTGTTCGAAAAGGCGCACTTAGCCTCCGCTAATGAACATTATGTTCCTGTATAACACATGTAGCCCAAGGAGTATATGAATATGCCACAATAAAGATTTGGGTCACCCCGGCCTCTATTGCTCTGTTCGCTTGCCTTATAAGACATATTTTGTCAGCCAACGAATATTATTTTTCTTCCACAACAAATCAATCAATAATACTTTTAGCCATAGCTTATCAGCCAAACGAACATGACATATGCTAATGGTGGTTGCATTGCATGCCTATAGAACGAGTCACAGTCCCGTCACTGTCCGCGTGGTCCTAGACGTCTAACAAATAAAACGGACAAATCAACGATAAAGCTAGCTTCCGATGGAAACGTCAGAAAAGTAGTTGTATAATTCTATTGGTGGCCGGGCTAAGAGTTGTAAGGTGTGGGCGCGCATGCATGTACTATTTGTAGGTGCTGCTATATATATGCTTTTTTTTATCATCAGTTCAACCGCTGCATCTATCTCGAATAGTTAAGAGTCCACAACTAAAAAGAGCTAGGTTTGAACAAAGAGTTCGTCATGCACGTGTTCAAGAAACATGCAGGTATAATACGATTCCCAAACATCTATACTAGCTAGCAGATAGGCAAGATAGATGCAGCGGTTGAACTGATGATAAAAAAAAGCATATATATAGCAGCACCTACAAATAGTACATGCATGCGCGCCCACACCTTACACCTCTTAGCCCGGCCACCACTAGAATTATTCAACCTGCTCTGTGTGTCTGTTTGTGTGTGTGTCTACGGACAAATCAACTCTTTGCGGTTGAACTGATGGAAACGATGAAGCTAGTGCTATATGTGTGGGAAAATAAGCTAAAATAAACTCATCCGGTCGAAAAGTAGTTCAAGCGGCACATGTTTATATATACTACTGCCGACATCACCATCCGACTCCTACTAGCTATGAGCCACAGTAACATACAAAGCCCTAAACAGTGCGCAACAGTGCAAGAAGTTCTACCAGTAGGTTACATACTCCAGCGTTTAGCTTGCTGCCTCGCAGCAGGAAACAAAAGCTGATGGAGGCAGAGGCAGGCGGCCGAGATCTTCGTCTTCGTCTCTGCCTGCATGCGTCTCCGGGCACCGGGCCGCCTCTGCCTGAGTTGTGAGTTCTCTGCAAAGGCCGAAAATGCGCAAGCAAAACAAAGCAAATGCCGTGTCGCAGAACACAGTCACTGGTCGCTCCGCGTGTCACGTTCGGCCGTCGTCGTCGGCCTCGACGGACCGTACCGGCCGGCCGCCTTTGACAACGACTCCCGGCGACGGCCACTCCTCCTACTTTGACAACTTGACGGGTTCCTCGCCGTGGCGCCGGCGTCACGCTGCTCGTACAGTAGTATACATGGCCATGTTCGCTTCGCTGAAAAAACAAGTTGAAATACTGTTCCGGCTGATTTGTTTAGAGAGAAAAACAATGTTTCGGCTGAAAAAACAAGCTCAGAAAAGCAAAAAATAGCTAGTTTGCTTAGGCGTGTGAAACACTGCATGCCAGAAACAGCCGCTCGGTTTGACCTTTTGTCCCTAGAGAAATGAAGAACATGTAGTCTAAAATAGGACTAGTAAACTGAAAGTATGGCGTCGCCTTTCGTTGCTTTTATTACTAGCGTATAGCTAAAGGCCGGCCGGCCGGCGCGCCCGTTCTTCTCGTCTCCTGGCCGCCATTTCCGATGGCATTTGGCCGCTTTTCTCGGGGGCAAACGGCCGTTTCATATATGATCACGCGCGCGGCGGCCGGATGGTCCTCCTCCATCGATCGGTTTGGAGGTGTGGCAGCGTGTCGTGGGCGCGCGCGTGCATGCATGCATGCGCCGCCGATGACGCGTCGTCGCTTTGCGGCTGGCCCGGCTAGCTTGCTTTCACATGCATGCGCATTGTTCTGAACGATCGATGTGCGTTGCGTGCTTCCAAAAGCCTGGATCGGAGGCTGGACTGGACGTTGGAGGCGCGGGCAGCCATGTCATCCATAGGAGTAGACCCGCCTGTCTGTCGTTTGGCCGGTTTGGTTTGGTTAGGTAGGTAGGTCACCTTGTTCTGTTCCTGAGTTAAGACCAGCACGTTTCCTTTGGCTTTTTAATTCGGGCCGGGACCGGGACCGGGACCGGGACCCGGCCGGCGGTCCTCGATAGCATCTTCTAGTACTACTTACTCGTCTTGTGTGTAACCATCGCATTCATTGGGCGTCTTGTGTCACTAAGTGAAAACGTGCACAATATCTTGCCGACGGTTTTAGTACGAAGACTGGATTTGGCGACGATGGGTGCATTTTGTGGAGCGCATGGCATGTTGGCGATCCATCGGGTGGAGCA
The DNA here is from genome assembly GCA_904845875.1 of Miscanthus lutarioriparius. Lineage (NCBI taxonomy): Eukaryota > Viridiplantae > Streptophyta > Magnoliopsida > Poales > Poaceae > Miscanthus > Miscanthus lutarioriparius. The sequence continues at coordinate 3,179,619 of CAJGYO010000005.1, forward strand.
GGTAATAAGTAAGAGCCGGCCGGCCGGCCGGACCCCCACCGGCGGTGAAAGAAAAGAGGCAGTTTCCAGGCAGGCAATGTGGCAATCATCCATCATGCCGCTGTTGAAACAAAGTGGTTTGCTACGGCCTGGACGACTCTGGACCGCCCGGCGGATGCGCGCGCTGTGGCCGCCTCTCATTTGCCCGCCCACTCCACTGCACTCTCACCGCCGCCTGCGCCACGTGACCGCGCCGGCCGGCCCGGATAAACACCAGCCACAGGGCCAGAGCCCAGAGGCGGATGAATGCAGAGTGCAGCGCCTAACACTGTCTCCAACAATCAGAACTAAATACGAGACCCATTCTCTGATTTAGGTTATGCACAGTAAAAAATGTCCCTACCTAAAATTTAGATTCTCCAACTGATGGGCAACGCAAATCGCCTTCGCTCGGTCTCTCCGCCCCGTCCCCTCCCTTGCCCCCAGTCCGACGCCCTCTCCCCTCCCCTCCATCCAGCGACGCCCCGTCCCCTCCCTTGCCCTCCCCATCCCGGCGGCGCCCCTAGCCCGACGCCCTCTCCCCTCCCCTCCACGGCGCGCGGCGGTCGGAGCACGGCACAGGCGGGCGCTCCTTCTCTCCACGGCGGCGCTCTCTTCTCAAAGCCACGGCCTTGAGCACACGACGCACCCGAGATGGGGAGCACCGGGTGGCGCTCTTTCTCCACCACGGCGCGAGGAGCACGGCGCGGCCGCGTGGCGCCTCCTCTCCCTCCCCCCTCTCTCTCTCTCTCTCGTGCGGCCCCTCCTCCACAACCAGGCAGCGGTGGCGGCGGCCCTCCAGGCGGCGCTCCTTCTCCACAACCGGATCCGTGACTGTGGTGGCCAGATCTGCCGCTGATGGTCGGATCTGCGCTCGTGGTGGCCGGATCCGCCGCTGGTGGCGGATCTAGGCGGCGAGAGCATATCCGATCAAGACGAGCATCTCTCCGACCGCTCGCCTGAAGCGCCGGCCGCGCCCGTCATGAGCAGCGCGCCTGCCCAGGGCCCACCACTCTGGCGCGCGGACATTCGCGTCCTCTCTCTCGCGAGACGCTTATTTGCCTTTCGATCTGGCTCGTACGCAAAATGCGTCCTTCGATTGGGTGTTCTGTTGGAGCTCGTTTCTGGTACCCAAAACACTGTGAATCACCTATTTTGCGTTTAGGTGGTCTCGTTGGAGACAGTCTGAGACGGTCTAAAAACAGCCCTCACCTAAAAACAAGATGCATTCGTTGGTACGGGTCGCGTAGAAAAAAAAGTGTCATGCACCTAAACCATCCCTTTTCCAACCGCGGACCCAAAAGCAACCCCAAATAAGGAACAACGAGCAGCAGCAGGCGGAGATCGCGGCAGCCAGCCCGCACCAGCAGCAGCTCGCGGCCGCGGCGCTAGGGACTTCCTGCTCAAGCGCTCCTACTCCTTCGGCTTCGAGCGCAGCCTCGTCATGGAGACGGCGTCCACGGCGTCCCGACATGCGCGACCGACGGCGGGACCTCCCGCGGCCGCGGCTCCCGTTCGGCGACGGTGGGGGCGCGTGCGAATTCAGGGCCGCCCGCGTCTTCTCTAGTCATACCGCGGCGGCGAGCAGATCTTGCACGGGCTCCGGTCGTCCCTTTCCCCGTGGTGGCGGGCCTGACGCATGCGTGGAGATGCAAAGAGACGAAAAAATGACATTTATTTGGGTTGCATGTCGTCCCCACGTAAAATGGGTCCTGTGTTTGACTATTTTATTAGGGCATGTTTTTCACCCTAAAACAATGTGAAGCACATATTTTAGTATGGGCTCACGTTATGCTTACGCTGTTGTGCCTAACAAAGTCCGTGCCCGTACTATCGGAACAGTAGGCGCAGTAGAAATGGGGTTCAGTTTCAAAAACAAGAAAAGAAAAAGAAATGGGGTGTCGGCATTGCTACACTAACACACGCCTCTGTACCCAGCCGTGTGTTTCCTCTTCTTCTTACTGTACGCTCTTTTGTTTTTGCCACTCTTTTGCGAGGCTTTGTTTACTTTGTTCGTGGCGTGGTTTGCTTGTTCGTTCCCGACGAACCACCTTTTAGACGTACTCCTACGGCATTTCGCCGCCGAATAGTGTCACAGTAGATTTTTCGACTAAAGATTTGGTCAACGTTAACTGAAGGAGTCTCCGTGGTAATTCTCGACGTCCCAAAGAGGTAGGAATTAAAATTTGTTTCATAAACCAAGACATTCTAGTACGGTTTAGCGCTGGATTTGGTACTGTGAAGCACTGTTTGCCGCTGTTTATCAGTGAGGGGAACCAAAGTCATTTTGCTCGTCACTAATGTGTCCTAGAAACTCTAGGGTGTCTTTATTTATATGACGTAGGAAGTATTCTACTATCATCTACTTTTGTCGTCATATAAAGGAAAACGTCAACCCATTATTGTATTTCTAAAGCTTACTTTCTAAATCATCATTTGAGTAAAAATTATTTTCTATATCTTTATATCGTCTAATAATTTTTCTATATCTTGTGCACACTCAGAGAGCCATTCTCGCTATACATTTTTGTCTATCCATAAATACGAAATAGAGGATGTCTATAATTAGAGACCCAATTGAAAATGCTATCGGAGGGTATTTTTTACTAAAGTACTATAGATTAGGAAGGATATAAAGAGCCTCTTCGAGATGGTCATAAAAATGAAACAAATTCATCAAGGCAACCTCGTATGTATGTCCTACTTAATACATGTATGATTGAATATCAAATAATATAATTATGTTAAAATACAAACACGCTTCAATATAAATTTTAGAAAAACTAAAAACATAGTAAACAAATGAAAGGTTATAAAATCCAATACAGGGTAGTAATGATCTATCTGTATCGTGGAAAGTACAAACGTTCGAGTTTATTTGTTGGTCAACTTTGCAAGGTTGTTGTCCCCTGATAAGACAGAACGGGGATGGCTTAATGTGACGACAAAATATGTTGACACTTAGGATGCTACACTACTGCATCGTAGTGCCAAGTGGTACACGATATCGGATTGCGTATCCTAACATAAGGCAGGACAAATTCAGCGAAGCAAGACATAACCATTTATTCATATTAATTAATTATGATTCACATCGACGAAATAAAAAACGAATGAAAGGATTCATGTGTTTTTCTCTCTATACTAGGTTTACGCCCTTAGCTTGAGGCCACTGCGGTAGTTGAGCCAAAAAAAAAGTATTTCACATAGGTAACAGTAACACCGTAAGCAGTGGCGAACGCAGCTTAGCAATATAGGAGTGGCCTAAGGGGGCCCCGTTGTGTTCACGATGGTAGGAGGGTGCTACAGCCCCCCCTGCACCCGCCCCCCCCCCCCCCGCCTCTAAATTAAGATGCAACTTTATACATTAAGTGATGTTGTCCATCGAATATAGGATCAAGGCATAACTACACAAATCACCGACTGTGGAAAACCAATCTTGATAAACATCATTTATGAAGTTATAGAATAAATACTATGAATAAATTTTATTTAAAGATTGATCAAATTTATAAAAAGGTATAAATATGTTTGGCAATAAATATATATGATAAAACTATGCTTTGATATTTTTTGTATAAACTATACACATCGATTGATTGTTATTTGATATTTTTTTATGAACTTAATCAAACTTGAGACGGTTAGACTATGTATTGTGACAGAATCGTCTAAAATAACTCACTTTCGGAGGTGCTTGTCTTCCATTAAACACTAAACACCCTAAGAGTGAGCTAATTTAAACAGTTCTGTCGAGCACACCCCGTAGGAGAACCCGAAAATCCATATTTTTCAACAGGATCATAAATGGGAGAATAAAACTTACAACATTTTAGCCATTTTTACATCACTTTTCATGCAACATCAGAGTATAATATTTATCATTTATAACAGCGGAATATAATCATGTTATCAGAGTTTCAGCGAAAATAAAATCATTTAATGACAGTTAAACATTAACATGATGATCCGTTATATACATCATAGCAGGTTATAAGTTTTTTCATTGTAAAACATTTTGGGTGGAAGTTTCAAATAAACTCTATGTCCGCAACGTTAAGGAAATCCTCGCTTAGCCCATCAGGAGGTTTTCACACACAAGTGTTTTCTCCACATGTTCCTGTCACCTGCAACAGAGTAGAACAAATCTTTAGTACTCAATTATACTCCGCAATGTTTACACATCAGGAGGAAAGAAAAGACTTCAAGGATATACAAGGCTATCTGGACTTATGGGTTTATTGCATCTAAAGAAAGCATTACTAAGCGTGTATCCTTATATTCAATTTTATTGGTAGTCATTATTAGTTCATTAACTAACCATTCTATGTAAACACATGTGCTACTTTCAAGCAGGAGGTAAGCAATTAGAACCATTTTACCATCTTTCATATTTTGGTTCTTACTACGGCGTTAGATCGTAGCCAAGTCGTACCATATCACATGACGATTCGCGAACCAATGTATCCCAGCTGGGTACCCCAGAATACACATCCCGTTTGTACCCCAGGCATAAACAAGACCAACCCACCACTCTCCTGTCAAGGGGTCTAGGTCTCCGTCCAAACTTGGACTCCAAGCCCCCACTCCTGAGTCTCGGACTCGGTGTGGTGCTAGGACCTCCACCATCCCCGCCCCCCATCAGTCAGTCCGGAAAGAGACGGAACCCACGACAAGAGAGCAATGAGCCTTCATGCTCCCATAAACAAGTATGTGCTTAGGATAATAAGTCTGTGACCTGACTAGAATCCAATGCAATGGCCGGTCTTCAATCGACACAGGCGGAACAAATGCAATCCGAGCCTCGCTCGAATGCCTAACCAAGTCCAGATCCAAAGTACCATTTCGCCCGGTCTTCAATTATCATTCATATATATTCTATGTGATAGTAATATAATAACAACAATAATATCTTTTCTATCTCTTGCGAGTGATAGGTAATCACTCGACTTCTATCGGACCCTATAGCATAGCAATCTACATGATCCTGACATACTAGTAGTGTCGGTGTTTCGAGTAAACACCAACGAGTAAATTTGTATTATTGCGCGTCTGGCCCAGATGGTGTGCTAAGAAGACACAAGGTTTATACTGGTTCGGGCAGAATGTCCCTATGTCCAGTTTGTGGCTGCTGCTCGTGTTACTAGCACTGAAAAGATCATAGTAGGGGTTACAAACGAGCGAGAGAGGGACAGGTCCCAAGTCTCTGGTGGTGTGTTGTGATGAGTTCCGATCGGTTCAGATGAGTTCGGATGGGTTCGGATCGAGTGTCTGTTGTGTGAAGTTCTGATGCGGTGTGGTGAACCGATGCCCCTTAGTGGGGTGCCCTGCTTTCCCTTTTATAGGCCAAGGGAAAGCACGTGTTACAATAGGAGAAAAGAGAAGAACGAGATTAAGAGAAAATCCTTCAGGGTCGCAGGACCTTTCCTTTCCTTTGTGCGGACCCCGTTGACATGGATGGTGGTGATAGGGATAGCCCCACGCCGAGCGCCTATCTGCCTGATGATGCCATGCCCTGGTGTTGTCAGCGGGTCGTGACATTCTATCCTGCCGTGGTAGGCGACACGGCGACCCAGCGTGCTAATCAGCGACCATACAAGGAGTAGGCAGCACAGTGACCATGCGTCCGTCACTGTGGGCGATGTGAGTCTCTAAAAGGTCCTAACGGCTAGAGGGGGCTGAATAGCCTAATAAAATTTCTACAACAACACTTAACAAAAGGATTAGACAATTATGAGGCGAAGTGAGTTTTGCGCTAGCCTACCAAAATGCAAGCCACCTACCACAATTCTAGTTTAAATGGAGTATATCCACACAATAGCTATATCACTACACTAAGTTAGTGTGCTCACAAAAGCTAACTCAAGAGTCACACTAACCAAACTAACAAGCTCTCATAACTAGTTACACTAAAGAGCTTGACAACTAATTTGTGGTAATGTAAAGAGTAGGCAAGAAGATTATACCGCCGTGTAGATGTATGAATCAATCAATCACAAATGTGGATACCAATGAAGACCAATCACCTCGGAATCAATGATGAACACAATGATTTTTTTACCGAGGTTCACTTGCTTGCCGGCAAGCTTGTCCTCGTTGTGACGATTCACTCACTTGGAGGTTCACGCGCTAATTGGCTTGACACGCCAAACCCTCAATAGGGTGCCACACAACCAACACAAGATGAGGATCACACAAGCCACGAGCAATCCACCAGAGTACCTTTTGGCACTCCGCTGGGGAAAGGTCAAGAACCCCTCACAATCACCACGATTGGAGCCGGAGATAATCACCACCCTCCGCTCGACGATCCTCGCTGCTCCAAGCCGTCTAGGTGGCGGCAACCACCAAGAGTAACAAGCGAACCCCGCAGTGAAACATGAACACCAAGTGCCTCTAGATGCAAACACTCAAGCAATGCACTTGGATTCTCTCCCAATCTCACAAAGATAATGAATCAATGATCGAGATGAGTGGGAGGAATTTGGCTAAGCTCACAAGGTTGCTATGTCAAGGAAAATGGCCAAGAGAGTGAGCTTGAGCCGCCATGGGGCTTAAATAGAAGCCCCCACAAAATAGAGCCGTTGTACCTCTTCACTGGGCACAACGTGGGGTGACTGGACGCTCTGGTCTGATCGACCAGACGCTGGCTCTCAGCGTCCGGTCACGTGATACACGCCACATGTCCCCACTTCAAATACAGTTCATTAGATTACAACAGTCATCTTGTTGACCAAACACTGCGCACAAACTGACCGGACTCTGAGCCACCAGCGTCCGATCGTTTCCAGTAAGGTTCCAAACATGAATTTTCACGACCGGACGCGTCCGGTCATGCTCGACCGGACTCACCTAGCGTTTGGTCACTCAACGTCTCCTCTGTGTGCCCCACGTCAGCGTACGTCAGCACTGAACGGACGCACCCTGCCAGCGTTCGGTCGCAGAGCGACCCAGCGTCCGGTCGTTTGACCGACGCCAGCGTCTTTGCTGTTACACCTGATCGGACGTGTCGGTCCAACCGAGGCCAACGTCCGGTCACTCCCAGTGACCTCCATCTTTTCTGTCTAGGGCGCCGGTGGCACCGTCGGACTGTCCGCACTCTACGGGCGGACACTCCACCGATGGAGTTTCTTACCCTTGCACCTAAACTTCACCACCCTTGATCAAATGTGCCAACCACCAAGTGTATCACCTTGTGCACATGTGTTAGCATATTTTCACAAACATTTTCAAGGGTGTTAGCATTCCACTAGATTCTAAATGCATATGCAATGAGTTAGAACATCTAGTGGCACTTTGATAACCGCATTCCGATATGAGATTCACCCCTCTTAATAGTACGGCTATCGATCCTAAATGTGATCACACTCACTAAGTATCTTGATTACCAAAACAAAATAACTCCTACAATTTATACCTTTGCCTTGAGCCTTTTGTTTTTTTTTTTTTCTTCTTTCCAAGTCCGAGCACTTGATCATCACCATAGCATCACCATCATCATGTTATGATCTTCATTTGCTTCACCACTTGAAGTGTGCTACCTATACCATAACCACTAGATAAACTAGGTTAGCACTTAGGGTTTCATCAATTCACCAAAACCAAACAAGAGCTTTCAGTCTCTTGGAATGACATGTCATAGGGATGGGTTGTGTTGAGACATGACTGCTCCCTGCACGATGCTAGAAGTTTAACCTTGGGTTGTACTTTTTGGCCCGTAGTGGTTGGCGGCGACATGAGCTTCCATGAGGAGCCATGCCCGAGGGATCGGTCATGGTGGAGCCAACCCTCCGATGTCGAGTGAGGTGGAGCTAGGCCTCATATGTTGGGCAAGGCGGAGCTAGCCCTCAGATGTCGGGCAAGGTGGATCCAGCCTTAGATGTCGGGCAAGGCGAGTCCGTCCTCAGACGTCGGGTGAGGTGGAGCCAGCCCTCAAACATCGGGAGAGGCGGAGTCCGTCCTCAGACGTTGGGTGAGGCGGTGCCAGCCCTCAGACATTGAGGGAGGCAAATCCATCCTCAGACATCGGGCGAGGCGGAGCCCGCCCTTGGGGGTCGGACGAGGCGGAGCCCAACCCTCAGGGGTCGTGCGAGATGGAGCCGGCGACCTCAATGTCCACCGAGGTGGAGTCCACCCTCGGGGGTCGGACGAGGTGGAGCCCATGGCCTCGATGGTCAGACGAGGTGGAGCCCAGCAAGAGGTGTAGTCGCGCTCTTGACCGCTCGGATGGATCAACGTTGATGGTTGTTAGCTCCTCCTCTTCGGGTACCCTAGTATTGGTCCCCGACAGTAGCCCCCGAGCGAATTGGGTAGAATCGCCTGGGGGATTTTTTGACTTGCCAGTGGGTGCCAACGAGCGCACCTGGTGGGTGTAGCCCCCAAGACTGCGGAGGAGTAGAATACTCCTTCGGAGGTTTTTCTGAAAGAGAGGACTCTGAGGGCCCTGGAGTTCTTTTGTTGCCCATGGCGTGGATGGTGATTCCTTCTAGCCGAGGTCGAACCCTTCATAGGTATAGCCGTGAGATTTGGTGGTTCGTTAGCTGGATTGTTCGATTGGGGTCCCAGCATCTCATTCGTGGGGATTTGGCTAGGGTCAGCCTGGTTGAGCCATGATCGTGGGCCGAGATGCCCGTGGCGCTCATACGCCTGGGTACTGGCCGCTTGTGGGCCCATCCCTTTCCATCCCTTATCATAAGGGAGCCTGGAGCGGCTGTTGAACCCATTGACAGGCCCACCTTTGAGCTCTTGGGCCCAGACGGGCCGTAGATGTGTTTTTTGATCCGTGTTTGTCTTACTTGGGAAGAGTCGTGGCTTGCCCGGGGAGGCAAAACGTCCGGCGAATCTTCCAAGGGAAAGGATAGGGATTACGTGCGCATATCCCACGGCGTGATGTTGTGGCAGATCGTGGTAGGCGTGGAAATCTAGGAGGATAGTTGGTTTTCTCGCATCCGTCGCCCCTATAAAACCGAAGGGTTCGCCCCCAGGGTTTCATACCTTGCCATCTTGCCTTCACATCTGCAACCTCCACCGCCAATCGCCTAGGCTTCCTACATCCACGTCCCAGCCACCGTCAAGCTTGCATCCACCCGTCACCATCTTCCAATGGATCCGTGGTGCCACTCGACATCACCTTCCAGCGTATGGAGGGCCTCATCTATCATGGCCTTCTCCGTGCGCGGACCTCGGCCGAGGAGTGGTTGCTACCCGGCGAGAAGGAGATGCCATCGCTGCCGATGGCTGTGTGGTGTCTTTTGCTCACTTCCATGAGTGCGGGTTCGCTGCCCCCGCTCATAGATTTCTCCGGGCTGTTGTACTACTACAAGATCGAGTTGTAGCACCTTAATCCCAATGGGGTCCAGCACATGGTGGTGTTCGTTGCCCTATGCGAAGGATTCCTAGGGATTAGTCCCCACTTTGATCTGTGGCGGTACTTCTTCACCGTCACCCTCCAGAAGAAGAGGGAGAAGGGAGGCAGGCAGGACTTGCATACGCCGATGGGATCCACCGGCATCCACCTCTAGAACAACCAGGTCGGCGAGTACCCGTCGATGCGGCTGTCGACCTCTAACAAGGGGTGACATTCATAGTGGTTCTATCTCAAGAACAACGATGCCACCCCCCTACCAAAGTTCTCTGGGCGCCTAGTCAAAGAGGCCCTGGATTTATGGAGGAAGTGGGGTGTCCCGGAGAAGGACAAGAGGAAGATCTAGGACCACCTCACCGCCATCCACATCCTGAAGGAGAGAGGCCTGAAGGGGTCGAGCATCGTCGGGGCCTACCACACGAGGAGGGTGCCGTCATTGATGGGACGTGCACTTCCGCTATATGCGATGGCGCTCGAGGCGTCATTCGATGGGACGGCCCTGGCCGAGGGAGCGCTCTCCCCCTCTAAAGTCACACAACGCATTAAGGAGATGATGGAGCCTTTGCGGGACGACGCGGGTGCCCCCCTTAATTTCGTGTACCCAGTGCCGGGACATCCTCCGATGCGGCCGGAACCAGGCTACGTCGTCTTCGTAAGTTTCCTCTCCTCATGCCTCCTCTTCAATTAATCTCCTGACCTCTTGATACTAACATTGAGATGGGGGAACCAGCTGAGGGACCTCGTCCTCATGGATAACCTAACTCCGTTGCCGAGGGATTCGTCCATGAGGATGGTGAATCACATCGAGGGCGAGCAGCTTAGGAAGGCGAAGGAGGACAAGAGGAAGAAGAGGCAGCGGAAGTTGTAGGCGTGGGAGCGAGGGGAGGACATTGACAGTGACGATGACGATGATGAGGAAGACGATGATGAGGTAGTCGACGACATCAAGTGGGATGACCTGGAGAGCGAGGATGTGCTGATAGGTATCTGCTCCTCTTTGTAGGAGTTGGGACCCTTCCCGTTCCATGGGGAGGAGGGCACGTCCGCGAGGCCAACGGAGACGGGCCGGACTGTCAGCTTGCCCCAGGAGCCAACAGAGGCGGGCGGATCTATCGCCATGCCCGAGGTGGCAGCGGAGGTGGGTGGCTCAGCCGTTGCGCCCCAAGAAGCAAGGGGAGCGAGCCCCTCTACCCGGGAGCAGGGGCAGGCTTGAAACGGCCTCGCCCCGATGAGGCGAAGCAAAGGTCTGGGGGTTCGCCCCCCAAACATATCTACCGCCCAACAACGCCGATGTAAGTCACCAGTTCCTCTATTTTTCTCTATTTTTATCATGACTTATGCTTTTCGTTCCTTGCAGCGTCATGAGGCGGCGTAATCCTTTTGGCGCTGGTGCTAAAGCAGAGCGTCACCCTTCAAGTAGGGCGGCAACCGTCGGTTGGCGTCGCACCCATTTTGGGCGGGAGTGGCGCCGGTGTGACTGCGTCGCCGGCCGGTCTGGCGTCGCCCACAGTGCCGCCCGTGCCCTCGGCAGGACAAGCGGGCGTAGGGGCTCGAGGAATGCCTTCGGAGGTCGCTGAGCAGCCGGCGATGGAGGCAATACCGCTACCAACGACGGGGCGGACGGAGCTGCCTTCCGTGCTTGTGGCGCCGGCCGCGGTGGGCGCGATGCAGCTGGTCGAGGCCCCACCGATGTAGGTAGAGGTGGCTATGGCTGTGGTAGGCGGGCCACAGCCAAACGCAACCATGGCAACGCCTAAGGCAGCGGCGCAACCCGCACCACTAACGGCCCAAGCAACGGCTCGACGTGGGCTGGACGGAGGGGGATGTGGCCAAGGGGTCCCTGGACCTCATGGTGGTGGGAGAGAGGTCGGCGTCCGTACTACTGACCCCTTCCATCGCCAGAGGGGGTGTCTGGCGGGAACGTCAAGGCGAGAGGGCTCGTCATGCTTGGAGTCAGCGGTGAGTCATCTCTAACCCTGACGTCGGTGGGCGGTGACTTGCCCATGTGGGGCGAACCCATGCTCCGGTGGACAAATCCGAATGACCCGACGTTGACACTCTTCACCCTTAATGACGCCACCGAGAGCATGGAGCGGGAGAGCCTCGACATGGGAGTCGCGTCCGTGCCCGGGGTGCCTTGGTCGACGTTGTCGTTCCCGCTGCCTGGGTACTTGCTTGATCCTACTTCTCACTTTTTCCTTTCTCCACATATTTTTGTATTCTGACCATCGTCTTCTTTTAGTCCCTCATCGCTCGTAGCCGGGGGAAGTCACGGTTCCTTCATGAGCAGAAGGGAACCTGGGACCGCCTCGTCGAGGAGGCATGGCTACACGAGGAGGCGATGGCTCAGCTTGCTACTACCCAGCAGAAGGTGGCTGAGTTGATTCCCCTTGCTGAGGAGGTGGGAAGTCTTTGGTTGTAGGTGGCTGAGGCCCGTCGGCATGCTGACGAGGCCGAGAGGGCGTTCGAGGCCCTATCGGTGAGGTCATGGAAAGACAACGTGGAGGCCACCAAGGTCAGGAGGGAACAAGATGAGCTGCTCTAGAAGGACGTTGAGACCTATCAGCGGATCCTCGACCTTCTGGCCAAGGTTGAGGAGCGAGAGCTAAAGCTAGGCACCGAGGAGAAGTTCGTGGCCCTAGAGAACAAGGTGAGTCTGGATGCTGCGGTGGTCGCCCAGCTGCACAAGGAGCAGGACGAGCTGCTCCAAACCATGGAGAGGCTCCGCTCGAAGCATGGCGCGGCTCTTGAGGAGCGCGACTAGGCCCTCTGAGAGCGCGACGACGCGCAATAGAAGATCGACTCTCTCTAGGCCAAGCTTGGAACCATGATGACCTAGAGGCAGGAGGCCGAGGGCATCTCTGTTGGGCTGGCCTTGGAGCTCACCGAGGCGATGAGGAATCTTCAGGCAGAGAGCGACAAGCTCGGTATCCTGAGATCCGCCCTTGGAGTGGTCTGCGATGACCTAGAGGTGGTGTGGTTAGAGGGGACCAGTTTGCTAGCGGCCTATGCCGTCGAGATCATGGCACGGGTGCGCCAGCTTGAGAGGGACGCCCTTCGCGCCGGGGTCAACCAATCCTTTGCGATTTCTCGTTCTCATTACGGGGATTGCATTGACCTAGAGACGATGAGCCTCGACTTCACGCCTAGCTACGAAGCCCATGAGCTAGATGAGATAGAGACGGTGGTGGCTCCCCTTTTGCAGAACCTGGCAGACAAGATAGAAGACATAGTTCTCCCCCGGAGGGGTTAGTTAGTTAGATAGGTCATGTAATTGTTCATGTAACAAGCAGACAAGCTCCCACCCTTCTGTACTATCGAACAAACTTATTATTTTGTTTCATTTGATTGATTTTGTTTTTCCTCCCTTTTTACGTGTGAAAAGGGGTTTGTGTGTTCTGACCCTTCCATTTGCTAAGACCGTTGGGCCCAAAGTGTAGGAGGGAAACTTTGATCACACTGGTGAGCAAGAGTGCCGTAGCTGTAGGGGCATAGGTTTCTCGTAGTCCGACCAGCCATGCTCAATGGTTTGTTTTCACAGACCTTGCCACTAGGTTTAACGTGAGGAAGAGGTCGGGCGCGGCGACTGTTTCAAAAAGGGTGTATTTATGCCCTTATCAGCCCCCGAATGAGGTCTGATCCCTTGCAATTGCTGGGGTCAGGTTTCATTGAAGATTGAGGAGAAGATATCAAAACTAGTAAGAAACAACATCTCTTATTTCCGCATGTACTTCCCCCCTTAGGTTCTAAGCCATCGTTCTGCAACCGTGCGTTCGGTCTCCTCGTGAGTCCAACTTTCCTCGAGCCCCCACGCGTTGCTGGGGTTCAGTCGAGGGTCGGCTCATCTTTATGATTCCAACTTGCTTCGATGGCTCGAGTGACGCGCTCGGTGAGCTCGCTAACGGGCGTGTGAAAGCTCTAGTTTGGTTTTGGTAAATTGATGAAACCCTAAGTGCTAACCTAGTTCATCAAGTGATCATGAGATAGGTAGCACACTTCAAGTAGAGAAGCAAATGAAGATCATAACATGACAATGGTGACATCATGGAGATGATCAAGGGCTTAAACTTGAAGAGAAGAAAAAGAAAAACAAAAAGCTCAAGGCAAAGGTATAACTTGTAGGAGCTATTTTATTTTAGTGATCAAGACACTTAGAGAGTGTGATCACATTTAGGTTTGATAGCCGTACTATTAAGAGGGGTGAAACTCGTATCGGAATGCGGTTATCAAAGTGCCACTAGATGCTCTAACTCATTGCATATGCATTTAGGATCTAGTGGAGTGCTAATACCCTTGATAATATTTGTGTAAATATGCTACCACATGTGCACAAGGTGTTTGTAGGGTTGAGATGGGTTTGGGTCCCTCTCTCTCTCCCGCCGAGCAAGCTCGGCGGGATTCGGCGCTTTCGGGAAAATTAAATGTCTATTTTCTATTGCGCCGGATGTAAAATTCTTGGTGGTTGGCACACTTGAGCAAGGGTGAAGAAGTAAGAGTTGAAATGGAGTTGATCAAAATGATGCTGGCGTCGGTCTACTGACCGGACGCTGGGTCACTCAGCGACCAGATGCTGAAAGGCTGCGTCCGGTTGAGCTATCAGACGGCACAGTGGCTTGGGTTGAGCACCGGACGCTGGCTGCGTCCGGTCAAGGTGGACCAGACGCGTCCGGTCAAAAAAACATGCCTCGGGGAGCTTACTGGAAACGACCGGACGCTGGGGCTTCAGCGTCCGGTCAGTTTTACCGGAGTGTTCGGTCAGCTTCGTAGCCGTTGAAATCTGACGAACGGCGTTTGAAGCTGGTGACGCGTGGCGTCCATCGGGCGACCGGACGCTGAGGGCCAGCATCCGGTCAGTATGACCGGAGCGTCCGGTCAGAGCGCGTTTTGCCCAGTGAAGGGGTATAACGGCTCTATTTGATTGGGGCTCTATTTATAGCCCCATGGCCGGCTCAAGGGAGAACTCTTGCACATTTTCATCGACATAGCAACCTTGTGAGCCTAGCCAAAGTTCTCCCACTCATTTCCATCATAGATTAAACATCTTTGTGAGATTGGGAGAGAATCTAAGTGCATTGCTTGAGTGGTTGCATCTAGAGGCACTTGGTGTTCATGTTTCACTGCGGATTTCGCTTATTACTCTTGGTGGTTGCCGCCACCTAGATGGCTTGGAGCAGCAAGGATCGTTGAGTGGAGGAGGTGATTGTCTCCGACTCCGATCGTGGTGATTGTGAGGGGTTCTTGACCTTTCCCCGGCGGAGCGCCAAAAGGTACTCTAGTAAATTACTTGTGGCTTGTGTGATCCTCATCTTGTGTTGGTTGTGTGGCACCCTATTGAGGGTTTGGCGAGTGATGCCAATCAGCGCGTGAACCTCCAAGTGAGTGAATCACCACAACGAGGACTAGCTTGCCGGCAAGCAAGTGAACCTCGGTAAAAATCATTGTGTTCATCATTTGATTCTGAGGTGATTGATCTACATTGGTATTCATTATTGTGATTGATTGGTTCCTACCACTACACGGCGGTATAACTCTCTTGCTCACTCTTACATTACCGCAAACTAGTTATCAAGCTCTTTAGTGTAGCTAGTTGTGAGAGCTTGTTTGTTTGATTAGTGTTGCTCTTTAGTTAGTCTTTGAGAGCACACTAATTTAGCTAAGTGTCATAGCTATTGTGTGGACATACACTATTCGAAATAGAATTGTGGTAGGTGGCTTGCATTTTAGTAGGCTAGCGCAACACTCGCTTCGCCGCAAAATTGTCTAACACATTTTGTTAAGTGTTGTTGTAGAATTTTATTAGGCTATTCACCCCCCCTCTAGCCATTAGGACCTTTCAGCATGTTCGAGTGGAATCCGGATCCGTCGTTCGTGATGAGGTCGGCAAAGCCCTCATGTGGCATTCCGCTGCTCCTTAACCCGCCTTCCGATAGATGCCCCCTCAATGGGGATTATATGGGCTCGGCTAGAGGTCAGGATCAAACAAGAAGGTCGAGATGGTCCTGTTCACTTCTAGGTGGGTCGGGCGAAGGCCACTGGGGCTCATCTGCGTTTTCTCCCCTGGCTCTTTGAAAGGGTCGAGATGGCGGACTAGAGGGGGGGTGAATAGTCTTTTCTAAAATTAATCGCGTCGGCTAACCGATATAAATACGGAATTAAAACAATCGGTATAGCCAAGACTACACCCCTCTATATATGCTCACTAGCACCTTGCCAAGATACTAATTATGCAACTAAGGTGCCGAGCTAGCTAGAGCTCTCCTAAACAATTCTAGGAGCAAGGTCACACAAACCTATGCCACTAGTACTTTAAGCAACAAGGGAGCTCCTACACATGCTAGTAAGCAAAAGCACAAAGCCAACTAAGCTCGCTAGCAAAGCTCAATAACAAGGCAACCAATGCCTAATTAGAGAGCGCAAATACTTAGCTACACAAACTAAGCAATATGACTAACAAGGTTACTAAAACCAAATTAGCCACGCAAGGGAGCTACTTCTATGCTACACAAGCAAGAAGGTAACTAGTAAGCTACACAAGCTAACTAATTACAAGAGCAACTACACAAGCTTAAGATATATAAAAGTAATTGCAAGCTTGTGTAATGGGGATGCAAACCAACGGGAAGAACAAGGTTGACACGATGATTTTTCTCCCGAGGTTCACGTGTTTGCCAACACGCTAGTCCCCGTTGTGTCGACCGCACACTTGGTGGTTCGGCGGCTAATTAGCATCACCCGCTAAGCCCGCACATCGGGCACCGCAAGAACCTACCCCTTGAGTGAGGGTAGCTCAATGACACGCTTTACTAAAGTTGCTCTTCGCGACTCCCACGGGGCGAGCACAAGTACCCCTCACAAGCACTTCTCCAGAGCGCCGCACAAGCTTCTTGCGGGCTTCGACGGAGACCACCACCAAGCCGTCTAGGAGGTGGCAACCTCCAAGAGTAACAAGCACCACTGGCTTGCAACACGACCACCTAGTGCCACTCGATGCAACCTCACGATGCAATCGCACTAGAATCGCTCACTCACACAATCGAATGATCACTATTAAGTATATGTGAGATGGAGAGCTCCCAAGCACTCACAAGCATGGACACTAAGTCCCTTGAGGTGCTCAGCACCAGCCATGGCCGAGGGCCACTTCTATTTATAGCCCCAAGGGCTAAACTAGCCGTTACCCCTTCACTGGGCAACGGTCGGGCCGACCGGACGCTCCGGTCGTGTTGACCGGACGCTGGACCTCAGTGTCCGGTCACCCGCAGACGGCCACGTGTCCCGGTTCCAACGGTCACTTGACTTGACCGGACACAGCAGCTTTTAACTGACCGGACGCTGAACCCCCAGCGTCCGGTCGTTTCTAGTAAGGTACCGACCTCGACCGGACGCGTCCGGTCACACTTGATCGGACGCAGCCAGCGTCCGGTCACACTCCAGCTTCTGCGTCATCGTACGCCAGCCTGACCGGACGCAGCCTACCAGCGTCCGGTGCATTCAGATCCAGCGTCCGGTCAGTTGACCGACGCCAGCATCTTCGCGACTAACTCGTTTTCACTTCTAACTTCATCACCCTTGCTCCAATGTGCTAACCACAAGAACTTGCATCCGGCGCAATAGAAAATATGCATTCTATTTTCCCGAAAGCGCCGAATCCCCAAACCCATCTCACCCCTGCAAACACCACCTCCTTTGTAAATGTGCCAACACCACCAAGTGTACACCACCATGTGTATGTGTGTTAGCTTTTCACAATCATTTCCCAAAGGATGTTAGCCACTCAACTTGCCACGCCACTCGATCCTAGCGACAATGCAAAGTTAGATCACTCGAGTGGCACTAGATGACCGATAACAAACAAGTTTGCCCCTCTTGATAGTACGGCCATCTATCCTAAACCCGGTCATAAACTTCTCTACACACCTATGACCGGTGAAATGAAATGCCCAAGGTTATACCTTTGCCTTGCGCATTCCATTCCATCTCCTCCAATGTCGATGCAACACATGCACCAACACGATCAACAATGATATGATCCACTTCATATCATCACGTGATCATATTGGTTCATCGATCTTGACTTCACTTGCCCTTCACCGTTGACATCGTCCATTGGCGCCAAGTCTTGCTCAAGCTTCACCGCCACGCGGTCCATCACTCCAAAGCCTTCGACTTGCCCTTCACGCTTGCAACCGGTCCATCAAGCCAAGTCTTGTCTTGATCTTCTCCACCTTGATCACATGACTCAATGTCATGTCTCATGTGCAATAAGCTCCTTCATCATCACATGTGTGAGCTTTGCAACATCTCCAAGCCATTTTCACCTCCATGGCATATGTTGCTCATACACATGTACATGTGGACTAATCACCTGTGTATCTCACATAAACACAATTAGTCCACCTAGGTTGTCACTCAATTACCAAAACCAACAAGGACCTTTCACTCTTGTTCGACGCGAGGTGGCCTCGGGCCCTCCGTGGGCCAGCCTTCGAACCCTGGTCTCCCGATTTAAGGATTAGGTGGCTCGAGCCCCCGAGCCCCATGAAGCTCGATAGGGTCGGTCGTGTTTCATGCGTCACCCCATCCTCGGTTTCCACAACTTGAGGGGATGAGCTAACGACACTCGCCTCGACGGCTCGAGTGTCGCGCTCAGTGAGCTCGCTAACGGGCATGTTCGAGTAGAATCCGGGCTTGTCATCCGCTGACGGGGTCGACATAGCCCTCATGTGGTATTCCTCTTCTCCTTAACCTGCCTCCCGGTAGATGCCCGTGTCACTCCAGAGAGCGACCCAGGTGGCCCGTTGGCCTCTTCTCGATGAAGATTTTGTGGGCTTGGCTCGAGGTTAGAATCGAATGAGAAAGGTCGAGATGTCCCTGTCTGCTTCTGAGCAGGGTCAGGCAAGGATGCTAGGGCTCATCTCGGTTTTTCTCCCCTGGCTCTGTTTGACGCGAGGCGGCCTCGAGCCCTGTGCGGGCTGGCCTTCGAACCTCGATTGGTCGCCGCTCATATCGAATGAGACGACTACCGCTCCGTGATGCGATGCGAAGCGTTGTCATGCAGCAATTGCATATGCAATGCTCAAATGTATGGGATGAATGAATGGATGAATGAATGAATGTATGAATAAAAGTTTGAATGGCTACAGGAGAATGGATGAATAAATGATCCTGCAATGGAAAAAGAAAGGTTGGAATCGGTAAAGTTACCTCGATAGCTCGAGTGATGGGTTTGGGGAGCTCCTACCGGATATGTCCATATGGGGTCTGGGTCCGACGTTTGTGATGGAGCCGACGTAACCGGCATGAGGCATCCCAATTCTGCGTACCCATCTCTCGGTAGCGGCCCAAGCCGTCCGATCAACCTGGACGACCTGTCGGCCTCTCCTCGACGGAGATTCCGTAGGTGGGCCCCTCCGAACCCTTCCCGAGAAGGTAGAGGCTAAAACTCGGGGTGTGGGGACATAGACTCTGATCATGCTGGTGAGCGAAGATTCTATAGCCGCTAGGGCGTATGTTTCTAGCGGTCCGACCAGATTTACTCAGAGTTTGTTTCGCGCCCCCTGCCTCTAGTTTTTTAACGTAAGGCGGGGTCGGGCATAGAGAATGTCTACCAAATAGACACTCTTGCCAGCCCCTGAGCGATGTCCGACCCCCTACCGTTGCTGGGATCAGAGGCTCGGTAGCGAAATTAATACGCAAAGTAAGGGTTACCCGTCTCTCGGTAGTGGCTTTGAGCCGTTCGATCGACCTGGGCACAGGTTTTACCTCGATGGTAAGAGTGATGGGTTTGGGAAACTCTTTATCGGATATGAGCGGGATCTGAGTCCATCGTTTGTGACGGGGTCGGCATAACCCGTGTGGGGCATCCTGCTGCTCCCTACCCGTTTCTTGGCAATGTCCAAACCATCTGGTCGACTTGTGTTATCTTCTGAGACAACTTTCCTATGGAGATAAAGGATGAGAATATCCGTGCAAGAATTTAGTTAGGCAGATAAGCTAGGCGGAGAACTTGTAACAAACGAATAAGCTCTTAAATTTTGTTATACCAAATAGCTTTTTAGTTCTTCTCCCCTTTTTGAATAAAAAGGTTAGTGTATCCTGACCCTTTCCGTCACCAAGGTTGTAGAGCTCGGGATGCGGGTGAGCAAATTCTGATCACGCTAGTGAGCGAAGGCGCTGTAGCCACCGAGGCGTAGGTATTTCGTAGTCCAACCAGTTATACTCAGAACTTGTTCCCACAAACCTTGTTCCTAAGTCTCAACGTGAAAGGAGGTCAGGCACAGAGAATGTTTGCTAGGCGGATAGACTCTTAAACGTGTACCGACCATTTCCATGACAAAGGCCAAAAAGCCCGGGGTGTGGAAAAGAAACTCTGATTACGCTGGCTTTGAGGATCTCAGTGAGCTTGCTAGGGTCTTTGAGGACCTCCTTGGAGCCCTCCGCTAGCTCAAAAGACCCAGTCGATCGCTTGGGATTGGGTGCTTCTTCGGCGACCTCCTTCCGGATGGTTGCCAGTTCTCCAGAGGTGACGATTGCTGCGGCGTGATCGCAGCACTCGACCTCACACTCGCAGGTGCGCTGGAAGGAGGTGCCAATGGTGATGACCCCGCCTGGGTTCGGCATCTTCAGCTTGAGGTAGGTGTAGTTGGGGACGGCCATGAACTTCACGTAGCATGGTCGTCCCGGGATGGAGTGGTAGGTTCCGTGGAACCCAACCACTTCGAAGGTGAGGGTCTTCGTCCAATAGTTGGGCGGACCCCCGAAGGTGATGGGCAGATCAATCTACCCAAGTGGCATGGACTGTTTTCTAGGCACAATGCCATGGAAAGGCGCTCCGGTTGGCTAGAGCAAATAGCTCGGTCGATGCCCATGGCATCGAGCATCTCGACGTACATGATGTTTAGGCCGCTGCCTCCACCCACCAGTACCTTGGTGAGCCACTTTGTGCCGATGATTGGGTCGACCACGAGCGGGTATCTCCCAGGTGAAAGCTCTAGTTTGGTTTTGGTGAATTGATGAAACCCTAAGTGCTAACCTAGTTCATCAAGTGATTATGAGATAGGTAGCACACTTCAAGTAGAGAAGCAAATGAAGATCATAACATGACAATGGTGATAGCATGGAGATGATCAAGGGCTTACACTTGAAGAGAAGAAAGAGAAAAACAAAAAGCTCAAGGCAAAGGTATAAACCATAGGAGCTATTTTGTTTTGGTGATCAAGACACTTAGAGAGTGTGATCACATTTAGGTTTGATAGCCGTACTATTAAGAGGGGTGAAACTCGTATCGGAATGCGGTTATCAAAGTGCCACTAGATGCTCTAACTCATTGCATATGCATTTAGGATCTAGTGGAGTGCTAACACCCTTGATAATATTTGTGAAAATATGCTAACACATGTGCACAAGGTGTTTGCAGGGTTGAGATGGATTCGGCGCTTTTGGAAAATTGAAATGTCTATTTTCTATTGCGCCGGATGCAAAATTCTTGGTGGTTGGCACACTTGAGCAAGGGTGAAGTAGTAAGAGTTGAAATGGAGTTGATCGAAATGATCTCAAGGCGTCCGGTCCTGTGGACCGGACGCTGAATCCGTACAGATGTCGATGCTGCGACAAGGCGTCGATTTGGCGGTCTGATGGCGGGGTTGAAAGCTGAGCACGACGATTGTCTGCGTCCGGTCAAGAGTGGACGGACGCGTCCGGTCGAAGAAATATGCCTCGGGAGCTTCTCGAAACGACCGGACGCTGGGGCTTCAGTCGGTCGGTTTATCGGACGGCGTCCGGTCATGCCCGGAGCTATCAGAACGACCGACGCAGGGGCTTCAAAGGGATTCGAAGGAGCAGCAGCGTCTCGTCGAGGTCGATGACCGTTGAGTCTGGACACATGGTCGACATCAGTGACCGGACGCCGAGAGGCTAGTCGGGTCGGCGACCGAGTCGTCCGGTCGGCCCAAAGAAGGGGTATGCGGCTCTTTTTGATGGGGGCTCTATTTATAGCCCCATGGCCGGCTCAAGGGATAACTCTTGCACATTTTCATTGACATAGCAACCTTGTGAGCCTAGCCAAAGCCCTCCCACTCATCTACATCATTGATTCATCATCATAGTGAGATTGGGAATGAATCCAAGTGCATTGCTTGAGTGATTGCATCTAGAGGCACTTGGTGATTGTGTTTCGCTGCGGATTTCTCTTGTTACTCTTGGTGGTTGCCGCCACCTAGACGGCTTGGAGCAGCAAGGATCGTTGAGTGGAGGAGGTGATTGTCTCCGACTCCGATCGTGGTGATTGTGAGGGGTTCTTGACCTTTCCCCGGCGGAGCGCCAAAAGGTACTCTAGTAAATTGCTTGTGGCTTGTGTGATCCTCATCTTGTGTTGGTTGTGCGGCACCCTATTGAGGGTTTGGCGAGTGATGCCAATTAGCGCGTGAACCTCCAAGTGAGTGAATCGCCACAACGAGGACTAGCTTGCCGGCAAGTAAGTGAACCTCGGTAAAAATCATTGTGTTCATCATTTGATTCTGAGGTGATTGGTCATCATTGTTATTCATCTTCGTGATTGATTGGTTCATTCATCTACACGGCGGTATAACCCTCTTGATCACTCTCTTTACTTTACCGCAAACTAGTTGACAAGCTCTTTAGTGTAGCTAGTTGTGAGAGCTTGCATGCTTGGTTGGTGTGGCTCTTTAGTTAGCCTTTGAGAGCACACTAACATAGGGTAGTGTCATTGCTCTTGTGTGAATTGACACTATCTAAACTAGAATTGTGGTAGGTGGCTTGCATTTTTGAGTAGGCTAGCGCAACACTAGCTTCGCCTCATAATTGTCTAACCATTTGGTTAAGTGTTGTTGTAGAAATTTTTATTAGGCTATTCACCCCCCCCCTCTAGCCATTAGGACCTTTCACCAGGGTGCGGGATGTTCTCCAGGTGGTCGGTCCGATCAAAGGTTCTGGTAGACTTCGACCATCGGAGGAAGGTAGGCGTGGCCGGCTCAGTCGTATAGACCTCACAGCGTGTGAGCTTCTAACGACGCTGGGAGTCGAAGGCTGCTGACCCTCCAAAAATCATGAGGTAGCCATCCAACGTCAGAAAGCCGCTGTCCTTCCCCTCGGTGTTGTCCGCGGTCGGATTGGGGTCCTTCCCATTCTCTCCTTTGTTGGAACCTCTGGACAAGAACCGTTTCATGAGGTCGTAGTCCTTGTACAGATGCTTGACGGGGAAGGCATGGTTCGAGCATGGCCCCTCGAGTAACTTCTCGAAGTGGTTCGGAGTGCCCTCCGCGTGCTTCTGACCACCCTTTCGGTCGGTGGCAGCCATGAGCGAGCCATCGCGCCGCTGCTTGTTCTTCTTTTTGGTGGGACGGTTGGAGGTGCCTTTGTCAGCGTCCTTGTCCTGTTTTGCCTTGCCCTTGAAGCGGTCAAAGATCGCTCTGACCGCCTCTTCGCCCGAGGCGTGGCTGGTGGCGATGTCGAGGAGCTCCTTGGTGGTTTGTGGGCCCTTGCATCCTATTTTGTGAACCAGGGACTCACAGGTGGTCCTAGACAGGAAAGCTCCAATAACGTCGGTGCCGGCGATGTTAGGTTTCTTCGGCCTTCTGTCGGTAGTTCTTGTGATCCCATGGGTTCCCAGCGCGCTTGTTTGTGCCATATAAATTCCCCATGAAGATCCCTTTTAAGTCCGCCCAACTTTAGAATCTGTTGAGAGAAAGCTGTTCCAACCATGTTCGCGTCGAATCGGCCAGGAACAATGAAAGGTTGCGGATAACGAAATTGTTATTATCCGCTCCACCGGCTTGACAGGTAAGCCGATAATCCTGGAGCCACAGTCTGGGGTTTATTTCCCCTAAGTATTTTGGGATTTTGGTCGGCGGTCGGTACCTTGGCAGGAAGGCAACGTTGAGGATGTGACGACCGAAGGCCTAAGGCCCTGGCAGGCCGGGTCTCGGGCTTCGGTCCTCGCCGCTATCATAGCGTTCGCCACGACGAGGGTGGTAGCCGTGGCTATCTCCCTCTCTTGGGTCATCATAGGTACGCCTGTGGTATTTTAACAATAGTTCAAGTGTTTGCTGACTTAATGAAAAGAGCTTATCTTAACGTCAAATTTGATTTTTGAGCTCCCAAAACACTAGTTAACAACATCTATTTTCCAAAAGTTAAAGTTGCCTTGTCATCTACAAAGTTTATACTTCCAACTTTATTAAAGTATTACACACATGTTCTATAGTGTTTTTGCTTAATAAAAATTGGTTTTAAACCCTACTTGATATACATGAGCTATTGAATCAACATCCATTTAGCATTTTGTTGATTGTTTTGAGTTACGGAAATTGATTTACACACTTTATCATATGCATCGACACATAAACATGATGCTCATGACAAAATTTAGCAAGTTGTTTATGCGGTAACACCGAGGGTGTTACGTGTATTATGTTTTACTTTTTACAGGACCTACATACTCCATCCATCATGAAATATAAGGAATACATTTTTGTCCTAAATTAAACTATAGTAACTTTGATCAAATTTATAAAAAGAATATTAACATCTAACCACATCAAAGAGGTATACTATAAAATTATATTCCATAATGTATTTAATTAAGATAATTTTAAGTCCTACATATTTTTCTTCTTTTAAATGAACTTCGTCAAATTTAATATAGTTTGACTTATATTTGAGGATAGAAGAAGTAAAGTTGATCTAGGGTATAATAACATGCTAGCCGCGTAATTTGCGCAGACCACTTTGCTATTCGTCTTTTACATAAAAAGGTATTGACGAATGACGAGTGAGGAGCTAACAAATGATGCGAGACACACACACACATGATTGGCAGAAACAACAATTTCCGTTCTGGACGAATTAGACTGTTCCGAGCCTGTCACCGTCGGAAAGTTTCTGAAGAGCATGACAGATGCCACAATATGCCGGTCGTAGTAATGGCCCGACGAAGACGAGCTGCCAGAACCCAGAGCAGCTGTAAAGAGGAGGCATCTTGTCCTTGTTTAATTGGTGAAATATTTTAAAAAATGGTATTATAATATTTTTGTTGTTATTTAATAATTAGTGTTTAATTATAGTCTAATTATGCTTTAAAAGATTCGTCTCGTGAATTTCGTCTAAACTGTGTAATTGGTTTTATTTTTTATTTATATTTAATGCTTCATGCATGCGTCCAAAGATTCGATGTGACGAGAAATCTTGAAAAAAATTACAAAATTTTGGGAACTAAACACCACCTTGGACGTCCATCTCGATCAAAACATTGGTACTCAAGTACAACCGGGTTTTTGTATGAACGAGGAAATATACTCTTAAGGATGGAATTTTTTGACATAAGATGGGAAAAAGATGGATTACTCCTTCATCGCTGCAAAAAGCAAGCATGCTTGGCGAGTGGATGCGTGGGATACATCGATTCCAATGTTGGTAGGAGTGGTAGGCCGCAGGAGCAGGCTAGCTAGATCCCTGACCCCTCCGCTGGGCGCTTAGCTTTTAACGCAGCTGCAGGATCGGCAGGAGCAGAAGCAGCAGCGGCAGCAGAAGAAGCTCGTCAGTAGTGGTGCGAGCTGCAGCTGCAGGCCAGCAACGGCAGGGGCGAGCAACAAGACAAGCGGGCAAGAGGAAGACAATGGAAAAGGGCGTCCCACCGCCAAAGATAGATAGCGAGTGATCGAGAAGATCTCACAGAGGAATTTCAGTGTCCCCACTCCGCCACTTAAATCCCCCACACTTTCTTTTCTTTTCTTTTCTTTTTCCTTTGTTTCTCTCTCTCTCTCTCTCTCTTGCAACCTTCCTTCCACAGCATAGAGAGACGCAAGAAGCTTTCTCGCTCTACTTCTAGTCTCTCTCTACCACTCCACTGCTGTGTGTGTTGTGCTGCTTCCTTTGTTTCCCTTTTCTTCCTCCTCTCTCGCCCCCTCTCTCATATGTAGCCATCCGCCCACGTCACTATCCTAGACTGAAGAAATCGCAATAAAAATCGCTAGCGCAAGCCAGCAGGCTAGGAGGGAGGGAGAAAAGGAGAAGAGAAAAAGAGGTGTTAAGAGTTCCCCACTGAAGGCTGAGTAGACTACTAGCGGGTGATGATGGTGATGATAGGAACAGGACCAGGTATATAGGGCAGGGGAGAGGAGGCGAGTGATTAGGGGGAGGGAGATAGATAGAGACAGGGCGCTCTACTGCACTAGCTGCTCAACTCAGACCTCTTGGCGTTGGCGGAGCAGCAGCGGTTGAGCTCTCAGCTCAGCTCCGAGGACTGGAGGAGGAAGATGAGATTTTTATTCGGATCGGATCCACTGCGCGTAGCGTAGCCTCCTTTTTATTTGCTGCCGGCCGCTGCTGCTGCGGTGGGCGGCAGTAACGAAATCTAGGCTCTATCTACAGCGGCGCAAGCAGCGAAATTTTAAATCTTTGCGGCTGCTCCGATCGCAGTCCGCAGCAGCAGCTCTTCTCTCTGCTGCCTGCGCGGAATCCATCCCCGGCCCTATAAGTGTGGCTTCGGGACGGCGCTTCCCATCCGACACCGGCGCCTTCGCGGACTGGGTCGCGTCCTCCGCCGCCGCGGCGCGCGGGGACGACCTCTCCCTCGGCTTCAATGCCAGCGCGGCCGCCGCCGCGGCGGCCGCGTCCGCCTCCGGCGCCTCGCTGGGCGCGGGCCTCTGGGGCCCGGCGTCCTCCGCCTCCGCCGCCGCCATGCGCCAGGCGGCCGCCATGAACTACGGGATGGCCGACGTGGGGATGGTCGTCGTCGCGCCCGCCGCCTCTTTCCACCACACGCACCACCACCACCACCACCACGAGGCCGCGGCGGCGGCGGCGGCGGCAGCGGCCTCCGGCGATCCCATCTTCCCGCTGCTCTCCGGCGGCCCCTACGTGCTTGATCCGGACGCCGCCGCCAAGTCGGCCTCCGCCGGGGCGCCCGCCAGCGCCATCCAGTTCTGGCAGCCGCCGCCGCAGTCGCCGTCGTCGGCTGCTGCTGCTGCGGGCGCTAACCCTAACCCTAGCGCCAGCCCCTTTGCCTACCTCAAGAAGCCCCTCCCGATGCTGGACGCCGGCGCCGGCTCCTCCGGCTCCGGCGCCACGACGTGCCAGGACTGCGGCAACCAAGCGAAGAAGGACTGCGGCCACAACCGGTGCCGCACCTGCTGCAAGAGCCGAGGCTTCGACTGCTCCACGCATGTCAAGAGCACCTGGGTCCCCGCCGCCCGCCGGCGTGAGCGCCAGCAGCTCGCCGCCTCCGGCTCCGCCTTCTCCTCCCCCGCCACTGCTTCCGCGGCAGCCGTCGCCGCGTCCGCGTCCAAGAAACCCCGCTTCCTCTCGTCGCAGACCACCACCTCGCACACTTCCACGTCCAACGCCACCACGCCACGAAGCTTCGACACCACCTCCAGTCAGCAAGGTACGTAGTCGCCAATATTCCTTCCGAGATCACCTTATCTAGTCTATCCACAGTCGGATCTCTGACGACGATGCTCACCGACCCAAACCCTGTGTGTGTCTCGTCGCTTCAGATGCCTCGTTCAGGGACAGCCTCCCGAGGCAGGTGCGCGCGCCGGCGGTGTTCAAGTGCGTGCGCGTGACGTCCATCGAGGACGGCGAGGACGAGTACGCGTACCAGGCGACAGTCACCATCAACGGCCATCTGTTCAAGGGGTTCCTGTACGACCAGGGCCCCGACGACGGCCGCCACGCGGCCACCAGCAACGATGACTCCACGGCGGGGGTCCCCAACATCTCGGAGCTCCATCTCGGAGCGGCGTCTGGCTCCGGCGCCGCCGGCGTGAGGGTAGGCGGAACCTCGGTGGCGCCCACGGAGCTGTACGGTGGCGGAGGACATCATCCGCACATTCTCGGCGGCTCGTCGAGCTATGGTAACACCATGAACTGATCGAGTACGTATGTTCCTTCTACACCGGAAGATTAAGGTTACATCGATAATTGCCATTCTTTGTTCCTCTTCATTGCTAGTAGCAGAGTACAATTTTCTCAGCCTTCTGGTGGGCATCAATGTCTGTCAATGCATGGTGTTATCTGTTCAACTTCTTCGTTCTATCGTGGTGTTATTTAGTCATTCGTTGGTGTATAATAACATCGATGAATTGTTTTTTTAGTTGTACTATAACTCTAGCAAAGCAAGTACTGCTGCTAGTTTCTTTTTTTTTTCTACTACTAGTTGGGTAGAGAGGAGAATAAATGTTAGGAATTGGAAAGAAGATAGCGCAAGATTAAATCTTTACAATTATGCATAAGATATTGCCTGCTGGTTTCTAGCCTCTGGTTCGTATGCTCTCATGTTCCCAATGCCTGTCGTTCCGTTTCCAAATTTGGGAATGTGTTCTCGCCGTGGGGGTCACCTCCAGCCCAGCAGCTTGAGAGCCGTGCACTGTTGTGCCTCGTGATTGATACTCGTTCAGCATCCAGAGCTGCAATGTTTGACTCCTCCCTCATCTGATTGGCCCTCTCTGTTCTTTGCGTGCCTAATTTGGCTTGCTGTGACCATGAGCTTCACTCGTTTCGCTGCACTGCTTTGGTGTCTTCTCTTTTTCTATGGGTAGGTGTGGAAGGTACGGATTCTTGCCATGGCTTTGTGCCATCTGGACGGAGCATCTTCTTCTACTAGGTGCATTGGGACTTGTATTCTGGAGGCCAATGTGTAATGGATGTGATGAGATAATCATCAGGCTTAGGATATTATAAACCATGTCGATGGTGCATGTTACTCCTTTCCGTATGTTACAGCCTGGTTCACCGCCGGTGATGCCGCCGCGGCTTCCTTCTTTTGACACGACTAGAGGAGGAAGAAGAGGTCGCAGGATCATGGCGGCTTCCTGCTCCCCCCTTCTCCTTATTTTTTGTGCAATCCCCCGATGTTTATTCCTTGTGCCGGATCCCCTCGTGGTTGACAAGATGTGAAACGAAAGAAAGGTGTCCATGGTAAAAGCATTGCCATGCATGCACTGAGAGGCTGTGCTTTTTGGGAACGGCTGTTTGATTTGGTTCGCTGTCTTCCATTGCAGCAGCAGCAGTACTCCTTGCATGTTTTTACAGTGAGAACTTTGCTCTGCATTTCCATCGGGTGAGCATTTCTGCATATGGGTAGAGGGAAGTAGGTCTCTGTAATAAGTTTGGAGTACGACTGTGGAGTAACTCTGTAAGATTGTAAGAACACAAGTTCTCTGTAATAAGTTCACTGCACAATGCTGCGAACTTTTTCAAATTTGGGATTTGGTGTTGTTGGCCAATCTTGTCATCATCAAAGCTGCTATTATCTCATGTACGTGTGATCATGTCACTGGTCCATATCGTCTTGTCCACTGCCGTCAACCCTCCGGGAGCACGTCTACTGTTCACATTGCTTCTTTATTCGGGGCTGTACACACTAGACATTATGCGTGCAACATGGACACCGTGAATTGTGGTAGAGCTTTCTTGCAAACTGAGGACTTGTTTACATCCTACTATTCCAGGTCATGCTCGCCTTTGTTTTTGTCGCTGCCTACTTTTGTTACTCCATAGAACACTCTTTACTGGAATGGGTTTCCTGAATTTACCAATTGGAGTATTCTACGTAAAAAAAACTAATATAATATTCATAATTTGTGATTACTGTTGTTGGCATTTTGTTCCTTGTTTTAGCTGTACTTGGACAGTCTGATGGCGATGAATGGCCCTGTTGGGTCATATGATTGGTTCAATCGTTTTGTTTTGTATACATTGTGGACGTAACTGCAATCTGCATATTTATCACATGCATAAATTTTCTTGTTGGCAAGTTGCTTTTTCTGATGGGTCTCTCTCCTGCACAATAAATTGGATGCGTCTAAAACATGAATGTCTGTTTGCTGTCTTTTGTTATTATGCCAGTCCTATTGACTGGATCAACTTTCAGTCTTTCAGTTGCCTACGAAAGTCACTTACTATAGTGTTTATATGTGTATGATCTATTCTATTGCGGTTTGAATATATTTAAACGTGCATTTTGACACTATTATGCCAGTCCAATTGACTGTATCAACTTGCAGTCTTTCAGTTGCCTACGAAAGACACTTAGTGTTTAAATGTGTATGATCTATTCTGTTGGGATCTGAATATATTTAAGCATGCATTTGGACTGATTTCAAGTTATGTTTCTTGTGCTAGAAATTTCTAAATCATAACTCCATACATAAGCAAAAGGTATTTCTATTAAGCACTGAATCATCTTTCTAATACATATCTAATTCATATTGTATTGGCTGAATAGAGGAAAATAGTTTGGACTATTGGATTTGCAGTGTTCTAGTTAAGATAACTCCTTGTTTCCTTTATGTTTGAGGCATAGTGACTCTCCTTCATATGTTTATTGAGAGAATGACTATGCTAATGTTGTTGTTGCCCAGCTAAAAATTTAGCCAGGTTAAGTACAGAAATGGTCTGTATGCTACATCAACATACTGAGGACTAATCTTGTGTCAAATCCCTGTTTCCTTTTTGGCTGTGTAGTTGCATTTTGTACATTTCGGTGTTTCATGGTTTAATTAATTCGATTCGAATGCATGTCTAAAGAGGGGGGGTCAAAGGTTTAGTTAACAGTGTTGATAGATGGTGCATTATTCGTGGTTCTTGTATATGTTAGTTTTGAACAGGAGGCAAGCGGTAACTATCAACGATGTTGTGTTTGTGATTGTGAATATTCTCCTGTTTGTTGCATTGATACGATTTTGGGTGAAATGAAGTCTATTAAAAGAAGTGGAAAATATGGGTGCTTTGTTTTGCCAAATCTTTGTTATCATTGATGTACCCAAGTGGACTGTTAACTTTTACTTTAATCAATGTATCATCTTTGAGTGTACCAGCTCTTTTGTTTTTGCCACTATCATGTTTGTTTTCCATTGTGACTTTACTTAAGGTAATATGTTTTTGTCCATAATTATATAAAATTATCCCAGCATTTCTTGTACATAATGGTAATTCATCTAAAAAGTAAATACATTTCTGGGATTTTGCTCTCTTCGCCCTTAGGGCATTACTGAGTACAGACCAAATAGTTTTTTATCCAAGCCTGTTCGTTGTATCATAGTTCAGTGGGTGGAATCTGCTGCTACATCCAAAGGAATTATCTCGTCCTCGAGAAAACAAGTCTGTCTAAATACAATGTTCTTTTGAGTGAATCTTTGTTTTTTTTTTGGCACCACAGTGAATTAGATGCATATTTGACTTAGTTTTCGACCAATCCTACCTTGGGTTTGTCAGTGGTAGCCATTAATTGAAACATTGTACTTTGTGTTTCCATGTGTGTTTTTTGTTGCTCTATTACAGTGACCTGAATCTGCTGAACATGTTAAAGTTTGGAAATTATACCGCTACTTGCTAAGCATACATTGTTCATGAAATATAAGTTCTAAACCATTTGTGGCAATTGCATAGGTTGGGTTACAAACCAGTGATCTAGTATTGATGAAAGAAAACACTTGTAGCCGTACCTGTGCTTAAGGATAGTTTGATCAATTTCTTCAGAGAATTGTCATGACATGGCCATACACAAATCCCTGGGCAGCAGGTGCTCTGCTTGGTGGAGTCCCTCTCTACGTGTGTGCTTTGTGTGCCACTTTTTTTTGTTGGCATCATCATTGTGTTGTATAAACTTTGCTTGCAGTTTACTGCACTTTCGAAGTTGTGAATATGCAGTAGTTTTTTTTTAATCTTTGCTTTATTGCGGCATGCTTCCCCTTTTCGCGTGTTGCGTACTCCCTCTGTCCCTACATCGTGGCGACTAACGTCGGAGGGAATAGTTTTTACTGTTCCTGCGGGAATTGTCTGGCTCAGACGAGTGGACGGAACGGTACAATTTGCAGAACTTAAAAGCAGTGGCGATGATCAATCGATCATGACAGGATAAAAAGGTAAAGATGTGGATTTTTCACTTTACGAGTAGTAGCATGTTTCTTCTTCAGCTGCTGCTGCCAGGTTCTTTGCAGGAAGTATTTGTGACTGCAAAGAACATGAGCTCTCTACTGTATGTTGGTGGTGTATTTGGATGAATACTACATTGGATGGGCATGGGCATGTGAATATTAAAAATTAAAAATATGCCGTGTAGAGGTGCAGTGCCAAGGCATAAGGATGCGTTTGGTACTACCTTGGATGGGCATGTAAATATAAAAAATATGCGTGCAGCGCTAAGGGTACCTTTGATAGGGACTTAGATTCTCTAGAAACATTTCTGATCTAAATTCGAATTACTTTGTGGAACTGTTTGGTTAGCTCGCTGGATTTTTACATAGAATCAGAAGGAGCTAGCTTTAGAATTGTTTTTTTTTGACTAGTAAGAGATAAGAATCGGTTCCAAACTCATTCTCTGTGAAACAGTATTTGGCAGCAGTGCCAGTGATCTAGAGAAACCAAAATGTTTCTCGTCTAAAAACATTCTTACATTCGGAATCGTGGAGTGATTTCACCGTAATATGTTCATTTTTATTGGAAAACATATACTACTAGGATTTCGTATTTCAAAGGAGACTTGCTACATTTGGAAAAGGGCAGCTCTAGCAGCAGTTAAAACAGCTCGCTTATGGCATATTTTATTTAGGAAGAAGAGAATGGTAAAAGTCAAACTAGATATGTCTTCATGATGAGCTAATTTCACACGATTTTCTATTATTCATATGTCTATATTCACACATTTTTCTATGTAGCACTCGTAGTATATTTTATTTAGCAAAAAGAGAGACCAATAAAAATCAACTAGATAGGTTCTTTTGAAGACCTAAACTTGAACATTTTTCTATGATCCATGTCTTTGGTGACATATTTTTCTACGTTAGATGCTAGGTTCTTTTTTTTTTTACTTCGTATGAGTTAGCAAGTCTATTCTATTGTTAAGGATACCATAAGAAAAAAAAAATGGTGAAGATTGTTCTCGTGGGGTCTGAGGTGGATACCATAAGGAAAAAGGGTGTGTTTAGTTTAAGAAATAAGGCGGTCCATCTTATTCTTCCTCCTCTTTTTCTTTTGTTTGATTTGTGTAGTAAAATGGTTTGATCTGTCACCAGGGACGGAGACAGCCCCCCAACCTCCCAAGTACCCCAATATATAACCCCTTAATTAGCTAACAAAAATTACAAATTAGTGTTGTATTTATTTATCATCTCTTCTTTGTGTTACTCTTTATTGATATCTATGTGATATATGTCTAATATTTATGTTATCTTCTCCCTCTATGTTGTTCTTCTTATTATTGTTGTAGTTTTTCCTACACAATATCTTAGTTGATCCGCATAATATACGACCAATTAGCTAGTTATGATGTTAATTAGTGTTTTATCTTTCCTCTCTTTTTTATTCCAGTTATTACAATGATTTTGTTCTATGAATTAGATTAGTTCGGGAGAGATTAGAGACTTAGGGATATTTAATTTTTTTCTTTCGCTATAATTTTTAGTATTATTTTAGACTTTTAACTTTCTTTTGTATCGCAAAACAAATATTGATTTGGTTATTATTTATACTCTTGCTAACTCAATATACATATATATGTATGTACGCGCGCATATTTTTATCATATGTGATTATCATTGGTATACCAAAACGGCCGGCCTGAACCCCCCCCCACCCCATGGTCAAATCCTGGCTCCGTCCCTGTCTGTCACCACCTCGTTCTTACTCCTTTTTATGCATGATGAATTGGTTGATTCCAACAAAATTTATGGCGATGAACTCAAGATGAAGTATGAGGTGATTTCATAAACCAAACACAAAAAATGTTGGAGAATGTTCTCGTGTGGTCAGCCATGGATAACTGTTGTAGATCATGTGTAGGCATCTAATGCATCAACCTGTTGTTAAAAATCAAGAGCAGTAGATGAAAACAAAGAAAAATATTGCATATTAAGTATCGGATGCTTAGTCTCACCGAATAAAAAAAACCCCTCAACTCCTAGGCTAATATCTATCCTGAGGCATTGGCGGAAAGATAAAAGATCGTGAGGCATTGGCGGAAAGATACACTCTGTTCTGCAACACTACTTCAGCAGTACTTGCAATGAACGAACTGTGTTTTTTCTCTCACAACATTTCAGCATAAACAGTAGCATAAGCCAAATTTCAGCGAAACGAACACGACCATAGAAGATTATCTTCCGTGGGGGGTCAAGAAAAGACCACGACCCTGACTACTCAAAATGTGCCAGTAACGGTGAGGACGAGCTTACGGTCATGTATCGCGCTGCAACCGCTAGACGCTAGTGAACCACATATTTCATTGAAAATAGCACTAGAAGCCGTCTTTTTTCGCGTGAAAACGGGGATTTGAGGTCCCGACCTATAGGAGAGTCAATAATTTTCGTCGTTACCACAATGATTCCATGAAGCACGAACACGAGCTGCTTTGGCAAGTTGGCCTGTGAATCCACAGACGACGAATTGGAATTTGGGTCGACATAGGAATAGATATTTCTCCGGAAGCAAAGATGGAGATGAGGTGTTTTTCCATGGTGGTACTGGTGATAACGTTCTCCGATGCCATCCATTCGAACTGTCCTTGCTGGCAGGCAAGCAGGCCCGCTACCTAGGAGTAGTAGCTAGGGGGGACGGTCATGGAAACCCTAGGTAGTAGGCCGTAGGGACAAGGCTTTTACACGATGGAGATGTGTGCTCGGGCGCGGTACAGGGCACAGGTCAAGTCACCACCGCGTCGCCTTTTGTCACGCCCCATGTTCTTCCGTTGTCGCAGTGCTCGTACCTGCCGTCCGGCGCTCGGCTGTGCAACGGCCAACAGTGCAATGCAGTTGGATGCCCGCCTCGCTCGCCGCTTGTTCCGGCCGGCCGCCGGCGGCCGCACGTCTCGTCGACCCGGCGCAGCCGACGGGATCGGCCGGCATGCGTACGTGTTGGGCTGATGGGTCCGCGGGCGGGTCGTAACAGTGGGACATGGCGAACGTTCGCGCGCAGGAGCAGCGCGCTTGCACCAGGATCCGGACCCGGCCACCCGGGGACCTCGGCATGCATGGCACGGCGTGGCGTGGCGCGCCGTGCGGTTGTCGAGGGCGGAGGTGACGGCAGCGTCGGGGCACTTTTGCTTGCCGGCACTTGCGGTGCTAGGATTTTAGGGCGTCTTTGTACCCTTCCCAGCCCAGCCAGGCTGCATTTGTCCAGACCAGATGTTGTTGTTTGGTTGTATGCATCTGTAGAGCCAGGCTGGACTAACACAGTGTTTGGTTGCATGCATGTGTTTACAGATTTAAAAAGCCCATGTATGGATCATTGTTTGGTTGGCTGCATACAACAAGTTCTAATCACCTATTACATGTAGTGGTAACATTACCACCCACTAGTTGACATCCGATATTACATCAATTTCCAAATGAAAAAACCTACTAGCAAGACAATAACTACTACTATTACAAATATAAATGAACTGTGGCACAAGCAAAAATTGCCATTTCCACCATTTTCTAGTAGAGGTGCACTGACAGGTTAGAGGAGAGGTGGATTTTCATGTTGATCACCATAGAAAGCTAGCAAAACTTCATTTCTTGTTTCGTATTTTTTGTAGCAGTTTCCCTTGAAACCATCTACTTGAGCATGTGCTTCAGCCCAGCTGGAGTAGACCCAGGCCCCTTCCCAACATGAACAACATACCAAGCCATAGCTGAATATGTTCTCAGATCAATCAAAAAAACATCACAGGCAATGGACATGTGCTCAGATTAATCAAAATAACATCACAGGCAATGGACATGTGCTCAGATCAATCAAAAAACATCACAGGTAATGAACCTGTGCCCAGATCAATCCAAAAACATCACAGGCAATGGACAAGTGCTCAGTTCAGTCATAAAGCATCACAGGCAATGGACATGTGCTCAGATATAAGAAAACAAACATCACAGGCAATAAGGCAAGTGCTCAGAATGAAATTGTGCAAATCACAGGCACAGGCTGGTGCCCATATCAAGTTTAGAACCACAAGGTTCACATCATTGGCAATGGACTCATGGTCAGATTGCCACCACTAGGTTGATCTAGGTTATAGGTGCAGGGTTATCTAAGACACTAACTATATGTTAGTGTTAGTAAGTAAGCTATGTAGGATCAGATCAACTGCACAAAAGAGAAGATCAACCCACTACACATCCACCAGCTGTAGTTAGGTATGCACAAAAAAGACCACCACTGCACAGGGACAGGCCACCACCCACTACACAGTCCACTGCTGAGCAAGAACCTATGATGCTGGTATGAAACCAGTCACATCATCCCCAGCAACCACATTGTCACCAGCCAAAAGACCACCATCCAGTCCAGGGAACACAAGCTCATCAGCAGGCATCATCTTCTCAGCCATAGCCTAATTCATCATTGCACATGCCTAGAGCCTCAGCATAGGTGTATTATGTCAAGAAAAAAATATCATTGCACATGCCCAAAGCCTCAGCATAAGTGTAGTATCACAGAAAATTTATCATCATTGCACATGCCCAAAGCCTCAGCATAAGTGTAGTATCACAGAAAATTTATCATCATTGCACATGCCCAAAGTCTCAAATCAAGTGTAGTATCACAGAAAAAAACATCATTGCTATTGCCCAAAGTCCCAGATCAAGTGAAGAATCACAGGAAAAAGGGTGCCCTTCTCATTCTAAGCATATTCACACACTCTATATCATTGTAGTTGTAAATTAAGTTCACGTTTCTTTGGCGCTCCTCATCCCTAATGCTCATTGGATCATAACTGATCTGAGGCCACTGACTCTGAAGCATTCTAAGTCTAGCAAACAGGAGGGCATACATAGCAGTGCTAAGAGCAGCAGAACGAGCAAAAAGAATACGTCTCTTCTCTTCCAAGTCCATCTAGAAAAAATGAATGGAATTTAAGGACAAATGCTCAGAATGACAATGTCATCATCATGGACTTGGACAAAAGCTCAGAAAAAGGATTCATCATATACTAGAACATGCTAAAAATAAGACTTTCATCATCACAGACTAGGGCAATAGCTCAGAAAAAGGCATCATCATAGACTAAGACAATAGCTCAGGATAAAAGGAATCATCACAGACTTGGACAATAGCTCAGATAAAATGGCAACTTCATATACTTACTCATAATCTCATAAAGTAGGACATGCATCCGAATCCAAGAACGCAGGACTCACTATCGCACGGTACAGATTAGGGGGGAGGCGAGAGGGGGAGTAGATATACAAAATACCCACGTCAACAAGCAGCAGCACCAGCAAAAGCCCAACCCAGCAGGTGAGGGAGCTCAGATCTACAAGCACACAAGCAAAGAAAAGAGAATTAGCATACACAATAGGATTTTTACTTGAAAAAAAGAAAAAAAAATGAGACCTAAGAATAAGGATCCATATCGCAATAACAGCCAAGAAATCAGATCTGGTGTGCCTGCAGCGAGATCAACAAACAATGGTGACCTAGGGTTTCAAATCGCACAGAAAAAATGAAGAAAGAGAAGGGGAAAAACTCACTTGCTTCGAGAGGACGCAAATCCACGACACCTGCAACAAATCGAGAGAGAGGGTAGGCATTAGGAGGCCACGAATCCATCAAGAACATCGGGGAGAGGAGGAAGAGGAGGTGGAAGCTTACAGCGGCGTAGACGGGAGAGCGGCAAGAAGAAGAGGGGAGGGAGGCGACGGGAGGGAAGATATAGAGGCGGTGAATGGCGGGAAGGGGAAGGTAACCCTTAGATCTTCGCGCCATCTCGCCGCGCACGGAATCGCTAGGCGCGCGAGCTCGCGGGAGCACGGAGTGCGAGCTAGGCTGAAGAAAAACTGGCCGATTTGGGCGTTCCTCGCGAGCCAGGCCAGGAGGGGGCTTTTGCATGAGCGGAGCCTGGCTCGGGAGGATGGCCAGAACCAAACATGAGCAGGCTGCATCCAGGAGCTTGGTTTGCCCTTATGCGGGCAACCAAACACACCCTTAAGGGTCCTCCGGCGGTTTCGTCGTAACGGCCCCCTATAAAATTTTATAATATATAGGCGCTAATTTTATTTATAAAACGAAAGCAAATTTAATAACATATTTTTAATTTAACATGTCTGATAATTATCGAGAAACAATGTAGATTAAGCAATATATTTGTAGATGTATGATAATTATCGAGGAACAATGTGGATTAAAAAAACAATATATTCGTTTTCTTTTCTCAACCATGACAAATGTTTCTTAGGTAACATTCTAAAATTCTAACACCTAATTTAGAAGAAAAATATGACTATATGAGTACAAAATACTAGAAGTCTGGAATACTATATAAATAATTAATTTGAATTAAAAATAAAAAGAAAAAAAAATACTTAGGCCTAAACAACCGATTAGTGATCGCAATTCATAAGAAGCCAAGAATCAAGATGTCATCGTCGTGGAGCCCTGCCTGGTCGCCGTCCTCGTGCGCCGTGTCCATGTCTCCGGTAGTCTAGCTCTTCACGTGGCGGCGCGGCTCGCCAGCTCCGCGTGTGTAAGGCGCACGTCGTGAACTCATGATCAGAGTGTTCTGTGTGCAGCGTGACTCCTCGCCTCCTCTCTACCCTAGATCCGTGGGGAAAGGAAACTAGGAAAGAAATGCCGATGTTGTCTTTTTAGACCGCTTGGCCA
Source organism: Miscanthus lutarioriparius (assembly GCA_904845875.1). NCBI lineage: Eukaryota > Viridiplantae > Streptophyta > Magnoliopsida > Poales > Poaceae > Miscanthus > Miscanthus lutarioriparius. Next base: position 3,217,600 of record CAJGYO010000005.1, read on the forward strand.
GTTCTATATCTCTCTTCTCATTAGTTTGCTAATACCTAATAGACTATAGGATCTGGGGGTTTGTATACCTGCGCTTAGGCCTCTCCTACGCTTAGGCCCTCGGCCATCGCACCTCGTGCCCTACCCCTAGGGCCGACACTGCCGGCACGGCATGCTGTTGACGTAATGTGTTGGCCCACGCAACTTAAGACAAGAAGTAGAGTAGGGACTAGTAGGGAGGTGTGCGTCGTCCTTCTCCATCCACGGTCAGTCTCCATCTCTCTCTATACCGTGTGCGGCCCGCACCCAGTCGGGCTGCAGCTGGCCAGCAGGCCTGCTCATAGCGCCACGCTCGCACCACGACGCCGGGTCCCATAGGCCACGATGCCGGGGCCGCCACACCGCCGTGCCTGGCCACCGTGCCCAGGCCCTCCCATGCCGCCGAGAGATAGGATGAGGTGACGAGAGGCGGAGACAAGAGAGAGGGAGCCGCCGCTGAGAGAGAGGAGGGGGAGGGAGAGGCGGATGTGGATGCACGAGAGAGAGCTAGAGTTGGAACCGGTATATTATATTGGATTAAGTCCACTTTTGGCCTCTCAACTATCATGTTGGTCTAATTTTGACCTCCAACTATAAAACCGTCTAGTAACGGTACCTCAATCGTCAAAATCATTTACTTTTAGCATCTGGGCGGGGGCAAGGCTGTTTTGACTGACGTGGAGCGGTTTTGACCATGCCACGCTAGCGTTGACCGCCATGTAGGACGCTGGCCTGCATCTCAGCGACATGTGGGGGCCCACACCCACCGCGGATGCTGGGCTCGACGACGCCACCTTGCCTCCGCTGCCCACCGCAGTGCCCCGACGTTGCTGGGGTTGCTGCTGCATACTACGCGGATGCCGCGGTGGACATGCACGCAATGCAGCACATGAAGGCGCTGCCCGACTTCATGGTGGCGCTGGCGGCGATGCGGCGGGAGGAGGAGGAGGCCGTTGGCGGTGACACCACGGAAGGAGAAGTGGATGCACACGGAGCGTGCGAGGTCGGCGAGGCGGACCCCGACGTCACGGAGGTCGTCGCTGCTGAAAGCTCTAGTTTGATTTTGGTGAATTGATGAAACTCTAAGTGCTAACCTAGTTTATCAAAGTGATTATGAGATAGATAGCACATTCCAAGTAGTGAAGCAAATGAAGATCATGACATGATGATGGTGATGCCATGGTGATGATCAAGTGCTTGGACTTGGAAAAGGAGAAAGAGAAACAAAAGGCTCAAGGCAAAGGTATAAATGGTAGGAGCCATTTTATTTCAGTGATCAAGGCACTTAGCGAGTGTGATCATATGTAGGTTTCATAGCCGTACTATTAAGAGGAGTGAAATTCATATCGAAATGCGGTTATCAAAGTGCCACTAGATGCTCTAACTCATTGCATATGCATTTAGGATCTAGTGGAGTGATAACACCCTTGAAAATATTTGTGAAAATATGCTAACACACATGCACAAAGCTGATACATATTGTGTTTAGCACATGGGAGCAAGGGAAAAAAACTCCACCGGCGAAGTGTACAGAAAAGACAGTCCGACGGTGCCGCCGACGCTCTATACAGAAAAGACAGGGTTTCACAGGGTGCACCGGACGCTGGTCTTAACTGGACCGGAGCGTCCGGTCAGTGGAAGCAGTGAAGACGCTGGCGTCGGTCTTCGATCGGACGTTGGGTCACTTCGTGACCGGACGTTGGCGGGGTGGGTCCGGTCCTGCTGACGTGGCAGCGCACAGAGGAGACAGTGAGTGACCGGACGATGGGTGAGTCCGGTCGGGCATGACCGGACGCGTCCGGTCGCGCGTGGAGGCTTACTGGAAGTGACCGGACGTTGGGGTCCTGCGTCCGATCGTGATCCAACTGGCATGTCCGATCGCAGCTGGAACCTTACTAGAAGTGACCGTACGCTGGGGTCCTACGTTTGGTCGTGGCACTGTGCTGCGTCCGATTATTACTTGACCGTTGGGATCAGACACTCAATATTTGAAGAGAGGGATGACGTGGTAGCCATCCGTTGACTGGACGCTGGCAGGGTGTGTCCGGTTACCCCGAGCAGTGCCCAGTGAAGGGGTATAACGGCTCTATTTCATGGGGGCTTCTATTTAGGCCCTATGACCGGCTCTAGCTCACTCTCTTGGCCATTTGCATTGAGATAGCAACCTTGTGAGCTTAGTCAAAGCCCTCCCACTCATCTCCATCATTGATTCATCATCTTTGTGAGATTGGGAGTGAATCCAAGTGCATTGCTTGAGTGTTTGCATCTAGAGGCAGTTGATGTTCGTGTTTCGCTGTGGGATTCGCTTGTTACTCTTGGTGATTGCCGCCACCAAGATGGATTGGAGCAGCGAGCATCGTCGAGCGGAGGTTGGTGATTGTCTCCGGCCCGATCGTGGTGATTATGAGGGGTTCTTGGCCTTTCCCGGCGGAGAGCCAAAAAGTACTATAGTAAATTGCTCGTGGCTTGTATGATCCTCATCTTGTGTTGGTTGTGCGGCATCCTATTGAGGGTTTGGCGTGTGATGCCAATTAGCGCGTGAACCTCCAAGTGAGTGAATCGCCAGAACGAGGAGTAGCTTGCCGGCAAGCAAGTGAACCTCGGTAAAAAAACATTGTGTTCATCAATTGATTCCGAGGGATTGGTATTCATTGGTATTCATTCTTGTAATTGATTGATTCATTCCTCGTCTCGACGGTATAACCATCTTGCTCTCTCTCTTTACATTACCGCAAACTAGTTGACAAGCTCTTTAGTGTAGCTAGTCGTGAGAGCTTGTTAGTTTAGTTAGTGTGGCTCTTTAGTTAGCTTTTGAGAGCACACTAACTTAGTATATTGACATAGCCATTATGTGGATAGAGACTATAGAAACTAGAATTGTGGTAGGTGGCTTACATTTTAGTAGGCTAGCGCAACACTCGCTTTACCTCATATTTATCTAACCGGTTTGTTATGTGTGGTTGTAGAAATTTTTAATAGGCTATTCACCCTCCCTCTAGCCATTAGGACCTTTCAGCGGCCGGGCAAGGAGGGCGGAGGCAGCGACCTTGCCCTCCATCCACCCGAGCACTAGAGCAAGGGAAGGGAGAGGGCGAGCAAGAGAGGAAAAGTAGAGAGAGAGAAAGGGAGTCGGAGGGAAGGAGGGTGTAGGGTGGCGCACGGTGTAGGGCGAGCGAGATGGAGCAGGGCAGCGACGTTCATGGAGCAGAGGGATTACAGAGAGAAGAGGGAGTAGAGGAGATGGGAAGGTAGGTGTGGGTGAGCAGAGCAGGGTGGCGGCGTGACGACGGCTCATGGCCACGGCTCCAACGCGGTGGAGTGCACTGGGCGACTCTGTGGCGGTCTTGAGTTGCGTCGGCACGGGCAAGAAGATTTTTACTGATCGCCATGGCAGGTCCTCTTCTACGAACTTCGGCGGCGGGCGGAGGACACACCTCCTTTGCCGGTCATCGCGGCCCGCTCCCTGCGCGCAGGCTACGCCGTCCACCGTGGGTTGCTGCTCGTGCGGAGTCACGGCGACACGTGGGAAGGCATCCAGCCCCGGTAGCGGCGGTGGCGGTGGCGGACAACGCGGCGGCAGCGGTAGCGACGGCGGCGGTGGCGGCCGAGGCCGATGGGGCGTTGGTCGGGCGCGGCCTGCGGCGGCCTGAGGACGCGGAGGCCACGAGGCAGAGCGCGTCGCCGGCCATCCAGTAGCGGCGGCAGGCGCGACAGAGGAGGCGCGGTTGCCACACGTTGTAGTTGTTTAAGTAGCAGAACTTAGTCTCCTGGCTGCCGCACTGCGGGCACGGCAGCGGCTCGCGGCCGCCGGTGCCCCCGGCGGCCCCGGGTGCCTGCTGCCGAGTTTTCAAACTTGAGGTTCCTCAACCAGACAGTTTTGTAGTTGGAGGTTAAAATTATACCAAAATGATAGTTGAGGGGCTAAAATGACTTAGACCCTGTTCGCTTCACTGAAAAAACAAGCGAAAACACTGTTTCGCTCATTTGTTATGAGAGAAAACACTGTTCTGACTAAAAAACAAAGCTGAAAAAGATGGATTATAAAAGAAACAAACATGGCCTTAATCCTATTATATTCGACTTGAGAGGAAACAGCAACACCGTCGATCGCTAAATCTAACGGCCTCAATTCGTTTCAATGACGTGGCCAACCTGTGAGCGTGCCAACGCTTGCCATTCTACCTTTAGATACGGGCTTGGTAGCGCTCGGACTTCTGGACGGATAGGGCGTCCGGACGTCCACGCCTACTGTGATTTTTCGTGCCGTTTTGCACGTCCACATGGGGTCCGCGTCGTCCTGAACGTCACCAGCATCCAGAAGAGGAGGATACGATGGATGCCCAGCCAGCTTCGGGAGGAGGATGAGACACTGAGGCGAGGCAGCAGAAGGCGAGGAGATACAACACCCGATGTACTTTTAAAACATTTAGATGCAGCACTTGCAACATACGTCTGATGACTGATGAAACACTTGAAACATGCATCTGAAACACTTGCAAAAACATCTGAAACCATTGCAAAACATACGCAACATGTAAATAAAACACTTGCAAACATATGTGTGAAACATATGAAATATCCAGATAAACACACTTGCAACATACGTCTAAAAAAATACAAGAAACATTGGGAACAAAAGCTTGCAACATACGTGTACAACGATTGCAACATATGCAACATCTCGATCTACTTTTGCAACACCTATGTGAAACACTTACAACATACATCTGAAACACTTGAAACATACGCTCGCAACTTGCGCGTTCAAGTACAACATCTACTTGATGCTTGGACGAAAATGGAGGCTCGTCCATGCGAAGATCGTCGCCGGAGCGGAGCAGAAGTCGCCGGTGTGGAGCTCGTCGGCGGCACAGACCTCGGTAGGAGCGGCGATAGGCGGATGGAGCGCAGCCGCAACAGGAGGCGGGAGTATGGGTGAGGGCGGCGCGGGGTGGGCGTGATCCGTCGCACGAGCAGGGGCGCGCAGCACGGGTTACGGGAGGAAGGGCAGGATCGGTCTCATGAGTAGGGGCGTGCAGCGCGCAGAAGCCGCAGAGGTAGCGGACGATGGGGACGGGGGTGGCGCAGGTGGACGACGCGGGCGGGGTCCGTCGGTCCGGACCGAAGAGGAGCGTTACCGCTTTAGATAGAGTGGCGATGCGTGTCCGTATTGGTGTGGCGAGCCGAATGGCCTAACTAGCCCACCGTGGAGCCTGACACAACGGGAATGCAATGGGCCGGACCGGCCACCAAGATAGCAGGCAGGCTCTTCCTCGCGAAACGTATGGAATGGCCCGGTCCGCAGTGCCGGACTTGACATTTGTTCCCTAATAATAATGGTGCTCTTCGTTCGAGCAACGCCAGAGCAAAGCAGTTGATCGGAAGAGAGAGAGAAAGAGAGCAAAGCAGTCGTTATATAGTTCAAAAGGAAAAAAATCAAAGCAGTATACACTATAAAAAGGAAGGAAAACAGAACAAAGCATTCATTATATGGTTTTAAAAGAAAAAACAGAGCAAATTATATATATATATATATATATATATATATATATATATATATATATATATATATATATATATATATAGAGAGAGAGAGAGAGAGAGAGAGAGAGAGAGAGAGAGAGAGAGAGAGAAAAAAAGGAAAAAACAGAGCAAACCAGTCATTATATAGTTTAAAAAAAACAGACACAGTGCAATGTAGTTGCCAATAAGACTTCACAGACATCAGAATCGAATCATACTAGTAGCTATCCTAATCGGGTGATCCTCCAACCCTAGCTTCATTTAGAACTGTTGCAAAACGGGCTGAAAACCCAAGAATAGATATTATGCTTCAACAGCCTTATAAAACAAGAACATATTATTACCATCTGACGAAACTATTTGGTCAGCCCAAATTGGCACAAACACAAAGGCCGTGCAGAATAAATTGGGCAAAACCACATATTGTTCCCTTGCGGGACAAAATTAGATGCACAGCAAGATCTGACCAGTCAACTGGATTACTATCACGTCAACAGCAAGTGATTCCATATTGGTTACAAGGTTGCAGTGTGAAATTGGGTCCACGCCTCATTTGTGTCCCCATAGTAATAACACATAAATAAACACAGATGTCGATTGCATCCCTTAATAATAATGTAATACCTAAATAGTGTATCAAGAACGAGATACAACTTCATTGCTGCATCAGTCGTGCAGACGGCATCTGCATTTCTGTGCTGGATCTAAAACAGTGACGAGAAACTAAAACTATGGGGCGTTTGGTATGGCTCCCGGGACAGCTTCCGGAGCAGTTTTTGTGCTCCGAGTGCCAAACGGGTCAAAAGGAACCAGCTCCGACGAAAGAGTTGTGTGATTTGCGCTCTCACACGCCAGGCACGTCGGTTGGAGCCAAAAAAATCGAGCTTCCACCGGCTCCTTGTTAGGAGCGCGTGGGCCCATGGCGTATTTGCCCATGGATGCCCCTGCCTTCTTCCATGCGCGCGGGCATGGAGCAACGTCGGCCTAGGGAGGAGCAGAGGCGGCGTGGCGTTGGCCTTCGTGGCCACGGGCGCGTGCGCCACGCTGGCCGTGCGTGCTCGAGCTCCCCTGGGCAGCTGCACTTGCTCGGGCTACTCCGGCGAGCTGCCGCTCGTGGCTCGGTCCTCGGTCTCTTGCGGCGCGGGGAGGCGAAGGCGTGGGGAAGAGGAACAAGAGGCCACAGGACAGATTAACGAGAGGATAAGGCAGGTGTCAGACGGGTCTACGTGCATTGCCGCATTGGTGATAAGGTAGAGAGAGAATAAATAAAGAGAAATAAAAGGAGAGAAAAAAGGAAAAAGAAGGGCATTGTGGACATTTTCTCCTTTTCAACAACCGGGAGAAGCTATTTTGCCAAACGGTCCAAAAATCTGTTTCAGCTCCTCAAATGAATCTGCTCCCCTGGTAAAACTACAACTGAAAGTGTTTTGGCTGGAACCGAAGCTCTACCAAACGGGCCCTATGTACAACGCGGCGAAAAGCTGCCATGATACAAGGCCACGCTCACGGTCTTCACAGTGGAAGATTATTTGTGGCCTAAATAGCTGCAGTGTTGTTAGCAGCAATGTTCAAAAAGGCGACGCTAGGCGGTCGCCTAGGCGCGCTTACGCGCTGTGGGACGGGGTACCGCCTCGCCTAGGGGGGTAGGCGAGTACCTAGGCGGATGCCCAACTGTTGCCGGCGAAAGGCGGCCAGATCCGCCAAGGCGGGGACGTGTCGGGGCAGCGCGGAGTTCAAGAAACGATGGGGGAGGAGCTAAGATGAAGTAACGACGACTAATGGGGGAAGATGCAGCGTTAGGCGGTGGCGGCGGGCAGATCCGCCAAAGCAGGGACGAGTGGGGGCGGCGCGGACGTCAAGCGGTGGTGGGGGAAGGAGGTAATGTCGACGGGGGCAGCGACGACCGATGGGGAAGGAGGCAACGTCAGGGCGTCGGGCGATGGCGTCGGTGTGGGCGAGCGACGGGCGAGCGCGAGCAGAAGCTGGGAGGGAGAGAGACAGGAATAGAAGCTTGGAGGGGAGGGGATAAGAATTGAACCAGACTTGGGAGACTTGGGCCGTTATTGGGCCTTCTCTTCTTTCTCCACCACTGATGTGCTAATTTTTCTTTCTTTTAAGTATTTATGCATGTATTAGCTACCGCCTAGGAAAACGCCTAGGTTCCTCTAGGCCCGCCTAGGTGCTAGGCTATGGTCACCGCCTAGAGAGCGCCTAGCGCCTTCTTGAACTTTGGTTAGCAGCACCATTAAGCACACAGCAGCTGCTGAAGTCACTCATTCACCTGAGGCCCGACCTCCGCGGGCACTTCAGGCTCAGGTGCTTTCCTCAGCCCCAACCTCTGCAGGTGCTTCAGGTGCTTCTCTGCAGCTGCCCTGTCCGCAGCTTCTCGCTTCTGTGCCCTCTTCGCTCGCCTTCCAGCGACATCCTTGGATGGACCAGCAGAAGCATCAGTATTCACTGGCCTCGCCTCTTTCCTGCCTCCTCTGATGTATCCATTGTCACCCCATCTCCTGTTACCAATACGAATGCTTGGGGACCTGCTCATGTAATAAGATTCCTCGTCAAGATCATCTTCGGCGTCATCGTATTGGTATTGCTGGTGGAAGAACTCTTCTTCCAGAGCCTCTTCGTGAGCCTCTACGATCAGAGGTTCAAACCAAGCGGCCCTCAGGAGAAGGCAAACGCTCTCCTCAAACAGGTAGTCATGTAGGCTGAAGAAAAGAAACAGGCATTAAGCTCACATTCTACCTGAAACATTTTAGCCCCCCACATTTCAGATGAACACAAGGGGTTACCAGCCGTCAAGAGAGCGGTGCACGCTGAGGAATTCGAATGGATGCTTGCACTGTGGGCACAGAGGGTTTTGCTTGTAGGATGCCCACCTCAAAATACAGGTTACACTGCATTCACAAAACAGATTTCAAATGTAATGAACAGTCAGCTTTTAGTAAGAGGATCAGTGTCAGATATAAAAGGGTGAACACTGTAGGATCAATGCCACATCAATTATATTTTACCAAGCAGTAACACTTGAAAACAGAAAATTATAGCAACCGGAAAACAGGAGGTATCGCCAGACGTTAGTCCTTTAGCATCAGCTGTAATGGATACATCGAAGGTACTTGCTGCTTGCTACTTTAGTAGGCCCTGTTTGGTTCACAGGAAAAACGTAGGAAAAACAGAGGAATGCACCAAAGTTTTTTTTACTGTAGCAGCGTTTGGAATACGGGAACGAGCACCAAAGTTTCCTCCGGAACGGCGAAGAAGCCTGCACTTTTGGAGGAACGAAAGAATCCACTCTCAGCTCATGGAAATTTTCCTGCAGCGCTAGGGCGTGTGTGGCTGCGTGCCCGAGCACTAATCGAGTTGTCATTCAGAGCTACAGTTCTTCATATGCTACTTGTGGGGCTCCCTTCCATGCTTTATTTGATATGTACGTACCAGATTTGTAAAAAGGAAAAATATTTATTATTAATTTTAATTTAAAGCATTGAGTTTCCAGCTAAATCTAAAATTCCTATATCAGTTATGTTCTTGTGTTCCAAACACCTGTTCCTATAAAAATTCCTATGTTTTTCAATACTCTGTTTTACAGCTTCGTTCCTTTCCTATTCCTCTGTTTTCTCTTATTCCTGTATTTTTTGTTCCTTTGTTCCAAACAGGCCCTACACATGTGTAGGCACAAAGTCAAGCTCTATAATTCAATCTAGAGCTGAAAGCCACAAGGGTTGGTGAAACAACCATTGAGTGCACGGCGTGGTTGGTCGGGCAAAGGGCAAGATGCACATGGCAACTGTGCTAAAGAATAAGTTGAAGTCAGTCACTTGTACAAGGGAACACATGATAGTGTTCCAGAATAATCTCACTGGACCGGCGCCGCATCTATTCCATAGGTCTAAGATGACAGAATCAAACTGCATGTGTTAACGCAATTAAGAAAAATCAGCTTGTGAATCAAAAGGTCAGGGCGTCAGGGCAGCCCGGTAAGTGTGTAAGGTGTTGAATTAGATTTGTGGAGCTACATGTCAGCAAGACAACGAAAACGAACACAGCAAACGGCCTAGAAAAGGGATCGCAATTACAGTATCAAGCAAAGCGCTGCTAATTTGGGGGAAGGTGCGAAATAGTGCGCCAAATCTAGGGATTAGATTGCTATTAGAGGTGGGGAATAACAAACAACCTAACAGCAATTCCACCGCGCAACTAAGTATATACCAGTAAATAATCTGGAGGAAGGGGGAGAGGTGGGGAAATTAGCAACGGACCAGTAGGCGTGGTCGCAGCCCTTGACGAGGGCCGTCTCCTGGAGCGCTATCCTGTCGAGGCAGATGGCGCACACCCCGCAATCCTCCGCCGCCGCCCGGTCGCCGCCGCCTGGAGCCGCCGCTACCTAACACACGAGGAAAGGGAAATCAAACGAGGTGAGATCGAGCGCCGCACCGCGCGAGCAGATCGGGCGGATCCAGGGCCGACCGGCCTCCCGGGGAGGGGAACTCACCTCGCCGAGGGAGACGCAGGTGCGGACGGCGACCGGACCCTCGGAGGAGGACGGCGCGGCGGCGGCGGCCATGGCGGTGGGGATCGGGGGCAGGGAGGCGACCGGGCGAGAGCTTCCGGGGTCGGTTGGGTCGGTCGGTGAAGGGAAGGGAGTGGAGGCTTTTACACGTATACCATTAAAAAAAGTATGTAATTACACATAAGTCATTAAAAAAATTGACCGCACATGAGTGTCATCATTTTCGAACTTCTCTGCTCTCCGAGTCATTTCGTTGGTGGTCTGTTCGTTTTTCACCGTTACATGTAGGCCCGGTCAGTATAAAGATAAAAAATACCCTTCTCTCGTCCACATCGCTCGCCAGCGCTAGCCTCGGCATCCCTAACGAGGCCGGGGCCGAGCTCGCCGACGCTCGTGCAGCACTTGACGCGGTACATCGTGAGCGCATGGAGCGGGAGGCGGACTCGAGGTGGTGTGGCATGGACCAACGCCGGCTGATGAGGTCGCGACGACGGCGGGTTTCGGCTCCGGCTTAGCGGTAGCGGCGAGGCTCACTGTGTCTGCAGCCGTCGCGGCCAATGGCGCCGGCGTCCCACTATAGGCCGAGCTGCTCCCGACCGCGTGGCCACAGGTCGCGCGCGCGGCGCCAGCGATGGGTGCACGCGGCTCGGGGAGCACGCGCGGGCGCGCGCGCCATGGCGGCTGGAGCTTGTGGGGCGGGCGCAGAGGGGACAATGCGCGCCGAGGTGTCGCGCGACGACCGGCCATGGGACGCGTCGGCGGCGGCGGCACACGACGGGTGCTCGTCTGAGCTCGGCCATCGTTAGTCTCACCCCTGGCCACGCACGGGAGCGGAGGTGCCGGTCCGACCACCTCCGGCTGCTGGGGCGCCCGGCAGGAGCAGCACAGGAGGTGAAGGGCTCCACTCGGCGGAGCTCGGTGACCGCCTCGGCGCCGCTGCTCCGCGCGGGCACGGGGGAGCTCGGCCCCGGCCGCCGCGGGCGCGCACGGCCTCGGCCGCACGCACAAGAAGAGAGATCGAGTTTGAGAGAGAGAGAGGATAGGGATGAGAGGGGTATTATGAACGTTTTGACTGACCGGGCCCACATGTAACGGTGAAAAACGAACATACCACCGACGGAATGCCTTGAAGAGCAAAGAAGTTCAGAACGATGATACTCGTGTGTGGTTAATTTTTTAATGACTTGTACGTAATTACGAACTTTTTTAATAACATATGCAGCAGCCGGGTGATGCGATGATCTACGCGCCGACGAGTGACGACGAAGCCCGAGCAACTGAGCAAGCAATGCGACCGGATGGGATCAGATCAGGTCCGTGCTGGGGTTGACGAACTCCTCTGTGTCACCAGGGTACTTGGCTCCCAAGTTTGCTACCAGCAGGTGATGCGTGGCAAGTTTGACTTTCCCTGATTTTTGGTATGTTCGTTCTATATGCTGCGAAAGCGGAAAAGGTCATCTTAGAGATGGTTCAAAGCACAAAAATTAGGTTTGCAGGATCAGGATGGTTCTCAATCTATCTCTTAAGTTTTTTTCCCTTTCGGTAAACATCTGATAAGGGTTTTAAACCACAAAAAATGATATATAACCATATAAATTATGAGGAAAAAAACTTAGAGATGGGTCGAGACACTACAAACCCAAAGGAAATATATACCGCTCGTGAAAATATATGTCGAGGCTGCAAGAAATTAGAATAAAAATATAGAAAATTGGGGAAATATCTAGAAAATATTGTAAACTACAAAAATATTCGGATCAATGTATAAACTTGTCGGTGCGAAAAGTGACCAACAAGTAAATATTTGTCGTTTTGCCATACGTTGTGATCGAATGTGGCCTAGCACTCAATGACACAGGGTTTATACTGGTTCAGGCAACGTGCCCTACGTCCAGTTTGAATCGGTCGGTGACTTTATTCCTGAGGCCAGGTGCTCGAAGTTTGTTGTGGGGTTACAAACGAGTGGGAGTAAGATGTGGGGTGTTAGAGGTCCGGTTGGACTCTGGACCGAAGACCCGAGAGTGACGGGAGCTCATACGTGCGCTAAGTATTAGAACGTATGCTCTATATAACTTTAGAGTTCTAGAACTATGAAGTTGTTAGAGTGCTCAGAATATCTAAAGCTAGCAGAGAGAGTTGGAATTATCCATCTGTCGTCCGTCCTTTCTAGGAGAGAGCGCACCCCCTTTTATAGGTGAATGGAATGGCCTTACAAGTGAGAGAGAGAGAGTGAGAGTGTGCGTGCCCTAGTCTTATTGCCCACGCCATCGGGTACAAGACGGTTTGTCGGCGTCCACAATACTGTTGATGCCTAGATGCACGTGGTAGGCTCCATCGTGTTCTTCTGGTATGGCAAATGTCGGCGCCTACCATACTGTAGGACAAATGTCGACGCCCACAACACTGTTCATGTTCTGATATGTCTGAAAGGTCGCAAAGTACCCCTCTGGCATGGCCTGACAGTACTGTCCTGTAGGTGTGCAGGGTACGGTCTTCGATATTATGGTTGACTTGAGCGCCTTACTTTATCTGCTCCGCCTGGTTTCTTGGGTCCTCACCGAGCGGGTGTTTTCGGCCGGTCGTTCCTAGTTGGCTCCGACCGCGCCGGTCGAAGAAGAGCCATAAGCAGAGGTTCGGTGTATTTCCGGTCGGAGAAGCGGGTCAGAGTCGGAAGCGAGCGTCGTCCCGTCCTTGGCCAGGCCTTCCGGTCAGAGAAGCGGGTCAGAGTCAGAAGCGAGCGTCGTCCCCTCCTTGGCCAGGCCTTCCAGTCGGAGTTGGAAGCGAGCGTCACCCCCTCCTTGGCCAGACCTTCCGGTCGGAGACGCGGGTCGGAGTCGGAAGCGAGCGTCGTCCCCCCCTTGGCCAGGCCTTTCGGTCGGAGACTGGATCGCTCTTCCGGCCTGTCATTAGGTATCTGGGCCGGCACAGGAGTTGTGCGTCGTTCGCAATGCCGTCTGCTGGGCCGAGCTTTTTGCTGGGAAGCGGGCTCATCAGGGTCCCCGGGTTTATGAACCTGACAAAACTTGTTTTCAAAAAATTTCACAACAAATATGAGATAAAAACCAGCAGGAATGCAACATCCATTCCTGATGGGTACTTTCACCATTTTTTCCTAGAGCTAAATCAAAACTTTGGAAGTTTATAAATATATTTTCATGATTTTAATATTTTATTTTTGGGTTCCTTGTGTATCACTTTCCCATGGGAGACACTCATGGAATACAAAGGAAGTTGTACCCGGATAGTTTACATAGGCTTGGCTTGGTTGTAACCTGAATATTTGGAGAGTTGTTCACTCACCACGGCACCATGACTTATCAAAAGTAGTATGTATTGGGATTGGGGGAGATGAATCCCCGACCTGGCCAGAGAACATTAGTAGGTCTGCGGATCACTCTTTTTCTATGTTTTTTCAAGAAATAAGTTTCCCCCCCATTCATTTAGGAAATAATAAGGTGGCTAGGTGCTTTTATAAGAAATGTATTGTGGTATGTTAAGGTAGTCCATGTGAACAGCATGTGTGCTATTTGTAGCTTTATATCCGTGATATGCAGTTTTCATTGATACAGACAGCTCACCCTATCTCTAGTTTTTTTTTCCCCTGAATTTTTTAGAACCCTACAGATATATCCTTTCTTGGTTTAGAAACCTTATATCAAATGATTCCAATTGTTTTAAAGAAAAATCAAGGATGATAAAACCACTGTAAACTGGCGCAGGGAGAGAACTTAAATGGTTTTGAAAGTCAAGCGTGGCAACTTGCACGATTTCAGAGTTTGAATCGAAAACCTGAACTACGGCGATAGTTGAATGTTCAAGATGCAAAAACTGACTTTTCGCACGCGAAAATGGATCCTTCCCGGTAAGGAAAGCCCCGGCGAATCGCTCGCTGTTCTTGCTGGGCCAAACCGGCCCATTAAAAATTCAGCCCATTCCACGGGATTCAAGCACGTCGTGCTGTACCCCAGACGATGACTTGTGCAGCTCACACGTGTGACGTGTGGCACTGGCACCACGCACGAGCGAGGCACAGCCACAAGCTTTGCGTTGAGTACATGCCATTCGTGTGGACAGTGACGAGGAGCAGTGGACAGAGCAGCCTTGTACAAATACACAGAGTCTGTCTCTTATATAACCATGTGTTTTATACAATTTCAACACATGATTATTTTTGTACCATAAAATTAAGATCTAACAACCTCCATCATTCTTCTACCTCTAGCCTTCTTATAACTTTAGACAATCACAAGACCACATATCTACATATATCATAGAAAATAATTTTTCTAAATACAGAGGGTCATGGGTTGTCGCGTTGTGGTCCCCTGGCCGGTGCTGGTGCTGCGCTGCTGGTGCACTGCTGGTGTCGCGTCATGGGTCGTCGCGTCGCGTTATGGGTCGTTCATCATAAGAAAGCGCACTGCCTGACGGACGCAGATAAACTAAGGCAACGATCTGGTGGACTAAAATTCATATATTTTTTTTGTTGCTAAAACACATATGTTGTATAGCATTTGTGAATATGTATTGGGCGTGCATGCGTGCGTCCACGGATTCACAGTAACTCTTATCTCTTGTCTTGCCGACGGTCTTGGATCGGCATGTGGCCTCCCTCGCTTTGTTTGGACCCTTCCTGTTCCTGCTCGAAGGGAATCTATCTGCCATTGCCAAAGTTTCAGAATGCTATATTTATTTTACGCTTTGTTTAGTTGGACCCTAAAGTCCAAAAAGTTGCTATAGTATCTGTCACATCGAATGTTTGCGGTCCGTGCATGGAGTATTAAATGTAGACGAAAATAAAAACTAATTGCACAGTTTGGTGGGAAATTACGAGGCGAACATTTTAAGCCTAATTAGTCAATGTTTAAACACTATTTGTCAAATAAAAACGAACGTGCTACAGTAACCCCAAAATCCAAATTCACCCAACTAAACAAGGGCTCAGATATAAAGGAACAAAGTTCCAGCCAGTGTTTCAGAGTAATAACTATATATCTGTTCGCATTGCAGTTGCAGGAACGCCCCGGAGTAGAGTAGTTTTATATTTTATATTTTTATTTTATTATTAATAATGGTGAACGTTTTACACGAGGTCATGCATGCAATCGTTCCGCTACAATGATGCTCAGTGGAAAGAAAGGACGTGCTTAATTCATGAGTTTATCATGTTCAGGTAACGCAACGACGAGAGAGACTGAGATCTAGTACTGCTGTACACATACTCATATAATAATTGGACGCACTGTAGTGCATGCATGCAAGACGGTCCCCCACAACCATCGGACACGTACAGATGTCGATCCTACGCTGCACGCACGCGAGATGAAGCCACAAGAATCAGTCGGCTCGACTCAGAATCGGTTTCGGGGCATGTGCCAATATGAGCCTGCTGCCTGCAAGCCGGCCTCTCGCTCCCATTCCCATGTCCCAGCTGCCTTCTTTTTTTAATTTTCGCCTAGCTCTATCTATAAAGAGGCCAAGCCCGTCGCTCACGAGTCACGACCACTGCACGCCAATATGGTCGTCCTCCTCCAGCAAAAGATCAGCTATAGCTAGAGCCTAGAGGAACTAGTACTACTACATTCCGTTACAGCGTCTTGCGACGTTTGGCAAATCGAGTTCGTTGCAGCTGCAGGTACCGCCGTCTAGGTTAGTTGGTAACTACTAGCACTACCAAGCTAGGCCGGGCCGCCCGACTATGTCGCGCCACCGGCGGCAGCCATCCCGCGCGCTCCCTCTCGACTTCAACGTCGACGACGACGAGGAGGGGCCACCAGCGGCAGCCAAGGACGGCGCCACGTCGGTCGACGGGAGCCAGCAGAACCCCCGTTCCGGTGGCAGCGGGGATGCCGGCGGCGGGGCTAGCAAAGGGCAGGAAGGGTAGACGACGACGAAGAAGCCGACGCCAGCCACTGGAAGCCGTACTCCGTCGGATGGGACGACCAGCGGCAACAAGCCACGCGACGACGACGGTACCCGTAGTGGTCGTTAGAGTCCAACACGGCGGCAGCTAGCTAGCTAGCATTCGTCTGCACGTACGTACGGGTACGGCGCTATGTTTTGATCGATCCATCATTCCTATGTGTGTTCTAGCTAGCTCCATCCGGTTGTGTATGCAACTTAAATCTTATATATATGCTCGATCGTCATCGATCTGCTGGTTATGTTGTTAGTGTCATCACGGTGGTTTCATTCGTTTGAAAAAACGGCTGTTTTGTTTGAATGTAAGCAACTTAATTAATTCCCTTCGCCTTGAAGGCTATCGGCTTTGGTCGAGCAACTGATAAAGATACATTTCTTCACGGTACCTGCCTACATTAGTCTTCCTCTTTTCAAGGAAAGCGAGTGTCAGACCATATGTAGTTCTCTTTTGTTAGACCAGTTCTCGTTTTTATGCAATTATGCAAAATGACTTTACTCATTTTGATGGAGATTTGTAGCATCATTCTAGTAAATACAAATTGAGATCATAGAAACATGAGCTTGTGATATATAGCTACACTTAATTCTAGACTGGTTGATGCTAGAACTATAAATAAGGGACCACGATCTCTTATTTGTTTATCCCAAAACCAAGGGGATCGGAGAGGATTGAGAGTGATTAAATCCCTACAAGTTAACCCGCTCGAATCACTTTGATTTTGGAATCAACCGAACAATGCCTGATGGGGGTTTCTTTGGTTTCTTTGCTCAGGCTCGTTTTACCTTGCTGAGTAAGAGGTAATACATTGAAGAGGAGATTTTGCGACCCTTATTATCGGACCTGTTCACAGTTCGTGTAGTAAAGTGATCGCATCTACGTACACACACACACACACATATATATATATATATATATATATATATATATATATATATATATATATATATATATATATATATATATATATATATATATATATATATATATAGAGTATACTCTATAGCTGGCTATAGAATAGTGTCGGATACCATAAGAAGGGGTACTCTAAGCAAGAACCGAAAATATTGCTTAAGGCTTGCAAAAATCAAAGCCAAAGGACAACCACGAGGTCTCGGCAGATTCTCCGACTCGCCTAAGGCTTACGCCGAGGCCTCAAACGAAAGGCCAAAGCCCTCCGCCCCGCCGAGGCCCTCTCGCTGAGGCCCCGCCCCGCAAGGCCTCGGACGGGATACCAATTCTCCGATTCGGCCGAGGCTGGGCTCGGCAACAACCTCGTCACCTCCGTCCCGACCGACTCCTCTGACAAAATGTCACGTCCAGTTAATGTGCCCCACTACTCCCGCAACGTCAGCTGCACGTTGGTGCAGTACAGGCAGAATGACCGACGGGACAGGGGACCGGGCGCAGCAGGGGTTACCTGCCACTGTGCTCATCACTGTGCCCCCTGCTGACACCTGTACTGCCCTGTGCTACCAAACTCCTGCGCCAAGGACAAAGTGGCGTGGAGGGTCAAGTCCGGGTCCCTGTAGTCTCAGAATCAGCATGAAAGACCAACTGTTCGTCCTCCGCCTCGTCCGAGACCCCCCGGCAGGGCCTCGGACGTACTATTCCTTCTCCGCCTCGGCCGAGGCCGGGCTCGTCCCGCATCCTCGTCGCCTCCGCCTCAACCGTCCCTCTAGCGAGCCGTCCCATCCGTTTAAGTGCGCCTGGTCACACCTACTACATCAGTCACGACTGGCAGGGTACAGCAACAGGGGCGATGGGACAGCGGTCAAATCTCCTTTTTACCATCCCCTACTGACGGTGCAGGGGTTACCGTGCCCTGTGGACACACGCTCCGCACTTTTCCACCTGAACCGGGTACGACGCTGACCACCGAGACCCCCGCATTATACACGGGTCACCTCCGAGGCCTCGGCAAAGCAGGCCTCGGCACGATCAGCTACAGCACCCGCTAGGCCTCGGCACTCCACCAAGTCAAGAACCCACAAGGCACGGCATTTCTCCTACAGTGGAGGCCATACTGACTAGACATCAACAAGGACTCCCACGACCTCAACAACCTCAGGCCTGGCCAGCACGGCGCGCCAGTCAAGTACCAATCACCATTCCCAACACCATGCTGCTACAGGACTGAACTACAGTAGGCTCCACGTATAGCTCACTCATGTACTCCTGGCTCCCTCCTTGCGGTTATAAAAGGAAGCAGCCAGGGGATAGCTCTAGGGGGCGGAAAAAACATACGAAAGAACCACGCTCTCACACACGCGCAAGCGACACTCTGTAACACACGCTCTCCCAAGCTGCCTGAGAGCAACGTCTCAAGCAGCATGCACCGTTCCACGCCGAGACCTGGGACTAGCTCCCTCTCACCCAGCTTGTAACCCCCTACCACAAGCACTTCGGTGCAAGGAATACAAGATCGATCTCTCAGACTGGACGTAGGGCGCCAATTGCCTGAACCAGTATAAACCTTGTGTCTTTTTGCATCACCATCCGAGATTAGGGGCACGCCGTTCAAATTCACTGGTTGGTTGAGGACCCCCCGGTCCGAAGCACCGACAGTTGGCGCACCAGGTAGGAGCCTCTGCGTGTTAGCTTGATCGTCCCAATAAGTTCTGGATGGCTGACCCCATACGCCCACTACGTCTCGGCACGGTGATCTGGTTCGGGAGCCTAGAGTTCATATCTCGAGGACGTGAGTATGACCTAGTACTCCTCCCACCCAGAGCCCCTTTGACCGATGCCGGCATCGCGCACCAGTAGCCCAGGCGCAGGCGGCGCCCGGGCCACCGCTCTCGTCGCGCTCGCCAGGCACGGTGCGAGCAGGATCACCCCGACACCACACGGCCTTAGGGCTACGTGCCGCGCTCCGCCGGTATCCCGTGCCTGGCTGTTGGTACAAGGTCCCTAGTTGGGGACCTGTCTGGCCTAAGCTTGAGCAGGGGAAAGACACCGGTGACATGCAGCGACGCCCCGTCGTCAAGTTCCGCACCACCACCACCTGAGGAGCCAACTCCGGCGGAGCAGGGCCCGGCGATGGCCCCGTCTCCATACCCTTTCGGGTTGAGAAATGCCACCGCCGCCTACGCTTCCGCTCACACGGAACCCTCAGGGTGCCACCAACGTTTCGCCCTTGACTTTTCGGCCAGAACCTCGGTTCACACCCACACCGACTCCTCAGAGGAGGACGAGGCATGGGTCGGAGCAGACTTCTCTGGGCTTCACGAGCCTAAGGCTATGCGCCGCTTTTTGGCCGCAAGCGACTACTGCTTCGGCTACTCCGACTCCGATGATGAAGGCACTTACGATCCCACTCGAGAGTGCTTCCACATCGGGCTTGGAATGCCAGGGGCAAGCAATGAGAATGAAGGGGCAGGCAACCGCTCCCCGCTCCGCCAAGGGGCGGGCGACGCCACACCCCCGCTCGTCGAGCTTCGGGCGGCACGGAACGTGAACGCCGCCCTTGAGGAACTTCGACGCCTAGACCTGGAGCAGCTCCATGAGCTCCAGGAAAAGGTCGACCAAGACCGACTCCTGCTGCAGCAGCTCCGAGACACTCTCGAGCAGGAGCAGCGAGGTTGCAGTGATGGCGGAAGGGCCAGGCGGAGGGTCCACGACATGCACCGCCGCATCAACAACGACGAGGGGAGTGAGCAACCCCCAATCTTCAATCGCGCTAGCTAGAACGTCGCGGCAGTGGCAATGCTAGTCTGAGCGATGCCCGAGCCCTCTACCACAGAGGGGCGACGGGTTCGCGGCGAGCTCCGAGACCTTCTCGAGACCGCCACGGTACAGCCGGCCGAAAGCTCCACATCTCGACGGCGTGAGGACACCTCGAAATGGCCCTCGGTGCATGACCGCCTCAGGGCCCCCTCAGTGCACGACCGCCTCAGCGATCGACGCGAGGCGCAAGATAACCACAATGTGGTCAGCAGGCGACGACGCCACGACGACGATGGGCCCGCCCGAGGCTACCACCCGCACCGAGGCGGCCGCTACGACAGTGGCAAAGACCGCAGTCCTTCTCCTGGGCCACCTGGCCCTCGAGTGTTTAGCAAGGCCATCCGTGGCGCCCCATTCCCCGCCCGGTTTCGGCAACCGGCCAACCTCGCAAAGTATAGCGGCAAGACCAACCCCGAGTTGTGGCTGGCCAATTACCGCCTGGCTAGTGGTCTAGAGACGTACTCCAAAAGTACTAGAGGGCTTCTCTATTGGGTCCCAGGGCCGTTCGATTGGCCCTGGGGGCTCGGCGCCTCCCTACGGTGGGATCCCGTTCGGAGAACTCCCTGCCGGTCTTGGACACGACTTAGGGCATCCCGAGCGATCGCTTGCTCGGGCCTCGGCCATGTACGAGCTCGCCCATAGTTGTCCCTGACTCTGTTGTCCTGGGGTGGCTGTCGAAACCCTCTGGGGTCCAGCCTTAGAACCCCTGGACCGTAATGGGCTCGGTGCCCTTTTATCGCGTTTTTTCGAGTCTTTAGGTGCGGGCTTGGGTCGCTGGTCCTTGTCTTGGGTGCAGAAGGAGCCCCCGAGCCTCCGCACGGAGTGAGAGGGCGGTCAGGGGTCCCCCTGACTTTTTTGTTCAACCCTCGCATATCCTTTTCATTCGGACGGAGGGGTTGTTTGTCGAGCCCACTCGTGTACGAACCTAGGCCACTGGGTCTCGGCAAACTTGCAGGAAGAGCCCCCTAGCCTTTGCATGGAGCGAGAGGGCCGTCAGGTGCTCTCCTAGCTTTTTATACGCCCCTCGCGCGTGAGGGTTTGTTTGCTGAGACCCCCTTGGGTGCGAGCCTGGGTCGTGGGGTCTCAGCATATCTACAGGAAGAGCTCCCTAGTCCCTGCCCGGAGCAAGAGGGCCGTCAGGAGTTCCCCTGGCTTTTTGTACGACCCTCGCGCAACCTTTTTGTTGGAAAGGAGGGGTTTGTTTGCCGAGCCCCC
Organism: Miscanthus lutarioriparius; assembly: GCA_904845875.1. Taxonomy (NCBI): domain Eukaryota; kingdom Viridiplantae; phylum Streptophyta; class Magnoliopsida; order Poales; family Poaceae; genus Miscanthus; species Miscanthus lutarioriparius. The sequence continues at coordinate 3,238,521 of CAJGYO010000005.1, forward strand.
TCGAGTGCGAACCTGGGTCGCTGGGTCTCGACAAAGTTGCAGGGAGAGCCCCTTATCCTCTACGGAAGGTCCGTCAGGGGTTCCCCCTGGCTTTTTTATACGACCCTCGCGCTTCCTTTTCGTTTAGAAGGAGGGGTGGAATATGCCAGGCTACCCTCGATGGGCGCGAGCGTTGGCATTTCCGGTGAGCTGTTATCGGGTAAGTTCGAGTGGAGGCCCGAGCCCCGTTCGTTAGGGGTTGGCTAGCGGTCCATGGATGCACTCCAAGAGTACCAGAGGGTTTCTCTAGTGGGTGCCTAGGCCGTTCGCTGGGCCCCGGTGGCTCGGTGCCTCCCTACGGTGGGATCCCATTCGGAGACTTCCCTGCCGGTCTCGGACGCGACTTTGGGCGTCCCAAGCGTTTCGCTTGCTTGGGTCTCGGCCCCGTATGGGCTCGCCCGTGGTCGCCCCTGACTCTATTGCCCTGGGGCGGCTGTCGAAACCCTCTGGGGCCCAGCCTTCGAACCCCTGCATCGTAATGGGCTCGGCGCCTGGTTCCTTCGCCTGAAAGGAATAGGGTGGGGGGGATATCTCCCCCATCGGTTCGACAACGGCCGACGTGCCTTTTGAGGCGATTTCCTCGGGGAGGCGGAACGACGCCTGCTGCTGCTGCGGTCGGACATGATGTCAGTGGATGGGACGTAACTGTTCCCGCGATTAATGAGGAAAAGGTGGACACACGGGCGGTAAAATCGGATCAGGATTAACCGCGCCGGATCTGAGGGAAACTTCCCTGATTTCATCACCCGTCCGTTTCGCCTTCACCCTGCATAAATACGCAACGAGCCTTGCTCCTCCCCTCCTTACCTTGCTCGTATTTAGCTTTGCCGTCTTTGAGCCGTCGCCAGAGCAGAGAGCCCTGGGAGGAAGAAGGGAAAGAGGCGAGGCAGAGAGAGAGAGAGAGACTCACCGCCGTAGTTGAGCCCTCCACCGCACTCATGGCCGGCGACATTGTTGTCATCAAGGCAGACCCTTGGGTTCCATCCGACATCACCGTGGAGATGCTTCAGTCTCTCGTCAACGGCGGGCTCCTTCGTCCGGTTACCGACCCCAACAGGCCAGAGTGGATCGCTCCGTTGGGCCAGCCAGAGCCGAGGCCTCGCAATGGTTACGTCGTGAGCTTCGTGTCCTTTCACGAGCGTGGCCTCAGCGTCCTGGTGGACCGATTCATGCGGGCGCTCCCGCACTACTATGGCGTGGAGCTCCATAACTTCAACCCCAATTCTATCGCGCAAGCGGCCATCTTCGTCGCTGTCTGCGAGGGGTATTTGGGGATTGCTCTCCACTGGGAGTTGTGGCTCCATCTCTTCCGGGCGGGGCATACCACCAAGCCGACGGGCATGTCGGGCACGAGGAAGGTGGTGAGGGCCGGCGGCTGCACTCTCCAAGTGCGCCAGGACCGCCAGCACCTCTATATCCCGGCCCAGCTCACGTCAACAAATCGTCAATGGTACACGAGCTGGTTCTATCTTCGCAACGATGACGGCGGACTTCCCCCTACACTAGGCGGATTGTGGGGAGCTGCCCGGAGAAGTGGAAGTATGGCGTCCCGAGGGAAGATCAGCCCAAGCTGCAGCCGCTCCTAGAGGGGCTGCAGAGGCTGCGGGACCATCACCTTACTGCGGCTGTGGTCGTGGCCGCCTTCCACAGCCGGAGGGTGCTACCGCTAATGGCTCGGCGGCGGCGCCTATTCGAGATGAGGCCGGACGAGTCGATCGCGAGCATCTGGCTGTCTGCCTCCGCCCTTTCTGATGAGAAAATTCTTCGCCGGGTGAGGGAGATGGTGGATGCGAAGCTGAGGAGCGGTGGTCTGACCACCCTCGCGATGCGTCCATCGCGGGGGTATCTCTCGCTGGTAAGTTGCGTGCCGCTGCAGCCCCTGAGCCCTCTCTATTTCTCATCATTTCTCGTTCCCTTATGCGCGTTCGCCGTTCCTGCACGGGATGAGGGACGTGCGAGCCTCCCCACCACCCGTTCCCAAGGACACGAGGCGGCTGGCGATCAACCGAGCGCACGCCGAGGCGCAAAAAAAATTGAAGGACGCCAAGGCGGCGAAGCGCAAGAAGCAGATTCTTGCGCGCGAGAAACTAGACGGGCGTCGTCGGCAGCAAAGGAATGACGGCCTCCCATTGGAGGAGTCCCCATCGCCGTCGCTATCGACGGATGCCTTGGACGGAGATGACGAAGGCGAGATGGGGCAGGGTCCCCTAGACCATCTCCTTGACGTTGAGGAGACGGTACCCGGGGTGTTGGCAAGCAGCCCGGCGCTCCCGGGAGGAGGAGGAGCTGACCCGGGGTCGGTGATTGCCTGCCTCGGGGCCGAGGCTGATACGCCCGAAGAGCGGGCGTTGGGCAAGCGTGCCGTCAGCCTAGCGGGCTCGGCGGGAGTGGTGGTGCAAGTGGCGACGCAGCTGACGCAACTGCTCCCGCAGAGCACCAAGGGGGCGTCGGGGTCCGTCGAGGACCGACCGGCACCGACGGATACGGAGGCCGTGCTTCAGCCGCCGCCACCGCCTTTGCAGACGAGGGTCGCCGTGCTGAAGCGGTTGCTGCCCCGGTCGAGGTAAGCGTACTTTAGGTGGCGCCGTAGTGTTTTTTGTTCGTTCCTTCATCTCGTGCTGACCCTGTAAGTATTTTGTTCTTAGCCGGAAGCGATCTACGTAGGTGCCTTCCTTAGTGCCCCTTAATGTGCTCAAGGTGACCCCTGGCTCCACCGCCCATTGGGTGGCGGGGGCACAAGCCACCATACAACACGGCGCGGCGTCGGCGAGAGCCGGCCTGACGGAGTCGATCCCCCAAGGAGGGGCTGTCGAGGCTACCCCGACACCGATGGGGTAGGGGGCGCCTCCGCCCTACGAAGGCGAGGGGCATGAGTTGGATGGGGCCGAGGTGTGCTCGGTTGCCGAGGCCATCGAGGTCGAGGCCCTCTAGGTCTCCGAGGCTGAGGCAACCGCTGAGGCCGCAGCAGCGGAGGTCGATGCCCCTGCGACCACCGAGGCCACGATGGCGGGGGTCGGAGCCCTCGGGACCACCGAGGCCGGCGTAGTGGTGGCGAGGCCGTCGGCCTAGGAAGTGGAGATGAAGGCGGCAGAAGCCTCGGTGGCACCCCTGGTTCGAGGCCCGCCGTCGTTGCGGGAGAGCGCCCGGGCGGTAGAGGTCCTTCCGATCTCCTCCAACGATGTTTCCTGGGCACGGGAGATGACCGACGGCGAGGTGGCCGGTGCCATGGAGCAGCCGGTTCCGACCCCAGGCGAGGGAAGCTCGGCCCTCGCGCAGGTATGACCCGAGCCCCGCGGGTGGGACCACCCACGTGTGCTGTGGCAGAGCCGGGATGACCCTGAGGAGGAGCCTCTGTTTGCCCTCGAGGACGCGGCCGAGGGCGGGCGCTGGGACACATTCAAGCAGTACCGCCAGCTGGCGGAGCGGTCACTTCAGACGGCGCTGTCCATGGTGGCCGACGATCTACCTGGAGTCGCCTAGGTTCGCACTTTCTTTCCTCACGTGGTGGTCTTTTTCAGAGTTTTCTTTGTAGGGATTGACCCCTATTCTGTTTCCCCCAGGAGCTCGAGACCCGGTCCCTCGGGAAGTCGGTCTTTCTCTGGTAGGAGAGGGATGTCTGGGACCAGCTTCAGCGGCAAAAGGGCCTTCTTGCCGGCGCCAACGAGCTCCTGTCGGTGCGGAGCGCAGAGGTGGAGGACCTCCGCCTTTGTTGTGCCGATGCAAAGGTCGAGGCGGTCACGGCCCGAGAGTAGGTCGCCCCTCTGGCGGCGTGGGTCAAGGAGTTAGAGGAGGAGCTTACCCGTGTGGCTGGTGAGCGGGATGCCTTCAGGTCCCGGGCTAGAGAAGCCATGGCCTCGGGCAAAGTCCTTGCTGGGCAGCTAGGGGCAGAGTAGAGTGCGCACCAGCTGACGAAAGGCACCTTGGATGAGGCCCTTACGGTGGCTGAGGTCTCCCGAACCGAGGCTGTGATTTGGAGGGGAAAGGCCGAAGGTGAGTCTTGTTCCCTTTATTTAATTCATTTTTCTTGTGTTTGGCCCCTAACTCCTTGGTGCGATACAGAGCTGGCGGGGGAGGCTTCTAGGGTGGCCGAGGCTGCTCGGGTCGAGGCCCAGCACCTGAAGGAGAAGGCCGAGGTGTCTTGGGCCGAGGCTCAGTGTTGGAAGGAGAAAGCCGAGGATTCTCAGGTCGAGGCCCGACGCTAGGGGCAGAAGGCCGAGGGTGAGTTCCATAGACTTCCGCCCTTGCTCTGGCTTGTACTCCTTTGCGCTCAACCTTGTTTCGTTGTGTTTGGCGCAGAGCTGGAGAAAGAGGTCACCCAGGTAGCCGAGGCCTTCGCCGCAGTGCAGGAGGTGCTTGAAACCGTGATCGGGGAGCACGATGCGCTGAAGAGCGCCGCCCGTACCGCCTGCGAGGCCCTGGAAGTCGAGGGGGTCCAGTCAGGAAGCTCTCTCGGGAGCCGCCTGGTTGCGTTGAGCGGCCAAGTGCGCGAGCGACTCTAAGGGGCGCTGCATACGGGCGTCAAACGCGCACTGGCCATCATCGCCTCGCACTATGTCGGCGTTGACCTCCAAGCCATCAGCGATGGCTACGTCCTGCCTGATGATGATGAGGAGGCCAACGAGGCGGTGACGAAGCTATTGGAGGTGGCGAAGGGTCCCGGCGTGGTGCTGGCTGGGCTGTTCGAAGAGGAGGTTGTCCCTCCTCCGCCGTCCACCGATGCTGGAGACCCTGCGCCATGACCTGGGCCCAAGAGGTCGTGTAATTAGATTAGGGATTATGTTGCCCTACCATAACGTTGGTCGCCGTTGAGGCCTTTTTAAAGTGATCGTGCGCCGACGCTTTTTTAATCGTTTTTCCTTATTGTATTTTCGAGCCTCTGCCCTCTTGTCTTGTTTCTGAACATATCTCTTGCAAAAAACTTCCTTGAAGCCTAAGCTGCCCCTTGGGCAGAAGGTGGTGAGGGAGTGCCGTAGCCCGAAGGCATAGGCCATCTCACAACTCAGCCGGCCTTCTGACCTTGAGACAGTCTTTTGGTCCTTAGGTTTTTTCACAATCGACTTGTTAGAGCACGCTAAAGAGTTTGGCGTAGGAATTTTTTTGAAAAACGACTAAAGAACGGTGCATGGGACTTAGGGGGGAGTCCCTCCTTCTAGCCCCTGAGGGAGGCTCGGTTCTGCAGAGACAGAGCAGAGCCTTCCTTATGGTGTTATCGTAATGCCGGGGCCCGCGATGGGCTCGGCGGGTTTCTAGAAAATTTAGAACAACTAAAGAACGCTTCTTAATTGTATTTCGAGAAACAATGTATACAATGCTTGGATATTCTAAGGGTAGAAACGACATAGCTATTCTATGTTCCAAGCGTCGTTGAGGATTTCGCCCTTCTCGTTGGCCAGCTTGTAGGTCCCGGGCTTGAGCACCTTAGCGACGATGTACGGTCCTTCCCATGGCGGGGTCAGCTTGAGGCGGCCCTTGTTGTTCTGCCTCAGCCTCAACACTAGGTCGCCTACCTTCAGGTCTCGGCTTCGAATGCACCGGGCCTGAAAGCACCGTAGGGCTTGCTGGTACTTGACCGAATGTAGTAGCGCCACATCTCGGGCTTCCTCCAGTTGGCCGAGGGCGTGGGTGGTGTTCTGAGGGCTCTGCGTGAGCAGAGGCGTAGGCGGAAGCATAGGTGGCGGCGGCGTTTCTCAACCCGAAGGGGTACGGGGATGGTGACATTACCAGGCTATGCTCCGCCGAAGTCGATCCCTCAGGAGGCGGTAGGGCAGAGCTGCATGACGAGGCGTCGCCGCATGCCGCCGGCGCTTCGCCCGCGTCCAGGCTCAGGCAAGTCAGGTCCCCAATCAGGGATCTTGCGCCAACAGCTAGACATGGGGCGCCGGCAGAACGCGGTGCATCACCATGAGCTCGTGTGGTGTCGGCGTGGCCTCGCTCGCGTCGTGTCTGGCGAGCGCGATGAGAGTGGCCGCCCGGGCGCCGTCTGCGCCTGGGCTGCGAGTGCATGATGCCGACGTCGATCGGCGGGGCTCGGGGTGTGAGGAGTACCATATCATACTCACGTCCTAGAGACATGAACTCTAGGCTCCCAAACCAGATCACCGTGCTGAGACGCAGTGGTCGTACGGGGTCTGCCATTCGGGACTTGTTGGGATGACGAAGTTGACACGCAGAGTCCCCTACCTGGCGCGCCAACTGTCGGTGTTTCGGTCCGGGGGGTCCTCAACCAACTAGTAAATTTGTACTGCGTGCCCCTAATCCCGGATGGTGATGCAAAGAGACACAAGGTTTATGCTGGTTCAGGCAATTGGTGCTCTACGTTTAGTCTGAGAGATCGGTCTTGTATTCCTTGCACCGAAGTGCTTGTAGTAGGGGGTTACAAGCTGGGTGAGAGAGGGAGCTAGTCCTAGGTCTCGGCGTGGAACGGTGCGAGGTGCTTGAGACACTGCTCTCAAGCAGCTTGGGAGCGTTGATGTTACAGGACGTGTCTAGGGCGCATATGGGAGCGCGGTTCTATCGTATGTTCTTCTTTTTTCCATTTTCTCCGAGCTATCCCTGGCCGCTTCCTTTTATAACCGCAAGGAAGGAGCCAGGAGTACATGAGTGAGCTACACGTGGAGCCTACTGCAGTTTAGTCCTATAGCAGCATGGCGTTGGGGATGGAGATCGGTACTTGTCTGGTGCGCCGTGCTGGTCAGGTTTGAAGTGGTTGAGGTCGTGGGGGTCCTTGTCGATGTCTAGTCAGTATGACTTCCACGGCCGGAGACATGCCATGCTTTGGTGGACTCTTGACCTGGTGGAGTGCCGAGGCCTGGCAGGTTGTAGCTAACCGCGCCGAGGCCTGATTTGCCGAGGCCCTAGCGGGTGTTGGTAGCTGACCGCACCAAGGCCTGATTTGCCGGGGCCCTGGAGGGAGCAGTTGGGCCTATGCACTGATTCCGAGGCTATAGTGACCCGGTTTAGGTGGAAAAGTGCAGAGCATGGTATAAAGGAGATGTGACCGCCGTCCCATCTCCCCTGTTGCTATACCCTACCAATCGTGGCTGACGTAGGTGTAACCAAGGGTACTAACACGGTTGGGACGGCCCGCCAGAGTGGCGGTTGAGGCAGAGATGACGAGGATGTAGGACGAGCCCGACCTCGGTTGAGGCGGAGAAAGAACAGTACGTCCGAGGCCCTGCCGGGGGGTCTCGAACAAGGCGGAGAACGAGCAGTTGGGCTCTCCTGCTATTGCTGAGACTACAGGGACCTAGACTTGACCTTCCACGCCGCTTTGTCCTTGGCGCAGGGGTTAGGTAGCATAGGGCAGTACGGGTGTCAGTAGGGAGCACAGTGATGAGCACAGTGGCATGTAACCCCTGCTGCACCCGGTCCCCTGTCCCGTCGGTTGTTCTGCCCATACTGTACCCACGTGCGGCTGACGTTTGCGGGAGTAGTTGGGTGCATTAATCCGGACGTGACGTTTTGTCAGAGGAGTTCGGTCGGGTCGGAGGTTACGAGTTTGTTTTGCCGAGCCCGGCCTTGAGCGAATCGGAGAATTGGCATCCCGTCCGAGGCCTTTCGGGGCGGGGCCTCGGCGAGAGGGCCTCGGCGGGGTGGGGAGCTTTTGGTCTTTCGCCTGAGGCCTCGGCGCAAGGCCTCGGGCAAATCGGAGAATCTGTTGAGACCTCACGGTTTGATTTTTGCAAGGTTTAAGCAATATTTTTGGTTCTTGCTTAGGGTACCCCTTCTTGTGGTATCTGACAACCACCCCAACTATGTCCCAAACCCCGGGCAATACCCGCTCATCGTCGACCCGATCATCGGCAACACCCGGCTCACCAAAGTGCTGATGGACGGAGGCAGCGGCCTCAACATCCTCTACACCAACACCATGGAGCTCCTAGAGCTTGACCAGTCACGACTCCAAGGTTGTGCCGTGCCCTTCCACGGCGTTATGCCAGGGAAGCGCACGCGACCCCTCGGACGCATTGACTTGTCGATTTGCTTCAGCACTCCCTCCAACTACCGCAAGGAGATCCTCGCCTTCGAAGTGGTTGGGTTCAAGGGGACCTACCACGCCATCCTGGGGCACCCGTGCTACGCCAAATTCATGGCGGTCCCGAACTACACCTACCTCAAGCTCAAAATGCCGGGCCCCAATGGCGTCATCACCATCGAGTCCACATACGAGCATGCATACGACTGCGACGTCGAATGCATCGAGTACGCCGAGGCTATCGTGGAGGCCGAGGCACTCATCGTCAACCTCGACCAACTCGGTAGCGAAGTACCCGACTCCAAGCGCCGCGCTAGGACTTTCGAGCCCGTAGAGACCGTCAAGCTCGTCCTGGTCGACCCCAACTGCTCCAACGGCCGAACGTTGAGGGTCAGCGCCACCCTCAACAGCAAATAGGAAGCCGTGCTCGTCAACTTTCTCCACGTGAATGCTGATATGTTCACATGGAGTCCCTTGGACATGCCGGGCATACCGAGGGAGGTCGCCGAGCACACCTTGGATGTCCGGGTCGGCTCCAGACCGATGAAGCAGCGCCTGCGCTGATTCGATGAGGAGAAGCATAGGACCATCGGCGAGGAGGTGTAGAAGCTGTTGGCGGCCGGATTCATCAAGGAAGTGTCCCATCCAGAGTGGTTAGCTAATCCTGTATTAGTTAAGAAGAATGGAAAATGGAGGATGTGTGTAGACTACACCGGTTTAAATAAAGCATGTCCAAAGGTTCCGTTTCCATTACCTCGAATCGATCAAATCATTGATTCCACTGCAGGATGCGAGACCCTATGTTTCCTTATGCGTATTCCGGTTACCATCGAATCAAGATGAAAGAATCCGACCAACTCGTGACTTCTTTCATCACCCCGTTCGGCATGTACTGCTATGTGACCATACCATTGGGTCTCAGAAATGCAGGGGCCACATACCAGCGGTGCATGACCCAGGTCTTCGGCGAGCACATCGGGCAAACTATCGAGGCTTACGTGGACGACATCATGGTCAAGTCCAGAAAGGCCAGTGATCTCATCGGCGACCTAGAGATCGCTTTCAAATGCCTCAGAGAAAAGGGTATCAAGCTTAATCCCGAGAAGTGTGTCTTTGGGGTCCCCCGAGGCATGCTCTTGGGGTTCATAGTTTCAGAGCGCGGCATCAAGCCCAACCCGGAGAAAGTCTCGGCCGTGACCAACATGGGGCCAATACGAGACCTCAAGGGAGTGCAGAGAGTTATCGGATGCCTTGCGGCCCTGAGCCGCTTCATCTCGCGCCTTAGCGAAAAAGGTTTACATCTGTATCGTCTCTTGAGAAAGTCCGAACGCTTTTCTTGGACCCCCAAGGGCGAAGAAGCCCTCACCAAGCTCAAAGCCCTGCTCACCAACCCTCCTGTCCTGGTACCGCCAACCAAGGGCGAGGCCCTCTTACTCTACGTCGCCGCAACGACCCAAGTAGTTAGCGCGGCCATAGTAGTCGAGAGGCAGGAAGAGGGGCACGCTCTACCCGTCCAACAACCTGTTTACTTCATCAGCGAGGTACTTTCCGAAACTAAGACACGCTACCCCCACATCCAGAAGCTGATCTACGCCATAGTCTTGGCTCGACGCAAGCTGCGTCACTACTTCGAATCCCACCCGGTGACCGTGGTGTCATCTTTCCCTCTGGGGGAGATAATCCAGAATCGGGAGACCTCGGGTAGAATAGCCAAGTGGGTTGTTTAACTCATGGGGGAGGCCCTATCTTTTGTGCCTCGAAAAGAAATTAAATCCCTCGGAAAGCAACAAGGGCCACAAGTGCTAAAACCCGGGACCTACAAGCTGGCCAACGAGAAGGGCGAAATCTTCACCAACGCTTGGAACATAGAATAGCTATGTTATTTCTACCCTTAAACTTCCAAGCATTGTATACATTTTTTCTCGAAATATATTAAAGAAGCGTTCTTTAGTTGTTCTAATTTTCGAGAAACCCCCCCCCATCGACGGGGGATCGACGTTGCGATGACGCTATGAGCGAGGCTCGGCTCTGCCTCTACAGAACCAAGCCTCCCTCGGGGGCTAGAAGCGGGGGGAACCCCCTAAGTCCCAGGCACTATTTTTGAATCATTTTTTGAATAAATTTCCACACCAAACTCTCTCGCGTACTCTGACAGGTCGATCGTAAAAAATCTAAGGACCGGAAGCGTGCCTCGAGTGCAAAAGGCCGGCCGAGCCGCGAGACTGCCTATGCCTCTGGGCTACGGCAACTCCCTCACCACCTTTCGCCAGAGGGGCAGCTCAGGTTCTGAGGAAGTTTTTTGCAAAGGACTTGTCTAGAAACAGGGCGGAGGGCAGAGGTTTGGAAAAACAATATAAACCGATTAAAAAAGCGTACGCATGAGTACTTCAAAGGCCTCGACAACCACAAATGTCACGACACAACAATAACTCAATTCATTTACATGGCCCCCTTTGGCCTAGGTCAAGGCTCAGGGCCTCGTACATCGACAGCCGGCGTGGAAGGAACCACATCTTCTTGAACAGGCTAGCCAGCGCCGTACCGGGGGCCTCAGCCGCCTCCATCAGCTTCGTGACCTCCTCATCGGCCTCCTCGTCATCATCAGGCAAGATGTAACCGTCTCTGATGGCCTCGAGGTTGATGGCGTAGTGCTTGAGGAGCAGCGGCCGAGGCACGCTTGATGCCTGTATGCAACGCCCCCCGAAGTCGCTCCCGCACTTGGCCACTCAACGCAGTCAGGCGGCTCCTGAGAGAGCTCCCCGACTGAACCCCCTCAACCTCCAGGGCCTCATAGATGGTACGAGCTACGCTCTGCAGCACGTCATGCTCTCCGGTCTCGGCCTCGAGCGCCGCCTGCACTGTGGCTGAAGCCTCAGCCACCCGAGAAGCCTTTTTCTCCAACACTGCGCCAGAATACACAGGACATGGTTAAGCGAGAAAGAAAAATAGGCTAGAAACGGGCAAAGTCCTACGGGACTCACCCTTGGTTTTCTCTTTCCAATGATGGACTTCGACTAGAGAGGCCTCGGCCCTCCCCTTCAAGCGCTGGACCTCGACCTGAGAGGCCTCGGCTGCCCGGGAAGCCTCCTTCTCTAGCTCTGTACCACACTGAGGAGTTAGGGGCCGAACGCAAGAAAAACAAGTAAAATAAAGGGAACAGAACTCACCCTCGAACTTCCCCTTCCAGGCCAAGGCATCGACCTGAGAGGCCTCGGCTGCCTTGAGGGCCTCGTCCGGGCTGCCCTTTGTCCGCACATGCACGCCCTACTCCTCACCTAACTGCGCAGCGACGACCTTGGCAGAGACCGTCGCCTCTTCAGCCCAGGAAAGGAGGGCGTCCCGCTCGTCGACCACCCGGGTCAGCTCCTCCTCCAGCTCCTTGACTCGCGCTACTAAAGGAGCGACCTGCTCCCGAGCCGTGGCCGCCTCGGCCTTCATATCTGCACAGCGAAGGCGGAGGTCCTCCGCCTCCGTGCTCCACGCCGATAGAAGCTTGTTGGCGTTGGCGAGCAGGTCCTTCTGCTGCCCAAGCTAGTCCCAGACGTCCCTCTCCTGACGGAGGAACAACGACTTCCTGAGAGACCGGGCCTCGAGCTCCTGGATAGGTAGAACAGGGGTCATGCATTGCGAAAAGACTCAGAACAAGACGACACCGCACGCGAAAAGAAGACACGTACCTAGGCAACGCTGGGCAGATCATCGTCCATGACGAACAACGCCGTTCGCAGCGACTGCACCACCAGCCAGTGATATTGCTCGAAGGAGCTCTAGCGCCCCCCCTCGACCACATCCTCGAGGGTGAATAGAGGCTCCCCCTCCGGGTCGTCCCGGCTCAGCCATGATACACGCGAGTGATTCCACCTGTGGGGCTCGGGTCATACCCACGCGAGGGCCGAGTTTCCCTCGCCAGAAGCTGGAACTGGCTACTCGGCGGCACTAGCCACCTCGACATCTACCGCCTCCTTCCTCCGAAAAGTACCATCAGGAGAGGTCGCCTAAGCCTCCACCTCCCGGGTGCTCTCCTGCGATGGCGGCAGGCCTTAGGCCAGGGGTGGCACCAAAGGTTGCCCCACCACCATCTTCGAATCCCGGGCCACCGGGCCCGCCGCGCTCGCCTCAACCATCTTGGCCTCGGAAGTCCCAGGGGCCTCGGCTTTGCTCCCGGCCTCGGCGACGGGAGGCGCCCCAGCCCCATCGGACTCGTGGGCCTCGACAACGCGTAGCATAGGCCCTTCCTCCTCCGTCTGCTCTGAGGCCGCCCCGGGAGCCCTGTCGGATACCAGAAAATGGGGTACCCCAAGCAAAGATCGAAAAACTGCTTAGACCCTAAAAACAGAACCAACGGAATAAACAAACGAGGTCTCGGCCGAAATCTCTGATTCGCCCGAGACCCCGTCGCCGAGCCCCAGCGGAAGCAAACGGTTCTCCGACTCGCCCGAGACCGCCTTGTCGAGGCCCCCATGTCGAGGCCCCCTCGTCGAGGCCCCCTCGCTCGGGGCCTCGGAAGAAGTACCGATTCTCTGATTCGTGCGAGGCCGGCTCGGCACCAACCCCGTGACCGCCTTTTTGACCAAACTGCTCTGACCGAACGTCACATCCAGGCGCCCAACCACTCTGACAGACGCACGATGGCACAGAACGGCGAAGTGACCGGCTACACACCGGTCGCGTCAACCCCCTGCCATCTGAGACAGCACAGAGCAGGGGTTACCGACGACTGTGCTGCCTAACTCCTGCACCAAGGACATCGCAACGTGGGGAGTCAGAATGGGTTCCTGTAGCCTCGGAATCAGCGGACCGACCACTCCGTCTCGCCCGAGCCCCCTCGATAAGGCCTCGGATTCACTGATCTTACTACGCCTCGCCCGTCCGCCTCGCCCGAGACCCCCTCAGAAGGGCCTCGGACGAATCGGCCGCGCTCCGCCTCACCCGAGGCCGGGCTCGTCCCACAACCTCGTCGCCTTCGCCTCAAAAGTCTCTCCAATAGGCTGTCACATCCGATTAATGTGCTCGGCCGCACCCACTACGTAAGCCACGGTCGGCAGTGCGCTGCAATAGGAGCGATGGGTCAACGGTCAGATCACCTTTTTTACCATCCCTACTGACAACACAGGTACCGTATCCTGTAGGCGCACGTCTCGCACTATTCCGCCTGATGGCTGCTGAGACCCGCATCTGCACCTGGGTCACTTCTCAGGCCTTGGCACGGCAGGCCTCGGCACAACAGGCCTCGGCATAACATGCCTCGGCACGACAGGCCTTGGCACGACCGGCTACGAAGGCCGCTGAGCCTCTGCAATCCACCAAGTCAATAAATGCGCAGCATGTAACTTGCAGTGAAGACCATACCATTTAGACATCTACGGGAACTCCCACGACGTCATCGAATAGTCCTTGCTCCACGTGTAGCTCTCTTATGTACTCCTGGTTTCCTCCCTGCGGCTATAAAAGGAGGCAGCCAGGACCGTTTCTAGGACGACGGAGAGAATCACAGATACTCACACGAACAACACGCCCCATTCTATAATTTCATATCAACTCCCTCTCTCGCCTAGCTTGTAACCCCCTACTACGAGCACTCCGGTGCAAGGAATACAAGAACACCTTCTCAGACTGGACGTAGGGCATCCATTGCCCGAACCAGTATATGTGGCAGAACCTCCTAAATTATAGGGCCCATATGCACCTGTCACTGTCCAACGACCTTTGACATTTATGCATATGTTACCGATAACTTAAGAAGACTGTCGGGTGTCCTCGGAGAACCCCGAATCATCCACGATTTCGGCGGGGATCACATTCTGAGTCATTGCGGTATTACAACATTTATCCAAATATCAACACGAGTAAATCGGCGAAGTCTTACAATAACTTAGTTTACAAAACATTTATTTCAAACCTTACAAACTAAGTTCGATTATTATTACAAAAGCGAAGTAGTGGAGTGGCACTATAATATATACAAAACACACAAATATCAACTTTACTTACCTTAAGGCCACACATTACTTATCATCATCGCCTTTGAACAACGGTCATGCGGCATGATCCAAAAGCAGATCTGCTCATGAGCCTCACACAACAACAAGGGTCAACGAACCCACGAGTGCGAAAGTACTCAACAAGACTTAACCGAAATGAAAACCCGATAAGACTTCGAGAATGCGAACGAGGATTCAAGGTATGGCTTTAGCAATAATCAAAGTTCTTTTGCTTAAAAGCACTTTAACAAAATTCTTTGTATCAATATTTAAAATCTCATCGGATCATATACAAAGGCGACCACGATCCGTATTAAGATCATGAAACTTCATATCAACACTTTCTCGAACCATTCACGAGTTCGATTTATTAATCTCGATGATGATCGGAGAATTGAGTCTCCATAACCGAGGAGCAGCGACGATTGAACCGATTATAAACCCGGTGAAATTCCGGACCACCACGACATATGTAGGTCCACGACCTACATATACCAACCTCTATGGATCCTCTGAAACAAGAACGGGTCCAGCCACCCGAGAAACCTGACACACCTCAAATCCGGCCACATTCCAGCCACGAGGTACCGCTACTCCGCCATCTCTCCACTCCAGTCTCTGGCGAGTAGCCATTCTCGTAATAGAATCGCCAAGTTTAGGCTTCTAGGAGTATGTGGTTAGTACTACAAATTCTCAACTCACACAGGTCAACAACGTGTGCGGACCTTAATGACGACACAGTGGAAAGAACCCGCTCACAAGACCTCCATGTCTTGTGGCTCACACCTACCGAGTCCGCCCGGTCTAGATTTATTACTCCACATTCCCATATCACATGCTAACATAATTAACCAATGTTCCATTTAAAACTTGCGGTGGCAGTATCACCCAACTCGATCGGTCTAAGCGAGCTAAGCATAACTAGGCATATCTGATTTATTTTTTAAGCGGGTAACAAAGTAGATATGGAACAACAAGGTTGATAATGCAACAATTAGGTTTCCACTTGACTTCTAATCACTTAATGCAATATTGAAAAGCAAAAGCGAAATCAATTTGTAAAATACAAAAGGTAGGGTTATATGCATCCGGGGCTTGCCTTCGTTGTGGAAAAAATCGGCTCTGCTGACGTTTCACCGTCTTGATCCGACTTCAGCAGACAGATCAACCTCCTCCGCAACTTGATTAACTACCACGCGTTCACCTTCGTTTACTACGTAGTAACATTGCCATGTTTACATGATGGGGAATATGAAACATGATGCTCGATGAGGGATACAAAAATAAATAAATTGAAAGCTCACCCTAGTGGTCGGGTGGTTCACCATAGTGGTCGGAGAGTTCACCAAAGTGGCGGTGCTAAGCGTGGTCACATCGATTCTGAATATGGTTTGGTTAATTTGGTTTATAAGCTTGTCTTGCGAAGAAAAATTGTATCAATTTATTTATTTTTGTATCCCTCATCGAGCATCATGTTTCATATTCCCCATCATGTAAACATGGCAATGTTACTACGTGTAATGTAAGCGAAGGTGAGCAGCGTGGTAGTTAATCAAGTTGCGGAGGAGGTTGATCATGCTGTTGAAGTCGGATCGAAGGCGTGTGAAACGTCGCGAGGCCGCCGATTTTCCGTCAACGAAGGCAAGCCCCGGATGCATATAACCCTACCTTGTATTTTACAAATTGATTTCGCTTTTGCTTTTCAATATTGCATTAAGTGATTAGAAGTCAAGTGGAAACCTAATTGTTGCATTATCAACCTTGTTGTTCCATATCTACTTTGTTACCCGTTTAAAAAAAATCGTATATGCCTAGTTATGCTTAGCTACTGCTTAGACCGATCGAGTTGGGTGATACATCACTGCAAGTTTTAAATGGAACATTAGTTAATTATGTTAGCATGTGATATGGGAATGTGGAGTAATAAATCTAGGCCGGGCGGACTCGTGTGTGTGAGCCACAAGACATGGAGGTCTTGTGGCGGGTTCTTTCCGCTTTGTGTCGATTAAGGTCCGTCTGCCGTTGTTGACTGTGTGAGTTGAGAATTTGTAGTACTAACCACATACTCCGGTAAGCCTAAACTTGGCGATTCTATTACGAGAATGGCTACTCGCGCCTTTGGGAGTGGAGAGATGGCGGAGTAGCGTGTACCCTCGTGGGCTGGAATGTGGCGGTTTGAGGTGTCTTGTGCTCTCGGGTGGCGTGGACCCGTTCTTGTTCGAGAGGATCAAAGGGTAGGTTGGTATATGTAGGTCGGGGACCTACATATGTCGTGTGATGCAGAATTCCCAATTTGGTTTATAATCGGTTCGAATCGTCGTTGCTCCTCGGTTATGGAGACTCAATTCTCGATCATCATCGTAGATTAATAAGCTGGAACTTCGTGAATGGTTCGAAAAGTGTTGGATATGAAGTTTCATGATCTTAATACGGATCATGTCGACTTTGTATATGATCGATGAGATTTTAAATATTGATACAAAGAATTTTGTTAAAGTGCTTTTAAGCAAAAGAACTTTGATTATTGCTAAAGCCATACCTTGAATCCACGAGCTGCATTCTGAGTCTTATCGAGTTTTCATTTGGTTAAGTCTTGTTGAGTACTTTAAGTACTCGAGGTTCGTTGACCCTTATTGCAGTGAGGCTCATGGCGAATCTGTTTTGGATCATCTTTGCATGACCGTTGTTGATCACGATGATGATAAATAATGTGGCCCTTAGGCGAAGCGGTGATATTTGTGTGTTTTGTATATATTATAGTGCCACTCCACTACTTAAGTTTTGTAATAATAATCGAACTTAGTTTGTAAGGTTTGAAATAAATGTTTTGTAAACTAAGTTATTGTAAGACTTCCTTGATTTACTCTGTGTTGATATTTGGATAAATGTTGTATCTTTGCAATGACTACGTAATGTGATCTGCTGGAAATCGTGGATGATTCGGGGTTCTCCGAGACACCGACAGTCTTCTTAAGTTATCGGTAACATATGCATAAATGTCAAAGGTCGTTGGACGATGGCAGTGCATATGGGCCCTATAATTTAGGAGGTTACGCCGCGAGAATGGTATCGAGAGAGATCGTTACAAGGTTTTTGTGGTATTGTTTTACAAAAACTTCAAAATGATTTGGATGACTAAATTTAACTTGATAGTTTGGTCCAAATTGCTTGACTTATCTTATTTCTTTCTCACCATTCCTTATTTGATTAAAAGGGTCTTGTGTGGTGGAGTAGTAATCTTACTATGCCCTATATATAAAAAATAAATGTTGTTTATGTGCATTATAAACTTTGATGTTTTGTTTAAGTAAGAGCGATTCATGCATCATGCTTAATTCACTCGTTACTTCCTTCACCTCTTAGTGCAGGTTGAGTAGTGAGTGCGATTTGAGGAATGTAATCCATCATAGCTTGCTCTTTAGACTTTGATCAAGTGGTCTTACTTGGATTAAATTGGTTTCCTCTGATGGCTCGTGCCAAGATGGCGCCCGTAAGTCCTCTGGACCCAAAGGGTTCCTCGTCACCAACTTGCCCCTAGGAATGATGGTGCTAGCGATGTGAGGCGCTTTAGGCACGATCCTCGGCGGAGATCTGAAGGATTTTCTGCGAGTTAGCCCAAGCTACTAGAGATAGGGCTATGGGCGCCATTCGGTGGGCGATTCTACAGGGAACAATTAAAGGCGTCTTACCACGGCTCACGAGGCTGAGCGAGCGTATGTTGGTTAAATGCAGTGGAAGGAAGAATGAAGCTTGGCATAGGAAAATGTAGCTAGAGTTAGAACTCATGAGTTAGAATTTTATGTAGAAGACTTAGAAGAGCATAATACATATACGCATGAGGAAGTTCATAGGCTAAGCAATCTCCTAGATCCAAATCATGAACCCCAAGTTGATGCATTGGATCCGGTGTAATAAATCCTTGCCGATGAAAGTGAATCGAGAAGAAGAAGAAGATCCAGAAGAATTAGTAATGATTGATGAAAGTGATAGTGAAGGCGGTAATAATTCCGGAATGGATCTGAGAGCACGAAGTTTGATGTAATCGCGAAAAGGAGTAGAGTTGTGAAATAATTACTTCTAGTTAAGTTAAGTAGTCTGGTTTAGATGTGGTCTTGTGTTTAAATAAGTGGCACCGATGTAATGCGTTGTAGTAAGCTTTAGGATCTTTGAATAAAGGCTTGTGAATAAAGTTTGGTTTGTTATGAAGCGAGATCGTCAAATGCTGTGAGGATCGCATATTCACAGTACTTCACAAGATGAGGATGATATCCCCAACCCGCCACCAATGCCGACCAATTTGGGCGATGCTATCATTTGCATTAGTCAATGTGATGTGGAAAATTCTCGTTTGCTTCATGAGATGGCTCAAAGTAATCAAAATCGGATGCATAGAAATCATGGACGCCAATCCTAACGGGCATGAGGCTACATATGTTGACTTCACGGATACAAAACCCCGGTGTTCACTAAAGGGCGATGAACCATTGGAGGCGATGGTGGCTTAGGACCATGGAGCAAAATTTGATCTTATTCATTGCCGGAGTTTGAAGCCGGTGTTTGCCGCCCGACAACTTAGAGGTGCGGCCGGTGCTTGGTATGCAAACCTTATGGCCATGCAACCCAGCAGGTGTTCCATTAACTTGGATAGAGTTTAAATCTTTGCTTTTAGAGCCTATTATATCCTGAAGGAGTGATGGCTATGAAGTTAGAAGAGTTCCTTGCCTTGAAGCAAGGAGATCAAGCTGTGATCACGATATGTAGGAAGATTCAATCACTGTCACAATATGCACCCGAACATGTCAATACGGATGCCAAGAAAAAAATGGTTCATGAGAGGTCTAAATACCAAGCTATGAGACAATGATGACGGCTGTACCAATATCACTTATCATGAGGCGATAAATATTGCACTTGCTTGAGAGGCAAAATATCGGCGGACATAAGGAGCTCAAGAAGAAAAAAAAGAATGTGCCGTCTGGACCTTTTGGTGGAAACCAAAAGAAGCGGAAAGTGATTTATCATCCGATAAACCATTATCGTCCTCCTTATCGTCCATTGTGAGTTCCAAGCCGAACATGATCAAATGTCCGTCTGCTATAACCTATCCGGACTCACAGTCAACTAATGTTCCTAGTGGTAATACTCCAACATCACGGGGTCACAACTTTCCATGTTACAATTGTGGAAGGATGGTCATTTCTCTAAGTGTGTCCATATCCTAGGCGGGGCTAATCAACATTATCGAAGGCCCACCAATCAACAACGAGGTCAAGCACCAAACAAGAACCCGCGATCGAGAATGCTCGAGAAGGGCAAAGATGAGAGGAAGGCAGAAGGGTTTTCTATATTCAAGCGGGAAATTCTAGAAGGAGAGCCGGTGATGATGGGTATGTTTCTGTTGCCAATCATCCTGCGATTATACTTTTTGATTACGCGCATCGCATTCCTTCATCAATAGAGCATTTGTTGTGAAGTATGAAATTTCAATTGGGACAACAAGGAAAATTTCTTTATCTGATGCTTGGGGGGCGTCGTGTACTAAGGAAATGGTATACCGGTACCCATAAACACAGGTGGGCATATTTTCCCACTACCATGATGATCCTAAAGGACCGGAGATATAGATGTAATTTTGGGAATGAATTGGATGTATCGACATAAGGCTATTATAAATGCTTTGAATAGAACTATAAGGGTAAGTTTGCGGATAGTAATTCTCAACTTCTTATCCAACTTCCAACCTTAAGAAGATCGAGTGGGCAAAGTTTGTGCAAGCTGTCGTCAAAGTGATTAGAATATCCGGTAGTATGTGAATTTCTGATGTGTTTCTGAAGAATTACCGGTCTACCACGATAGAGATGTGCTGATTTAACATAGAGTTAAAACCGGAACAG